>CM045898.1:3484456-3609702 GCA_025169545.1 Anguilla japonica | reverse complement strand
ACGAGAGAGCAGGGACTGATTGGCTGTGGAGCCGTTTCACTAGTGAGTGTTCATTCATCTTATCAAGTGCATGTCTGGAATGAATGACGCTTAATTGAAGTAGATAATTTTTTTTGTTTATTTTAAATAGTGGTATGAAACAAAAATTGACAGCAAAGAAGCAAACAAAAACTATAGTAAATTCAAACTGAATGCAGAAATTCAAATAAGATTCTTTCCTGTCCTCTGGTGCACAAGCTCGATGCCTGCCTAGGTGAAACAGTAGCGGCAGCAGCAGGATGGAGAGGCTGACTGGAGGCTGTCTCTGCCAGCTGCCTCCTGCTCCTGGCCAGACTGGGAATATTCTCCCTGCGGAACTGTTCATGGGAACAGAACCGTTTATTATACCTCTTAGCACTGGCATATGAACAGATTAATAAAAATACACTGTTTTTGTTTAAACATTAACTAAATAATGAATCTAAGCTATTCAGTTTCATCTTCATTGATTTGTAGAGGTCCTCAAAATGGGTGTAATTGTTTATAACGTTGGGCAGAGAAAATTCTCCCCTTAGAATAATCAGCATGATGAGGTATATCCATGTAAGAAATAGGATTTATTTCCGCAGAAAGAATCCGGTACCTACACACAACAAGATGGATAAGCCTGAACTGAAGAAAGCAGGGGTGGTCCCTGCTTTCATAAGCAGAAAGTGTTTTAACAATAACATACACAATTCTGATTGGTACATGGTTAATACATATGCATATCGTAAGATTTAACACAGTAAATGATTGGCTGTGTCTAGTCATATAGCATGAATACTGAATAAGCACACGGTGACCTCTTAGTCTTAAGCATTACACAAACAAGCTTTAAATCAGAAATAATTAAATCAGAAATAATAGTTTGGTTTTTATCGATCGGTTGCTTTCAGAGTCCTGGGCAGCATGGCATCATAGCCGGTTTCTTCCTGGCAGGATGGCAGGGGGGAGGATAAGGAGGAAGGCCAAGCTCACCAGTTTGGACTTATAGAAATACATAAGAGACAGACAGAAAGAAAACACAGACATGCACATAGACACACGCACATACATGCAATATTTCTAACTTCTTGTTGTCCTTGGGAGGTCTGGTGCCTGGAGACGGAGGGGCCCTGATGCAAGGCCTAGGAATTTAGTGTTGTACAGAATTCTAGTTATGCTAGAGAACACTCTCCTCCCTTCAGTAGAGATGATCACAACACGCATGCTCTTCAGCCATGGCGACATTAGCATTTGGCTGTGTTTCCTAAAGGGAAAGAAATGGGGTGATCTGATTGGCAATAATGAAAGCAAACCCAACCACACCCACAGAACCATTTATTCTTATTGAACCAGCCTCTTTTACAACTGTGCCACAGTTGCGCTAGTGCCTGGAGTCAAGAAATGACTGAAATACGCAAATTCACCAGCACCTTGCATTGCTGCTAGTGTTTGACAGTTGTGCCTTTACTGAGAAAATAGGGCCCAATTAAACATCTAATTTAATAACACAGGCTCAACTACATGAACAAAAACAATATTAGACAGTCCTGGAAATTAAGTAAAAGATAATCATGAACGAAATGAATGAAAGGCAAAACAAAACCACAGCTTGTTTCTCCCACATTAAAACTTATCAAAGCCAAAGACACACAGGTGAGAAGCAAAACAAAGCTGAGACACAAGACCAAAGGCTCATGTTTGCTTAAAAAGTCAACACTTCATAGCCAATTTTTCAATCAACATTTGTCCTTAACTTGGACTTGGACTAGTAAATGCACTTTACACCTTTTCTCACAAACTCAGTTTGGTGAAGTTCTAGTTATGGCTGTGTTTGCCAAACTGTTTGTGAAGAAAAAAAACAATCCTTGCTTTTAATTGTAAGTTTTAATAGTAAATTAAGAACAAATGTTGTTTGAATCCCAGCCATGTGTTTGAAAGAGGGGGTTCCCCTTCTCTTCCTGGTTTAGGCATAATTAATTACTAATTGTAGGTTTTAATACTAAGAACAAATGTTGTTTAAATCCCATTCCTTCTATTCCTGGTCTATGCACAATTAATTAATGAATAACTAGAAAAGAATAAAGGAGAGACTTATCTATCCCCCTTTTTATATTTTTGTTTTAAGCCACTTTGCAGGATAAAACTTTTCAATGTTATGATTAAAATTATGTTAAGTTTGGTTTGAGAGGGATAAGTTTGGTTATGAATGAAATGTTTGTATTTCTATGTTGGGAGGCTAGGACAGGCAGTAAATGCACCATGTTTAAAGGCCAGTAGTACCACCCTGGTCTCTGCTTTATTCTGGTATAGGCTGACCTAGATTCTCCAGCATAGTGCCTGTAGATAGAGTGAAAATAGGAAGGTAGAGGAATCGTAGGATATAATGGGTGCCAGAGTGAGGTCTACTCAGGGAACTGTTAAATTAGCCTCAAACCCCAGTGCCTAATCTTGATATAATTCTGTGGCTTATCTCAGAGAATCCATAGTAAGAGATGTTGTTTCCAGAGGTAGTTTGTAACTCTGTAGTGAAAGATGATTTTTATACGCTACAAGCTTCAGCACCGCATTTTGTGAGCTTGTGTGGCCTACCGCTTCACTGCTGAGCTGTTGTTGCTCCCGTACCTTTCCGCTTCACTATACCAGCTCTTACAGTTGACTGGAGCAGCTCTAGCAGGAAAGACATTTGATGAACGGACTTGCCTCAGCCGGAGACTTGAGGGTGCTGTGCACCATTGTGAGTGAGCTTGAGCGTGGCTGGGTATATTAGGAGCGTCGGGAGACCACGATCACAGGTTACTGCCAGCAGAGAAGAGAAGGCTCTGTGCCGCTGTGCTGTGTAATCGCTGAAGTCAGGATAAAAACTAATTACTATCTCGTTAAACTTCACTGGAGATTTCCTGGCGGCTTGCAAAATATGCTGTCGATCCGTGTACCCCAGCAGATTAATAATCAATGTTCCAGGCCTGTCTGCTGTTTTTGATCAGCCGCCATAGAAACGGTGAGCCCTCATTACTTCTATAGTCCTGTCAGCCAGAGAGGGGAACCACTCTTTGAGGGAATTGGTAAGAAAACCAACTGGGTCTGATTCTTCGGAATTCTCTGGTAGGTTAACAATGTGAAGGTTGCACCATCTGCTCCTATCCTCCAGCTCCGCCATTTTAGCCTCGAGCGATCCTGTTTGGCCTGGTGCAGCGATGCAGTGGTTTCGGCTAGTTTAATAAGGTGCATAGCTCCCGAATGGATTCACAGATTTGCACAAGATTTTGTGGAAAGGTTGGTCATGAGCCAAAGAAGAGCTCATCAACTGTTCATGCCAATTGGCAAAAGGGGGCATGGCAGCAGGAGTGGCCTATCACAAAAAGGTGCATAAAATCTACACAGATTCACCTAACATGGCAAAACTTGGTGGAAAATTTACGTAACACCATAAAACTTCAAGGAAAAGTTTATCATGAACTGCTGTCTAACTTGTACATGTACCACCTGACGGTCTGCAAAGCTGTGCCCAACCTCTAGCAGCCACACATTTTGAGGCTGAAATTGGGCATGGAGGTCACGTGTTTGGAGGAGGGTGTCTGCATGGATGCATGCACGCAGACGCGTCATGCCCATTCAAGCTGGGGGGGCACGTGCCCCACCAGATTTTTGATATCTGGATTTTTTATATTTTTATTTTATTTCATTACTATTATTTTTTATAATATGTAGTTATGATCATTTTATATTATGAGTCAAACGTATTCTTCTGATTATGTCATAGATCATACCTCAGAAAGTCACACACCCCCTTTCCCTATGGTATTGGTTTCTCCAAAAGTTGCAGGATGAAATCGGTTCGCAACAGCAGGTACGCACACAGACAACACTCTGTTGCGCATCAATGCTGGAGGAGATGTAGGCTACAGCTTAACGGTGTGTTGCTGAAGTGGTTAGTAGAGCATCAATCCCTTTTTCAAACGTGTGAAAATGAAATGCAATTAGTCATATGCACTTAATTGCATTTGAGAAATATAGGCATAGTTTGCTTTGCAAGATTTGCATGCTAGTACCAGTTAAAGTTAGTAGCCATCCCTCAATCCGGTTGTTTAGCCTTCTGGCTCGCTAGCTAGTCGTGATTTGTGATAGCATAGCATGCTATTTAATATTGGTAAAGGAGAGCTGTGTGAATCTTATCAATCAATCAATCAATTTTTATTTGTATAGCGCTTTTAACAAAGGAGCTTTGTCACAAAGCAGCTTTAGAGAACCGGCCCCCAAAGAGTAAGCCTAGGGAAACAGTGGCAAGGAAAAACTCCCTGACTGATAGCAGGAAGAAACCTTGAGCAGAACCGGACTCAGCGGGGGAACCCATCTGCCGCGGGCAGGCACCGGTTTGGCAGTGAGCTGATTATTTTTACCACCAGTAGTTATAGTTAGCAAAACACTGAATTCCATTTGATATCTCCAGGTCAAGATGCAGAGGAAAATCTCGTCATTCTTAAAAAACAAAACGACAGAAAGCCCCAGCCCTGTCCTCAGTCAGGAGGTTGATAGTGCAAGAGGTAGTTTATCTTAGGTGAGATTTATAGTGATAGGCTATTTTTCCTTCATGGAAATGTATGCAGATTTAATTGTGTGTAGGTGTGGTTTACAGGTTATATGTACTTAGGCTAGTGGTGATGATGGATCTTTCAAGGAAAATAGGTTACTACTGCTCAGTCTGAGCTTTTATTGGCAATGGAGCAGACACTGCTATGTGATGTCAGCACAGTCTCATCTGTACTCATGCTGCTTCCTATGCATTGTGTTTGAAAATACAACTGTTACCATGTTGGCAGGTTCCTTTCATCTGTGGCTTTATTATCTATGTTCTCTAAATTAATTAGCATTGTGGATATAGTCTTTTTATGTGAATTTATGTCCCTTAAAATTTTTGGGTGAAGCAGGCAAGATTTAGCTCTTTTTCAAGAAAAGTGGCAGCAGTGTAGAAGCTAGTGTAGAAGTGACTGAATAAGTGAGTGTCATTTCCAATAAACATAACAGCAAATATAATTGACATGAAAATCTCCAAATAAATATACAGTATTTACCCTAATATAAAGTGGGAGCTTCCTGAGCTACAAAAACTGATTTAGTGACGTTTTAAAATAATCCCCCCAAAGTTGACGAGACTGCAACCACTGAGCTGCTGGCTGCTCAGAAATGGTCCACCTGTGGGACAGGGCGATGGGTCTGCAGTGATGATTTGTTTTTCAGACCAAAAACTGACTGAAGCCAGACGCTGTGGTTGGGCGGGAGGGCAAAATGAGCAATTAACTTATCTACAGTATGTCAGATATCAAGTGTTTAGATTATGGCCTCAGAGAGAGAAACAGTGAACTGGATACAATATTGGCTTAAAGACTGCTGCCTACCTTCCCCTCCATGAACATTAAAGGAAACGTCCTATACGCCACTCTGATACCCTTATCAAGGCAGGCGATCTATGGGTCCCACCTCCTGCAGAGTTTGTCTCAGGAGAGACAAACCAGAAGACAGAGCTATTTACAGGGCCAGAGGCCCAGTGTGGCTACAGAATGAACAAAGATCCTGTTCTGTTTGATCTTAAGTTAAAATGCACTTTAATTACTAAGTACACTGTCAGCTTTTAGATAGGGCACTCCTCGTCATAAATGAGCACGCCCCCCTTCTACACCTGAACTCGGCATTGCCCAAACAGGGCAAACATGCTCAAGCCATGTTGCGTCAAGTGTTTAGTTGTGTTGTGTTGCAGTTGGTCTTTATTTTGGTGGTGGTTTCTTGGTTGTGCGTTTTAGTTCATTTCCTTTGTTCCCATGGCACTGGAAGAGGGGAATACTTTGATAAGGTCTGGTTCTTCAGTCTTTCTTTTCTGGTAATCTAAATTTAGCATCTCGTTTGATGTTTTGTTTTGTAACTTAGAAGTAGACCTGATACAGAGTTTGTTTTGGTTTGTCAGTTGAATCCACCAGGTTACTGTTGACTGACCTATCAATGATTGAATTCATAATTGTCATTTTCAATAATACTTATAAATAATACAATAAATTAAATCACGTAAAATATATTTTATATGTAGGTTAAGTGTGGGGCTTTAGCACGCAGTACCACTTGTGTTCAGTATTCAGAGTGCTGAACATTTTAACAAGGGCATTGACCAAAGCACTGGATTCAGAAAATAAACATATTTTTACTTAATTGTTGCTTGCCCGACAGTGACTCCTGGAGTTTTAAATACACTGCTGTCTGAGCTTTAATCTCAATATAAACTGCCGCTGGGTCCGTACAGCCTGTTCACTGCTTATTCCTGTATTTTAATGTATAAACACAATGTGCAGATGTTCCTCTGTCATACAGTACTGCACTGCTGCCCTGCTCTCCCTGGGAGTATCGGGGCTCCCCCACTCCCTGCCCACTGATCCCTTAGCATTGTGCAGCACCAGGGGGTCCTGAGACGGCCTCAGCACAGGGTCTCAGCTGATCCCTTAGCAGTGTGCAGGATCAGGGGGTCCTAAGACGGCCTCAGCACAGGGGCTCAGCTGATCCCTTAGCCCATAGTGATGGATGACAATGGGATTTTACATTTGTGCAACCTCATATTTGTACCCCAGTGAAACATGAAATGGTGAAAGGCAGCAAACAGTTCTGGGGGACTGAGATCAATTTTTTAAAAAAATCAAATTTCATTAGATGCCACTTTGTTTGGTTTTATTTTAAATATTATTTCAGGGTGCCAATAATTTTGACCCCTATGTTTTTGAGAAAAATACTATTTTCCTAAGTTTTTTATAAGAATTATGTTTTATTAAAGTGAAAGTAAGCAGTTTCTACAAATGTTTGAGCAGAAAATTAAAATCATTATGTTTAAATGTTTCTTTTATACAATCATTTATGCTCATTTTAGTGAAGAGTGCCAATAATTCTTCATTACTTGAATATATTAACTCTTCCCTGTAGACTGAACAACTGCAAACTCACAAAGAAGTCCTGTGATATTGTGGCCTCAGCTCTCCAGTCATCAAACTCACCCCTGACAGAGCTGGACCTCAGCTACAATAACCTGGGAGATTCAGGAGTGGAGCTGCTCTGTGCTGGACTGAGGAGTCCAAACTGTAAACTACAGAGACTGGGGTGAGTAGTGCTGTGTACTGTGTGACATTAACTAAATAGAATTATTTATTATGGCAATGCAAGGGTTTGAATTTTGTCACAGGGAAGACTAGTTTCCTGACTCCATTCATTTTCAGAGCCTGTAACCTGAATGTTTGTGTGAATGTGAGTTTGCATATAAGAGTATTGACTGAGGTGTGCTCATATGAAATGATGGGCAGCTTGACCCTGTATCCTGTAGAGAGAGACTAGCTACTGCTGCCAGGCATTCATCTAAGTGTTCTCTGACATTAAGATCTTCAATCCTGGGAGGTAAATGTCATGCTCATCCAGGAATCTAAAATCAACACCTGGGATTAAGCTAATTAAGATTTACCCCATTTGGGTAGCGAGACTATATAAATGGATGGACTGCATTTATAAATGGACTGCATTTATATAGCGCTTTTATCCAAAGCGCTTTACAATTGATGCCTTTCATTCGCCAGAGCAGTTGGGGGTTAGGTGTCTTGCTCAAGGACACTTTGACACGCCCACGGCGGGGTTTGAACCGGCAACCCTCCGACTGCCAGACAATCGGTCTTATCTCCTGAGCTATGTTGCCCCTTATGATATATAAATATCACAAGGCATGACTTCTGTATTATTCTATTAAATAACATTTGACTGACCCATGAGCTGCATATCCTGCTAGTGAAACTAACAATATGCCCAGTGAGTACCTCAGTAAGGGTGTTACCCCAAAACTTTAAGTTACTGTCGCTACCCCGGTTCTCAGAAACACAGAGTAGTGAGATCCACGTATGGGAAACGACATCCAGTAATCAAATTTCACCAAGTATGGTTCTGACAGCCAGTAGCGCATCCAATGTTACAGGAGGCTTCCGCCCTCCTGGAAGAACATATGGGACACTGCAGTGCTACTACTCTTCATATTCACTTCTCATGTGCGGCAAGCAGGGCAGTCTTGGTGGATCTCTCCACCGGGGTTACAACAGTAACCTAAAGTTCTCTTTCATCATCTCGTGTTTGAGATACACCTATGGGGAGATATAGACAGCTCCCAGAATGCCTTATGCTCAAAGCTGAGATGTTGTCAGGCCAGCAAAGGATGCCTTCTCCCCTGAGGGAAGGGTGGTGTCTGGTACATCCAAGGAGGGAAGTACTGAAGACTTTCCACTGCCCAAAGCTATAGCCAGGACCCAGAAACAGTGTGAAGCACTAAAACCCATAGCAGATGAGGGGAGATGTGTGCGCCTCACACAGAGCTCACCCCCAGAACTGAGTGGACTACCGGCCTCAGGCAGTGGAACCTAGCCACAGTAACTGGAGAAACCCAGCCTGCGGCTGAATAAATATCCTGTAAGGAGACCCCATGAATAGGGCCCACTATGCAGCCATGGCCCTAATTGAATGAGCCCTCAGGACCAAGGGGGTGTTATCTAGAGCCCGACCGATATATCGGCCAGGCCTATATATCGGCCATTATTTGACTTTTTTGACGACATCGGGATCGGCAGTTATGCCGCCGATGTGTCCCGATATTTTAATAAGTATAATAAACAAAAAAACTATGATTATTTATCTGTACTTGTCTGTTCGAACGTTGTAGTTGCTATTTACTAGAATTATCCAGTAGAGGGAGCTCTAATACAAGTGTAAACTGCAGCAGCTGACGCGCTACTTCTCTAATAAGACGTTTGTCACTCGTGCCTCATCCAGTATTCTCCACTGCAAGACTTGTCTGCACAGATTCCATTGCCCCAATAAAGGTATGTATATTTAGTGAAAGTTTTTTAATTAAATGCGTTTATACGACCACTATGTTTATCAATCCTCATTATCAAGCGAGCGAGCTAGCTAACATATTTGGTTCACTTTAGCAAGCTAGCTGGCTAGCAAGCCTTTATGAAGTGGCAGTGCGCACATAAGCAGCGTAGGATCTACATTTCCAGAGGACATCGCTGTAGTCTCAAATAAATAATCTGGCATCGGTCGGGCTCTAGTCTGGAGACCGCGATCACAGGTTACTGCCAGCAGAGAAGAGAAGGCTCTGTGCCGATGTGCTGTGTAATCGCTGAAGTCTGGATAAAAACTAATGACTATCCCGTTAAACTTCACTGGTGATTTCCTGGTGGCTTGCAAAATATGCTGTCGATCCGTGTACCCCAGCAGATTAATAATCAATGTTCCAGGCCTGTCTGTTGTTTTTGATCAGCCGCCATAGAAACGGTGAGCCCTCATTACTTCTATAGTCCTGTCAGCCAGAGAGGGAAATCACTCTTTGAGGGAATTGGTAAGAAAACCAACCGGGTCGGATTCTTCGGAATTCTCTGGTAGGTTAACAATGTGAAGGTTGCACCATCTGCTCCTATCCTCCAGTTCCGCCATTTTAGCCTCGAGCTGATCCTGTTTGGCCTGGTGCAGCGATGCAGTGATTTCGGCTAGTTTAACTTTGGCTTGCAAATGGGCAAGCCTTGAGCTGTGTCTCAAAATATTGTCTGTGTTTTTCTAACACAGCCTCTACAATGGCTGCTAACATGACACATGATTCCTCATCATGTCCCTTTCTGGGTGAGTCTTGCCTGAAAGAGTCTTTGTTTTTTAAGAAATGGACATATTTTATATATTGGTCAACAGCACCAATGAACTTTACTGGGAGTGAACAGCTAAGTTAGCCATTTGTAATGAAAACAGTTAAATGAAGAGGAGAGAGGGCATGGACCAAAATCACTAGGCAGATAAAGAAAAAGAACACACAAAGAACTTGTGATGCATACCCACAATCTTCAAATGAAATGAATTAGGTACCAAGATAATTAAAGGGATATTTCACAAGTAATTTTGTGGAGCTTACCCCATTGTATTTGGATAGTGTGAATACTAGCTACTAGCTGTCCCTGTTAACCGTTAGCAGCATCGCCGTTCCTCCTGGTTGTCCAGCTCCCAGTTCACTCCCATTCATGTTCAGGACCTTCTGAAAGTAATCTTTTTTAAAAATAAACTAACTACGAGGGATAATAGATCAATAAAAGAGAATACTAATGTTGAACGATCCCTGTCCCTGTAGGAATAGGTCACCGGTGAGAAATGGATACAGACTGTCTGATTGATATGGTAAAACATTGACCTGCATAGTAAAATGTTTCAGGCCTGTCACACATTGCAGTCTTCATCCATCTCCATTTACCTGCTATGAACTCTAATGACATCCATACATTTACCCCACTGTCTTTCACACACTGACCTTTTGTTGAAGGCAAGTTTTACTCCTTCATTACACACGTGTTTTGTTGCAGGATTGTGGTGTTTCTGAAAGGATTGTGAATAAAATGACATTTTATTCTGCTGGTAGCAC
Source organism: Anguilla japonica (assembly GCA_025169545.1). NCBI lineage: Eukaryota > Metazoa > Chordata > Actinopteri > Anguilliformes > Anguillidae > Anguilla > Anguilla japonica. The sequence goes on along the minus strand of CM045898.1, from coordinate 3,599,231 downwards.
TGTCACCTCACAGCAAGAAGGTCCTGGGTTTGAATCCCGGCCTGGGCCTTTCTGTGTGAAGTTTTCATGTTCTCCCGTGTTCATGTGGGTTTCCTCCGGGTACTCCGATTGTGTGTGAATGGTGAGTGAATGTTGTTTGTGCCTTGTGATAGATTGGCGACCTGTCCAGGGTGTATTCATGCCTCTCGCCTTGTGACCCTGACCAGGATAAGCGGGTATAGATAATGGATGGATGGACTTCCACGAACGAGAACGAGAGTCATGCAGCGACTGATTCCAACTTCAGACTCTTGTTCACTGACTCCAGTTCCTAGTGAACGAGTGAGTCATGCAGTGACTGATTCCAACTTCAGACTCTAGTTCCTAGTGAAAGTAATTTCAACTACTGTGCTTTGGATGTGAATTCCTACATGAAACTAGCACAGGCCTATGTTATTATGCGATTCACAGGACTTTCCGAAACATTTAGCCAATTTAAAAATGTATAGCCTATATGGGCATGTTTCTGTGCAATTCACTCAGTTACCATTTAGGGGTTAGCTCACAGATAAGTGGCACGAGGTTGACGACTGAATAATTAGCAAATAGCTGATGACAACAATATAATCGATAGGCTGATTGTTTTTTTTGAACACATTAATTCGCAGTGTGGGACAATTTCTTATGAATTTGTAGTGTTATTTAGTGGATCAAACAAGTTGTAAAACAGTTAGCCAAAATCTTGATTTTACATTTTAGTTTGTCTAATTCACCATTTGGCTGTTCTGAGCCATAGGAAGCTTCAAAACACTCAGCCAGGACAGCCTAGAGATAAGACAGATGACGAATTTGGGGGTAGTCATTGGAGGTGTGAATGTATGTGTCTGTGAGTGAGTGTGGGTCTGCATGTGTGTGTGTGTGTGTCTGTGTGTGTGTGTGTCTGTGAGTGAGTGTGGGTCTGCATGTGTGTGTGTGTGTCTGTGTGTGTGTGTGTGTCTGTGAGTGAGTGTGTGTCTGTATGTGTGTGTGTGTCTGTGTGTGAGTGTGGGTCTGTATGTGTGTGTGTGTCTGTGAGTGAGTGTGGGTCTGCATGTGTGTCTGTGTGTGAGTGTGGGTCTGTATGTGTGTGTGTGTCAGTGTGTGTGTGTCTGTGTGTGAGTATGGGTCTGTATGTGTGTGTGTGTGTGTGTGAGTGAGTGTGGGTCTGCATGTGTGTGTGTGTGTGTGTGTGTGTGAATGTGGGTCTGCATGTGTGTGTGGGTCTGTATGTGTGTATGTGTGTGTGTGTGTGTATGTCAGAGGGGGTGTCCCCTCCCCTCTCCTCCCACTAGATAAAATATGTGGCTTTCTTGTAGTTAGAATTCTAGCATCTAGGTCTGGTGTCTACATGTCATCTCTGGTTTTTTAAAATATTCTGCTGCCTTTTTGTTTTTACATTTGGTCTTGGCACATCCTTAGATTACTTTGGGACAAACACACTGTGGTTTGGTATCTTCTTTCAATCATTCCTCGTGTGAGTGTCCATGTCTATAACCTTTGTTAATTGTTTCAAGGTAGTTGAACCTTGGCTTTAGATTTGATATATTTGCTAATAATTACCTAATTAAATCAAATAAATGTATTTTACATGTTGGATAAGTGAGGTGTTTTAGCTGTTGATGCACTGTGTTTGGTATTCAGAGTGCCGGATGCCAAACCAGGGTGTTAACGGTTTAAAACTGCTGGGTTCAGAAAATTAAACATAGTTCAGATAATCCTCACCTTGCTGAAAGGTTTTGCACTCTTTATCTTAGTCAGTGCCTGTCCTAATTTTATGACCTGTAATTCTACTGAATGCCGTGCCTTGCATAACTGCAGCGGGAATGTTGATCTTATTTGTCTTGGCTATATTTGGAATTGTGTTGACTAACTGCATTGTGTCAGTTTCCTGCATCATACACTGTTCATCAGGCTAGCTGCACCAATGTCAAAACTATGTTGACCTCTCGAATTATCAACAAAGTGGTGATGAGTTCTTAAAGCCTAACATATGTTTGAATAAAGGAAATGACTGCGGTTTCTTTGCTTGAGTTGAGACTGAACCTAGTTCACAACTTGCCTCAGTGTTGCCAGATGCCTGAATCAAATAGTCCTAAAAAACAGTCCTCAAAATCTTCAATCAACTCCCATTCAAATTCCTCACAAATGTTCCCCCATATCTCATTTAAAATCCCCCTATCTATCATTGACTCCCATATGCCTTTTCTGTAAAACTTCACCTATGAATGTTTAAATCCCCTACATACATTTAGAGGAAAGTCTGGCAACCCCACTCTGCGATGTGTGATCTTCTTTGGGAAATCATATACTGACGGCCTCTTTCGTTCACGGTTTTTTGCACCATGCAAATAAGAGAGTTGGCTATAAGCTATATACATAAGCTATAAGCTATGGGTACATAGCTTATAGCGTTTCTCAGATGTAAGTGGGCTGACCAGCTAGTTTAAGCCAATTTCTTTTAATTCTGTAGGTCTATTTATTACTCAGGCTAAGTTTGTCATTGCAGTACAAAGGCTTTAGGGGTAGGAAGACACGTAGAGCTGCGGTGACTAGTCTGAAACTCGTTCCGGTATCAGACCCAGACCCGGACCCAAATCAGAATGTCTAGTTCGGTCCGGTCCTCAACGACAGGTCCAGTTCCTTCCCAGATTACGTCCCCACCGCTTTAAATTTCAAATAATCCCTCTCTGAACTATGTAATTTTGAGGAGAAATTCCAGTACAAAATTTCACTTTTTTCAATTGGCTTCCATTGGATTACATAGAAGGTTTGAAGTGCAATTATTCACTTCAAATATAGTTTGGCTTGGCATAAGTTAGGTCAGAATAGTGTTCACTGTGTGAAATAAACTGTGTTCTTAGCTAGAAACAGCTGTGCGAAATGAGTATTTTATATTATTGAACGTGTGTTTTGTAGTTGTCCACGACCATGAAATGCACTTTTGTACATCGCTTTGGATAAAAGCATCTGCCAAATAAAGGACATACAGATGGTGGATTATTTTTTATTATTATATATAATTCAAGAAAAATAAGTCTATCATTTTTTTCAGTCTGTTTTAATTGGTATGTTGCTTAATTCCCAGATTATTACAATACAGGCGTGATTGCAAAGGTGAAAGAGCCACAATGGCACAGGCGAACCAATGGTTTGGCTATTTGACTGTATTAATGAACTGTCTGGTGGTTCATCTGGTGCAGATTGCTATGAATATAATGGGGGTTGGGAAACACCCATCTCTTCAGACGATATGTGAGGAGTCTGTTATCAGACAGGCACAGAAAATAGTATCAGACCCCACTCACATATTTTACCCTAAATTCCTACTTCTACCTTCTGGTAAAAGATTCAAGTTCCTCAGTGCAGGCTTACCTGCTATAAACACTCATTCATGGTGATGACCGCTTTTTAGTGCTAAAAGTTGATGTGAATTGTTGGCTGCATGGGTGTTATAATATGTCTTCACTGTTATAACACAGTGTTCAGTGTTAATTAATTATTCATTTATTTATTATTTTTCAATTGGCCCACCAACTCCCCCACTTGATGGAGGACACCTTTATTTATACAATTACAATGTTTACATATAACAGTGGTGAAGTCACTTAGATTTTTAAGTGAGGCAGTTATTTTTGTTCCATTGATATGTGTTCAGTGAGAAAGTTTTGCCGTTGTGTGATACTTAATGAATTCCTAGATTTTCAATTTAGGAGGATAGTTTTTTTGGTGATCGTTAAGATGATCAATAAGGGTTTTATGTATTGAGATGGTGTGTTGATTGTAGGCAGATTTGTGTTATGCTAATGCTAACTTGTGGTTTGCATCTTGCAGTGTAGCTTCTGTCATTCTGTTTGTGAAGTCTTCTGCAGACAGGAGGTACTGACACATCCATACCTATATTATGGAGAGTGTTTCTGATTTGTAGAACAGGTGTTTGGGGGTTTTTCTTCATTATGGTGAGAATTTGTTACATCCCCTGCCTCTGCTTGCCTGGGTAGTGCAGGTAGAGGTAGTTGCTTAATTACCTAATTGCCTGATTGACTCCACCTGCCTGTGAGCCAACATAAGGCCAGCAGTATGAGGCAGGGGAGATCTTTCTTTCGGGTTTCTTTTGGGTGGTTTGTAGTTGGCTGTGTGTTTGTGTTTTGTGGGTCGCATAGAGTTCATTTCTTTGAGATCTTATTTGGGGTTTCTTTTGTGTAGCTTGTGGTTTGCTTTGTGGTTTTGGTGTTTGTGAAGATCCTTTTTGTTTGGTAAACTTTGTGGGTTTTCTTTTGTTTTAGTTTGTGTTTCAGTTTATTTATTCTAATAAATGCCTGAGTTTTTAGATCAGTTTTTGGATTTATTTTTTTTGGTACATTGGACTGGTTGTTGTGGCTTTTTCGAGCCGGCCGTAACAAAATGGGGGCTCGTCCGGGATCTGCCATCCCTGCAGACACTCACGCAGACACCTGGAAAATTTGTGGACATTTGGTTCTTTTTTTTTTTGTAGTTTCATAGAGTAAATTGGAAAAAAGGCCAATGTACCTTACAGTTTTTTTTGTCTTTTTTTTGTCCTATGGGTGGGGGTGTTACGTCCCCTGCCTCTGCTTGCCTGGGTAGTGCAGGTGGAATTAGTTGCTTAATTACCTAAACTTTGTGGGTTTTCTTTTGTTTTAGTTTGTGTTTTAGTTAATTTATTCTAATTAATGTCTGAGTTTTTAGATCAGTTTTGAATGTGAAAGAGTGCTGTATGTTAACATTTTGAAATTATATTGCCTCAAATGTTTGTTTAACACTGAGGTCCAAGATTGGAAGTTGAGATCCGTCCTTCTTTGGGAGGTGGAAATAATGAAAATAAAAACTATGTTGGGTTTGATCTCTGGGAACCACACGTATTTCCCCCTTTTTGTAAGAAGGAAGGAATTTATTCCTCTTAAACATGGGAGCACTCTCTTGTGATTGAGAGTAAATGACTCTGTTGAAATGGGGGGTTTCACTCTGAACAGGAGTCTGTAGCCGTTGGCTATTGTCTGTAGCCCTTAGCTATAGTAGCGCTGCATGTGCTATGTGCTCTTCCAGGATGACAGTAGCCTCCTTTAGCATTGGACACACTACTGTCTGTCAGAACCACACTTGGTGCAACTGGATGCTTCTATGGAGGTCTGGACCGGGTGTCATTCCCTAGAGTTGGCTTTCAAACACAAGATGATGAAAGAGGAGTTTATTTATGGCACCAATGCAGTGATTTGTTCGAGCAGAGATGCACACTTCAGTCAGTGTATAACTAAGCCACGTACTTTGGATGCACTGTAAGAGAAAGAGCACTTTATCATATGACTAAATATGAGACTTGCCAATAACCATGAATAGAAAGCTTTAACAGTGTTAAAAGGCAATCATTTTATTTACAAGACATGGCAAGATGGACTGGACACTATGCTATAAGAGAGGAAAGGACATGCACCTGAAGATATTGTAAGATAAAGAAAGGAACACAAAGAAATTGTGACACATGCCAAAAATGCTTTTTTTGAAAGGACATTGGATAATGAAATAAATTGATTGAGCTTCCCTTAAATGCTATCCAGAGAACATCTCCCACAATCCACACTAGTTTGTGTTTTACAAAATAGAGTCTGACCTTACCAAAACCCTAATACCCACCGTCATCGCCAGCAGACCCTCCCCCCCCTCTACTAATGATTGAATCTATCATTCCTGTATATGTTGCATGTACTCCTGCAAGGGTTTACGGTCATGGTCGTTCTAAGGACTGTTTTGTACTTCTGTGTAGTCTGCATAGTTTGCATGATTTGCATTGTGTGCAACATTTGCAAATGGGCAGAGCATTTATATGGCATGTTGTACAGGTACAGGTGAGTGATTTTCCACCCACTTACAGATACCTTCAATTCCATATCTTTCATCTCCTTTAATAAACTTTTATCACACCTATACTGTATGCTGTGGGAATGAGGCACAGACGAGGCAGACAGTGCTGGCAACATGCCTGTGGAGGGCTTTTATTGTGACAGCGGTATCACAGTGAATGAAGACGGGAAAAGTGAAACACAAAACGAGATCACGCTACTCAAATGTTGGGGAAAGCAAAAGTGCTAGGGAAGTGCAGGTGGGTCCAAAATTCAGCCCACGAGGAGGGGCACGTCCGAGTCTGCCACAAAAATAAAAAAACGAGAATCAGAGACTCTGTTAGTCACTCAGTGAGGGGAAAGCCAGCACACCCCTGAAGTGAGACCATGAGGCGTATATAGGGCCAGCAGCTACTCAGGCAAAGGGGAAAGTGGTGTGGAAAAAGCACTGGTATGCTGCTGGTGGCCTGACTGTATCTCAGGTCCAGGTCTGAGTGCGGAGTGGAGTTCCTGAAACTCAGCCCTGTCCCTCCGGCGCTGTCCAGGTCTGAGTGTGGAGTGGAGGTGCTGAAACTCAGCCCCGTCCCTCCGGCGATGTCCAGGTCTGAGTGTGGAGTGGAGGTGCTGAAACTCAGCCCTGTCCCTCTGGCGATATCCAGGTCTGAGTGTGGAGTGGAGGTGCTGAAACTCAGCCCTGTCCCTCCGACGCTGTCCAGGCCTGAGTGTGGAGTGCAGGTGCTGAAACTCAGCCCTGTCCCTCCGGCGCTGTCCAGGTCTGAGTGCGGAGTGGAGGTGCTGAAACTCAGCCCTGTCCCACCGGCGCTGTCCATGGTGCTGCAGGCTGGGCCGGTGAAGCACAGGTGAAGTGGAGCTGAGTGGCAGCTGATGGCAGGGAGGGGCGGGGCTCCAAAGGTCCACAACACAATGCCTATATATGAGCATGTGCATTACTTCCTGTTACAGTGAATCTGCCTTTAGCTCTATTAGCTTGCAGTGCTGTGGGAAGTCTGTCACAGAAAACCAAAATGAAATAAGCAAAGTCACTGTCCACTTTGAAAAATGTGTGTTGCCTTTTACAGCTTTACTTTTGGTGGTAGCCAAACATCCTACAGCACTGAAAACTAACTTGCTGTCCACTCTGAAATATGGCAGCTGCATGTCTAGTATAGGATGGGAGGGTTAAGCCAAGAGAAAAGATCAAAGGAAAGGTAGATGAGCCCTTTGCCCTAATTCAGAGAACTTACAGTATAAGAAAAGGGGACATTTGGATCAGAATTACATCTGTAGAACTGCCAGAGTTTAGTCCAGCAGGATGTTTAATTTTCAGGTCCAAAATACTGCAGTTGGAGATTTTAGCACAGACATCTTCCTCAGAGCATCATCAACCTTAAAATCCTCAATTTCACTCTTCATCGCTGAACACTGTCATTGGCACATTTCCCATATTAGATACATGCTTCATGTTTACCTAATATAGTAATACCATAATATATTTACTCTTCTTTGCAGACTGAACTACTGTGACCTCACAGAGAATTCCTGTCATATTGTGGCCTCAGCTCTCCAGTCATCAAACTCATCCCTGAGAGATCTGGACCTCAGCTACAATAACCTGGGAGATTCAGGAGTGAAGCTGCTCTGTGCTGGATTGAGGAGTCCAAACTGTAAACTGCAGAAACTGGGGTGAGTAGTGCTGTGTACTGTGCAACTTTAAATTGGTAGAATTTGTGATGATGTGTGTAAGAGTGTGAATTTTATCACCGGGTGGAAAAAGCCTCACTAATATTCAGACCCTGTAACCTGAATGTTTACGTGTGAATAGGAGTTAGCGTATAAGCACATTAACAGGGGTGTGCTCATATGAAATGATGGGCGGCAAGACATTGTACCCTGGAGAGACTATCTACTGCTGCCAGGCATTCGTTCAAGTGTTCTGTGACATCAAGACCTTCAATCATAGGAATCCAGGAATCTAAAAATAACAACTAATTAAGGCTTACCCCATCTGGAGACTAAATATCTAAATATCCCAGGGCATGACCTCTGCATTATTTTATTGAATGACATTCAGATCCATCTGGGCACTGACTCTAACAGTGACCCCAGAGTAGCTGCACATCCTACTAGTGAAACTAACAATATTCCCAGTGAGTAACCCAGTTAAGGTATTACCTCTAAACTTTAAGTTACTGTCGTAACCCCAGTTCTCTGATACACAGAGTGGAGAGATCCACCTATGGGAAATGACAACCGGTCATGACTTGTGTAGAAGCATCCAATTGCACCAAGTCTGGCTCTGACAGACAGTAACGTGTCCAATGCTAAAGGAGGCTACCGCCCTCCTGGAAGAGCACATAGGACCCTGCAGTGTTACTACTCCTCAGTGAACGTATTCACTTCACATGAGCGGCAGGCAGGGCAGTCTTGGTGGATCTCTCCACCGGTTCTCCTTCATCATGTCGTGTTTGAGATCCACCAACGGGGAGATATGGACAACTACCAGATTGCCCTATGCTCACAGCTGTGGCTCGATTGCTTGAGCCTGACACGCACTTCCTGTTTGTGGTAGAGAGAGAGAGGAAGGAGTCTTGTGGAGTTTGGCAAAGTTAGTTACAGGATTGTATTGTGCTTTTAAGTGTGTATTTGTTATTTCATTTGAGTTTTTTTTCATTTGAGATTGTTTGGCTCCTAAGGTGAAAATCTTTGTTGCCGTCAGGGGACAGGGAGGGAATTTTCCACTTTTTTCCTCCGTTAAGCACTCAGCTAGCAAACTAGCCGGTTTGCTAATTTGGCCACCTTCTTGCTGACAGGTTTTTGGTTGTTCGCTTTCCCAGGAGCAAAATATAACTGTTATTAGATAGTTTGCCTTTATTGTTATGTGCTAATGTTAGCAGTAGTTTATTATAATCTGCTTCTGGATGAATTTTCGTTTTATTTTGTCCTAAGATATATGAATAAAATATTACCTAGTACATGGGTTCCTTCAATTACTGCTATTTAGTAATTGCTATTTAGTAAAAGTTAAGTTAGTTAATTTAACCCAATTAATTCTGCACCTGGTCATTCTTATTTGAACACTTAATATTAGTTCGTTTAAAGTGCCTTATTTTTCTAGTTTAAAGTGCCTCCCCAGTTTCTGCTGCTAGTTGTCCGGAGCCATTTAAAGCGTTTTTAAGTTGCGGCCTTGGTGTCTCCGACTCAGCAGGTAGGAGATCTCCTAGAACATACAGACAAACTCCTTAAGTTCTGTATGTAGAACGAGAGGCCATAAATAGAAATTAGCTAAATATCAGTCACTGTGTGGAATGGCCTGCCAGGTCATGTAGTAGGGGCAGAAACTCTGGGGATTTTTAAGACTAGGCTTGATACAGTGTTAGATGCTGTCTAGTCTGTAGGTAATAGGTACAATTTAGTTTGAAAATTGGCAAGCATTGTTGGGCTGAATGGCCTGTTCTCAGCGTATGCTATGTTATGTTATGTTGATATGTTATGTTTTGTTAGTTGAGATGCTGTCAGGTCTTGGGAATGAAGTCTGTTGGCAATCTTCTCCTTTTGTGGAACCATGTTGGGACCAGTGAAGTAACACAGTGATGACCACTTTCCAATTGAAAAGGTTTTATTACGATGCACAAAGGGAGATTCACCACGGTGCCTCAACAAGCACTCTGTCTGAATCTCAACGAGACAGCCACAAGTGAGGGTTTAACTATTCTGGTCAGTGATTATTGCCAAATGAGAACATTCCCAGGAAGGAGTAAACATTGCACCAGACTCCCCGGGGGCCACCCATTTGATCTGCAGGTGTTGTATTGCCTTACAATGATTGAACTCTATATGTGGCCATCTGTCGCTAACAGTGGGAAGTTGTTGCAGAGTGTGTGTTGGTGTGTGTAAATGTGAATGGGGAGGGTGGTGTCTGGCACATCTTGTGTAGGGCAGTACTAAAGACATTCCACTGCCCAAAGCTATAGCCAGGGTACAGGAACAATATGAAGTACTGAAACCCATAGCAGATGAGGGGAGATGTGTGCACCTCACACAGAGCTCACCCCCATAATTGAGTGGGCTACCGGCCTCAGGCAGTGGAACCTAGCAACGGTATCTGGAGAAACCCAGCCTGTGGCTGAATAAATATCCTGTAAGGAGACCCCATGAATAGGGCCCACTATGCAGCCATGCCCCACTTAGAATGAGCCCTCAGGCCCAAGGGGGGTGTTATCCTCTTTGAATCATATGCCATAACAAGAGCTTCCACAAGCCAATGGGACAGCCGCTGCTTAGAGATACTTTTCCTTTGCAGGCAGGGGCCCAGGTGACTAAGAGCTGGTCGATCTTTCTAAAAGCCTTAGTCTTTGCCATAAACGTGTGGAGAACACACACAGGACACAGCATATGCAGCCTATGCTGCTCTTCAGAGGAGAAAGGTGGTGGGTGAAAAGCGGCAAGCTCCAACACCACACATGTGAAAGCTGGGAAGCTTGAGGCATAACGGCTGGATTGGGCTTAGGAAAAACCATATCCATCTTAGGGGAGAATATTGTGCACAAGAGTTGCACTGAGAGCGCATGGAGGTCACTGACTCACTTATCTGAGGCTAGTGCAAGCATAAACACTGTCTGGAGAGACAACAGTTTTAATCTAATTTATAAGCTCAAACGGCCTTACAGACCGAGCCTTCAGCACCTGTGATAAATCTCAAGCTTTTTTAGCAACAGGCAGAGAACAGTGAGCCCCCTTCATGAACCTGTGAATGAGGGGGTGCTGCCGCACTGAATAGTCTTTGAAACCAACATGACAAGCAGTGAGAGCTGCCAGGTAGACCTTAATGGTAGGGAAGGATTTCTCTTTATCCATAAGGTTCTGTGAAAAGCACAGCACATCAGAAACAGAGCTCTGGTAAGGCACTGACTGACGAGAGGCACACCATCTTTAAAACACCTGACACTTATTGTCATAAAGTGACCCGGTAGAGGGAGCTCTCGTGCTCTGGACGCTTGCAGTCAGGCGAGGGGGAAGCCCTAATGTGTTGAGGTTATGCCTCTCACGGGCCAAGCTCATAGAGCTACTCGCTCAGGGCAAGGGTGGTGTATTTCCCTGTTCACCTGAGACAGGAGGTCCGTGCGTAGCGGGAGTGTGCATGGCTGTACATAAAGGAGAGGAATAATCACTGCAGTAACATTTCCAGAGTCTGGGGATGGAGACACCATTCCTCGTACAGTGGGTTTCTCCTTGACAGCAGATCAGCGCTCGTGTTCAGAATTCCTGGAACATAAATCAATCAATCAAATTTTATTTATATAGCGTATTTCACAGTAATTGTCACAATACGCTTCACAGACAACCCTGGCCTAGACCCCCACAGGAGCAAGCCTAAAGCAACCTGGGTCACGCGTAACCACAGAAAGTGACGGCTGCTCCAGACCAACAGTCTGTGGGCTAGACCATGGAGCTGGAGGGAGCGCATGCCACCTTGGTGATTGACATATGCTACCGCAGTCATTATCGCAGCGTACGAGCACATGGTGTGAAAATATCTGAGAGCTGTCCATATAGTTAATAGCTAAAAGAAAATTGATTCACCATGTAACCCTCCTGAGACCCCCCCAGCCCAGAAAGGGATGTGTCTGTCCTTTTTTTCCGTATGAAATTGATCCTGAGAGGGGTTCCCTGAGTGTAAAAGTCTGTGTTTTCCCAGTGACGCACAGTTGCTGGGTGCTTGTGTGATACTGTGAGACAGCGATGGAGATTGCACACGGGGCTGAGGTAGAGGGATGAAATCCACCTCATAAAGCCCCTCATTCTTAACAGCCCCAGTGGCAAAACCTGGATGGGGAGAGATTGCACTGAAACCAAGAGACAACAGATGTGTCAGAACTCGCTGAGTGTCCTGCACAACTCTGGGTTTTGAATTGGCAATAATCAGCTAATCGTCTGTATAAGTCAGTATTCTGAGCCTCATTAGTCTCAATGGAGCCAGACCTGCCTCTACACAAATACAGAACACCCGTGGACTCAGGGAAAGGCCGAAGGGTGGAACTGTGTATTTGTAGCAAACACCGCGATGGGCAAAGCGGAGGAATTTTGTGTGAAGGGGATAAATGCTTACGTGGAAGAAGGCATCTTTCAGATTTACTGATGTGAAATAGTGATGTTAAGTTAATCAATTAACTGTTTATTCTTAATGCTGATTGATGAATTTCTATAGATTAAACAGTTACATTTCAATAAACCATTTCAATGAATAACCTAATGTTGGTGGTTAGATTTCAAATTAAAGAGACATTTCTAAAATGTTAAATTAGAGAGTCACGGTTCCCTTGACTGGCAGCGTTAGTGAAACGTTATTGGTCCATTCCTGGAACATCAGTGCCGTCTGAGTGCATCTTCTCAGCTGCTGGTCTCACTTCAGCAGACTGCACACCAGCCTGACCCAAAAGCACATAGACATGCTCATATTCCTTAACAAAAATGATTAAGTATTAAGTTAAGCATATTTTAAGTCATTCTTTTTATAGGCCATGGAGTAGATTTTAATCTAATTAGTTAATCATTATTTATCAATTATTGGGTGCCGACGATTGATTAAAAGAATTGCACAAAATTTTCCAATCTTTCTGACATATTGAACATGAAAGAGTGCTGTATGTTAACATTTTCAAATTATATTGCCTCAAATGTTTGTTTAACACTGAGATCCAAAATAGGAAGTTGAGAACCGTCCTTCTTTGGGAGCTGGAAATAATGAAAATAAAAACTACGTTGGGTTGGATCTCTGGGAACCACATGTATTTCCCCCTTTTTGGAAAAAGGAAGGAATTTATTCCTCTTAAACATGGGAGCGCTCGCTTGTGTTTGAGAGTAAATGACTCTGTTGAAATGGGGGGTTTCACTCTGAACTGGAGTCTGTAGCCCTTGGCTATAGTAGCACTGCAGTGTTCTATGTGCTCTTCCAGGAGGGCAGTAGCCTCCTTTAGCATTGGACGCGCTACTGTCTGTCAGAGCCACACTTGGTGCAATTGGATGCTTCTATGGAGGTCTGGACCGGATGTCATTCCCTGGAGTTGGCTTTCAAACACAAGATGATGAGAGAGGAGCTTATTTATGGCACTAGTGCAGTGATTTGTTCTAGCAGACATGCACACTTCAGTCAGTGTATAAGTAAGCCACGTACTTTATATGCGCTGTAAGAGAAAGAGCACTTTATAACACAATATGAGAGTTGCCAATAACCATGAATAGAAAGCTTTAACAGTGTTAAGAGGCAATCATTTTATTTACAAGACATGGCAAGATGGACTGGACACTGCTATAAGAGAGGAAAGGACATGCACCTGAAGAGATTTTAAGATAAAGAAAAGGAACACAAAGAAATTGTGATGCATACCAAAAATGCTTTTTATGAAAGGACTTTGGATAATGAAGTAAATTGTTTGAGCTTCCTTTAAATGCTATCCAGAGATCTCTCACAATCCACACTAGTTTACGTTTGACAAAATAAAGTCTGACCTGACCAAAACTTTAGTACCTACCGCCATCCCCAGGAGCTACAGGGACAGGGGTGCTGCATGGTAATTATACTGACAGTAAATAAGGGACATTGTACTACTGGTGTGCCCTAATGATTGAATCTATCATGCCTGTATGTGTTGCATACTCCTCCTGCAAGGGTTTACAGAGATGGTCCTTCTAAGGACTATTTTATGCTTCTGTGTAGGCTGCATAGTTTGCATGATTTGCATTGTGTGCGACATTTGCAAACGGGCAGAGCATTTATATGACATGTTGTACAGGTACAGGTTGTGATTTTCCACCCACTTACAGATACCTTCAATTTCATATCTTTCATCTCCTTTAATAAACTTTTATCACATCCATACTGTATGTTACGGGAACGAGGCACAGACAAGGCAGACAGTGCTGGCAACATGCCTGTAGAGGACTTTTATTGTTCATAACAAGAGAAATCACCGCGCACACCCGTTTTAATTTGTTTGGTGCGTAGAAACCGAAGAAATGTCGTCAATTGAAAAGAAATTGGTTCGCAGTCAAAAAAATGGCTACAAAGCTTCAAAAAAATGTAATTATTTATTTTTTATTAGTTTTCTTTAATGCAGATTCATGCACAAACGTTTTGGCGTGTTGCCTTCTTCAGTGTGCAGGTACAGTGATTAAGACATTCCACATTCTTATAAAAAGGTAACAGCTGCCTTTCATTAGGGCTGCTGGCCAATTATTATGAGACAATTATTTATTAAGGCTGCTAGACAATCATAGTCTCCGGCGCTGTCCAGATCTGAGTGTGGAGTGGAGGTGCTGAAACACAGCCCTGTCCCTCCGGCGCTGTCCATGGGGCAGCAGGCTGGGCCGGTGAGACACAGGTGAAGTGGAGCTGAGTGGCGGCTGATGGCAGGGAGGGGCGGGGCTCCAGAGGCCCACACCACAGTACATATATATGAGCATGTGCATTACTTCCTGTTACAGTGAATCTGCCTTTAGCTGTGTTAGCTTGCAGTGCTGTGGGAAGTTTGTCACAGAAAACTAAAAGGAAATGAGCAAATTCACTGTCCACACATGAAAAATGTGTGTTGTCTTTACTTTTAGTGGTGGCCAAACATCCTACAGCACTGCAAACTAACTCACTGTCCACTCTGAAAGGTGGCAGCTGCACATCTAGTATGGGATGGGAGGGTTAAGCCCAGAGAAAAGATCATAGAAAAGGTAGATGAGCCCATTGCCCCAATTCAGAGAACTTACAGTATAGGAAAAGGGCCCATTTGGGTCAGAATTACATCTATAGAACTGTCAGAGTTCAGTCCAGCAGGATGTTTAATTTTCAGGATTGTGGTGTTTCTGAAAGGATTATGAATAAATTGGTATTTTATTCTGCTGGTAAAGCCGGGCATTAACTCACCGGCACGGTATGTGTGTACATCTTGGTGGGAGAGTGTCCATCTGAACAACATGTGAGCTGCTGTTTAGATGCAGTGTTACATTGTTTAGTTTAGTCACTTTTCTGTGGTTCCAGTCCCGAGTCATAGCCTGGATATTACGCTATACCTTTGTAAGCAGTCATGCTGTGTGGAATAGTCTGATTCAGATATCAATATTCTGGCTCTAGCTCCTATCATCTAAAGAATAACATCATTTACAGGAGTATTCTAATAATCTTCATATGCCCCCACTTATTATTTTTTTTTGTGCAGTTTATATTACTCCACAAGGGCTACCAAACATGTTGATAAGGGGTTTTAAAAGAAAGAAATGACATAATAAATCAGGCTTTTATTTTCATTATTATTATTATCATTGATACAACAATAATTAAATGTAGCGCAATAATTAACCTATTATATTCGCAAAAGCGTGCGAGAATAAAATGATTGGATGGATTATAGCGTAAAGACATGGAGAACATAGGTGCAATGTGTGGAAGTTTCAAAAGACACCACATTTTTGAAAATCTGGTGTCTACCAGCAATTAAAGTTAGTGTCAGTAATCAGTTGTGCTGTTCTGATACAGCCACTAGATGGCGATGCAGTGTAATTCCAGTTGATGCCGTAGTTGCGTTGCTGTAAGATCGTGCCAGATGAACTGAAGTGTAGCACAGCTCGTACACCACTCCGGCACTGCTTCAGCTGTTAGCAGGTACAATATTGCAGGTCTGACCAATAATATCATGACTGGTTAGATAAAACCTTCAGGTTATTTTATATACTGGTGTATATTAAGTTGTCTGTGACAGTTAGCTGCTTAGTTCCTCTCTGGCTCCGCTAGCTAGGCTGGGTCATGAAGTAACGTTAAGGTAGGTTGGGCTGGCTAGCTAGCTAACTCGTGCCTTTGACTGTGTGAGTCAAAGCGAAAGCTGAACTTAGAACAAGGGCAACAAGTGTCAACTTGAGGGTCGTGTTGTTTGATGTAAATGGTAAACAAATGATATTTGCAAAGTGTTAATAGTTATTATCAAATAATTGTGTTATGTAACTGTAGTTCTGTATTTTCAAAGAATGAACTAGCTGAGGTAAGAGTAGTAGTAAACAGCTCAGAGCGAGCTGGCATCGCCATGGTAACCAACCGACCCTCCTAATGGCCACATTTTAAACAGCGTCGTCATGGTTACCGTCACGTTACTTTGGCGAGAGGTAAATAAGGAAGAGCGCAATTTTGTATTGAATGCGGTTTCATTTCACCTTGCTGAATATTTTAAAATTAATGTCAAAAACCCTGACAGTCTGTATAATTTGTTAAACTTAAATTGTTTGACAACTTGATGGTTACAAGATTAGGAAGAAAATATTATCATGATGACAGTAATGTATTTAGCTAATGGGTTATACGAGGAGTTATACATTAACAGTTATATTTATCTATTCATAGTGATGACTATTCAGCGTCTTTGAAATGTATAAATGTTTATGAACTGAAGAACATGTCAGGTGAGGTAAAGTGCACCACAAAAATGCTGTTTTTTGTGTTTGCAGATGAAATTAATATGTTTGCAAATCAGATAAGTTCATCACATGGAAAGGGTTATTAGAGCCCAGTAATTGCCTTAGACTATTGTGGGATTAGTCAGAATACTTCATGAACTTAATTTACACACCCCCCTCCCTGTTTTTGTGTATACATCTCAGGAATGCGTAGGTACATATATATCAACTGTCAAGGTGAACAATGTCACAAAGAATTTATGCGTGTGTGTGTGCATGCGTGCTTGTTTGTGTGTGTGTGGTCTCTCCACAGGCTGGGTTGGTGTAATCTCACAGAGGGCTGCTGTGATGTTCTGGCCTCAGTCCTGCGTTCTCCTCACTCAGAGCTGAGAGATCTGGAGCTCAGAGACAACGAGCTGCAGGATTCAGGAGTGAGAGCGTTGTCTGCTGGACTGGAGGACCCACACTGTAAACTGCATAGAATGGGGTGAGTACAAACACAAACCCCTTCAATAAATTAGGGCTACAATGTGACTAAATACAACACTGATGTCAATGTTTCTAATGTGAAAACAGACACTCCACAGAACTGAAACAGCATGTTCCTGTTCTTGGCTCTTGGTAGAATTCGACTACACAAATGAATGAAGAAAATGAATTAGTCCTGTTTACTGAACTGTAGTGGGGTGTAAATGTGTTTGATAATGACTCATTCCACATTCATGTTATTTTAGTTTAACACACACAGCCCTGTTAGTTTATATTATGTTACATTACATGTATTTGCCAGACGTTTTTATCCAAAGTGACGTACAATAAGTGCATACAAAAGGTAATTGGAACAACTACAAAACACAGGTCCGATAAGGTACAATACTTTGCACAGTTATTCATAGCCATGAACACAATAAAGTCCAGTTCACACAGTGAACATTACTCTGACCTAACCTATGCTAAGTCAAACTAGGAGGCATTACAAGCAATGTCTAGACAATGATAAAAGGCACAATAAGTGCTGGATGGAGGTACATGTAACATGAGTGGCACAGGAGGTACATGTGTAGAAATAGGGGGATTTAAGTGATAGAAATGATCTACAGAGTGGTGATAGTTAGTCCAGGTATAGCCTGAAGAGATGCATCTTCAGACCACGGCGGAAGATGGGTAGTGAGGAAGAGGTTCGTAGAGGAACAGGGAGTTCGTTCCACCACTGGAGAGCTAGGGTGGAGAAGCTCCGTGGTAGAGACAAGATTGAACCCTTTACCCGGATGGCACGGGGGGCAAAGGCAGTGGTCAAGTGGGCGTATAGGATTTAATCATGTTCTGTAAGTAAACGGGGGCCGTCCTGTTGGCTGCAGTGTAGGTGAGGGTCAGGACATTGAACCTGCAGTGACTGGTAGCCAGTGGAGTGACCTCAGCAAGGGAGAACTTGGGAAGGCTGAAGACAATTAATGTCTGTAAGGTGTGTAACACACTGCTATGTGTTTGACACACAGCCCTGTTAGTTTATATTAATGTGTGTAAGGTGTGTAACACACTGCTGTGTGTTTGACACACGCAGCCCTGTTAGTTTATATTAATGTGTGTAAGGTGCGTAACACACTACTTTGTGTTTGACACACGCAGCCCTGTTGGTTTATATTAATGTGTGTAAGGTGTGTAACACACTGCTATGTGTTGGACACACACAGCCCTGTTAGTTTATATTATTGTGTGTAAGGTGTGTAACACACTGCTATGTGTCTAACACACACAACCCTGTTAGTTTATATTGCATTACATTACATTACAGGCATTTGGCAGACGCTCTTATCCAGAGCGACGTACAACAAAGTGTATAACCATAACCAGGAACAAGTATGACGAAAGCCCTAGAGAGAAGTGCCGGTCCAAGTGCAGGGAACAACCGCATAGTTCAACTTGGACCCTGAAGGTTAAACTGATTAACACTAACACAACGAGAACGGCAACAACTACTGCTTGTATTTTTTTTTTTTTTTTTTACCTCCACTGCGTTAAGACAGTTAATGCACCTAAGTCACCTACGAAACAGCTGCTTAGTTACAACCCTAAGCTTACAGTCATTTACAGGGGGGTAGGGAGGGATGGGGAGAGGTGCAGCCTGAAGAGGTGAGTCTTCAGTCGTCGTTTGAAATGGGTCAGTGTCTCAGCTGTTCTGACCTCCACGGGGAGGTCATTCCACCATCGTGGGGCCAGAACAGATAGGAGACGTGTTCTGGAAGTGCAGGTGCGAAGAGGGGGAGGTGCCAGGCGTCCTGAGGTAGCAGAACGGAGGGATCTGGCTGGCATGTAGGGTTTGAATATCTTGTGGAGGTATGCTGGGGCTGATCCCTTGACTGCCTGGTATGCTAGGACCAATGTTTTAAATTTGATGCGAGCTATTACGGGCAGCCAGTGGAGGGTAGTGAGCAGGGGAGTGACGTGGGAGTGTCTGGGGAGTTTGAAGACCAGACGAGCTGCAGCATTCTGAATGAGTTGCAGGGGTCTGGTTGCAGATGCCGGTAGTCCAGCCAGAAGAGAGTTGCAGTAGTCCAGGCGGGATAGAACCATTGCTTGGACCAGGAGCTGGGTTGAGTAGGTGGTGAGAAAGGGGCGGATTCTCCGGATGTTATACAGGAAAAATCTGCATGCCCGGCTTACTGCTGCGATGTTCTTGGAGAGGGACAGCTTGTTGTCCATCACCACTCCGAGATTCTTGGCACAGGGTGATGATGTCACTAAGGTGTCCCCTAGGGAAATGGAAAAGTCGAGGAGGGGAGAGGATAGAGCAGGAATAAAGATTAGCTCCGTCTTTCCCGGGTTGAGCTTCAGGTGGTGATTGTCCATCCAGCTCTGGATGTCCCTCAGGCAAGCGGAGATGCGGGCAGGGACCTGTGTGTCCGATGGGGGGAAGGAGAGAAAGAGTTGCGTGTCGTCGGCATAGGAGTGATAGGACAAGCCATGGGCAGATATTACAGGGCCAAGGGATCTGGTGTATAAGGAGAAGAGAAGGGGACCGAGGACTGAGTCCTGGGGAACTCCGGTGGCGAGGGGACGGGGTGGTGATACCTTACCCGCCCAGGCAACCTGGAAGGAACGGTCAGAGAGATAGGACTCAATCCAGTCAAGGACTGTGCCGCAGATCCCTGTTGCTGCCAGGGAGGACAGGAGGATAGAGTGCTCCACAGTGTCAAATGCAGTGGAGAGGTCTAGAAGAATCAGGACAGAGGAGAGGGAGGCTGCTCGTGCGGCATGGAGTGACTCACTGACCGAGAGGAGTGCAGTCTCGGTTGAGTGTCCAGGCCTGAAGCCAGACTGGTGGGGGTCAAGCAGGTTGTTCTGAGAGAAGAAAGCAGAGAGTTGGTTAGATGCAGCACGCTCAAGTGTTTTGGATAGGAAAGGGAGGAGAGATACCGGGCGGTAGTTCTGAATGACTGAAGGATCTAGTGTGGGTTTCTTCAGCAGCGGGGTGATGTGGGCCCTCTTGAAGGATGAGGGGAAACATCCAGAAGATAGGGAGGAGTTCACGAGGGAGGTGACAAAAGGGAGGATGTCTGGTGTGATTGTCTGGAGGAGAGATGAGTGGATACGGTCGAGGGCGCAGGTGGTAGGGTGGTGAGTGAGCAGAAGCTGGGAAACTTCAGAGTCTGAGAGGAGAGAAAATGTGGAGAAACAGGGGGCGGAGGGCGCAGTGGGGGTGGAGGGCGCGGAGGGGGCGGAGGGGGCAAAGGACCTGCGGATGTCTGCGATCTTTTCGTCAAAGAATGCTGCAAAGTCATCTGCAGTGAAGGAAGACTGGGGTGGAGGAGGTGGCACGCTGAGGAGAGAAGAGAAAATAGAGAAAAGTTGATGAGGGTTAGAAATGGAGTTATGAATTTTAGTTTGATAGAATTTTGCCTTGGCGGCAGTGACAGCAGAAGAAAACTCTGTCAGGAGGGACTGATAGGCTGAGAGGTCAGATGGGTCCCTGGATTTGGCCCACTTACTCTCAGCAGCACGGAGGCTGGCCCTGGAGGTGCGTAGGATGTCAGACATCCACGGACTGGGAGGGGATGAACGTGCTGGCCTAGGGACAAGGGGGCATAGGGAGTCGAGTGCTGAGGAGAGAGATGAAGTTAGGGTGGAGGATGCAGAGTTGGTGGGGAGCTTGGAAAAAGATTGAAGAGGGGGAAGGGAAGCAGTCACTCTGGGAGCAAGAGAAGAGGGTGATAGGGAGCGGAGGTTACGGCGGACAGTGGGGGTGGGAGAAGGAGAGGGAGGATGTGGAGAGAGGGGGAGGGAGAAGGAGATGAAGTGATGGTCAGACGTATGCAGGGGGGTAGCCGTAAGATTGGAGCTGGAGCAGGTCCTCAGGAAGATCAGGTCTAGGAGGTTGCCTGCCTTGTGGGTTGGGGGAGAGTGTTGTAGGGAGAGGTCGAAGGAGTGGAGTAGTGGTAGGAAGGCAGCAGACTGGAGGCCTCTAGGTGGATGTTTAAAATCTCCCAGGAGGATCAGCGGGGTGCCGTCCTCAGGGAAGGAGCTGAGCAGGGTGTCTAGCTCATCCAGGAAGCTTCCCAGGGGCCCCGGGGGCCGATAAATAACAATAATATAGAGGTTAGCAGGGTAGGTGATAGAGACAGGATGGAATTCAAAAGTGGATATAGACAGGTCAGGGAGGGGGAGAACAGAGAATTTCCAGGTGGGGGAGATCAGTAGACCAGTACCACCACCACGGCCAGATCGCCGGGGGGTGTGGGAGAAGGAGTAGGAGGACGAGAGGGCAGCAGGAGTGGCAGAGTTGTCTGGTGTGATCCAGGTCTCTGTGAGGGCAAGGAACTGCAGGGATAGGAGGGAGGCATAGGCAGAGATGAAGTCTGCCTTGCGCGTAGCAGACTGGCAGTTCCATAGCCCCCCTGTGACCGTGAAGTTCTCACAGGGGGTCAGCGGGGGGTAGCAGAGGTTAGAGGGGTTCCGTTGTCGAGGGAGGCCACGTCGCTGGAAGCGCCTTCTGAAGGGGAGAGCCCAGACTGGAATGGGGAGCGGGCTCATAAACTAGGAGGGAGCGACGTTAGCGTCGCTCCGAGTGTATCTAATTAGCAACTGAAAACCTGAGTCGAATAACGCGCTGATTACACAGGTTCACAGTCTGTAATAGTGCAATAATCGCAATATATCAATTCTAAGAATCAAAAGTGGTAGATAGAAACCTAACACAACCTAAAAACAAAGAGCAGTTACCACACAGGGAAAAGTTCAAATCTAACGCGGTATGTAATTAGCAAATGAACGCAGATACTTATCCAACTCTAGCAGGACGGATTTCGGCAGTTCTACGCACCTGGACGAATTATACACTTATTAATGTGTGTAAGGTGTGTAACACACTACTATGTGTTTGACACACATAGCCCTGTTAATTTATATTAATTTGTGTAAGGTGAGTAACACACTGCTATGTGTCTAACACACACAGCCCTGTTAGTTTATATTAATGTGTGTATGGTGTGTAACACAATACTATGTGTTTGACACACACAGCCCTGTTAGTTTATATTAATGTGCTATAAGGTGTGTAACACACTGCTGTGTGTTTGACACACACAGCCCTGTTAGTTTATATTAATGTGTGTAAGGTGTGTAACACACTGCTATGTGTTTGACACACACAGCCCTGTTAGTTTATATTAATGTGTGTAAGGTGAGTAACACACTGCTATGTGTCTAACACACACAACCCTGTTAGTTTATATTAATGTGTGTAACGTGTGTAACACACTGCTATGTGTTTTACACACACAACCCTGTTAGTGTATATTAGTGTGTGTAAGGTGTGTAACACACTACTATGTGTTTGACACACACAGACGTGTTAGTTTATATTAATGAGTGTAAGGTGTATAACACACTGCTATGTGTTTGACACACACAGCCCTGTTAGTTTATATTAATGTGTGTATGGTGTGTAACACACTGCTATGTATTTGACACACACAGCCCTGTTAGTTTATATTAATATGTTGTAAGATGTGTAACACACTGCTATGTGTTTGACACACACAGCCGTGTTAGTTTATATTAATGTGTGTATGGTGTGTAACACACTGCTTTGTGTTTGACACACACAGCCCTGTTAGTTTATATCAATGTGTGTAAGGTGAGTAACACACTGCTATGTGTCTAACACACACAACCCTGTTAGTTTATATTAATGTGTGTAAGGTGTGTAATACACTACTATGTGTTTGACACACAGAGCCCTGTTAGTTTATATTAATGTGTGTAAGGTGTGTAACACACTGCTATGTGTTTGACACACACAGCCCTGTTAGTTTATATTAATGTGTGTAAGGTGCGTAACACACTACTATGTGTTTGACACACACAGCCCTGTTAGTTTATATTAATGTGTGTAAGGTATGTTACGCACTGCTATGTGTTTGACACACACAGCCTTGTTAGTTTATATTAATGTGTGTAAGGTGTGTAACACACTGCTGTGTGTTTGACACACACAACCCTGTTAGTTTATATTAATGTGTGTATGGTGTGTAACACACTGCTTTGTGTTTTACACACACAGCCCTGTTAGTTTATATTAATGTGTGTAAGGTGTGTAACACACTGCTATGTGTCTGACGCACACTGCTATGTGTTTTACACACAGCCCTGTTAGTTTATATTAATGTGTGTAAGGTATGTTACACACTGCTATGTGTTTGACACACACAGCCCTGTTAGTTTATATTAATGTGTGTAAGGTGTGTGTGTCCTTCTCTCTGCAGGCTGTCAGGCTGTAGAGTCACACAGAGAGGCTGTGATTCTCTGGCTTCAGCTCTGTGTTCAAACCCCTCACTCCTGAGAGAGCTGGATCTGAGATACAATCACCCAGGAGACTCAGGAGTGAGAGCACGGTCTGCTGCTAAACTGGACACACTCACACTGCTGTAAGTACAGAGAGTTTCCACACTGCGCCTCACACACACACACAGATACACACACACACACCTGAGAGAGCTGGACCTCAGCTACAATCACCCAGGAGACTCAGGAGTGAGAGCGCTGTCTGCTGCTAAACTGGACACACTCACACTGCTGTAAGTACAGGGAGTTTCCACACTTCACCTCACACACACACACACACACACACACACACCTGAGAGCTGGACCTGAGATACAATCACCCAGGAGACTCAGGAGTGAGAGCGCTGTCTGCTGCTAAACTGGACACACTCACACTGCTGTAAGTACAGAGAGTTTCCACACTGCACCTCACACGCACACACACACACACAAAAGGAGTTGGGGGGGGGGGGGGGGGGGGGGCATGGAGGGCACTATTCAAACCAGCGTTACTCAAGAGGGTTGGGAATCTCCTGTGGAGGGTGCTGCACGGGATCACTGCAGTAAATAAGATGTGGTTGTTGTAGTTAGGGGTTTGATCAGGGACACAGTGATGGTGGAGTTTCAGTATTACAAAGCAATGGAGAACCTGAGTGTGTTTCAGAGTGTGTGTGTTATAAGGGTGTTTTATGTTCAGTGGAGGGAGGGGAGCTATTTTTGCACATGGAATAGGGTGAGGGAATGGAATAAGTTTCCTTTGTGACAGATTTGTGTGCTTTTCATATGATCATGGTTTTGTGTTTTATTGTGTCTTTGTTTTTATTTATGTGATGTCATTGGTGTGTCGAGAGTGGAAATAAAGGATGGTTAAAATTCAGAATTCTCTTCTGCTGTTCTTACAGTGTGGACCATGGAGGAGAGAACAGGACCCAACCAGGACCCAGGAAATGTGAGTGTTTTTCGACACAGAACACTTTCCATAGATACACACTCTGCTGTGTGTGTGTGTGTGTGTGTGTGAGTGAGAGAGCTTTCTCTCTTACACAAACACACAAACAGAAACACACATGTACACAAACACACACAGAGGTACCATGACAGCTCTCTCACTCTCACACACATAATGAGGTGAATATTAATAATGATAATGAATCTCATTAATGTCTCTGGTGTGCAGACGGCTGTCAGTTCACACTGGATCCAAACACAGCAAACAGAGAGCTGTCTCTGTCTGAGGGGAACAGGAAGGTGACACAAACACCGGGGAGAGTGGAGCCACATCCTGATCATCCAGAGAGATTTAAGTTCGAGCCCCAGGTTGTGTGCAGAGAGAGTGTGTGTGAACGCTGTTACTGGGAGGCTGAGTTCAGTATGTCTGAGAGGGAGGGAGGGGTTTATATAGCAGTGACAGATAAAGGAATCAGCAGGAAAGGAGGGGTTCCTGACTGTAGGTTTGGATGGAATAAAAACTCCTGGAGTCTGAGGTGCTCTAAACCCAGAGACTCTGATAAACTCAGTTGCTGTGTCTGGCACAATGAGAACCAAACAGACATACCTGCCCTCACCTCCCCCTACCGCAGAGCAGGAGTGTGTGATGATGCTGGTAGAGGAGTGTGTTTGTACAGGGTAGGAGTGTGTGTGGACTGTCCGGCCGGCACTCTGTCCTTCTACAGCGTCTCTGACTCTGACACACTGACCCTCCTGCACAGACTCCACACACACTTCACTCAACACACACCCTTCTGTGCTGGATTTAGAGTGTGTGACTCCTCAGTGTCCCTCTGCTAACTGGAGTAGAGACACACACACACACACACTCCTCAGTGTCCCTCTGCTAACTGCAGTAGAGACATACATACACATGCACACACTCACACATTCACACACACACACACACACACACTCATATACACATTCACACACACACGCACGCACACACAAACATGCACACACACACGCACACATGCGCACACACACAAACATGCACGTGCACACACGCATACACACACACACACTTGCGCATACACACTCGCATGCACGCACACACACACTCGTACACACACACACACACCACATTCACATACCCACTCTCACACACACACACACCACACACACTCATATACACATACACACACACTCACACATACACACTCAGATACACATAGACACACACACCCACACCTACACACACACATCCACACACACACACACATACTCTCACACACACCCTTTCTCTTTCAGTCATGCACACGCACTCACAAATACACACGCTGATGTACACTCATGCACACGCACTCACACACCTACGCACGCACACACTCGTGCACAGACACACACAATCTCTCGCACACACAAACACACACATTCACCAGTGCACTCTCACGCACACACACACATGCATGCATACGTACACACGCTCATAACCGTATGCACACACTCTCTCTCTCTCTCTCACACACACACACTCACATCCACACACATTCACACAAACGCACGCACACACACACAAACTCATGCACTCGCACACACACACATACCTGCGTGCAGAGACACAAACATGTGTCAACACACACACACATGCACACGCACGCATACACACACACACACACACACCCACACCTACACACACACACACACACACACGCATATATACACACACACTCACATACACACACATGTATATACACACACACACACACACTCAATCACACACTCACATATATATATATACACACACTCATATGCACCTAGACCCACACACACACGCACTCACACACCTACACACACTCTCGCACACTGAGTCGCACACACACACACACACACACACCCTCTCTCTCTCACATACACTCCATCACACACACACATTCTCTCTCAGTCATGCACACACGCTCACACACCTATGCACACACTCTCTCACACCCAGTTACTCATACACACCTCCACACAGACACACACAATCTCACACACACACACACACACACACACACGCATGCAAACATACACACGCTCATACCCGTATGCACACACACACACTCTTTCTCTCACTCATACTCACATACAGTATACAGACACACACATTCGCAAACGCATGCGCACACACACACACACACACTCATGCACTCACGCACAAACACAAACATGTGTCAACACACACACATTCTCATTCCCATACGCACGCACACACATGTATACACACACATTCTATTACCTATACGCACACACACATACTCATGCTCTCACACATGCACACACTTACATGCGTGCACACACCATATACACATGTATACACAAACATTCTCATACCCATACATACACACACACTCAAATACACAGTCTCACACACATTCACACAAACGCACGCACACACACTTTCTCTTACTCATACACACACGCACCTGTGTGCACACATACTCATGCACTCAATCATACTCTCACACATGCACACACACATACATGCGTGCACACACATACACACAATCTCTTACCCATTCACACACGCAACCTGGGCACACACACACGCATACTTACGCACTCACACACACATGTTCACATCAACAGTCACTCCCACAAACACACGTACGCATGCACACACACATTCACAAATGCACACACACAGAAACAAACTCTCACCCAATCACACACACGCACACACGTCGACACACTTGCAGCCTTCCTTGACCAATGCCTTACCACTGCAATTTCAGCTGTGCCCAATATTAGCCTCAGTACAGCTTAAACCCTGTACATAAGAGTATGATCTTTTAGCAGGTTCAGGTTAAGCACTCGCTATCTAAATATGATTTTATTTTTTTACATTTTGATAAATTTATATTTCAAATGTTCAAGGTGTGTTTATGTACTTTTGATTATTAAAACATTAATATAACATTGAGAGTAATAATGGCAAAAGATGGCAGGGTAAAATGTTTTTGAAGTAATAACTCTGTCTCCGGTATCTGCATGTTTTTTAAAAGAAGCCAGTGGCAAACTCCTCCACTTAAATGTGCATTTTACTAGTTTTTACAGTTGCTTTCATTCATTTTCACAAGAGTTCCAATGTGCAAATTTCTGTGGGCAAATGCAGCTGATAGGGAGAATGCAGAATGATCACTGCAGTGTACTTATTTCATTACTGTAAACAATGATGGATTGAGTTTCCTTATTTATTCTGTTAGGATTGATTTTTTTTGTTGTTGTTGTTGTTTCTTTAATTTTTTGTATTTTCAGACAATAATATGCAATGATTAGACCTGAATTATAAAAATATGAAATGTTTTGCTGTTGTGATGTATTATTGTGTGATGTATTGAACTCCTGTGACACAGTAGTACTTATTTCATATTCTGTATGGGATTATGTTTGGGCTCAATATGAGTAGATCAGCATGGGGCTAAAATCTGCAGTTGAAGCAATGACATTAATCTACAGTAGTGGAAATAAAATCCATTGTAAGAAAAGTTGTGTAGTGTCTGATGAATGCTTGCTTCTTTTACTGTAGTGTAACCACAACTCAATACATTTTGAAAAGTCACTGCTTATCTATTGAGCTGGTATATTTATGTTACCTCTCAAATAAATGGTTTTCCTGTAGGTTTGAACCTTGATCTGCTGCACATCAGTTGAATGGATTAGACCACTAAGCTAAAATCAGGGCAGAAGTGTGGTCTGCATGACATCCAGTCTCTTGAGATGTTCCTGAGACTCTACAGTTTCTCATTTTTTCAGATGCATTTCTAATATGTGCAGTCACACATTATAAATGCATTACAGTATGTTAGGATTGCTTTGGCTCAATGTGGAAAACTCAATTTGCCAAACTGACTGGCAAAATTCTAACCCTAAGACACTAATTGCAGTACCTACCCACAAAGTGCACAACTCTAAATCACACTCAGTTTTCACAATACAGTCGTCTCGTATTAGTACAATGTTCCAATGCTTATTGCTAGACATGCAGATTGTGAAATGAAGTCAAGATGTTTGCAGTCCTGTCTCGTCACTTCCAGCAACATTGCCCAGGTGAGTCGCATTGCAGCATGGTTGGTAATCCCAACATAAAAGGCTGTTTTACAGCACTACATTCAGCAGTGTCTGACAACAGGGAGCAGCCCAATGCAGTTTGTATTGATGGACGGGTCGTAGCTGAGGCTGAGGTTGTGGTCAAGCAGGTAGCAGAAATACTGCTGTATCAAATTAATTTAGAGCCACAGTGATTGACCATGTCATAAATCCAGGCATAACAATGGGAGAAGCTGAAAGGATTGTATGGCCAAACTTAAAAATGTCAACAGTGGCATCTAATAAGAGTTTTTGGACTGAACATTGATAAGTCAATAATTTACTGCAAAATGTGATACTGTAATTACATTACAGGATTGTTGTGTTGGTGTCATTTAATATTATTTCTGTTCTGTGGCAAGCCTGTAAGCCATGCTAATAATTTTTATTAGAGAACGCGCAACTCTGTTTTTCCAAAATGCCGGCTTATTCCACATGGGGGAAAATTGCGTTTGTGTTGGGTATTCCTGTGGCAATGTCTGTTCTGTCTGTTCTGATAATGTGATTATTTTTCTTCTATCAGATAAGGCCTGCTGGTGCAAGTTTGTAATGTTGCATTTGTATGTGTTATTTTTTCTGTTTACGTGTCAAATGTCTAGAGTGTAAATGTTTCTGTTTAAATGATTGGTTGAATAACACATATCACCACTATTTTCACCGACCATGTTAAACGTACTCACTTGCGCGTCTCAGCTCCAAAGGCATGTTGATGTTAAACCCATATTCCAATCTGTTTGAAATGACACAAATTCTGCCTAGTCTGTTCAAACATCAGACATTTTTTTTTACTCTATATATTGTTTATGCCCTGCACCTGAACAAATTGGATGTGCCCGCTCTACTGTACCATCTCCTTTGTAAGCTAAGAAGTTCCTTTCAGCTGACTACATCAGAATCTGTACTACCGGCGTTTTATGAGAGCTTAGAATGTACAACATTGTTAATCAGAAATATCTGGGTGGGTAAATTGGTGGATATGCTGTAGAACATAGTTTGTCATTGATTTATAAATATACCAGTATATCCTGGGCTTTCACTGATGGTTTAATTGTGGTACATATAGCAGTGGCCTGATATGCATTCTATGTTTGCAGTTTGCTTCTACCTGACTGCTTCCCCCCAGCAGGGAAACAGAGGGGCACAACCCCCCAGCAGGGAGACAGAGGGGCACAGCCCCCCCAGCAGGGAAACAGAGGGGCACCACCCCCCCAGCAGAGAAACAGAGGGGCACAACCCCCCCAGCAGGGAAACACAGGGGCACAACCCCCCAGCAGGGAAACAGAGGGGTACAACCCCCCCAGCAGAGAAACAGAGGGGCACAGAAGACTCTGGGTCATCCCACCATGGATGGCGCAGGAGAGGTAGCAGGTTTTAGCAGTTTGCTAAGGTGGTCTTGGAGGATGGACAGCGTGGGAAAGTGTGGAGAACCAATCGCTCAGTGAGTCAGACCAGTGGAAGATACCACAAGCCAGGCTTAGCTTCCTGATCAGGGCCAATTATGACACGCTGCCTTCTCCTCAGAACCTGCACTAATGGTTTGGTGCGGGTGAGACCGTCCGCTCTGTGCTGCCCCCAAACGAGGCCTGTGGCACATTCTGTCAGGCTGTGAGACGGCTCCAGCACAGGGACACTGAGCAGGCCTCAAGCACAGGGACACTGAGCAGGCCTCTAGCACAGGGACACAGAGCAGGCCTCCAGCACAGGGACACAGAGCAGGTCTCCGGCACAGGGACACAGAGCAGATCTCCGGCACAGGGACACAGAGCAGGCCTCCGGCACAGGGACACAGAGCAGATCTCCGGCACAGGGACACAGAGCAGGCCTCCGGCACAGGGACACAGAGCAGGCCTCCGGCACAGGGACACAGAGCAGATCTCCGGCACAGGGACACAGAGCAGGCCTCCAGCACAGGGACACAGAGCAGACCTCCGGCACAGGGACACAGAGCAGATCTCCGGCACAGGGACACAGAGCAGGCCTCCGGCACAGGGACACAGAGAGCAGGCCTCCGGCACAGGGACACAGAGCAGGCCTCCGGACAGGGACACACAGAGCAGGTCCCCGGCACAGGGACACTGAGCAGGCCTCCGGCACAGGGACACAGAGCAGGCCTCCGGCACAGGGACACAGAGCAGATCTCCGGCACAGGGACACAGAGCAGGCCTCCAGCACAGGGACACAGAGCAGGCCTCCGGCACAGGGACACAGAGCAGATCTCCGGCACAGGGACACAGAGCAGGCCTCCGGCACAGGGACACAGAGCAGGCCTCCGGCACAGGGACACAGAGCAGGTCCCCGGCACAGGGACACTGAGCAGGCCTCCAGCACAGGGACACAGAGCAGATCTCCGGCACAGGGACACAGAGCAGATCTCCGGCACAGGGACACAGAGCAGGCCTCCAGCACATTCTCATATTACATTACAGGCATTTGGCAGACGCTCTTATCCAGAGCGACGTATAACAAAGTGTATAACCATAACCAGGAACAAGCGTGTCGAAAACCCTAGAGAGAAGTACTGTTCCAAGTGCAGGGAACAACCGCATAGTTCAACTTGGACCCTGTAGGTTAAACTGATTAACATTAACACAAACAAGAACAGCAACAACACAGTCTATGCAAAAATACAAGCAGTAGTTAAGACGAGTGCATTAACTAAGTCACCTACGAAACAGCTACCTAGTTACAACCCTAAGCTTACAGCCAATTTAGAGATTACAGAGAGGTAGGAAGGGATGGGGAGAGGTGCAGCCTGAAGAGGTGAGTCTTCAGCTGTCGCTTGAAGTGGGTCAGGGTCTCAGCTGTTCTGACCTCCATGGGGAGGTCATTCCACCATTGTGGGGCCAGAACAGACAGGAGATGTGATCGGGAAGCGCAGGTGCGAAGAGGGGGAGGTGCCAGGCGTCCTGAGGTAGCGGAACGGAGGGGTCTGGCTGGCATGTAGGGTTTGAAGATCTTGTGGAGGTATGCTGGGGCTGATCCCTTGACTGCCTGGTCAAGGGATCAGCCTCTCAGGCTGTGAGACGGCTCCAGAACAGGGACACAGAGCAGGCCTCCGGCACAGGGACACAGAGCAGGCCTCCGGCACAGGGACACAGAGCAGGCCTCCGGCACAGGGACACAGAGCAGACCTCCAGCACAGGGACACAGAGCAGGCCTCCAGAACAGGGACACAGAGCAGGCCTCTGGCACAGGGACACAGAGCAGGCCTCCAGCACAGGGACACAGAGCTGGTCTCCAGCACAGGGACACAGAGCTGGCCTCCAGCACAGGGACACAGAGCTGGCCTCCAGCACAGGGACACAGTGCAGGCCTCCAGCACAGGGGTGCTACAGATGGAGGTATGACCAGCTGCTGTGAAAGCTTCTGGAATTAATGGAGACCAGCAGACAGGAGGCAAACAGAGATGTCTCTCCTGTGAAAGAGCATCAAACCCACTTTGTGAGGCAAGCAGAGGAGGAGAGGACCGTAGGACACAAAGGTGGGAGTAGAGTCCTGGTACCAGGCAGGGGGTGGAGCTTGCGTGTAGATCTCAATCCACAGCTCCGTTTCCCAAATGAGATCAGCACAGCTTCCTAACATGGAGACGTGGTCTACTCGGGCGAAGGTGGTGCTCCTTATATGGAGACGTGGTCCACTCGGGTGAAGGTGGTGCTCCTTATATGGAGACGTGGTCCTCTCAGGTGAAGGTGGTGCTCCTTATGGAGCTCACCCTCCCATGGTACAAGTACTCCAACCTGGCAGCAGAGTGTGAGAGTGTAAGGATTGTAAGGAGGCCGTTTGGAGAGTGACAGTATATCCAGTGGAGGTGGGACGCTGGGGGTTCACCCGCCAGTCAGTGCTCCACCTTCTGGAGAACACGGGCATGGCAGGGGCAAGGCTGAGGAGGGCAGTTAGAGGGCTGGCCGAGGAAGCAGAGAGGAGGGGGGGAGTCGGCAAACATCCACTGCACCCAAAACAACAGCAGAGGGTGGCAGCTGGTCTTCTGGATCAGTTTGAGCCTCTTTGTGTCCCTGGAGTAGAGGCTCCCAGCCCAGCACACACAGGTGTAGAACAGGACACCGGCCACAATGATCTGGTAGAACATGGCCAGCATCCTGCTACACACACCAAAGGAGCGTTGCCTCCCCAGAAAGAAAAGCCTTCAGTCTAGTAGGGCCTCCAAAGACACAAACCACAGTATCAAACCATCTATCTATGTGATCAGGAGAACATGGTGTATATGTGTGTGGGTGTGTGTTTGTGTGTGTGTGTGTGTGCATGTTGTGCATGTGTGTGCGTGTGTGTGTATTGATGCCCTGTGTACATGCTGTGTGTGTACAATAAGAGCGAGTATCTTCAATGCATCTACCAGCGCATTTCTTTGAAATTACACCCCCATCCTCATGCTAAATGGAATTTAATAAAACCATTATGTGCCATGGCAGGAGCTGGAAATGGTTGAAAATATCAGAGTATTTATTTTTGCTATCAGACCTGTGGGCTGTACTGGAATACTGGAAACACAAAGTGGATGCTTTCTGCCATCCGGGTGATCTTGTGACGCTACTACAAGGGACTGAACTCCGGAGGGTGAAACTAAAGGCAGAAGTTGGGAGTTTCTAAAACGTTGA
The DNA here is from genome assembly GCA_025169545.1 of Anguilla japonica. Lineage (NCBI taxonomy): Eukaryota > Metazoa > Chordata > Actinopteri > Anguilliformes > Anguillidae > Anguilla > Anguilla japonica. The sequence continues at coordinate 3,566,443 of CM045898.1, read as the reverse complement.
CTGCTTACTCCGGTTCCCTCTGTCTAATATAGCATTTTTTGTAAAGATCTGAAACTAGGCACTAATATAAAAAATCAGGATGGGGGAAAATATTTTTCATGGCACTGTACATGCGGTAGACAGGTTTCCTTTAACAGGCTTTAATACAAGGGGCACCAGGGAGACACACACTACACAGCCTGCAGAGGAATTCTCAGAAGTTTGCTAGAGAGCGATGAAACACAGATCCCTGTCTGACTGAACCCTCCCGTATCCTGGGCAACACAGGCACCAATCGTACGTCTCCCTGTGGAGCTACCGGCCGCAGTCGGCACTGGCACGGTCCGGATTTGACCCGAGGCCGTGAGGCTCATCCATGCACCTCAGCGTGGTGCCTTAACCGAATGAGCCATCCAGCAGCCCCAAGCGTAATTTCAATAAAATTACAACTTATCAGCATCCATAAGAAATGCTAACTACCATACAATGTGCCAAATAATCACTGCATTGATAGGAACCACTCAAAGCAGGTACATGAGGTAGACAGGAAATCATCAGGCCAGATGTCATTTTCCCACTGCAACAGACTTTAGTACAATATGCACCAGGGAAATACCCATTACAGCATGCAGTGGGATTCTCCAAAGACTCACTAAGTTGTCTCAGTCTTGATAATAGTTTATAAGCATCACACCTCATAAGGTCACATCTCACAAGCATGGAGTTTCTGTCTGTGGTCACACGCATGTTACATCACTAATTAGGCATCTCAGCACGCAACACAACAGCACAGTATAGTGCCTGGGACGTGGGCAATATATCCCCATTGTGGGTGCCAGAGCTTTTCGGGTCCACTCAGGATGACCCTGAGCTGCATTCTATCCTCCCCATAGCTCTCCATCGCTCTTCTCCCTCATCACCATGGTAACTGGGAATGTGGAGGCTGGGGCAAGGCCGCAGGCCTTGGCAGAAGTGGCCAGGAGTGCATACAGAAATACAGAAACATACACTTCCCTTCACTACCTTAAGCCTCCAAGCAGCTGTACACTGCAGAACACAGTCTGAAGTGCATTAATCACTGCAGGTTTCCCACTGAATCTACAGGAACTGAGGCAGAGCAGTGAAAGAATGGGCAGTGATTCACTGTGTGCGCTCATATAGACATGAAAACTGTTTCTCTGATCGATCAAACATTGTCTGGATTATTCGCAAAACATTTTAGTTTACAGCCAAATCTGCTGCAATTACTATGACATAAGAACACCTATGCAGCTGTGGAAATGACTGAGTTTTGGCCTGATGGGCACATCCTAGCTCAAACTGTAATCCAATGTTTGGGCTGTGACAAAGGCTGATAACAGAATAAGCATAGCAAGTACATGAAGCAGTAATGTTCTGAGAGTTCTGAGAGCTAGCCTTGTAATAACTTGTCACTAGATGGATTACAGGAGCTTTCTCTGGTCAGAGTATCACAGGCATCAGCATGAAGATTAGCTTTTAGTGTATTACTGTTGCTTTACGAGTGTCATCAAATTGTCATTGTTGCAGACATCATAAATGGTTGCACGGTTTCAGCAAGAACAGGAACACTGATGTTTCTTGTTCTTAAGGGACCTTCTATGTTGTGTAAAATTATAGATTCAGTGTTGGCTTTTTAACGTCTGTAGGCAGAACTAGTTATTCTTTATTAATCTGGAGTACATAGTCACAGTGACCACAGTATTTGTCATTGAAATTAGATTTCTGTGATCAGATTCAGAATACAAGTAACCATTGACAAATAAAGTGGTCTGTAAATGCACACCCCCAATGGTCCGTATGGGGGACAACCTCACGTCGCCACTGAGCACAGCACACATTCCACATTTCCCTACCGGCCGTGAACGCATCCCCACATACTGTCACTAAGCTGTGAAACCCCAGCCAATCTGTGCCCAAAATCAGAGGATGCACAAGGCGGGAACTAACCGCAGCCTTAATACTATGCGTTTTGTCCTTGTAGATAATTTCAACCGGGTACTTGTGAATATCCCCATGCACACACCTAGTAGATACCCCAGATGCCTCTACCAAAGCCCCGGGCCGAACCAGGCTCTGGTGGATTATGGACCGCATGCAGCCCGAATCCACCATCGCCTGGTGAACACCCCCTTGGATCCTTACTGGAACGCTGTATGTCTCTCCTGAACCAGGGGAGGATGCTGGTGGGCCAGCAACCCGGATCACTTGGCCGACCTCCATCAGTGGGCACTCGCTGCAGAAGTGTCTGGGCTGCCCGCACCGCCAGCACTCCTGCCCCGACGTTTGAGGAGCCCCCTGTGAGGTGGGAACAGTGCCCGTAGCGGCTGGAACCTGTGGTGGAACAGGAGAAGCAGAGGGAGGGTTAGTGCGGGGCAAGGGGGAGGGCGAACTGAAAATGAAGAAGGGGAGGGAGGGGGTTTTCGTCTTGGCGCTGGGGTAGGACGCTGCGTCGCCGGTGTCCTCCCCTCTTCTGCTGGGCGCTGAGGGTGCTCTGCCAGGTGGTCCTCCACCAACGCGACAGCTGCTTCCATGTCCCTCGGCCGATGGCACCGGACCCAGGGCGCAGTGCTGGCCGGTAGCCCCTCCACAAACTGCCCCGAACCAACTACTCCCAGCACCCGTTGCTCCCCAGCGGACTCCCCCGGCTTCAGCCACCTGGTCGCCGCGTCCCTTAGGTGTTGGCTAAAGACAAATGGCCGGTCCGACGGCCCCAGCTTCGCCGTCCGAAACCGGCGGCGGTGGTCCTCGGGGGAGTAACCCATCCTGTCCAGGATAGCCCTCTTAACATCCGCGTACCTCCCCTGAGACGCAGCTGGTAGGCTGCACGCTGCTGTCTGCGCCTCCCCCGTCAGCAGAGGGAGCAAGCGCACGGCCCACTCTGCCGCCGGCCAGCCACATGCCCCTGCTGTAGCCTCGAATACGTCCAGGAATGACTGGGGGTCATCCGCCGGGGACATCTTAGGTGGAGCCACGTTCAGGAGCGTTGAATGTGGAGGGGCCGAGGAGGCAGCCGCCGTGGCTGCCGTCTGGATCACCAGCTGCTGGAGGATCTGCGTCTGCTGGTGGGTCTGATGGCGGAGCGCATCCAAAAACTGGTGAGTCACTGCTGACTGCTCTCGGAGCACGGCTGCTTGCTCTTGGTGCACAGCAGCCACCTCCCCCACCATCTGTGCGAGGGAGGACACTGGCTGGGCAGTTGGAGCTGAAGGACGGGGTTCGGTCATGTTTATTTTGCTGAACTACAAGCTGGGCGCCAGTTGTGGCAATTCTCTAGCCACCGTGGGTTCAGAATCAGCACAGGACCGACAAAAGAAGTGCAGTGATAATCTCTTTTATTTTCACACACACACACACTCAAACCACAGTTTATAACAGAAATGCCGGTGCAGCTCCTAAACCATGCTGTTGCTCTCTGCAGGGCGTATGTGTGCCTTTTTCCTCCCCCCAGGCCCAGCCGCTACTGCATATATAAAGGGAGAGAGTAATCAGTGACAAGGAACACCAGTGCTAATTAACTCAATCAGTGACAAGGAACACCTGTGCTAATTAACTCAATCAGTGACAAGGAACACCTGTGCTAATTAACTCAATCAATGACAAGGAACACCTGTGCTATTTAACTCAATCAGTGACAAGGAACACCTGTGCTAATTAACTCAATCAGTGACAAGGAACACCTGTGCTAATTAACTCAGTGACAAGGAACACCTGTGTTAATTAACTCAATCAGTGACAAGAAACACCTGTGCTAATTAACTCAATCAGTGACAAGGAACACCTGTGCTAATTAACTCATTCAGTGACAAAGAACACCTGTGCTAATTAACTCAATCAGTGACAAGGAACACCTGTGCTAATTAACTCATTCAGTGACAAAGAACACCTGTGCTAATTAACTCAATCCTGGCATTCTTCCCGTGAGCCACTCCCCCCCCACCTCCCCCCGATAGCTAAGCCACAACCACACCGCTCCACAGGCTTCTCCTTGTATTCTTTCAAATTGAATATGATCACTGAGCTCTGATTCCACAAGTGTAACTCCATCCACTGTAACATCAATCAAATAATGGACACAGATACACTATGTACTATGTACATCAAGGAGCTTGAAATGGTTGAGAGTTTCGGAGTATTTACTTTTGCTATCAGACCTGTGGGCTGTCTTGGAATACTGGAAACACAAAGTGGATGCATTCTGCCATCTGGTGGTCTTGCGATGCTTCTACAAGGGACTGAACTCCAGAGGGTGAGACTAAAGGCAGCAGTCGGGAGTTTCTAAAACGTTGACTGCTTACTCTGGTTCCCTTTGTCTAATCTAACATTTTTTGTAAAGATCTGAAACTATGCACTAATATAGGAAATCTGGAAGGGGGAAAATATTTTCCATGGCACTGTACATGAGGTAGACAGGTTTCCTTTAACAGGCTTTAATACAAGGGGCACCAGGGAGATACACACTATACGGCTTGCAGAGGAATTCTCAGAAGTTTGCTAATGCCACGCACCTGTATGGAGTATATTATCTTAACAGAGGACTCATGTGCAGGAGTGCACTTGGGACGACCCTGAGCTGCATTCCATCCTCTCCGTAGCTCTCCATCGCTCTTCTCTCATCACCATGGTAACTGGAAATGTTACCATATACTGGGACAAGGCCACAGGCCTAGGCAGAAGTGGCCAGGAGTGCATACAGAAATACAGAAACATACACTTCCCTTCACTACCTTAGGCCTCCAAGCAGCTGTACACTGCAGAACACAGTCTGAAGTGCATTAATCACTGCAGGTTTCCCACTGAATCTACAGGAACTGAGGTGGAGCGGTGAAAGAATGGGCAGTGATTCACTATGTGCACTCATATAGACATGAAAACTGTTTTCCTGATCGATCAAACATTGAAATATTTGTAAAATATTTTACTTAACTGCTACATCTACTGCAATTATTAGGACATGAGAACACCTGTGGAGGTGTAGAAATGACTGGAAGAAATATAACACTGCAGTTCCTCTAAATACCCACTAGGTAGTGGCAGTGGAAGTTCAGTTTCACACTGAGTTGTTGTCTGTTGGGCACTTCCTGGCTTGAACCATAATTTTGTTTGGCCTGTGATAAAGACAAATAACAGAATCTGTGTAACAAGTACATTAAGCAATAATAATCATTTTGCAGAGTTCTGAGAGCTTGTCTTGTAATAAGATGGATTACAGGAGCTTTCTGTGGTCAGACCATCACAGGCATCGGTATGAAGGTTGGCTGTTTGTGTATTACTGTTGCACTACGAGTATTGTCAAATTGTCATTATTGCAGACATCATAAATGGTTGCATGTTTTCACTGGTGTGCAAGAACAGGGACACTGATGTTTTTTATTCTGAAGGGACCCTCTATGTTGTGTAAAATTATAGATTCGGTCTTGGTTTTTAACATCTGTGGACAGAACTAGTAATTCTTTCTTTATTAGGAGTATGTGGTAACAGTGGCCATGACATTTGTCACTGAGATCAGATTTCTCAGATCAGATTCAAAATACAAGATATAATTGACTATTCAATAGTCTGTGTAGGAGTATGCATCTTCTACACTGTAAAATGTAAAAAATCTTTTACACTGCACAGTCATCATACCTCCATATCACATTTATTATTATTAAGATTTAAGGGCCACGGAATCATAAATTACTTTTCCTTTGTATTTTTTTCATTGAATCTGATCACTGAGACATTACATTACATTTATCTGGCGGACAATTTTATCCAAATCGGCACACAATAAGCGCATACCGAAGTTCATTGGAACCACTATAAAACACAGGTTCGATAAGATACCATACCTTGTACAGTTACTCATAGCTATGAACACATTAAGTCCAGTACACACAGTGAACATTACTCTCACCTAACCTATGCTGTCAAACCAGGAGGCAGTACAAGCTACAACATCAAGACAATGACACAAGGCACAATAAGAGCTGAATGGAGGTACATGTAACATGAGTGGCACAGGAGGTACATGTGTAGCATGAAAGAGGAGTATTCAAGTGACAATAATGATCCGCAGTGTGGTGATAGTTAGTTAGTCCAGGTATAGTCTGAAGAGATGAGTCTTCAGACCAGGGCGGAAGATGGGCAATGAGGGAGTGGTTCGAAGAGGAAACCTGACCTGACTCCACAAGTGTAACTCCATTTTAACATCAATCAAATAATGGGCACTGATACATAATGTACAATCATACAGTTACAGGCCAAATATGTACGCTTTTGGTTACAGCTCACTGACAGCATGTCTGTCAATCGTTTCATTATACCTGGCTGTATTTTAAAGGCCTTTTGGACAAATCATTGGTTATAAAAATGTTAATGGGTGAATCCAATTGGAAACTCAAAGTTGATTATCCATTGACAAAACATTTTTATTACAAATAAACTGCAGTTGTTGGCACTCAATTAAATTTTTATAAATAAATTTTAAATTTTTAAAACTTTCTGGCAATGATCTGTTGTATAAGACATCTAGACACAGCCCAGAAAGGTCTATAAAAGCTGCCAAGTGGCAGTACAAGGACAGGTTAGAGACTCAAACAGAAAGAGAAAGAGACAATCTCTTGTTATCTTTGGCAAGGCGTGGAGGCGATCATTCCATACAAGGCGAGATCAGGTGGGGTCAACGGTGATGAGGACTTGCCAGACCAGCTGAACTTGTTTTGCGCCCGTTTTAATACCTTTTTTTTACTCTCCGACTCCAGTTCTGAGGCACTGTGCAATCCCCCCTCCTCCTGCCCCGCACCCCCCGTCCTGTGTGCTCCCCAAACCCCCAGCTCCCAAATGTGTGCTGCTACACTATATGTCTCACAGAAACAAACAGGCCAAATGCTAACCGTGCTTTCCCACATTTGGTAAAGTCATTTGACTGTTTCTTCATCTCTAATTTGGCTTCCTCAAATGTGTAAATATTTCCCTACCAGACTAAAATCCGTAAGTCTAAGTGTATCTGTCAAAAGCAGTTTTATAGAGTCCAGGAAGCATAGATAAAGTTTTCAAATGTTGTATTAAAAGCAGTCATGCATGCATTTGTACAAGATGTTATCCCAACCCAGCCCATACCTGTTTATCCAGTACGTCAGATCAACCCATGTTCAGCACAGAAATGCTGTGTGTCTGCTTACGTGATGATATGAAGAAGTCATAAGAGAAAGGCAGGATGGCTGTAGGATGGTGTTTACTCTGCTCCTGTTGTGGAAATAAAGTATTTCAAACTCAAACACCATTTTAAAGATGTGAAGAAAGAAGAGGGAGTAAAAGAAGGAATAAAAGAACAGAGTAAGTAGCCTGTTGTGCAGTAGGATGGAGAGAATAGAAGCTGTTGAAGGGGTGTGGGGACAAATGGGAATATGCAGGTGCAGTTTAGGTGTAACAGGCTTTTTCCAAATTTCTCATTTTGGACCGAAAACAAAAAGTAATTTAGAAAATACTTCTAGAAATTTTTTCATTTAAGGTATTTTTGATATTTTATGACCATTTTACCTCACTGTATGTGAAGGAAGTCACAGGCCGTGTCATGTGATTAAAAGAGTATAGGCTAGGCTACATTTTCACAGTGACAACCTGCTGCTGAAAAATAGACCGAACCTTTTGTCCAATAGTATCGAACAGACATTGGTTTTGCAGTGAAATCAGACCACTAGTCCACTGTAAATTCAGCCGGCTGATTATTGGTCTAACGGCTCAGGAAAATACCTGAGTTCTGACTTTGTAGTGATATGTAAAAGTAACGTGGCTATTATTTTGAAATGACCTCTTACGGAAATAAATTAGATACCCTAATTGACTTGACACAGGAAATGTATGGTAACATGAAATGTGTGGAGTTTGAATGTCTTTAGCCTAGGTGTATGTAAACTTTTGGCCTCAACTGTACAGGAATAAGCAGATTTCTGTTGGCTAGATTTGTTAAATGATTGTTCATAGGCTAACCGCAGTCGAAAAACTTGAAACATGCAAAGTAAAGTTAATGCTGCCAATGTTAGTTATAATTTTATATGAAACACAATGGCAGGGATGTCAGTATGAATTGTCAGTAGCTACATAGGCAGCTATTTGCCTACAGGCAACCGTACTGGTACTGACAGGAAAGAGCCTACACAGGACAACCAAAATTGTTTTAATAATTTCTCCCTCTTTCTCTCACATGCACACACATGTGCATACATTCATGCGCACACAAGCAAATGCCAAACACACACACAAACACACTTTACACACACACTCACTCACACTTGTTTTTTTATTATTTGGTATCTTCAGTCGCACCCGAATTTGGAATGTCCAATTTACAAGCAAACTCATATACGGCTGCCAGCCAGCTGCTTCTTTTCACACTGCAGCTGCAAGCTGTACATGCGCAGAGCAGGGGCCGAGGAGATCCATTCATACGTGTGCAGGGAGAGCTAGCCATGGGCTTCTAGACGAAGAGAGTTAGCCATGGGCATCTGGATGGAAATTACTAGTCATGGGCATCCGTACGATGAGAGCTAACTATGGGCTTCTGGACAGAGAGAGCTAGCCATGGGCATCCGTACGATGAGAGCTAGCCATGGGCTTCTGGACGGAGAGAGCTAGCCATGGGCTACCGAATGGAGAGAGCTAGCCATGGGCATCCAGATGGAGAGAGCTAGCCATGGGCATCTGGACGGAGAGAGCTAGCCATGGGCTACCGGATGATGAGAATGAGCCATGGGCATCCGGACAGAACGAGATAACCTTGGGCATCCGGAGGGAGAGAGCTAGCCATGAGCTGATGGAAGGAGAGAGCTAACCATGGGCATCCGGGGGGGGGGAGCTTGCAATGAGCTTCTGGAAGGAGAGAGCTAGCCATGGGCATCCGGACGGAGAGAGCTAGCCATGGGCATCCGGACAGCTTGCATGAGTTAGTCGAGCAGTGAACAATGCTATATCCTTACTGAGTGTGTCCCTCCCATATCCCTGAATGATCACAGACACACACACATGCACTCATATGACATACACTCTTCTCTCTCCCTATTACACCCATGGTTGTGCACACATACGCTCATTTGAATTATTTAGAAGAAACACAGTTTAATAACATTGGAAGAGTTTTGGCAGTACAACAGGATTATTGGGCATTATGAATGCCATGAAATTCAAGGACATAATTATATGTGGAATTATGGCTACAGAATAAACAAAATAATTACATAGAATGAACATTAATAATGTTTATTGGATTTCATAGTTAAATGCCAAGTTATATTTAAAACTATGTGTCTATCTTCTCTTTAATTTTAGTTAAAACAGGAGGAAGCAAGTTGCCCAGACAGACCTCCCTCATATATTTATTCAATCTTCACATTCAGCTGAGAGGAAAAAATGGCACTTAATGAATACCTGGGATTGTTCCTAGCTTTTTCAAGTGCTTGCATCTGGATGTGATTCAATTTAGATAATACTATGTCACAATAAATGAATTACCAAAAAGCCTGAACGTCATTCAGAGAAACAAAATCATGTAATTCAGTAAAAGAATGGAATTAAAATGTAGATACGAGATGAAGTCCATGGCTTCCTGTTTCACTGGAGCAGTAAACTGAGGTAACATGCTTGTAAAACCCATTTTTCATCAAAGGCAACCGGATTCGCTTCGGTCAAGCCTACTGGTGGAGAGAGCTTGAAGTGTGTTCTCCGCGGTATGGGGCAGAGATTGGGAGTACACAGAGAGATAGCAAGTTTTTGAGTTTTGTCTGGTCACAGCACAAAAAGAAAGAAAACTTGCCGCTGAAAAGCTGGAGGAGCTGACTGGCTGAAAAGCCAGCAAGCTATGAACGGTGAACTATAAAGCTACTGCTCAATGTTGCTTTCTTTTGTTTTTATTATTTTCTTTTTTTTGTTTTAGTTTCTTGTTTTCTCCTGGAAGCTGTGAGGGGAGAGGGTGAAGGTTTGTTTATTTGTTTTATTGCTGGTGTGGATGCGCTATCTGTCTTTCTATGCAGCAATCAAAGGCACACCCCCGGAACTGCCGCATCTCCCTCCCAGGGGTGTCACACCAGCGATTCTGGATGGAGGAAGGGTCTGAGATCCCTCCCAACGTGTTCTCCAGTCTTATTAGACATTATAAAAAAAGACTCAGTGCCATTATCTTTACAAGGGGAGGGTGAACAAAGTACTGAATACAGGGGTGCCGATAATTTTCGTGACACTTTCTGGAAATACGAGCATAATCAGAGAAATGTGTAATTTTGGTAGATTCCATTGAATCATTACAGTTTTTCTCAATTGCTTAAACACAATTCCTGAAACAGTAAACACATTCTCAAAACTGTAAGCACAAACCCCACAACAGTAAAAGTGTCTATCACAACACTATGTTTCACCTGCGATAGGCCCTAAAACCCTCACAATGTTTAACTTATGTTTCAAAATTAAACAATTTTGAGTACAACAATTACACCAAATTAAAATATATCTATCAGTGCATAAACAAAGGCACACAATATACTAAGTATCTGCGTCAAAATGGCACAGTCAACCCTGAATGCATGTTCCTTTACCTTCACTAGGTAAATAGTGTTGCAGTCAAAAGATTATGCCACACAAAAGAATTCTCAACAAAAATATTTATTCACAAGTTTGACAAAATGTCTTTACTGTAGTAAAACCAGAACAAATGCAAGCGTTTACAGTAAAGCAAAACAATGATACAGCACTGTAAATTGGAGGTGGGCAAGCTGTAATGTGTAAAAAAAAAGAGAAAATAACAAACTCAAGACATTTCCTCTAGCTTTTTATTGCCCATCCACTCGCTCCTCTCTGTTGGGCCACAACTGTTCATCAACATCGCACCTGATATTTTCCCTTGCCATGCAACGTTGGAAATATCTCCTTGTATGCCGCTGCCATCCTCTGCAAGCTTCCGGTGTGATGTCCTCACACCCAGCATCCATGGCTTCTATCAAGGACATCTGGGTATGAGGCTGGCGGTCATGCACTTTCCATGTCCATGCTGAAAAGAATTCCTCAATTGGATTGAAGAATGGTAAATAGGGTGGGAGGACCAGCATTGCCATCCTTGGATGGCCATCAAACCACTCCCTGATGAGAGCAGATCGGTGAAAGCTGACATTGTCCCAAATTACTACGTACACTGGCAAGTCAGCCCTCACCAACCCCCTCTCATCCTCTCATCCTCAGGAGTGAGATTGCCATAAAGGACCTCCAAGGAAGCCAGGAGATGCTGGGTGTTGTAGGGCCCAGTGAAGGGGATGTGGGCAATGACACCATTTTCTGATATGCCGGCACACATCCTTACGTTGCCCCCACGTTGACCTGGCACATCAATTGTGGCCCGGTGAACTATAAGATTTCTGCCACGTCGTCGAACTTTTCTTAAATTGAAGTCTGCCTCGTTAACATATACAAATATGTGTGGAGTTTTGTTCGCCTCCAACTCCATTACTCTCTGCAAAAGATACAAAAACATATAGTTTAGAAAACCATGCTACTAGAGTACAGTAAAGTACAAGCACGCCTACAGTACATCCTAAATGTTGGTTATATATTCTAAAAAGAAGACATTTATGTAACGTTACTATGCAATGGTAAGACATTACAGTAGTGTACATTAATGAGGCCTTACCTGTACATACTGGTGCCTGAGCTTCTTCACCCGGTCACTATTCCTTTCAAAAGGAACAGTATACAGTTGTTTGAGTGATAATTGGTTTCTCCTCAACACCCGGTCTATTGTGAAAAGGCTCACTGTGTTGATGTTTCCAAATATGCCATTATTTTCTGTCACAGCGCTCTGAATTTCTCTGAGTCTAATGGCATTACAGTTTTTCTCAATTGTTTAAACACGTTTCCTGAAACTATAGCTCAATTTCTCAAAACTCTACACACAAAGCACAGCAACAGTTAACCTTTTGCCAAAACTACACAAATCTCTTGCAAAACGCGTTCATGCATTCAAAACCATGTTCTCTTTTCTCAAAACTGACTTTTTCCATCAAAATGATTCACACAGGCCTCATATGAATAGGTCTTATTGAGCATTGATTTCACACTGGTGCGATAAATTTAAAAACACAACCATCAAAATACTGTATATATGTTCTGGCCTCATGAGGTCATGTTACATATTCAAGTGTATAAAATTGTGTAAAAATTGCTTATTTTTTCTCCTTTTTTGAAGTATTAGTTTTCTTTTCGAGGGGTCCCAAAATAGGCTCCAATTTTACAGTAAATATAAAGACTGTTGCCATGATACAATACAGGGAATATATCATCATATACAGTTTTTCTGAATTGCTAAAACACTAAACCCCATTCTCTGAACCAAATGCTCAGTGGTCTAAACCCATTTGTCGAATCAATCACTCTTCAGGCAAAACTCTAAACACATTATCACTCATTAAAACACATTTTACACTGTGATGCACTTATGTTGCAAAATGGTAAACACGGGTGGCAAAAGTTAAACACAACTACAACACAGTTGTCATCGTTTACACACAACAACTCAAAATTGTTCACACTTGTTTCTACAGTTTTTTTTGATTGCTAAGACACATTTAATGAAACAATTCCCCTTTTTCTCAGAACTATTAACACAATCCCAAAACTACACATCAATCAGCACAAACCTCAAACATCCATGCCAAACTCAAATCATCTTCTCAAAACATATACTCTTCCATCAAAATTAAACTTTGCCTTCAAATGGCACACACAAGCCATCGAAAACACAGACAAAGTAGATTACCCATAACACACCAGTGAGATAAATTCAAAGCACTACTGCAAAAACATTTTATAGCAGTGCGTCAGAAGTTATTTTCTCCTGGTTATTCTACTTATTTTATGGTTTTCAGATTTTGATCTTTGCAATGTTACACTACTAACAAATGAGGGACCGTGCAAATTTCCAAATATTTTATCTGTAGTACTGAAAAGTGATGCTGAGTGAAAAGTACTGTACAGTAACCACAACACAGTTGAAGGAACAAAAAAATGTAGTATTTTCAAAGGAGAGCAGCATTCATAAAAGGAACTCAGTATATGCAGCACTATAAACAAAAACAGCAATAAAATCTAAAGAACATATAGTCTGTAAATACACTTCTACATTACATAGACAGCATATCCTCTCACAGTAGTACAGCAGATACAATATGTAACATTACAGTAAATTATAGTACCTGTTTTCTTGTCTGAAAGTATGGACAATGGATGCCACTGTGAAACGATTCAAGTTTGGCTGAACTCTCTGTCCAGCTTCCCTGATCATCATACCATGCACTATGCACATGGTCAATCAAGGTAGCACGTATTTCGTCTGGGACAAATTGTCTCCTGCCTCTTCGTCTCCTTTGTCTTCTTGGTCTTTGGACAGCTTGTCCATTTTGAGGATCCATTGTTCAAAAGCACACAGACGCAAACTGTGGCCCTATTTACTGATCCAGAGATTGTGACCGGTGTGTAAACAATTTTGCTGCCAAGTGTTTGCACCTAGAGAAAGGTGTGTTACCTGAGTTTAGGTTGTGATGACTTGAGTTAACTGTTTTGACTACTAGTGTTTGTTGCATGAGCACAGTGTGTAACCAGTGATTCATGAGAGCATTTGTTTGTAGAGATTTGCAGAAAAAGTTTAACAATTTGCAGCATGTGTTAAAACAAGTGAAAAGTGTTTATAGGTTTGAGAGATGTGTTGGTCCTCTGAGAACTGAAGTAATAATTTGGGAGTTTTTGCTGAAAGAACCAGTTTTAGTGTGTTAGCAATCGAGAAAAACTGTAATGATGTGATCAAACCAATTGTACAGAATATAAGCCAGTTCAGAGTGCACAGGTGGCACACGTGCGTTGAATGTTGATACCAACAATGGATGGAAAAAATCTGAGAGGAGGAAGAGTATGTGTAAGAGGTGGTGGACGAGGAGGAAGAGTATGAGGATAAGGAAGAGCAAGCCCAAGAACAGTAATTTCAGATGAAATTCGGGCAACTGTGATGTCCTGTCTATGTCGTGGTTTGGGACAATGTCAGCTTTCACCGCGGCGTCCGTATACACGAGTGGTTCAACATCAACCAGCGATTCATAAATGTTTGCCTTCCACCATACAGCCCTTTCCTCAACCCAATAGAAGAGTTTTTCTCTGCGTGGCAGTGAAAGGTCTGTGACCAAAACCCATATACCAGGGAAAATCTCTTACAGGCAATGGAATTGCCCTGTGGTGACATAGGCGTGGAGTGGTGTCAAGGCTGGATCCGGCACACCAGAGGGTTTTTGCCCCGTTGCCTGGCAAGGGACAACGTTGCATGTGATGTGGACAAAGTGCTCTGGCTGGACCCAGCACAAAGACGTAATGCTGAGACAGAATGAATCTCCCATTGACTTTTGAGTGTACTGTAATGTGCTTTTCATTTACAGTTTTCTTTGTTCTTTGGGCTTACTGTATTTTTATGCAAGTGCTGAATATACAGGCATTCAATACTGTATTACTTGCAGTACTTACAGTATACAATATATTCACTGTACTAAGTTGTGATTACTATACTTTTTTTATTGCAAAATACATTTACTATATACAATAAACATTTTTTCTATAACTACATGCCCTGGATGCTGTGTTCTCAATTTTTTGATGTAGTGTCTAATGAATGCTCTGTAGTGTTTATATATTGACTGGCTGTGTGTATGGTCTGAAAGCATTGTTTGATTTTGAGCACAGATTAAATGGTTTTGAGGCGATTGTTTGATTTTGCCAGGAGAGTCAGGGGTTTTGTGAATGTAGTTTTAAGATTTGGTTTTGTGTTTAAAGTTTTGAGAAAATGGGTGAAGGTTTCAAGAAATGTGTCTTAAGAATTGTGAAAAACTGTAAATAGTGCATTTGCTAGGTAAACCTAATTCTAATTCAGTACAGTACAGCAAAGTGTGTGAACTGTTATCACTTTGAGTGTTGTTGTTATTGTGTATGATACAATGCACATGTACTGTATTGTCCTGCCAATGAGGTCCAGTTTGGCTGCACTCACAACCCAGGTTCCATCATGAGTCATACTGAAGATTGTTAGAAGTGTTTTTTTTCATTTTCCTTATCAGTGCAATTATGAGTTTTGCCAAAATAGATAACATTTGTGTCTTCTCAAAACTAGAACATGCTTAGACTGTGTCGGTCTGGACAATGGGTGTAATGATCTGTTATCATATATGAAATCAATGAACAAATTCAAAAAGGTAACAAAGCAAATCTTTATTTGTTACTGTAAAATAAATCTTTGTTCAGCAGACTGCAAAAATAAAAATCGTAGTTTGAAGGCCTGCTGTAAAAAAAAACAAAATACAAATACGTGATCAACCAAGGTTGCACACATTTCATTTGAAATATTAGCTCGTCTCCCTCTTCTTCGTCCACCTCCTCCACCTCATACACGTACACCTCCTCCTCTACTTCTTCCTCTCTGTGCTGCGTGTTGCTCCAATGTTTTCCAAAACAATTGAGGTCACCGGAGGTCTCTTTTATGCTCTGACAGATAATTGAAAAGTTTAGCCAATTGAGTTTGAGCAGGTGTGGCGTGAGTGAGACCAGTTGGTACTTAGAGTTTGGCATTTGAATGCCAGTGTTTTCCAGGTGAACAAACAGGGCTTGATTATGAAAATTGTGCTAAATGATGAGATTTTGTGTGTAGAGTTGTGCAAAAATGTGATTTAGAATTGCTATTTGAGTGAAAACAAAAGAATTGTGCTTAGAGTTTTGCAGAAATAATCTTTGTTGTTGACACATGAGCTTCAAGTTTTCACCATCGTGTGCATAGTTCCAGTTTTAGTGTGTGAACATTTGAGAAAAACTGTAAGAACCTTCTAACGACACTTGTTAATCCTCAAATTCCACGTTATAGGAAAACTCACCCCTGATGTATTCCAGTTGCCTGAAATAAGGGGTGCTGTTTCTAAAATGAGTCTCTCAAGGGAGCCAGAGACCAAAGGAGGAGCCCTCAGCATCGACAGAAAGAGGTACAAACACATTATTCAGATATATAATGTGACATGAGTTAGATTTGCAGTAACAGGATGAGTTCAACTGGAATTTCTGTCTCCATGTGCTGTGAGTTAGAGCTGCAGTAAGAGGATAAGTATAACTGGAAGCTCTGTCTCCATGTGCTGTGAGTTAGAGCTGCAGTAAGAGGATGAGTTTAACTGGATGCTGTGTCTCCATGTGCTGTGAGTTAGAGCTGCAGTAAGAGGATGAGTTTAACTGGAATCACTGTATCCATGTGCTGTGAGTTAGAGCTGCAGTAAGAGGATGAGTTTAACTCGAAGCTCCGTCTCCATGTGCTGTGAGTTAGTGCTGCAGTAAAAGGATTAGTGTAACTGGAATCACTGTCTCCATGTGCTGTGAGTTAGAGCTGCAGTAAGAGGATGAGTTTAACTGGAATCTTTGTCTCCATGTGCTGTGAGTTGGAGCTGCAGTAAGAGGATGAGTTTAACTGGAAGCTCTGTCTCCTTGTGCTGTGAGTTAGAGCTGCAGTAAGAGGATGAGTTAAACAGGAAGCTCTGTCTCCACATGCTGTGAGTTAGAGCTGCAGTAAGAGGATGAGTTTAACTGGAAGCTCTGTCTCCATGTGCTGCGAGTTAGTGTTGCAGTAAAAGGATGAGTTTAACTGGAATCACTGTATCCATGTGCTGTGAGTAGGAGCTGCAGTAAGAGGATGAGTTTAACTGGAATCTCTGTCTCCATGTTTTGTTCACAGGGTCCAGGTAGAAAGAGTAGGGTCACCAGTACCAAGCTGTCTTTCTATGAAGAGTGATCATTCAATGGGGAATCCAATTAACTTCACAGGAGAGTTCACAGGTGGTCAAAGGTGATTTAACAGGTTCAAATTGGCAATACTGTTTAATCATACTTCAATGTCACTGGCACCATGCTGGTGTAGGTGGGTGTATTATTTCACAATCGTGTGTAAGTGAAGTGTATTATCTCATATTCAGGTGTGCTGTGAGTTCAAGCTGGAGTATGAGGATGAGTTTAACTGGAATCTCTGTCTCCATGTGCTGTGATTTTGAGCTGCAGTATGACGATGAGTTTAACTGGAAGCTCTGTCTCCATGTGCTGTGAGTTAGAGCTGCAGTAAAAGGATGAGTTTAACTGGAAGCTCTGTCTCCTTGTGCTGTGAGTTAGAGCTGCAGTAAGAGGATGAGTTAAACAGGAAGCTCTGTGTCCATGTGCTGTGAGTTAGAGCTGCAGTAAGAGGATGAGTTTAACTGGAAGCTCTGTCTCCATGTGCTGTGAGTTAGAGCTGCAGTAAGAGGATGAGTTTA
Organism: Anguilla japonica; assembly: GCA_025169545.1. NCBI lineage: Eukaryota > Metazoa > Chordata > Actinopteri > Anguilliformes > Anguillidae > Anguilla > Anguilla japonica. Next base: position 3,549,116 of record CM045898.1, on the reverse strand, counting down.
ACTGGAATCTCTGTATCCATGTGCTGTGAATTAGAGCTGCAGTGAGAGGATGAGTTAAACAGGAAGCTCTGTCTCCATGTGCTGTGAGTTAGTGCTGCAGTAAGAGGATGAGTTTAACTGGATCTCTGTCTCCATGTGCTGTGAGTTAGGAGCTGCAGTAAAAGGATGAGTTTAACTGGAATGCACTGTATCCATGTGCTGTGAGTTAGAGCTGCAGTAAGAGGATGAGTTTAACTGGAATCTCTGTCTCCATGTTTTGTTCACAGGGTCCAGGTAGAAAGAACAGGGTCACCAGTACCAAGCTGTCTTTCTATGAAGAGTGATCATTCAATGGGGAATCCATTAACTTCACAGGAGAGTTCACAGGTGGTCAAAGGTGATTTAACAGGTTCAAATTGGCAATACTGTTTAATCATACTTCAATGTCACTGGCACCTTGCTGGTGTAGGTGGGTGTATTATTTCACAATCGTGTGTAAGTGAAGTGTATTATCTCATATTCAGGTGTGCTGTGAGTTAGAGCTGCAGTAAGAGGATGAGTTTAACTGGAATCTCTGTATCCATGTGCTGTGAATTAGAGCTGCAGTGAGAGGATGAGTTAAACAGGAAGCTCTGTCTCCATGTGCTGTGAGTTAGTGCTGCAGTAAGAGGATGAGTTTAACTGGAATCTCTGTCTCCATGTGCTGTGAGTTAGTGCTGCAGTAAAAGGATGAGTTTAACTGGAATCACTGTATCCATGTGCTGTGAGTTAGAGCTGCAGTAAGAGGATGAGTTTAACTGGAATCTCTGTCTCCATGTTTTGTTCACAGGGTCCAGGTAGAAAGAACAGGGTCACCAGTACCAAGCTGTCTTTCTATGAAGAGTGATCATTCAATGGGGAATCCTATTAACTTCACAGGAGAGTTCACAGGTGGTCAAAGGTGATTTAACAGGTTCAAATTGGCAATATTGTTTAATCATACTTCAATGTCACTGGCACCTTGCTGGTGTAGGTGGGTGTATTATTTCACAATTGTGTGTAAGTGAAGTGTATTATCTCATATTCAGGTGTGCTGTGAGTTAGAGCTGCAGTAAGAGGATGAGTTTAACTGGAATCTCTGTATCCATGTGCTGTGAATTAGAGCTGCAGTGAGAGGATGAGTTAAACAGGAAGCTCTGTCTCCATGTGCTGTGAGTTAGTGCTGCAGTAAGAGGATGAGTTAAACAGGAAGCTCTGTCTCCATGTGCTGTGAGTTAGTGCTGCAGTAAGAGGATGAGTTTAACTGGAATCTCTGTCTCCATGTGCTGTGAGTTAGTGCTGCAGTAAAAGGATGAGTTTAACTGGAATCACTGTATCCATGTGCTGTGAGTTAGAGCTGCAGTAAGAGGATGAGTTTAACTGGAATCTCTGTCTCCATGTTTTGTTCACAGGGTCCAGGTAGAAAGAACAGGGTCACCAGTACCAAGCTGTCTTTCTATGAAGAGTGATCATTCAATGGGGAATCCTATTAACTTCACAGGAGAGTTCACAGGTGGTCAAAGGTGATTTAACAGGTTCAAATTGGCAATATTGTTTAATCATACTTCAATGTCACTGGCACCTTGCTGGTGTAGGTGGGTGTATTATTTCACAATTGTGTGTAAGTGAAGTGTATTATCTCATATTCAGGTGTGCTGTGAGTTAGAGCTGCAGTAAGAGGATGAGTTTAACTGGAATCTTTGTCTCCATGTGCTGTGAGTTGGAGCTGCAGTAAGAGGATGAGTTTAACTGGAAACTCTGTATCCATGTGCTGTGAGTTGGGGATGCAGTAAGAGGATGAGTTTAACTGCTGTGATTTTGAGCTGCAATATGACAATGAGTTTAACTGGAAGCTCTTTCTCCATGTGCTGTGAGTTAGAGCTGCAGTAAGAGGATGAGTTTAACTGGAAGCTCTGTGTTTTGTTCACAGGATACAGCACTCATTCGAGTCCCACTCTATTGAAGAGAAGAGTTCAGATAAATCATCTTTGCCAGAACTGGTGTGAGATCAGCTTTTTCTATCTCTTTTTAATATGTTTTTATGAATTTTCGCAGAAAACAAAAAGAAAAATGAATCTCAAACTTAAACAAAACCAAAAAGTGCAAAAAATTGTAACTTTCCTCTCAACATTACTATTGGTCTCCAAGACATTTTTTTAAAGTCACAGCTGATATCGGTTGCTGTCTCCCACACAGTTGGTAGAAATCCATTGATTGGCTACTGCAAATCACCGAACGTTAATGGTAATTGCGCTTAAACCTGTAAGCAAAAACAGTTTTGTAAGCGCAAAATAAAACAATGTATCTAACCAGTGTAAAAGTGTTGGGGGTAGGGTTAGGTTAGCTGAGCCAAAGAAATGAATAACTTAGTTAAATAACCAATGCTCCCATTAAGAGAGCATCAGCCAGGGCAAATATCACAGATGTTGTAATCTAAAAGAGACTAAAAGATCATTACAACAGCAGTTCTATATATAAAGTTTAAATATTTACAGCCAACTACCTTCAATGAAATGTGCAGTTTAGCCAACGCAAACGATCATAAAACATCAAACTATCAATGAAGCATCCAATAGCTTAGAATAAAACATGCAATAAAAATATGAAAATATGAGAAAACCACAAAATATGAAATGACCATGTGGTAAGGATGTTACACTCGATACTCATGTGAGTAGGGATGTTCAACTCGATACTCATGCGGTAGGGATGTTACTCTTTATACTCATGTGAGTAGGGATGATACTCTCAATACTCATGTGAGTAGGGATGTTACTCTCGATCAATCAATCAATCAATCACTTGTGCTGTCTTCGATCCGAAGGTTGGCTTTCATGGTCCTCCGACTGTTTCTCTCCTCAGCCTTTCTCTTGAGTTGTTCATATCTTTTTTCTCCGCTCCATCTCTATGTCATCCAGCCACATTATGCGTTGTCTTCCCACTCCTCGTTTTCCTTCAATCATCCCTTCTAAAACCCTCGTCATCAGCCTTCCACTGGACCCTCTCAGAATGTGCCCCACAAACTCAAACTTTCTCTCTGCGATCTTCTTCATACAATACCTGTCTTCTCCTACCAGTTCCAGAACCTCATCATTTGACATAAATCTTCTCCTGCTAGTCTTGAGCTTTCTCCTATAGCACCATATCTCAAATGCATTTATCCTTCTTTTTGCTTCCTCTGTCACGTCATGTCCACGTCTCTGATCCATATGTAAGAACAGCAAATATATAGGTTTCAATAATCTTTTTCTTCACTGTGATGTTGATGTTGCTACTCTCGATACTCATGTGAATAGGGATGTTATGCTCGATACTCATGTGAGTAGGGATGTTATTCTCGATACTCATGTGAATAGGGATGTTACGCTCGATACTCATGTGAGTAGGGATGTTACTCTCGATACTCATGAGAATAGGGATGTTACGCTCGATACTCATGTGAGTAGGGATGTTATTCTCGATACGCATGTGAATAGGGATGTTACGCTCGATACTCATGTGAGTAGGGATGTTACTCTTGATACTCATGTGAGTAGGGATGTTACTCTTGATACTCATGTGAGTAGGGATGTTACTCTCGATACGCATGTGAGTAGGGATGTAACTCTCAATACTCATGTGAGTAGGGATGTTACTTTCGATGCTCTTGTGAATAGGGATGTTACACTCGATACTCATGAAACCGAAGCTTTGTTACGTCACGTCAACCTGTCATTTTGGGTGGTGTCTCACTGCTCAACTAATACTTGTTCATGTGTCAGCTATGACAGATCTGGGAGGTTAAGAGGTTCTTCACACACATATTAACCTCTATATGGCTGTACATGGAAATCATGGGATTCCTAAATATTTGTGCAAAGTGACTGATTTCAGATCAGCTCTCCTTTCTCAGCCATCCATCCATTCATTATCTATACCCGCTTATCCTGGGCAGGGTCGGGGCGGGGGGGGGTGGTGCTGGAGCCTATCTCAGCGTGCACTGGGCGATAGGCAGGAATACACCTTGGACAGGCTGCCAATCTATCACACACACACCTTTCACTCACACAGCAATTTAGAGTCAGTTTTAGAGTCCAGTTAAACCAACCTGCATGTATTTGGACTGTGGGAGGAAACCAGAGTACCCGGAGTACCCCTTCTTGCTGTGAGGTGACAGTGCTACCCACTGCACCACCGTGGTTCAATGTTGCACAATTTGTGGGCTTTCTTCAGAGGAGGGAGACATTTGAGCGTGCGTTTGAAAGATAGAAAGATAAGCTATTATTAATAATGGAGGGTTCAAGTAAAAAGTTTTTTTGTATGGGATCATTAGGAATCAATATCTGTAATAATATTTACCAAAATATATCAAATAAATATAATTTACATAGTGAGCTCCATAATGTTTAGTAGGAAGACATTGTTTTTCTTAATTTGGCTCTGTACGCCAATTTTATATTTGTTATCAAACAATTTTCACATGGTTAACGTGCACATTTTCAGATTTTATTTAAGGGTACACATTTTGGTTTCACCATGTAGAAATTACAGCACTTAAAAAAATAATAATAATAATTCCCTAATTTCAGGGCATCATAATTTTTGGGACTCATGGTGTCACAGGTGTTTCTGATTAGTCAGGTGTGTTCAGTTGCTTCCTTAGTGCCGGTCTAAGAGTTTTCAGTATCTAGTTTTGATTCGAGCCTTTTGATTGTCTTTGGAATCTATTTATGGTGTTTGTGAACACGAGGACCAGAGTTGTGCCAAATAAAGTCAAGGAAGCCATAATAAGGCTGAGAAATAATAAAAAATAAAACAGTCAGAAACATAGGCCAAACCTTAGACATATCAAAATCATCTGTCTGGAACATCATTAAGAAGAAAGTGAGCATGGGGATCTGAGAAAACACAAAAAGTATTAAATACTGGCAGTCCATTTAAATGTACTCACTGCAGCTCTGCTCATTCACATAACCAGTCTTAGTGAACACCTCACTAAACTGGAAAACTTGTCGGCCTATTAAGTCAAGAAAATGACAGGCCAGCTTATAAAGGTTCAAACTTTTGTACATGATAATATGCATTGTATACAGTTAACGTTAATGGGCAGTGGGCCATTTATGTTGTTGTAAGAGGGGAGTCAAACTGGGAACCAGGAAAGGCTGGCATTTGAACGAGCCTGCCGGCTGAGTCTCATCCTGGACTTCAAAGAACCCAGAGCCGTGTAAGAAAACAATAAGTTGCTCGGACTTCCTTTGGTTGAGCTGGCCATTTGGCTCTCTGGAATGCTACCATCTGGACACGACTAAGATAAGGGGAACTAGTCTCTTTGTCTAGGGTTGTGGGGGTGTGTGTGTTGGGGCCATTAAGGGGAAAAATATCATCAGGTCTCTGGACAAATGGTGGGGCAACTGTGCTTGACAGTAACCCAGTGCCCCTTTGTGGTCCCCTCTGTCATTATACTTTTTATTGCTTTTCTGGATCTGGACTATATACCATCTGTTCATCATATTTACAAACCCTGGAAAACCCTACAAACCATGCACATGTGTTCATTGTATTACTGTATTATAACTTATGTAATAATAACATGGATTACATGTAAAATGGTTCACCAAAAGGGTATTTTCATGACAACTGCACCATAATATTACATCCTCTGGACATGTTTGGTATGGACATATTCAGGAAAATTCAAGAAATTGAATGGAATATGTTTCATACCAAATAAAATTTAATAAAACATAGTTACAGAAACTCAGGGAAAATTGGCACAATGGAATGTCCTCTCTGGTAATCCTCTACTTTTCCAAATTTCCTCACTAATTGTTTTTACAACAGCCTCCAAATGGTGGGGGCCGGAATTCCAAATTCTATTCGGACAGGTTAATTTATGGCAATGCCGCCTCGATCAAACGCGGGATTTGGCCTAAAAGGAAGGGAGACAATCCTGTCGGGGAAGATCGTAATCGACTTCCCACAGTGCACATACTCTGTGCTCTGTGTAGCCTATAGATAGAAATGGAAGATCGTAACCGACTTCCCACACGACACATATTGTGTGTTCTGTGCGCTGCTGAACCATGGAAGATCGTAATCGACTTCCCACATTGCACATACTCTGTGCTCTGTGCGTAGCTATACAAGGAAGACCGCAATCGACTTCCCACACTGTGCAGACTCTGTGATTTCGTGTGTAGGTAAACAGGCTGGGTAAGAACTTCTTAATCTGTATTTATGTTTTGAAACTTTCCATATTTTAAATTGATTGTTAATTTGAAGCTAATGACCTACCTGCCTGTTCAATAAATTCTTCTTATTTTTAACTTGCGTGGTCTTTGTAACTCTAATCCATTTTATCTTCTTTTCAGCCGAAATTCCGCTTAAATACTCAGGGGGACAATTCTGACTAGGACCTACTGATCAGGGGTCTAGTACAGCAAAAGTCTTTAGTGGGGTTTTCAAGTTAGATAGGCGACCACGATCTGCCCGCTAACGGGATTGGTGGTATTGGCTCTGGTGTTTTGGCTTAAGAAAACCCATGGGCGTTATACGCCGGTTCTTGTCAAATTCGCCTGAAGGAGCCCGATAGATACGCACCGTCCTGGGCTCATAACTATCGATGCACTATCCATAAAAGGAAGGCATGTATTATGGTGGTCAGCCTCCTACCCTCTGGAATCTTCACCGAACTGAGATTTAACAATAGTGCTAAACCCGGGAGCATATATTGAGGAATGATGGCACAAGATAGAGTCGAGTGTAACCACTCCCAAGTTCCACGTATAGTTAAACCCAAAATTCTAAATTATAATTTAATATGGAGTCAGATTATCGCGAGGGTAAAACCTAGTAACTGTTAGGCTTTCTTGCTGTGGTCATGGATATATTTGATGCGTTGTTCGGCGCATTTGTGAATATTCTGATGCTCCCATTGGAATATTGACGGTCCGGCGACAAATCAGATATATCTCTGATGACAGCATGGCCCCGTTTGCGAACGGAGAGTAACCAGAATGCTACTGGTCCGTTTCAGGCCAGTTTTAAGCGGGAGATGAAGCAACGCCTTCATATCTGACCCGTGGCAACGGAACCAGTGCATTCTTAATTATAATTGTGCCCTGTTCTTACGAACAGAGGAAAAATAACTAACATCTTCGGTTTGAATCACACCAGCCAAGGGAAAACACGCGGTGCCTTCCCCTCCAGCTACAAACCCTCATTGGTCTAGCTGTGAGGTGTTTACATTGTACTTCTATTCTGGAAGAGAAAAAACCAAGTGCAAGTGTGATTAACCAATGAGGGTGAAGCCACGTATTATGGGATGTAGAATACTTAAGAGGAAAAAAAATAGCAGTAGTCTAGAGAGTAGTGATAAGCAGCCCAAAAGCGGGTCGGTAAACTATGAAGTTGGAATTAATGCGTTTTATTATTTTCTCTGAAGTGATTGTGAATAGAGTACCCTTGTAAGTGGCGACAAAGAGTACTGTGCAGTGTGCACGGCGGTGTGGCTTCTTGGATTGTTAGCATTGCTAAGTGGCTACGTGGAGCTGCTGCTAGCCTGCTCGTTATAGTGGAGGGCAACACAGTGTGCACGACGGTGTGGCTTCTTCCATTGTTAGCATTGCTAAGTGGCTACGTGGAGCTGTTGCTAGCCTGCTCGTTATAGTGGAGGGCAACAGGCATCTTACACCACACCTGGCCGCGGATTCCTCGGACGACTGCTGTGCCGCTGCTGGCTTGCAAGGAGCAGGCCCTTCGTTGTCTTCGAGGATGCCATTTGTCCCATTCGCTGGTTTTTTTTCCCTTCGCTCCGGAGATCGACGCCGGATCTTCAACACAGCGGACAATTGGGCCAACTAACTGGTGACTATATATGCTGCTTGTTAAATGGAATGGTAAACTGCGCTTGGTTCTATCAGTAAAAGAAAGACCCGCCCGCATAACTTTGAGTCTCTGTGTTTATGTAAGCGTATATATTGGTTGGGAGCAACAGCTGTACGAAAATCCTTACAAGCTTATACTATATTTCCAAGATAAGATTCTGAGCTGACTAAAAAATACATTTTAATTTATATTAGGTAGCCTACATTAGTCCTTGTTAACACTAGAAAGGCCATGTTTTTTTATTACCTTAAACCGTCAAGTCTGAATCCCAGTGGTGTCAAACTCATCCAGAATTACAGCCTCTATTTCAGCTCACACAGCGACCTAATTTCATAAAGATTATGAAACATTATGTTGCAAAACTATTTCCTTGAAATAAAGGACACAACTGTATCAATTTCAACGTTTTTATTTTTCTAATCTATTTTGCTATATACTGTGGCATGGCTCGGTTTGTGGGAGAGGTTCAGGGCAATCGAAGGACCACTGGTTAAATGGGCACATGCTCCTGGAGTGCATTACCAATTAGTCCGGGTATTTAAAGTGTGCTCTTTTCCCAGTAGCTGGCTGTGACCGGGGAAATGAAAATCATAACTGCACTCTTAGTTTGGGCTCCTAGTATTGGCCCCGAACTGTGGAAGGCTGCAGATCTTTATGCACCTGGACTGATTACCTAGCGCTGCCCAGGTGCGTGTGCTCTCTCCACAAGCCGGTGCACCCGAGTCCAATTCGCCTCTCCGGCGGGCTGAATACCACACATATGTAAGGGAAAATGCGCCAAGACGTATAACAGACACATTGAGAGAAGTGCTAAAATGGGCAAAACTGGCAAAACACAAAACGGAGAAAGTGGTTAAAGAAATCCAAAATGCAATATTTTAAAAAAAAGTATTTATTCAGTCATGATGAAGTCCACTCGGTTCTCCCTGTCCCTTCCCTTGCTCCCACTGTTTTAATTGACCTGTTACATATGAACTGTCTCTCTCCTCTTACTCAATTCCACTGGGAACGCACAGCTCTGGTTGTTTGTGCGAGCAGGGACCACACACAAATGGACTGCATTTCACACAGTTGTCTTTTGCTTTATTCTGACTACATTTGCCAGTCTGGCATGGCATTGCCTTCCCAGGACTGATGAGTGAGTGAGGTGATGAAAGTGCTTGACCCATCAATCCGTATAAAAGTGTTGATCATTCAGTTACAGAATAACGTGACGGAGGAGAGAGCAACCCATTCACACTTGGGCATCAGCACCTGTTACCTGTTGATTTGTGAGGGGATTTTGTGAAGAAAATGGCACAAAAATGTCTATTTCTCAATGTGTCCATTTTTTGGAATTCTAACAACGCAGTTATTTTAAGCCCAAATATTTAGGAAAAGTCGTGGAAGGAGGAGAGTATTGCATTTGCGGAGTTGGAGAAAATTATTTTTTAAAAGCACCTTTATTCACAAAAAAGACAATCCTCGCTTTATCCTTTCCTGTTTGGACTCAAACTGGGGAAATTGATGACGTTATTAGGAGGGTCTAACAGGGACCTAGACTTCTAACTACAGGCCGAGAGCTGGAGTTCTAACCACACAACTTTGTGATGTGTTTGCCATCACAAGAAAATGACACTTTTGGAAAACATACCCCTGGCCATCAGAAACACAAAACACAAAAAGCAAGGATTGTGGTGCATTTATTTGGGTGTTTATTTCAGTAACTGTGATACTGCATCCCTTCATGTGTTTATTTCACTCTGATACAGCACACCTCTTCATGTGTTTATTTCACATTGATACAGCACACCTCTTCATGTGTTTATTTCACATTGATACAGCATACCTCTTCATGTGTTTATTTCAGTTACTCCAGCGCACTCTGATGAAGCTGAAGAAGGATGAAAAGTTAAACCTGTTTCGAAGCCGCACTGTGAGAGGTGTGTATCACTGTGTGAGTGGTGTGTATAACTGAGAGGTGTGTAACACTGTCAGACAGGTGTATAACCCTTTAAGAGAGGTATGTAAATCTCACAGAAGTTTATAAAACTGGGATGGCAAACGCTCGTTAAACACGCACATGAAAACAGAGAGGATCTCGGTGTCAGGCTGTCTGAATGATACCTCATGATGGATGCTGGACTTGTAAGCGATGTAAGCTCAGCCGGGCTGAGATTGAGTGACATCAGTATCCACAAAGTCAACAAGCAGCTCATTGGGATATCCACCCCATTAACTCTGTCCGCATAAGTAATCATGCTCATTTCTCCCTCCACTACCACCTCTCTCCCTGTTGTGTGCACTGAATGAAGTATGTTATATCTCCTCCACCATTAGTGGTCATTTAAAATGTAAAACATGTAGATCACATAAGATCACATAAGACTGGTGAAAAAGATTTGTGATTTTGAAGCTGACATCCAACATATTAGAAGTATCAAAGATTTTTTGATTACTTTTCCCCCGATCCAGATGCTAGTGCTCACTCTCTGTCCCCTGGTATAGCCCCAGTGGCTTCCTTGCAGCAGGATGAATTTGTCTCAGCAAGAGGGAAGTGTAGAGGAAAGAAAAACAGGCCTACAGCACCCACTCAACCATCTCTTCTCCAACTATCTAACCCATTCACCCCACTCTACCGCACACCAGAACACCCACTCAACCATCTCCTCTCCAACTATCTAACCCATTCACCCCACTGTACAGCACACCAGAACACCCACTCAACCATCTCTTCTCCAACTATCTAACCCATTCACCCCACTCTACCGCACACCAGAACACCCACTCAACCATCTCCTCTCCAGCTATCTAACCCATTCACCCCACTCTACCGCACACCAGAACACCCACTCAACCATCTCCTCTCCAACTATCTAACGCATTCACCCCACTCTACCGCACACCAGAACACCCACTCAACCATCTCCTCTCCAACTATCTAACCCATTCACCCCACTCTACCGCACACCAGAACACCCACTCAACCACCTCCTCTCCAACTATCTAACCCATTCCTCCCAACCACTGTACAGCACACCAGACACTCACTCAACACCCATCTCCTCTCCCACTCCAACTATCTAACCCATTCACCCCACTGTACAGCACACCAGAACACCCACTCAACCATCTCCACTCCAACTATCTAACCCATTCACCCCACTCTACCGCACACCAGAACACCCACTCAACCATCTCGTCTCCGACTATCTAACCCATTCACCCCACTGTACCGCACACCAGAACACCCACTCAACCACCTCCTCTCCAACTATCTAACCCATTCACCCCACTGTACAGCACACCAGAACACCCCACATCCCATCTCCTCTCCAACTATCTAACCCATTCACCCCACTGTACAGCACACCAGAACACCCACTCAACCATCTCCTCTCCAACTATCTAACCCATTCACCCCACTGTACAGCACACCAGAACACCCACTCAACCATCTCCTCTCCAACTATCTAACCCATTCACCCCACTGTACAGCACACCAGAACACCCACTCAACCATCTCCTCTCCAACTATCTAACCCATTCACCCCACTGTACAGCACACCAGAACACCCACTCAACCATCTCGTCTCCGACTATCTAACCCATTCACCCCACTGTACCGCACACCAGAACACCCACTCAACCATCTCCTTTCCAACTATCTAACGCATTCACCCCACTCTACCGCACACCAGAACACTCACTCAACCATCTCGTCTCCAACTATCTAACCCATTCACCCCACTGTACCGCACACCAGAACACTCACTCAACCATCTCCTCTCCAACTATCTAACGCATTCACCCCACTCTACCGCACACCAGAACACCCACTCAACCATCTCCTCTCCAACTATCTAACCCATTCACCCCACTCTACCGCACACCAGAACACCCAAATCAAATCAAATCAAATCAAATTTATTTGTATAGCGTATTTTACAACAGTTGTCACAATACGCTTTACAGACAACCCTAGCCTAAACCCCCACAGGAGCAAGCCTAAGGCAACAGTGGCAAGGAAAAACTCCCTGTGGCAGATGGGGAGAAACCTTGGAAGGAACCAGGCTCAAGGGGGAAACCCATCCTCCTCTGGTCGGCGGACTCAACCATCTCCTCTCCAACTATCTAACCCATTCACCCCACTCTACAACACAGTTAAATACTGTTATCGCACACATTTTGTTAATATAAAAACCAGGTATATACTAATGAATCCAGTAATAATACTACTTATGAAATGTTGATTAGGCTCAAAACTTCCTTCTTTAGTCAGGCTCATAGTTAAAGATCTCTGGGTAGGGTAAATGGGGGCCATAGGGCTGTTATGTGAGCTGTGCTCACTGCACTGTTGCCCTGCCACTGCATGTGAATGCTCAGGTTTGCTGTTCTGTGCCATGTTGGGGTACTGTCTGTTCAGAATCACTCTCATGGTTGTTTGCACCCCCTTTCTTCACATCTTTTAGACATGCTGCCATGGCATGGCATGCTGGGGCTGTTCCATTTTACACTCAGGCCTTTCCATATGCAGCAGTTAATCTCATAATTATACAGTGCCTAACCTCCTCCTGTGTATTCTGCCCTGGAGCTTCTGCCCCTCCCCCTACCCTGAGTTCACAGACCGCTCCACTCTTGCTCTTCTCCTGGTTCAAGCCCATGTTATGACACCAGTTGGAGGCCAAGATGCATCACCCCGCCCCTCTGAATTGCATATCAATAAACATCACTGTGCATGGACCATCTGTTTTAGTAGCTAGGTTAATACATCAGACTGTTGCCTGCCCAACCCATTAGATAATTTGCTCTGATGGATCCCTCATGACATTTCTGCTACCATTCATTCATCTGAAGTGTTACTTTTCCGGCTAGTGAAGGATGGACTCTCTTTAGATAGCCCGGGTCATCTCCATATTTCTTCCTACCAGGGAGTTTTTTATCACCACCATTTAAGTTTTTTTTTCCACTGGGGAGTTCTCTTTAACTCACTCATTTTAGGGGTTCATGGGCTGGTTTTTGCCTAATTTACCTTACCTTTTCCTCTGTAAAGCATCTTTGTGACAGTGTCTCTGTAAAAAGCGCTATAAAAAATCTAATTGAATTGAACGAACACTGCCTGAGAGGTGTGTTACACTGTGTGGAGTGTGTAAAATACAGAGGAAACTGACTGCATAAGTATTTTTATTGACTGTTTCTGCTTGGAATCTGTTATTGAATGGAGAATGTTTATCTTATTTTCAATATAATTATTTCTCATATTTCCTCCCTTCAGATGAATCCATAAAAAGAGCCCAGAAGGCATTGCAAACTTATCTGAAGCAGAAGTTTGAATGCATCTCTGAAATTTTAGCACAGCAGGGCCACCCAACCCTGCTCAATGAAATCTATACAGAGCTCTACATCACAGAGGGGGGAAGTGTGGGGGTCAATAATGAACACGAGGTCAGACAGATTGAGACAGCATCCAAGAGACAAACCACACAGGAGACTGCAATCCTCTGCAATGACATCTTTAAGAGTTTACCTGGACAAAAGAAACCCAGAACTGTGCTTACAAAGGGCATCGCTGGCATTGGGAAAACTGTCTCTGTGCAGAAGTTCATTCTGGACTGGGCAGAAGGAAAAGCCAATCAGAACCTTGATTTCATCTTCACTCTCCCTTTCCGAGATCTGAATTTGAAGACGGAAAGAGAATTCAGTCTGATGCAGCTTCTGCAGCACTACTTTCCACAACTGAAAGAGATCAAAAGTGTTGAAGATGATGAAGTCAAAGTGGTGTTTGTCTTTGATGGTCTAGATGAGTGTCGACTTCCTCTACATTTCCAAAGTAATGAGGAATGCTGTGATGTAACAGAGTCATCATCAGTGGATGTGCTGCTGACCAACCTCATTAAGGGGAACCTGCTTCCGTCTGCTCTGCTCTGGATCACCTCCCGACCAGCAGCAGCCAATCAGATCCCTCCTGAGTGTGTCCACCGAGTGACAGAGGTACGAGGGTTCAATGACCCACAGAAGGAGGAGTACTTCAGGAAGCGAATCAGTGATCAGAACCAGGCCAACAGAATTATCTCACACTTAAAGTCATCCAGGAGTCTCTACATCATGTGTCACATACCAGTCTTCTGCTGGATTTCTGCTGCTGTTCTGGAGACAATGTTGGGTAAAGCAAAGAGTGGAGATCTGCCCAAAACTCTGACTGAAATGTACACACACTTCCTTCTCATTCAGACTAATGTGAAGAATAAGAAGTATCATGGCACTGATGAGACAGACCCAAAGAAGATGTCAGCATCAGATACAGAAATCATCCTGAAACTGGGCCAGCTGGCTTTTCTACAGCTGGAAAAGGGAAATCTGATATTCTATGAAGAGGACCTGAGAGAGAGTGGCGTTGATGTCAGTGAAGCTTCAGTGTACTCTGGGGTGTGCACAGAGATATTTAAAAAGGAGTGTGGGTTATATCAGGAGAAGGTCTACTGCTTTGTGCATCTGAGCATTCAGGAGTATCTGGCTGCCTTGTTTGTGTTTCATTCATGTGTAAATGAGAACAGAAATGTACTCAGAGCAGAAGAATCAAAACCTCACAGTGACAGTGTACAGCTGTCTGAGTTACACAGGAGTGCAGTTGATCAGGCCTTAGAGAGTAAGAATGGACACCTGGACCTTTTCCTTCGATTCCTTCTTGGCCTCTCTCTGGAGTCCATTCAGAAGCTCTCAGGGGGACTACTGACACAGACAGGAAGAAGATCTGATGGAGGAAGACACAAAACAAACTCTGTATTTACTTTCTTTAAAAGACTACAGTCACAGACGGAAAGCAGATCACAGAGCATTAGGAAAACAGTCCAGCACATTAAGGAGAGGATCAGAGAGGAATTTTCAGCAGAGAGGACCATCAATCTGTTCCACTGTCTCAATGAACTGAATGACAACTCTCTAGTGCAGGAAATCCAGAATTCCCTGAGATCAGGAAAACTTTCTGATAAAAATCTGGAACCAGACCAATGTTCAGCTCTGGCCTTTGTGTTAGCGATGTCAGAGGAGATCCTGGATGAGTTTGACTTGAAGACCTACAACACATCAGCAGCAGGTCATCAGAGACTGCTACCAGTAATCAGGAACTGCAAGAAGGCCTTGTGAGTATTATGTCAATAATGTGGATGATGAACCACATATTTTCACACTTTTTTTTTCCTTGTCAGAATAAAGCCTAACACTTTACAATCAGGTCACATGATTTCAGTATGAAACAAATTTGTCTTTAGTTAGTAGTTAAATAATGTTACTAATTTATTAGTTACATGATTATTTATACGTTAGCAAAACACAGGATAAACTTATGAGTTAACCAGAAACAAATACAGTAACTGTTTTTATTGCCATTAGTCAATCCCCAGTCTCAGACCTCTACTGGGAAAAGAACGCACACTTTTAAACCCTGGATTGATTAGTAATGTCATCCAGGTGTGTGTGCCTACTTAACCAGTAGGCGTGGTCCTCTGATTGCCCTGAACCTCCCTCACAAACCGAGCCCTGCCACACAGAGTAATCTGATGGATCAACCTCCATGTCAAAACATGCAACTCAAAATGAGGCTAATGGGATGGCAGGTATGCCATCCCGCCAAGTTACGCCTTGGCGGGGGCATGCCCCATACCTATACAGCACAGAGAGTTTGGCACTTTTTAGGGTTCCCCACAGAAATAACCAGCCACAGACACTCAGCCCTTAAAAACATTAAATTCTGTACATTCTGACCACATTTCAACAGACAGATTTCATAAACAACTTCACATGTCCACACAATAAAGCCCCAAACTAAGGGGATTTTGCGTTTTCTCCTTGTTCTTCTTGTTCTTCTTCTTCTTCTTCTTCTTCTTCTTCTCATTCTTATTTTTACTGCCGCCTATCCCACTAACAACATGTCTCCCCATTGGACATTTTACCGACACCGGCCAAATCTTCCCCATCCCAAACTCGCATACACACTCAAAATACCCATACCTTTTTACTCCGAAACATTGCCAGTGTAAACAGCTAGTCTGCCTGTGGCCTAGTGGGCAAGGTCCCAGTCTTGGGAACACAGGATTGTAGGTTCAAGCCCAACTCGGAGCACGTTTCCTTTAACCTGCTTTTACCCTCACTAATAATTCTCTACTACTTCTCAATTATTTCTTTTGCACCATATCTACCCGCCGTTCACCGAAAGTATACACTGCACGTTGACGTACCGTCTGCACGTTCAGTTATTAACCGGCTACAATATTGCAAAGCCATATGGATTCAACGGGAGCTCTTCTGTGCTTACTCGCCTGTGTTCTTCTTTAAAACCACGGACAGGTTTGCTAATGATATTTCACACATTGCATAGCTATGTCATGGTGCTGCACTAACAAAGTCACAGACTGGTAAACCTCCGATTGAAGAATTGAATCCTGCCTCGCCCTCAGGCAGATAATTTCCTCTTTTACACTAACGTTTTCTTACGCTTATATTTGCTTTACCAAAACTCACGCACGGCCACCCATATGAATTTCATGACGGCAAATGTATTCCTTTTATTAAAAAGTTACACCACTTCACCACTGTGCCATTTCTATTAACTATATTTCTTCACTTGGCTACCGTACAAAACCTTCTTATCAGCAAACGCCACGTTTCTACATTCATGTTACCTCGCCCTGTTCTCTATCTAGCCACATACAAACAATTACTACGTATGTCAATCAATCAATCAAATTTTATTTGTATAGCGTATTTTACAACAGTTGTCACAATACGCTTTACAGACAACCCTAGCCTAAACCCCCACAGGAGCAAGCCTAAGGCAACAGTGGCAAGGAAAAACTCCCTGTGGCAGATGGGGAGAAACCTTGGAAGGAACCAGGCTCAAGGGGGAAACCCATCCTCCTCTGGTCGGCTCAGGGTGCCGACTGGTGACCAGCATGTCAGCCAGTTTATGCACAAGATATGATATGTGATGTGGCTCAGATGATGGGTGGGGCCGGGTGGTGGTGATGGGGAACAGCAGGTGGCGGCAGATGTGGGCAGGGTGGAGGCAATGACGAAGGAGGGGCTGGACCGCAGAGGTGGGGGAGACCAGACGACTCTCGAAGCACTCTCGAGGGTTGGGGCAAGAGCCCCGCCGGCAGCGTGGGGAAGAGGGTGGAAACGGCAATTAGGGAATTTGCAATGTAGCAGACAGTGAGTAAAGTGGCAGTGGTATGTATTGGGGGGACCCCGCCAGGAGTAGAATATGGCTGCATATCTACTAGGACAGGGATGGAGAGCCCATGCAGTCATGAGGGGTAGACAACCATACCCGCCTATCAAGAGCCAGCCCATGTAAAGTCGGTTCACAGCTGATTGACAGGTGACAGTAAGGAAAGGGTATGTATGTACGTTCTGCAACTCCCCATTAAAACATTACATTTAAAATCATGACTCACTCATAATTATAACTACTAGTACTGAACATGACAAAAGCACATCAGTGCAATAGATTTCACACGTTGTTTAACCCTCCACTTCAACAATGAATGTTTTATACAGGCTGTTATATATACCATTCGACAAGGAAACTAAGCTCGCACATGGTCACTTCTTTTGCTTCGCACTATAGTCTGTGATCATGTCAACCTTCACCTACATGCCCTTCTGCTAAAAACATATTGTTTCAACTACGCAATTTCATCATTTCTCCTAATTCCTCTCACACTGTTGTTATTTTCTCATATGCAAAGCCTGCTGGGGCATATGCGTCTGCTCCTATTCTCCACTATCAAGTTTTCCGGTTCTAGCTTAACAAAACAGCGAAGAGGATTCCTACCTGCAGATAAGCCTATCATAATGCCTTATAAACCTTACAAACACTAAAAGTGCATCTCCAAGAAATAACAGACAACGGAGCAGGACAGAACAGTACACAAGTTGCGACCTAGGGAGCTCTAATTCTACGGGCTTGCTGATTCTTTTGTCAATCAAGGCTCGTTGGATGGCCGTCAAATACGTGAGTACATACACTGGCCATATTTCACCTGCGTTTCTGATGCGTTTTACACTTACGCCACCGCACGCTTTCTCACAGCCACATGCTGCTCATAGAATGAGCCCTCGGGCCCAAGGGGGGCGTTATCTGCTTTGAATCATATGCCATAACAATAGCTTCTACAAGCCAATGGGACAGCCGCTGCTTAGAGATGCTTTCCCTTTGCAGGCAGGGGCCCAGACCCTGGTCGCTCTTTCTAAAAGCCTTAGTCTTTGTCATATACGTGTGGAGAACACACACAGGACACAGCATATGCAGCCTATGCTGCTCTTCAGAGGAGAAAGGTGGTGGGTGAAAATGGCAAGCTCCAACACCTCACATGTGAAAGCAGGGAAGCCTTAGGCATAAAGGCTGTATTGGGCTCAAGAAAAACCCAATCCATATTATGGGAGAATATTGTGCACGAGAGATGCACTGAGAGTGTATGGAAGTCACTGACTCACTTAGCTGAGGCTAGTGCAAGCAGCAACGCTGTCTGGAGAGACAACAATTTTATATATAGACTCAAACGGCCTTGGAGCCTCCAGCTCCAGTGATAAATCCCAAGGGGGAATGTGCTTTTTAGCAACAGGCAGAGCACAGTGAGCCCCCTTCATGAACCTGTGAATGAGGGGGTGCTGCCCCACTGCATAGTCTTTGAAACCAACATGACAAGCAGTGAGAGCTGTCAGGTAGATCTTATTGGTAGAAAAGGATTTCTCTTTATCCATAAGGTTCTGTGAAAAGCACAGCACATCAGAAACAGAGCTCTGATAAGGCACTGACTGACGAGAGGCACACCATCTTTCAAACACCTGACACTTATTGTCATAAAGTGACCTGGTAGAGGGCGCTCTCGTGCTCTGGATGGTTGCAGGCACGTGAGGGGGGAGCCTTAATGCGTTGAGGTTATGCCTCTCACGGGCCAAGCCCATAAAGCTACTCGCTCAGGGCAGGGGTGGTGTATTTCCCCGTTCACCTGAGACAGGAGGTCCGTGCGTAGCGGGAGCGCGCATGGCTGTACATAAAGGATAGGGATAATCTCAGCCAGCCATGGCAATTTCTGCCACCTGCGTGCGATTAGGATCAGTGTGAAGCTCTGCTCTCTCACTCTGGCTGGAGTGGGAGAGATGAGAGTGAGGGGAGCAAATGCCTGTGAAGAGATCTACAGCTGCATGGCCAAATCTGTGCCATAGCATTTCCACAGTCTGGGGATGTAGATGCCATTCCTCGTACAGTGGGTTTCCCCTTGACAGCAGATCCGCGCCTGCGTTCAGAATATCTGAACATGGGTCACGCGTAACCACAGAAAGTGACGGCTGCTCCAGACCAACAGTCTGTGGGCTAGACCATGGAGCTAGAGGGAGCGCATGCCACCTTGGTGATTGACATATGCTACCCCAGTCATTATCGCAGCGTACGAGCACATGATGTCAGACAAGGGGGGCGACATAGCTCAGGAGGTAAGGAGGTAAGGAGGTAAGACCGATTGTCTGGCAGTCGGAGGGTGGCGGTTCAAACCCCACCCTGGGCATGTCGAAGTGTCCTTGAGCAAGACACCTAACCCCTAACCCCTAACTGCTCTGGCGAATGAGAGGCATCAATTGTAAAGCGCTTTGGATAAAAGCGCTATATAAATGCAGTCCATTTACCATTTACCATTTACAAGGAAGAAAATATCTGAGAGCTGTCCATATAGTTAATAGCTCCAGATAATTGATGTGAGCTGAGCGCAGCTGGATTGGCCGCGTCCCATTCATCATGTGACCCCCCTGAGTGCCCACCCCAGAGAGGGATGTGTCTGTCCTCATGACTTTCCACATGAGAACGATCCTGAGAGGGGTTCCCTGAGTGTAAAAGTCTGTTTTCCCAGTGACTCAGAGTGTGTCAGCATGAGACGGCGATGGAGATTGTTGCTGGAGGCTGTGGTGAAGGGATGAAATCCACCTCATAAAGCCCCTCATTCTTAACAGCCCCAGTGGCAAATCCTGAGAGGCTGACACCATCTACCCCTGCAGTCTGAGGCATGTGTGATACTGTACTCTCAAGCCCGGTGTGAACTGAGAGAGGTACAAGTCTGAGTGATTAAATGCAGTCCACTGATAGATGAGCTCACAGCGAGACAGAGTTTAAATCCACTCCCAAGAATGTTACACTCCAGGATGGGGAGAGATTGCTCTTGGGGAGGTTTACTCTGAAACTTAGAGACAACAGATGTGTATGAACTCAGTGTCCAGCACAACTCTGCCTTTCAAAAATCAGCCAGTCATCTAAATACGTCAGTATTCTGATCGCCATTAGTCTCAATGGAGCCAGACCCACCTCTACACAAATACAGAACACCCGTGGACTCAGGGAAAGGCCGAAGGGTAGCAAACACCACCATGGGCAAAGCGGAGAAATTTCATCTGAGGGGATAAATGCTTACGTGGAAGAAGGCATCTTTCAGATTCATTGATGTGATCTAGGGATGTTAAGTTAATCGATTAACTGTTAATCATTAAGAAGAATGTTGAATGATTCATTTCTATAGATTAAACTGTTGAATTTCATTAAACCATTTCAATGAATAACCTAATACTGGTGATTAGATTTTAAATTAAAGAGACATTTAAAAAATTTTAAATTATAAATTCATGGTTCCCTCAACTGGCAACATTAGTGAAATGTTATTGGTCCATTCCTGGAACATCAGTGCCATCTGAGCGCGTCTTCTCAGCTGCTGGTCTCACCTTCAGCAGACTGTACACCAGACTGACCCCAAAGCACGTAGACATGCTCATATTCCTTAACAAAAATGCTTAAGTATTAAGTTAAGCCTATTAGTTTATTACAAAGTTAATAAACTTATTAACTTTGTAATAAAGCATAAATAAGCAGCATTAATAAGCAGTATGAATAAGCAGCATTAATAAGCAGTATAAATCATTTGCATTAATAAGCAGAATTAATAAGACATATCTTTTGTCACCATCACAGTGGCAGTTCAGCCAGCCCTTAGCGGTCCCTCCTCTCCTGAACAGATTTCTCAGTCTGTGAATCTGTGTTTTTATGATTTTGCTCCTTGTAGTTTTGGCCTTAATACACAATCCTGTTTAAATGATTGTTTTAGCATGTCTTAATAAAACCTGTCTTATAGTTACAGCTCATTAATTGGTAAGTCTGTTTTGAGTCATTCTTTTTATAGGCCATGTAGAAGATTTTAAGCTAATCAGTTTATCATTAAAGTAATGGGTGCCGACAATCGATTAAAAGAATTACACAAAATTTGCATCCCTAATTAAAACCAGTCATTCTGACATTGAGCATGTTGTTAACATTTTGAAATTATATTTCCTCAAATGTTTAACACTGAGATTAAAGATAGGAAGTAGAGAACCGTCCTTCTTTGGGACCTGGAATTAAGGATAATACAAGTTTTGTTGGGTTCGTTCTTTGGGAATCACACATATCGCCCCTTTTTGTAAGAGGCAAGAAATTTCTTCCTCTTAAACATGGGCAGCGCTCTCTTGGGTTTGAGAGTAAATGACTCTGTTGAAATGGGGGGTTTCACTTTGAACTGGAGTCTGTAGCACTTGGCTATTGTCTGTAGCCCTTGTCTGTAGTAGTGCTGCTGTGTCCTATGTGCTCTTCCAGGAGGGCGGTAGCCTCCTTTAGCATTGGACACGCGCCTGTCTGTCAGAGCCAGACTTGGTGCAATGATGAGACACTCTGCAGAGGTCATGACTGTCATTCCCCATAGTTGGATTTTCAACACAAGATGATGAAAGAGAAGTTTATTTATGGCACCAATACAGTGATTGGTTCTTGCAGAGATGCACACCCTAGTCAGTGTATAAGTGTGCCATGTACTTTACACCTAAATTGCTTGAGCTTCCCTTAAATGCTATCAGAGAACATTTCCCACAATCCACACTATTATACATTTGACAAAATAAAGTCTGACCTGACCAGAACTCTAGTACCTACCACCATCACCAACAGACCCCCCTCCCACAATGACAGGGGTGCTGCATGGTAGTTATACCGCCCCTACAGGCACAGGAGAATTAGCAGCCCAGCTGGCAGTAAATAAGGGGCTTTGTATGACTGGTGTACCCTTATGACTAAGTCTGTCAGTTCTGTATACGTTGCATGTTCTCCTGTAGGTGTCTACTGTGATAGGGTGGCAGTGTAGTATAATAGCTATGGAACTGGTCTTGTAACCTAAAGGTCACAGGCTCTATTCCTGGGTGGGAAACTGCCATTGTACCCTTGAACAAGGTACTTAACCTGCATTGCTTCAGTATATATCCAGCTGTATAAATGGATGCAATGTAGATGCTATGTGTATAAAAAATACATCTGGATGAGTGTCCGCTCAATGCCTAGTTGGATGGATCGATGGATGTATGGATAATCTTATTTAAAGTGACTCGGCCTTTAGCTGTGTGTTAGGTTGCAGTGCTGTGGGAAGTTTGTCACAGAAAACCAAAATTAAAGAAGCAAACACACTGTCCACTCTGAAAGATGTGTGTTCTCTTTTACATCATTACCTTTGGTGGTAGCTGTGTCAAACATCCCACAGCATTGCAAACTAACTGACTGACCACTCTGAAAGATGACAGCCACACTTGTGGAATAGGATAAGCCCAGAGAAAAGATCATAGAAAAGGTAGATGAGCCCTTAGCCCCAATTCTAAGAATTTTCAGAATAAGAAAAGGGGCCATTTGGGTCAGAATTACATCTGTAGAACTGTCAGAGTTCAGTCCAGCAGGACGTCTGATTCTCAGGTCCAAAGTGCTGCAGCTGGAGAGTGTAGCACAGACATCTTCCTCAGTGCATCATCAACCTTGAAATCCTCAATTTCACTCTTCATCACTGAACATTATCATTTGTATCATTTACCATTTGTTTTATGTATACCTAATATAATTATAATATAATATATGAACTCTTCCTTGCAGACTGAACAGCTGTAACCTCACAGAGAAGTCCTGTAATATTGTGGCCTCAGCTCTCCAGTCATCAGACTCACCCCTGAGAGATCTGGACCTCAGCTACAATAACCTGGGAGATTCAGAAGTGGAGCTGCTCTGTGCTGGACTGATAAGTCCAAACTGTAAACTGCAGAGACTGGGGTGAGTAGTCCTGTGTACTGCGTGACCTTAACAAAAAATAATTCCTGAGTATGGTTGTGTATGTCTGAATTTTGTCACAAGGAAGAAAACAAATTTACTGACTGCATTTTCAAAGGCTGTAACCTAAATGATTGTGTGAATACGAGTTGGCAGATCAGCGTATTGACTCGGGTATGCTCATACACTACATTTCCAAAAGTGTGTGGACACCTAAACATCACACCCTTGTTGAACATCTCATTCCAAAACCATGGGCATTAATATGGAGTTGGACCCCCCTTTGCTTCTGTAACTGCCTCCACTCTTCTGGGAAGGCTTTCTAGTAGATTTTGGAACATGGCTGCGGGGAATTGCTTCCATTCAGCTGCAAGAGCATTAGTGAGGTTGGGTACTGATGTTGGGCATCAGGCTTTCTAATTCACTCAAAGGTGTTTGATGGAGTGGAGGTCAGGGCTCTGTGCCAGCCAGACAAACTCTTCCCCACCAAACTCAGCAAACCATTTCTTTATGTAACTTGCTTTGTGCACTGGAACAGTATCATGCTGAAACAGGAAAGGGCTTTCCCCAAGCTGTTGCCACAAAGTTGAAGCACACAATTTTCTTGAATGGCATTATATGCTGTAGCATTAAGATTTCACTTCAGAGGAACTAAGGGGTCTAGCCCAAACCATGAAAAACAGCCCCAGACCATGATTTCTCCTCCTTCATACTATACAGTTGGCACTATGCATTCCACCAAGCCCAGATTCATCCGTCAGACTGCCAGGTAGAGAAGTGTGATTTATCACTCCAGAGAATGCATTTCCACTGCTCCAGAGTCCAATGGCAGTGTGTTTTACACCACTCCAGCTGACGCTTGGCATTGCACATCATGATCTTAGGCTTGTGTACCGCTGCTTGGCCATGGAAACCCATTTCATGAAGCTCTTGACGAGCAGTTTTTGTTCTGATGTTTTTTCCAGAGGTAGTTTGGAACTCTGTAGTGAATACTGCAACCATGGAAAGATGATTTTTACACGCTACAAGCTTCAGCACCCCATTTTGTGAGCTTGTGTGGCCTACCGCTTCGCTGCTGAGCTGTTATTGCTCCCATACCTTTCCGCTTCACTATACCAGCTCTTACAGTTGACTGGAACAGCTCTAGCAGGGCAGACATTTGATGAACCGATCTTGCCTCAGCCGGAGACTTGAAAAGGTGCTGTGCACCATTGTGAGTGAGCTTGAGCGTGGCTGGGTATATTAGGAATGTCTGGAGACTGCGATCACAGGTTACTGCCAGCAGAGAAGAGAAGGCTCTGTGCCGCTGTGCTGTATAATCGCTAAAGTCTGGATAAATACTAATGACTATCCCGTTAAACTTCACTGGTGATTTCCTGGCGACTTGCAAAATATGCTGTCGATCCGTGTACCCCAGCAGATTAATAATCAATGTTCCAGGCCCTTCTGCTATTTTTGATCAGCCGCCATAGAAATGGTGGGCCTTCATTACTTCTATAGTCCTGTCAGCCAGAGAGGGGAATCACTCTTTGAGAGAATTGGTAAGAAAAGCAACCAGGTCTGATCCTTCAGAATTCTCCAGAAGGTTAACAATGCAAAGGTTGCATCACCTGCTCCTATCCTCCAGCTCCGCCATTTTAGCCTCGAGCTGATCCTGTTTGGCCTGGTGCAGCGAGACAGTGGTTTCGGCTAGTTTAACTTTGGCTTTCAAACCGGCAAATTCAGCCCGTAGCTCTTTCATGCCGAGCAAATATTGGGAGATTTCAGCTTGTATGGACCGGGTTTCACCCTCGATCCGGGAGAGCTGTGTCTCAAAATATTGTCTGTGTTTTTCTAACACAACCTCTACAATGGCTGCTAGCATGACACATGATTCCTCATCATGTCCCTTTCTGAGTGAGTCTTGCCTGAAGGAGTCTTTGTTCTTGAATAAATTGACATATTTTATATCTTGATCAACAGCACCAATAAACTGAACTGGGAGTGAACAGTTAAGTTAGCCATTTGTAATGAAAACAGTTCAATGAAGAGGAGAGAGGGCAAGGAGCAAAATCACTGGGCAGCCAACTTCCCAGTACGTCACGTGATTCTCCCCAACAAATTGATATATAAAGAAAAAGAACACACAAAGAACTTGTGATGCATACCCACAATCCTCATATGAAATGAATTAGGTACCAGGCTAATTAAAGGGATATTTCACAAGTAATTTTTTGGAGCTTACCCCATTGTATTTGGATAGCATGAATACTAGCAACTAGCTGTCCCTGTTAACCGTTAACGGCATCGCCGTTCCTCCTGGTTGTCCAGCTCCCAGTTCACTCCCATTCATTTTCAGGACCTTCTGAAAGTAATCTTTTTAAAACATAAACTACCTACGGGGGATAATAGATTAATAAAAGAGAGTACTGATGTCAAACAATCCCTGGCCCTGTAGGAATAGGTCACCGGTGAGAACTGGATACAGACTGTCTGATTGATATGGTAAAACATTGACCTGCATAGTAAAATGTTTAAGGCCTGTCACACATTGCAGTCTTCATCCATCTCCATTTACCTGCTATGAACTTTAATGAAATCCATACATTTACCATACTGTCTTTCACACACTGAACTTTTGTTGAAGGCAAGTTTTAATCCTTCATCACACACCAGTTTGTGCTGCAGGATTGTGGTGTTTCTGAAAGGATTGTGAATAAAATGACATTTTATTCTGCTGGTAGCACTGTCGCCTCATAGCAAGAAGGTCCTGGGTTTGAATCCTGGCCTGGGCCTTTCTGTGTGAAGTTTGCAAGTTCTCCCGTGTTCATGTGGGTTTCCTCCGGGTACTCCGAGTGTGTGTGAATGGTGAGTGAATGTTGTGTGTGCCTTGTGATAGTTTCGCAACCTGTCCAGGGTGTATTCTTGCCTCTCGCCTTGTGACCCTGACCAGGATAAGCGGGTATAGATAATGGATGGATGGACTTCCATAAACGAGAACGAGAGTCATGCAGCGACAGATTCCAACTTCAGACTCTTGTTCACTGACTTCAGTTTCTAGTGAACGAGTGAGTCATGCAGTGACTGATTCCAACTTCAGACTCTAGTTCCTAGTGAAAGTAATTTCACCTACTGTGCTTTGGATGTGAATTCCTACATGAACCTGGCACAGGCCTATGTTATTACATGATTCACAGGACTTTCCGAAACATTTAGGCGATTTAAAAATGTATAGCGAATACGGGCATGTTTCTGTGCAATTCACTCAATTAGCATTTAAGGCTGGCTCACAAATAAGTGGCACGAGGTTGACGACTAAATAATTTGCAAACAACAGAAGAGCTGATGCTGATATCCGTGCAGATATTGGATATAGTGGATCAAACAAGTTGTAAAACAGTTAGCCAAATTATGTGTGTGTGTACTAACTGATTTTACATTTCAGTTAGTCTAATTCACCATTTGGCTGTTCTGAGCCATAGGAAGCTTCAAAACACTTGGCCAGGATAGCCTAGAGATAAGACAGAGCAGGAACTTGGGGGTAGCCATTGGAGGTGTGAATGTGTGTCTCTGTGTGTGAGTGTGGGTCTGCATGTGTGTGTGTGTGTGTGTATGTCAGAGGGGGTGTCCATTCCCTTCCCCTTTTTGTTTTTAAATTTTGGTCTTGGCACATTCTTAGATTACTTTGGGACAAACACGCTGTGGTTTGGTATCTTCTTTCAATCATTCCTTGTGTGACTGTCCATGTCTATAACCCTTGTTAATAGTTTTAAGGTAGCTGAACCTTGTCTTTAGATTTGATATGTTTGATAATAATTACCAAATTAAATCAAATAAATATATTTCACATGTTGGATAAGTGAGGTGTTTTAGCTGCTGATGCACTGTGTTCGTTATTCAGAGTGCTGGATGCCAAACAAGGGTGTTAACGGTTAAAACTGCTGGGTTCAGAAAATTAAACATAGTTCACATAATCCTCACCTTGCTGAAAGGTTTTACACTCTTTATCTTCTTAGTCAGTGCCTGTCCTAATTTTATGACCTGTAATTCTACTGAATGCCGTGCCTTGCATAACTGCAGCGGGAATGTTGATCTTACTTGCCTTGGCTATATTTGGATTTGTGTTGGCTAACTGCATTGTGTCAGTTTCCTGCATCATACATTGTTCATCAGGCTAGCTGCACCAATGTCAAAACAATGTTGACCTCTCGAATTATCCACAAAGTTGTAATGAGTTCTTAAAGCCTAACATATTATGTTTGAATAAAGGAAATGACTGCGGTTTCTTTTCTTGAGTTGAGACTGAACCTAGTTCACAACTCTGCCTCAGTGTTGCCAGATGCCTGTATCAGTTACTCCTAAAAATAGTCCTCAAAATCTTAAATCAACTCCCATTCAAATTCCTGACAAATGTTCCCCCATATCTCATTTAAAACCCCCCTATAGATCATTGACTCCCATACGCCTTTACTGTAAAACGTCACCCATGAATGTTTAAATCCCCTACATACATTTAGAGGAAAGTCCGGCAAGCCCACTCTGCGATGTGTGATCTTTGGGAAATAATATACTGATGGCCTCTTTCGTTCACGTTTTTTTTTTTTTTACATCATGCAAATAAGAGAAATGCTTATAGCATTTCTCAGATGTAAGTGGGCTGACCAGCTAGTTTAAGACAATTTCTTTTAATTCTGTAGGTCTATTCATTACTCAGGCAAGTTTGTTATTGCAATACAAAGTCTTTAGGGGTAGGAGGACATGTAGAGCTGCGGTGACTAGTCTGAAACTCGTTCCAGTTCCGGACCCAGACCCGGACCCGAATCAGTCTTCACTGCTATAATTCTTTTTTTTAATGTTAATTAATTATTCATTTATTCATTATTTTTCAAATGGCCCACCAACTCCCCCACTTGATGGAGGACAAGTTTATTTATACAGTTACAATGTTTACATATCATAGTGGATAAGTCACTTAGATTTTTAAGTGAGGCAGTTATTTTTTTCCATTGATATGTGTTCAGTGAGAAAGTTTTGCCATTGTGTGATACTTAATGAATTCCTAGATTTTCAATTTAGGAGGATCATTTTCGTGGTGATCATTAAGATAATCAATATGGGTTTTATGTATTGAGATGGTGTGTTGATTGTAGACAGATTTGTGTTATGCTAATGCTAACTAATGGTTTGCATCTTACAGTGTAGCTTCTGTCATTCTGTTTGTGAAGTCTTCTGCAGACAGGAGGTACTGACACATCCATACCTGTATTATGTAGAGTGTTTATGATTTGTTGGACAGGTGTTTGGGGGTTTTTCTTCATTACGGTGAGAAAACTTTGGTCATCAACTGAGGAGGTCTTTTTTGGCTTACCAAGCCATTTGCAATTATTGAGCTCACCAGTGCTCTTTTTTTTCTTAATGATGTTCCAAACAGTTGATTTTGGTGAACCTAAGGGTGGCCTATGTCTCCAACAGTTTTTTTCTTATTTCTCAGCCTCATAACAGCTTCCTTGACTTTCATAGGCACAACTCTAGTCCTCATGTTGACAAACGTCAAACAAACGATACAGAATAATGACTCTAATTCACTAATATCCTGTGCTGTACCCTTTGGGTCTTATGTATGGGAGATGGATATCACCCAATAAGTGAGGAGATATGTGATGTCATGTTGAAGGCCCCACAGGGGGAATTTAATGTCCTTGTTGCAGAACAAACAAGAGCTTTAGTTGGGCTGTGAGGAACTGTCCATTCCCTCGGTTAGGATCAGCGGACATTATTGTGCGCAGGAAAACAAATGGCACATTGGTGGTGCAATCCGTGAGAGGAACAGGGCTGCTGTGTGTGTGTGTGTGTGTGTGTGTGTGTGTGTGTGTGTACCTCTGAAAGCCTTTCTAATACTTTAATCCTTTTCCTATATTTACGGTATGCTTTACTGGACAGTCAATGTTGCAGTAGTGCAGTCCAAAAGTTCAAACCCTATTAGGGTTCATGTTGTAGTGTTTCTATATCTTCATGAGTCTTACAGTTCTTTTTAAGTAAGTACACTTGGTATAATGGAAGACTGGATTTTTGATGTGTTAATAACAGTTGAAGTATTGCATTATTCATCAAAACATTTGTAACCTTAATAAGTTCTTATATTAACCAGCAGACGTTACATTAGCCATTTACATTACATTTGTTTGGCAGACACTTTTATCCAAAGCTACGTACAATTAGTGCATACCGAAGATCATTGAAA
Organism: Anguilla japonica; assembly: GCA_025169545.1. Classification (NCBI taxonomy): domain Eukaryota; kingdom Metazoa; phylum Chordata; class Actinopteri; order Anguilliformes; family Anguillidae; genus Anguilla; species Anguilla japonica. Next base: position 3,519,906 of record CM045898.1, on the reverse strand, counting down.
CAACTACAAAACACAGGTCCAATAAGGTACAGTACTCAATATGTAACAGTTATTCATAGCCATGAACACAGTAAGTTCAGTCCACGCAGTAAGCATAGGCTAGGTCAGAAAGTAATGTTAAGTCAAACTAGGAGGCAAGATAACAAGCTGCGACATCAAGATAATGATACAAATGCAATATGAGTGCTGGTTGGAGGTGCATGTGTAACATGAGAGTGCTGCAGGAATAAGGTAGAAGGGTACAAGTGATAAGTGATCCTAGTTGGGAGTACCCTGCAGAGTAGTGATAGTTAGTTAGTCCAGGTACAGACTGAAGAGATGCGTCTTCAGACTACGACAGAAGATGGGCAATGACAGAGTGGTTTGTAGAGAACAGGGAGTTTGTTCCACCACTGGGGAGCTAGGGGGGAGAAGCTTTGTGCTAGGGACGAAGAGGATGGCAGAGAGTGCAAGTCGCCCTGCTGTAAAAGAGTGGAGTGGTCGAGCTGGCTTGTAGGATTGAATCATGTCCTGTAGGTAGGCGGGAGCTGTCCTTTTGGCTGCAGTGTAGGTGTGGTAAGGACTTGAACCTGATCATGGTGATGATTGGTAGCCAGTGAAGTGACCTCAGCAGGGCAACCACATTCTGAATCATCTGTAGTGGCTGTATGGCACAAGCTGGCAGGCTTGCAAGGAAGGAGTTGCAGGAGTCAAGACGGGAGGTCACTATACTCTGGACAAGTAGCTGGGTGGAATGCGTGGTCAGGTATGGTCAAATCCTACTGATGTTGTACAGGAGGAATCTGCAGGCCTTGATGTGATCCTTGAGGTCCACCTGGTCATCCAGGACCACCCCCAGGCTTGTTGCAGAGTCATTCACTGTAATGCCATAGACAGTGATTGAGAGCTCCTGTAGTAGGGATGTCTTGTAGGGGATGAACAGAAGCTCATTCTTGTTGTCTCTCATTGACCAGTATAGTCGAGGGAGGGATAGAGAAGAAGATTTATGTATCATCAGCCTAACAGTGATAAGAGAAGCCATGTGAATTAATAACTGAAGCAAGAGATTTTGTGTGAATGTAAAACAGCAGAGGCTCCAGTACAGATCCCTGTGGGACTCCTGTAGCAAGGGGATGAGGAGCAGAGGCAGACCTCATCCAAGTGACCTGGTATGACCTGGGGCAGTCCCAGAACTGTCCATCTCAGCCATGGTGGAGAGGGGTAGTTGACCATGTCGATTGATGTAGACAGTTCTAGGAGGATCAGGACAGAGGAGAGGCGTGAGGAGGGCAGTCCCAGTTGAGTGCCCATATTGAAAGCCAGACTGGTGAGGACCAAGCAGGTTAACCGGCAATTATTACATGAAAGAGGACAAAGTTATTACATGAACTGTTTTTATTATATTAACTATTATATTATTATATTATATTATATGTGGCTCTGATTTGTTTGCTTTTTACCTTAAATAAGATATGGCCCTGCATTCAAATCTGAAATTGATCTGTATTTGCCAGCAAAAAAGCTAAAATTCTCTTTTTTGCATGAGGGTGCTGCCATCTTGGATCAAGCTAGTTTGTGACATCATTGGCATTAGTCTCGGCTGCTCAGTTTTTACTGCTAGATGGCTGACTTTCAGTGAGCTCAGCGACGAATCAGGAGGAAAGAAACAAAACAAAAAATGCATAGAAAGTCCTTTTGTATTGCCCCAGGGTGCTCAAATGAGTATTACTACACAATACCTATCATTTTCATGAACTGCCTCTGACAAGACTGCAGCCCCTGAGCTGCAGGCTGCTCAGAAATGGTCCACCTGTGGGACGGGGCGACGGGTCTGCAGTGATGATTTGTTCTTCAGACCACAAACCGACTGAAGCCAGATGCTGTGGTTGGGCAGGAGGGCAAAATTAGCAATTGACTTATCTACAGTATCTCAGATATCAAATGTTTAAATTATGGCCTCAGAGAGAGAAACAGTGGATGCAATAATGGCTTGAAGAATGCTGCCTACCCTCCCCTTCACGAACATTAAAGGAAACGTCCTTTACGCCACTCTGATACCCTAATCTAGGCAGGCTATCTATGGGTCCCACCTCCTGCAGAGTTTGTCTCAGGAGAAACAAACCAGAAGACAAATCTATTTACAAGGCCAGAGGCCAAGTGTGGCTACAGAATGAACAAAAATCTGGTTCTGTTTGATCTTAAGTTTAAATGCAATCTGCGACATTTTATTGAAATCGTTGACTGAAAACTTTATGTTAATGTTAGAAGCACAAGTAAACTTCCATGCTTTTTATTGGTATTCAGTAGCTTAACTGAATTAACTCCTAATATATTCATGTTTGGTCTTGTTAGAAAGGGACTAAATTCCTGAATATTTTGGTAATAATATGGTTCTTAGCCATACTTTAAACAACATAAGGTCACTTTCATTAAAAAGTACACTGTCAGCTTTTAGATAGACCAGTCCTTGTCATAAATAAGTCTGCCTCCCTTTCTCCAGCTGAACGTGGCATTGCCCAATCAGTGCAAACATGCTCAAGCCATGCTGCGTTAAGTATTTATGATGGCCTCAGGAAAAAGTTGTGTTGTGTTGCAGTTTGTCTTTATTTTGGTGGCGGTTTCTTGGTTGTGCGTTTTAGTTCATTTCCTTTGTTCCTGTGGCACTGGTAGAGGGGAATACTTTGATAAGGTCTGGCTCTTCAGTCTTTCTTTTCTGGTAATCTAAATTTAGCATCTTGTTTGATGTCTTCTGTTTTGTTTTGTAGCTTAGAAGTAGACCTGATACAGAGTTTGTTTTGGTTTGTCAGTTGATTCCACCAGGTTACTGTTGACTGACCTATCAATGATGAATTCATAATTGTCATTTTCAATAATACTTGTTAAATTAAATCACGTAAAATATATTTTATATGTAGGTTAAGTGAGGGGTTTTAGCACGCAATACCACTTGTGTTCAGTATTCAGAGAGCTGAACATTTTAACAAGGGCATTGACTGAAGCACTGGATTCAGAAAATAAACATATTTTTACTTAATTGTTGCTTGCCCAACAGTGCATCCTGGAGTATTAAATACACTGCTGTCTGATCTTTAATCTCAATATAAACTGCCTCTGGGTCCGTACAGCCTGCTCACTGCTTATTCCTGTATTTTAATGTATAAACACAATGTGCAGATGTTCCTCTGTCATACAGTACGGCACTGCTGCCCTGGGCTCCCCCACTCCCTGCCCACTGATCCCTTAGCAGTGTGCAGCACCAGGGGGTCCTGAGACGGCCTCAGCACAGGGGCTCAGCTGATCCCTTAACAGTGTGCAGCACCAGGGGGTCCTGAGACAGCCTCAGCACAGGGGCTCAGCTGATCCCTTAAGAGTGTGCAGGATAAGGGGATCCTAACTAGCTGGCTGGTAGCTGTCGGCTGCCTAGCATGAGGAACCGACAACACACAAACCAGATTTGTGTAGGTCAACAACTGTCTCTTCTTAGTTGGAAGCTCTTTGGTTTTTCCCATGGTCATAGATGACAAAGCCATTTTGTGTGTGTGCAACCTCATATTTATATGCCAGTGATACAAGGAATGGTGAAAGGCAGCTATACAGTTTCTGGGGGCTGAGATCAAATAAAATAAAAAATTTATTCAGATGCCACTTCAGATGTTTAGTTTTATTTTTAAATATTCTTTAGGGATACCAATAATTTTGACCCCTATGCTTTTGAGAAAACTGCTATTACTCAGAAGTTTTTTTAAAAGAATATTTTTTAAATTATACTGAAAGTAAGTAGTTTCTCCAAATGTTTGAGCAGGCAGTTTGCATCATTGGGTATTTTGTTTGTCTTGCACAATAATTTTTGCTAATTTTCGTGAAGAGGGCCAGTAATTCCTGAGTTGAATGTATAAACTCTTCTTTGCAGACTGAACAACTGTGACCTCCCAGCGAAGTCATGTGATATTGTGGCCTCAGCTCTCCAGTCATCAAACTCACCCCTGAGAGATCTGGACCTCAGCTACAATAAACTGGGAGATTCAGGAGTGGACCTGCTCTGTGCTGGACTGATGAGTCCAAACTGTAAACTGCAGAGACTGGGGTGAGTAGTGCTGTGTACGGCGTGACCTTAGCAGAAAATAATTCCTGAGTATGGTTGTGTATGTCTGAATTTTGTCACAAGGAAGAAAACAAATTTACTGATTGTATTTTCAAAGGCTGTAACCTCAATGATTGTGTGAATACGAGTTTGCAGATCAGCGTATTGACTGGGGTATGCTCATACACTACATTTCCAAAAGTGTGTGGACACCTGAACATCACACCCTTGTTGAACATCTCATTCCAAAACCATGGGCATTAATATGGAGTTGGACCCATCTTTGCTTCTGTAACTGCCTCCACTCTTCTGGGAAGGCTTTCTAGTAGATTTTGGAACATGGCTGCGGGGATTTGCTTCCATTCAGCTGCAAGAGCATTAGTGAGGTTGGGTACTGATACTGGGCATAAGGCTTTCTAATTCACTCAAAGGTGTTTGACGGAGTGGAGGTCAGGGCTCTGTGCCAGCCAGACAAACTCTTCCCCACCAAACTCAGCAAACCATTTCTTTATGTGCCTTGCTTTGTGCACTGGAACAGTGTCATGCTGAAACAGGAAAGGGCTTTCCCCAAGCTGTTGCCACAAAGTTGCAGCACACAATTTTCTTTAATGGCATTATATGCTGTAGCATTAAGATTTCCCTTCAGAGGAACTAAGGGGTCTAGCCCAAACCATGAAAAACAGCCCCAGACCATGATTTCTCCTCCTTCATACTATACAGTTGGCACTATGCATTCCACCAAGCCCAGATTCATCCATCAGACTGCCAGGCAGAGAAGTGTGATTCATCACTCCAGAGAATGCATTTCCACTGCTCCAGAGTCCAATGGCAGTGTGTTTTACACCACTCCAGCTGACGCTTGGCATTGCACATCATGATCTTAGGCTTGTGTACCGCTGCTTGGCCATGGAAACCCATTTCATGAAGCTCTTGACGAGCAGTTTTTGTAGTTAGTTTGGAACTCTGTAGTGAATATTGCAACCATGGAAAGATGATTTTTACACGCTACAAGCTTCAGCACCCCATTTTGTGAGCTTGCGTGGCCTACCGCTTCGCTGCTGAGCTGTTATTGCTCCCATACCTTTCCACTTCACTATACCAGCTCTTACAGTTGACTGGAACAGCTCTAGCAGGGCAGACATTTGATGAACCGATCTTGCCTCAGCTGGAGACTTGAAAAGGTGCTGTGCACCATTGTGAGTGAGCTTGAGCGTGGCTGGGTATATTAGGAATGTCTGGAGACCGCGATCACAGGTTACTGCCAGCAGAGAAGAGAAGGCTCTGTGCCGCTGTGCTGTATAATCGCTGAAGTCTGGATAAAAACCAATGACTATCCCGTTAAACTTCACTGGTGATTTCTTGGTGGCTTGCAAAATATGCTGTCGATCCGTGTACCCCAGCAGATTAATAATCAATGTTCTAGGCCTGTCTGCAGTTTTTGATCAGCCACCAAAGAAACGGTGGGCCCTCATTACTTCTATAGTCCTGTCAGCCAGAGAGGGGAACCACTCTTTGAGGTAATTGGTAAGAAAACCAACCAGGTCTGATCCTTCAGAATTCTCCAGAAGGTTAACAATGCAAAGATTGCATCACCTGCTCCTATCCTCCAGCCCCCCCATTTTAGCCTCGAGCTGATCCTGTTTGGCCTGGTGCAGCGAGGCAGTGGTTTCGGCTAGTTTAACTTTGGCTTTCAAACCGGCAAATTCAGCCTGTAGCTCTTTCATGCCGAGTGAATATTGGGAGATTTCATCTTGTATGGACCGGGTTTTGCCCTCGATCCGGGAGAGCTGTGTCTCAAAATATTGTCTGTGTTTTTCTAACACAGCCTCTACAATGGCTGCTAGCATGACACATGATTCCTCATCATGTCCCTTTCTGAGTGAGTCTTGCCTTAAGGAGTCTTTGTTCTTGAAGAAATTGACATATTTTATATCTTGGTCAACAGCACCAATAAACTGAACTGGGAGTGAACAGTTAAGTTAGCCATTTGTAATGAAAACAGTTAAATGAAGAGGAGAGAGGCCAAGGAGCAAAATCACTGGGCAGCCATCTTCCCAGTACGTCACGTGATTCTACCCAACAGATTGATAAATAAAGAAAAAGAACACACAAAGAACTTGTGATGCATACCCACAATCCTCATATGAAATGAATTAGGTACCAGGATAATTAAAGGGATATTTCACAAGTAATTTTTTGGAGCTTACCCCATTGTATTTGGATAGCGTGAATACTAGCAACTAGCTGTCCCTGTTAACCGTTAATGGCATCGCCTTTCCTCCTGGTTCTCCAGCTCCCAGTTCACTCCCATTCATTTTCAGGACCTTGCTGTAATCTTTTTAAAACATAAACTAACTACAAGGGATAATAGATCAATAAAAGAAAGTACTAATGTCAAACAATCCCTGTCCCTGTTGTAATAGGTCACCGGTGAGAACTGGATACAGACTGTCTGATTGATATGGTAAAACATTGACCTGCATAGTAAAATGTTTAAGGCCTGTCACACATTGCAGTCTTCATCCATCTCCATTTTTACTGCTATGAACTCTCGTGAAATCCATACATTTACCCCACTCTCTTTCACACACTGACCTTTTGTTGAAGGCAGTTTTACTCCTCCATTACACACTGGTTTGTGCTGCAGGATTGTGGTGTTTCTGAAAGGATTGTGCATAAAATGACATTTTATTCTGCTGGTAGCACCGTGGCCTCAGCAAGAAGGTCCTGGGTTCGAATCCCGACCTGGGCCTTTCTGTGTGAAGTTTGCATGTTCTCCCGTGTTCATGTGGGTTTCCTCCGGGTACTCCGAGTGTGTGTGAATGGTGAGTGAATGTTGTGTGTGCCTTGTGATAGTTTGGCGACCTGTCCAGGGTGTATTCCTGCCTCTCGCCTTGTGACCCTGACCAGGATAAGCGGGTATAGATAATGGATGGATGGACTTCCATAAACGAGAACGAGAGTCATGCATTTCTTCAGTTCCTAGTGAACGAGTGAGTCATGCAGTGACTGATTGCAACTTCAGACTCTAGTTCCTAGTGAAAGTAATTTTACCTACTGTGCTTTGGATGTGAATTCCTACATGAACCTGGCATAGGCCTATGTTATTATATGATTCACAGGACTTTCTGAAACATTTAGCCGATTTAAAAATGTATAGCCAATATGGGCATGTTTCTGTGCAATTCACTCAATTAGCATTTAAGGCTGGCTCACAAATAAGTGGCACGAGGTTGACGACTAAATAATTTGCAAACAACAGAAGAGCTGATGCTGATATCCGTGCAGATATTGGATATAGTGGATCAAACAAGCTGTAAAACAGCTAGCCAAATTATGTGTGTGTGTACTAACTGATTTTACATTTCAGTTAGTCTAATTCACCATTTGGCTGTTCTGAGCCATAGGAAGTTTCAAAACACTCGGCCAGGATAGCCTAGAGATAAGACAGAGCACGAACTTGGGGGTAGCCATTGGAGGTGTGAATGTGTGGGTCTGCATGCGTGTGTGTGTGTGTGTGTGTGCGTGTGTGTGCGTGTGTGTGAGTGTGGGTCTGCATGTGTGTGTGTGTGTGTATGTCAGAGGGGGTGTCCATTCCCCTCCCCCCTCCCCTCCCACTAGATAAAATATGTGGCTTTCTTGTAGTTAGCATTCTAGCATCTAGGTCTGGTGTCTGCATTTATATCTCTGGTTTTTTTAAATATTCTGCTGCCTTTTTGTTTTTAAATTTTGGTCTTGGCACATCCTTAGATTACTTTGGGACAAACACGCTGTGGTTTGGTATCGTCTTTCAATCATTCCTTGTGTGACTGTCCATGTCTATAACCTTTGTTAATTGTTTTAAGGTAGCTGAACCTTGTCTTTAGATTTGATATGTTTGATAATAATTGCCAAATTAAATCAAATAAATATATTTTACATGTTGGATAAGTGAGGTGTTTTAGCTGCTGATGCACTGTGTTCGGTATTCAGAGTGCCGGATGTCAAACAAGGGTGTTAACGGTTAAAACTGCTGGGTTCAGAAAATTATACATAGTTCAGATAATCCTCACCTTGCTGAAAGGTTTTACACTCTTTATCTTCTTAGTCAGTGCAAGTCCTAATTTTATGTAATTCTACTGAATGCCGTGCCTTGCATAACTGCAGTGGGAGTGTTGATCTTACTTGCCTTGGCTATATTTGGAACTGTGTTGACTAACTGCGTTGTTTCAGTTTCCTGCATCATACATTGTTCATCAAGCTAGCTGCATCAATGTCAAAACAATGTTGACCTCTCAAATTATCCACAAAGTGGTGATGAGTTCTTAAAGCCTAACATATTATGTTTGAATAAAGGAAATGACTGCGGTTTCTTTTCTTGAATTGAGACTGAACCTAGTTTACATCTCTGCATCAGTGTTGCCAGATGCCTGAATCAGTTACTCCTAAAAAATTCCTCAAAATCTTCAATCAGCTCCCATTCAAATTCCTGACAAATGTTCCCCCATATCTCATTTAAAATCCCCCTATCTGTCATTGACTTCCATACATCTTTACTGTGAAACTTCCCCCATGAATGTTCAAACCCCCTACATACATTTAGGGAAAGTCTGGCAACCCCACTCTGCGATGTGTGATCTTCTTTGTGAAATAAAATGTTCCCCCATATCTCATTTAAAATCCCCCTATCTATCATTGACTCCCATATGCCTTTTCTGTAAAACTTCACCCATGAATGTTTAAATCCCCTACATACATTTATGGGAAAGTCTGGCAACCCCACTCTGCGATGTGTGATCTTCTTTGGGAAATCATATACTGACGGCCTCTTTTGTTCACGGTTTTTTACATCATTCAAACAAGAGAGTTGGCTACCCAACGCTTATAGCGTTTCTCAGATGTAAGTGGGCTGACCAGCTAGTTTAAGCCAATTTCTTTTAATTCTGTAGGTCTATTTATTACTCAGGCAAGTTTGTTATTGCAAAACAAAGACTTTAGGGGTTCGAGGACATGTAGAGCTGCGGTGACTAGTCTTAAACCTCGTTCCAGTTTCGGACCCAGACCCGAATCAGAATGTCCAGTTCGGTCCGGTCCTCAATGACAGGTCCTGTTCCTTCCCAGATTAGGTCCCCACCGCTTTAAATTTCAAATAATCCCTCTCCGAACTGTGTAATTCTGAGGAGAAATTCCAGTACAAAATATAACTTTTTTCAATCAGTGTTACCATATTGGGCGGCCCAATTGGGCTCCTTTTGATTACGGTGGGCGGGTAAAAATAGTGTTGGGCTGGTTGATGAAATTTGGGCTGCTTTTGTCAAAATTAGGCAGGTTTTAGAAAATATTGTGAAAACGATTTTACGAAAGAAGTAGCACAGAAAATACCAGTACCGTTTCTCTGCTGGTTGATTTAATTTGTGGTATTAGGGGAATTCCTCACGTCCACACCCGCCAGCACCCCTCCCCCCCAAGGTCGACCGCAGCCCACCCTAATACAGCAGCCTAAAACCGGCCGTGTTATGATTTGGGCTAGTTTTCATTGAATTGGGCAGGTTTTACATTGTGATTGGGCTGGAAACTGTCAATCTGATCTGGCAACACTGTTTTCAGTTGGCCTCCATTGGATTAGATCGAAGGTTTGAAGTGCGATTATTCAAAAATGCTGCAGTAAAATTTCACAGAAATGAGGTAGAACGTACATAAGGATCCCTTCTGTCATAAACAAGTGTTTTAATTCTAAGGAGAAGTCAAATCCAAAAATTCTGTTTTTTATATTAGCCTGTATTGGGCTCCTTGGAAGGTTAGAACTGGGATTATTCAAACGAACCTATTTAAGGTAGACCATAAATTTTGAATCAGGAGTCAACTTCAGCGTGGTAGGTTACCAATAGCATACCAGGCTACTTAGCTAGAGAGCTGTAGAACTCATAGAGAGCTTTTTTTCCCAAGCTCTTACTATTGTAACTGATTATGACTATAGCTGAAAAATGCATGCTCCATCAAAGTAATTATCCTCTAAATGAAAAATGCATTTCTTATGATTATGTGACTGATTGATTTGCCCATGAATCTGAACAGGAGCACTTTAAGAATGCCCACCAAACAGGAAATTGATTGCAGGGAGTACAACACACACCTGAAGCCCCAACTTTCATTCTAGAGGATTTTAATCACTGTGAGCTTGAACTTTCTATGCTTGGATTCCAACAGTATGTGGAGTGTGAAATATGTGAGTAGAGACTAAATACTGTGGCCGGGGGTGTGCTGTGGCAGTTTCAACAGTTTCAAATGAAATGGGCACCGAAGAGCAGAGGGGCCCCAAACACCCACAAGACTTTTTGAAAAATGTTTAGTAAGATCTAAATTTTTGAGGTTTACCTATGAACAGCTGTGCACTTGCCATTTGTGGCTACATCGCGGCACATCCGGGTACTTTCCTGAACTCTGACCTTTCCATGACTACCATAGGTGCAGTTAAGTTCTATTTCCATCCATCTGTAAGGTAGTAGCCTAAGTTAGAAAGTAAATAAAAATGACTAACATTAAACATCAAAATATTCTGACGTACTACCATAGGGAGCTAGCTACCGCTAATTCATAACAAACCTTGCAAACTCCAGCCGGCTCATGTAACTCTGAGTGCTGTGGGATTGCAAAGGCAATCAGGAAGTCCCCCGAGTCTCAGATCTCGGTCGTTAGCAGGCTAGCTCGCAATATTTTATATGGTTCTTTCAATATGGGGACTGCCCACACTGTAGCCTACCACGTAAGCCTAATGTTTACTAGATAGCTTTTTGTTTTTTATTACATGGCCGGATGTGCATAGAAAAGCTGGTTCCGCCTGCAACAGCAGTCGGGACAGGACACACAGATGATGGATTATTTTTTATTATTATGTTTAATTCAAGAGAAATAGAGATATCGTTTTGTTCAGTCAGTTTTAATCGGTTTGTTGCTTAATTCCCAGATTATGACAATACAGGTGTGATTGCAAAGGTGAAAGAGCCACAATGGCACAGGCGAACCAATGGTTTGGTAACTTGACTGTACTAATGAAATGTCTGATGGTTCATCTGGTACAGATTGCTATGAATATTATGGGGGTTGGGGAACACCCATCCCTTCTGACGATATATGAGGAATCCGTTATCAGACAGGCACAGAAAATAGTATCAGACCCCACTCACATCTTTTACCCTAAATTCCTACTTCTACCTTCTGGTAAAAGATTCAGGTCCCTTAGTGCAGGCTTACCGGCTATAAACACTCATTCATGGTGATGACAATTTAGCTTCTTAGTGCTAAAAGATGATGTGTGTTGTTGGCTGCATGGGTGTTGCAATACGTCTTCACTGCTATAACACTTTTTTCAGTGTTAATTATTCATTTATTTATTATTTTTCAATTGGTCCACCAACTTCCCCACTCGATGGAGGACAGCTTTATTTATACAATTACAATGTTTACATGTCATAGTTGTGAAGTCGCTTAGATTTTTAAGTGAGACAGTTATTTTTGTTCCATTCATATGTGTTCAGTGAGTGGCAAGGTTTTGCCATTCTGTGATACTTAATTAATTCCTAGATTTTTAATTTAGGAGAATAGTTTTTTTGGTGATCGTTAAGATGATCAATATTGGTTTTATGTATTGAGGTGGTGTGTTGATTGTGGACAGATTTGTGTTATGCTAATGCTAACTTTTGCATCTTGCAGTATAGCTTCTGTCATCGTTTGTGAAGTCTTCTGCAGACAGGAGGTACTGACACATCCATACCTGTATTTTGGAGAGTGCTTCTGATTTGTAGATCAGCTGTTTGTCGGTTTTTTCTTCATTATGGTGAGAATTCTTCAGTCATCAACTGAGGAGGTCGTTTTTGGCCCACCAAGCCATTTGCAATTATTGAGCTCACGAGTGTTCTCTTTCTTCTTAATGATGTTCCAAACAGTTGATTTTGGTGAGCCTAAGGGTGGCCTATGTCTCCAACAGTTTTTTTCTTATTTCTCAGCCTCATAACAGCTTCCTTGACTTTCATAGCCACAACTCTAGTCCTCATGTTGACAAACGTCAAACAAACGATACAGAAGAATGATTCTAAGTCACTAATATCCTGTCATGTACCCTTTGGGTCTTATGTATGGGAGGTGGATATCACTCAATGAGTGAGGAGACATGTGATATCATATTGAAGATCCTGAAGGGGGAATTTAATGTCCTTGTTGCAGAACAAACAAGAGCTTTAGTTGGGCTGTGGAGAACTGTCCATTCCCTCGGTTAGGATGAGCAGACATTATTGTGTGCAGGAAAACAAATGGCACCTTGGTGGTGCAAACCGTAAGAGGAACAGGGCTGCTGTGTGTGTGTGTGTGTGTACCTCTGAAAGCCTTTCTGATACTTTAATCCTTTTCCTATATTTACAGTATGCTTTACTGGACGGTCAATGGCATTACTCCAAAAGTGCAAGCCCTATTATGTTGTAGGGCTCATGTTGTAGTGTTTCTATATCTTCATGAGTCTTTTAATTCTTTTTAAGTATACTTACCTGTACTTATATTGTGGTAATAATTCATGAATATTTAGCCCTGCAACAACATAAGGTCACTTTAATGTAATAAGTACACTGTCAGCTTTTAGATAGACCAGTCCTTGTCATAAATGAACCTGCCTCCCCGCCCACCAACCCCCCCCCCCCAACTTTCCACACCTCAACTCGGCCATCTCTCAATCAGGGCAAACATGCTCAAGCCATGCTGCGTTAAGTGTTTATGATGACCTCAGGAAAAAAAATTGTCTTGTATTTGGTCTTTATTTTGGTTTCTTGGTTGTGCGTTTTAGCTCATTTCTTTTGTTCCTGTGGCACTGGAAGAGGGAAATACTTTGATATGGTCTGGTTTATTAGTCTCTCTCTCTTTTCTGGTAATCCCAAATTAGCATATTGTTTAATTTCTTCTGTTTTGTTTTGTACCTTAGTAGGCCTGCATTCAATAAGTGCATGATTTCAAGAGTGTATCATTTCAATTCACTATTTTAATTGACTCCTTATTTAATAAAATGATTTAGTCTTCTGACCTGATCCAGAATTTGTTTTGGCTTGTCGCTTGATTCCACCAGGTTACTTTTGACTGACCTATAAAAGAATTTGTCAATTTAATTTATAAATGTCATTTTCAATAATAATTGTTAAACTAAGTCATTTTATATGTAGGTTAAGTGAGCGGTTCTTTCAGGCAATACCTCTTGTGTTCAGTATTCAGAGTGCTGAACATTTTAACAAGGGCATTGAATGAAAACACTCATCTGAGGGTGGCAAAGTGGTGCAGTTGGTAGCACTGTCACCTCGCAGTAAGAAGGTTCTGGGTTCAAATCTGGCGTGACACACTGTGACTTACCCTGATAGGGACCGAAGAGCTGGTCACAGGGAGATGTGGAAATTTTGGATATCTCCAGCGTTTTATTGGAAGTAGCGAGAGAGAGCGCAAACACAAACAAACACAAATGAAAAACCTTCGCCTGTCACCCTCACGTGATCTGGACAAAAACAATAAACTAAAATAACAAAGACAAAATAAATGAAATTATACAAGCGCTTTTCAGCCTTTTCTCTGGTCGGTACGTGCTCTCTCTCAACATCGTGGGGGATCCCAGTCTGAGAAGCCAACTGTGGAAAGAAGCACACTTTTAAATCCTGGATGATTCATAACATCATCCAGATGTGTATCTGCTTAACCAGTAGGCGTGGTCCTCTAACTGCCCTGAATTCCTCCCGCAAACCGAGCCCTGTCACATCTGGCCTGGGCCTTTCTGTGTGGAGAATGGCCTTTATTTTGCATGTTCTCCCCGTGTCCATGTGGGTTTCCTCCGGGTACTCCGGTTTCCTCCCACAGTCCAAAGACATGCAGATAGGCTAATTGAAGACAGTAAAGTGCCCATAGGTATGAGTGTGTGAGTGCATGGTGTGTGTGTCCTGCGATAGATTGGCAGCCTGTCTGGCCCAATGCACACTGGGATAGGCTCCAGCACCCCTCGCGACCCTGCCCAGGATAAGCGGGTATAGATGATGGATGGATGATGGATGGATGTCGGTTGTCTGACAGTGCTTCCTGGAGTTTTACATCCAATATTGAAATGGAGTGATCTTTGTCTGCCACATGTTACACGTGCATGTAAATGCACTGCTGTCTGAGTTTTAATCACAATATAGACCGCTGCTGGGTCCGTACAGCCTGCTCACTGCTTATTCTTCTATTTTAATATATAAACACAGCGTGCAGATGTTCCCCTGTCATACAGTACTGCACTGCTGCCCTGCTCTCCGTGGGAGTATCGGGGCTCCCCCACTCCCTGCCCACTGATCCCTTAGCAGTGTGCAGCACCAGGGGGTCCTGAGATGGCCTCAGCACAGGGGCTCAGCTGATCCCTTAGCAGTGTGCAGCACCAGGGGGTCCTGAGATGGCCTCAGCACAGGGGCTCAGCTGATCCCTTAACAGTGTGCAGCACCAGGGGGTCCTGAGACGGCCTCAGCACAGGGGCCCAGCTGATCCCTTAGCAGTGTGCAGCACCAGGGGGTCCTGAGACGGCCTCAGCACAGGGGCTCAGCTGATCCCTTAGCCCATAGTGATGGGTGACAAAGGGATTTTACATTTATGCAACCTCATATTTGTACCCCAGTGAAACAGGAAACTTCTGCCACCTGGGTGTGAGTAGGATCAGTGTAAAGGTCTACTCTCTCACTCTGGATGGAGTGGGAGAGATGAGAGTGAGGGGGGCAGATGCCTGTGAAGAGATCTACAGCTGCACAGCCAAATCTCTGCCATAGCATTTCCACAATCTGGGGATGGAGACACCATTCCCTGTACAGTGGGTTTCTCCTTGTCAACAGATCAGCGCTCGTGTTCAGAATTCCTTGAACATCAATCAATCAATCAAATTTTATTTGTATAGCGTATTTCACAGCAATTGTCACAATACGCTTCACAGACAACCCTGGCCTAGACCCCCACAGGAGCAAGCCTAAAGCAACATGGGTCACGCGTAACCACAGAAAGTGACGGCTGCTCCAGACCAACGGTCTGTGGGCTAGACCATGGAGATGGAGGGAGCGCATGCCACCTTGGTGATTTACACATGCTGCCGCAGTCATTATTGCAGCGTACGAGCACATGATGTCCCCTTAGACAGGGAAGAAAATATCTGAGAGCTGTCCATATAGTTAATAGCTAAAAGGAAATTGATTCACCATGTAACCCTCCTGAGCCCCCCCAGCCCAGAAAGGGATGTGTCTGTCCTTTTTTTCCATATGAAATCGATCCTGAGAGGGGTTCCCTGAGTGTAAAAGTCTGCGTTTTCCCAGTGACGCACAGTTGCTGAGTGCTTGTGTGATACTGTGAGACAGCGATGGAGATTGCAACAGGGGGCTGAGGTAGAGGGATGAAGTCCACCTCATAAAGCCCCTCATTCTTAACAGCCCCAGTGGCAAAACCTGAGAGGCTGGCACCATCAGCTCCTATAGTGTTAGGCATGTGTGATACTGTACTCTCGAGCCAGCCTTGAACTGAGAGAGACATACTCTGAGAGATAAAATGCAGTCCGCTGATAGGCAAGCTCACATGGATACAGAGTATAAATCCACTCCCAAGAAGGTTACTCTCCTGGATGGGGAGAGATTTCACTGAAACCAAGAGACAACAGATGTCAGAACTCGCTGAGTGTCCTGCACAACTCTGGGTTTTGAATTGGCAATAATCAGCAAATAGTCTGTATAAGTCAGTATTCTGAGCCTCATTAGTCTTAATGGAGACAGACCCGCCTCTACACAAATACAGAACACCCGTGGACTCAGGGAAAGGCCGAAGAGTAGAACTGTGTATTTGTAGCAAACACCACGATGGGTGAAGTGGAGAAAAGTTTTGTGAGGGGGATAAATGCTTACGTGGAAGAAGGAATCTTTCAGATTCATTGATGTGAAACTGGGATGTTATGTTAATCAATTAAGTGTTAATTCTTAATAAGAATGTTGATTGACTATATTTCTGTAGATTAAACAGTTACATTTCAATAAACCGTTTCAATGAATAACCTGATGTTGGTGATTAGATTTCAAATTAAAGAGATGTTCTAAAATTTTTAATTAGAGAGTCACGGTTTCTTTGACTGGTAGCATTAGTGAAACGTTATTGGTCCATTCCTGGAACATCAGTGCCATCTGAGCGCATCTTCTCAGCTGCTGGTCTCACCTTCAGCAGACTATACACCAGTCTGACCCCAAAGCACATAGACATGCTCATATTCCTTAAAAAAAAAAAAAAAAAGGTATTAAGTTAAACATATTTTAAGTTATTCTTTTTATAGGCCATGGAGTAGATTTTAATCTAATCAGTTAATCATTATTAATCAATTATTGGGTGCCGACAATTAATTAAAAGAATTGCACAAAATTTTCCAATCTTTCTGACATATTGAACATGAAAGAGTGCTGTATGTTAACATTTGAAATTATATTGCCTCAAATGTTTGTTTAACACTGAGATCCAAAATAGGAAGTTGAGAACCGTCCTTCTTTGGGAGCTGGAAATAATGAAAATAAAAACTACGTTGGGTTTGATCTCTGGGAACCACACATATTTCCCACTTTTTGTAAGAAGGAAGGAATTTATTCCTCTTAAACATGGGAGCGCTCTCTTGTGTTTGAGAGTAAATGACTCTGTTGAAATGGAGGGTTTCTCTCTGAACTGGAGTCTGTAGCCCTTGGCTATATTAGCGCTGCAGTGTCCTATGTGCTCTTCCAGGAGGGCAGTAGCCTCCTTTAGCATTGGACGTGCTACTGTCTGTCAGAGCCACACTTGGTGCAATTGGATGCTTCTATGGAGGTCTGGACCGGATGTCATTCCCTAGAGTTGGCTTTCAAACACAAGATGATGAAAGAGGAGCTTATTTATGGCACCAATGCAGTGATTTGTTCTAGCAGACATGCACACTTCAGTCAGTGTATAAGTAAGCCATGTACTTTAGATGCGCTGTAGGAAAAAGGGCACTTTATAACACAATATGAGAGTTGCCAATAACCATGAATAGAAAGCTTTAACAGTGTTAAGAGGCAATCATTTTATTTACAAGACATGGCAAGATGGACTGGACACTGCTATAAGAGAGGAAAGGACATGCACCTGAAGAGATTGTAAGATAAAGAAAAGGAACACAAAGAAATTGTGATGCATACTAAAAATGCTTTTTATGAAAGGACTTTGGATAATGAAGTAAATTGATTGAGCTTCCTTTAAATGCTATCCAGAGATCTCTCACAATCCACACTAGTTTACGTTTGACAAAATAAAGTCTGACCTGACCAGAACTCTAGTACCTACCGCCATTCCCAGGAGCTACAGGGACAGGGGTGCTGCATGGTAATTATACTGACAGTAAATAAGGGGCATTGTACTACTGGTGTGCCCTAATGATTGAATCTATCATGCCTGAATGTGTTGCATACTCCTCCTGCAAGGGTTTACAGAGATGGTCCTTCTAAGGACTGTTTTATACTTCTGTGTAGTCTGCATAGTTTGCATAATTTGCATTGTGTGCGACATTTGCAAACGGGCAGAGCATTTATATGACATGTTGTACAGGTACAGGTTGTGATTTTCCACCCACTTACAGATACCTTCAATTCCATATCTTTCATCTCCTTTAATAAACTTTTATCACATCCATACTGTATGTTATGGGAACGAGGCACAGACGAGGCAGACAGTGCTGGCAACGTGCCTGTAGAGGACTTTTATTGTTCATAACAAGAGAAATCACTGCGCTCACCCGTTTTAATTTGTTTGATGCGTAGAAACCGAAGAAATGTTGTCAATTGAAAAGAAATTGGTTCGCACTCAAAAAAATGGCTACAAAGCTTCAAAAAAAAAAGTCATTATTTATTTTTTAATAGTTTTCTTTAATGCGGATTCATGCACAAACATTTTGGAGTGTTGCCTTCTTCAGTGTGCAGGTACAGTGATTAAGACATTCCACATTCTTATAAACAGGTAACAGCTCCCTTTCATTAGGGCTGCTGGCCAATTATTATGAGACAATTATTTATTAAGGCTGCTAGACAATCATAGTCTCCGGCACTGTCCAGGTCTGAGTGTGGAGTGGAGGTGGAAACACAGCCCTGTGGCGCTGTCCAGGTCTGAGTGTGGAGTGGAGAGTGCTGAAACACAGCCCTGTCTCTCCGGCGCTGTCCATGGGGCAGCAGGCTGGGCCGGTGAGACACAGGTGAAATGGATCTGAGTGGCGGCTGATGGCAGGGAGGGGCGGGGCTCCAGAGGCCCACACCACAGTACATATATATGAGCATGTGCATTACTTCCTTTTACAGTGAATCTGCCTTTAGCTGTGTTAGCTTGCAGTGCTGTGGGAAGTTTGTCACAGAAAACTAAAAGGAAATGAGCAAATTCACTGTCCACACATGAAAAATGTGTGTTGTCTTTACTTTTGGTGGTGGCCAAACATCCTACAGCACTGAAAACTGACTCACTGTCCACTCTGAAAGGTGGCAGCTGCACGTCTAGTATGGGATGGGAGGGTTAAGCCCAGAGAAAAGATCATAGAAAAGGTAGATGAGCCCATTGCCCCAATTCAGAGACCTTACAGTATAGGAAAAGGGCCCATTTGGGTCAGAATTACATCTATAGAACTGTCAGAGTTCAGTCCAGCAGGATGTTTAATTTTCAGGATTGTGGTGTTTTCTGAAAGGATTATGAATAAATTGGTATTTTATTCTGCTGGTATTTTATTCTGCTGGTATTAACTCACCGGCACGGTATGTGTGTACATCTTGGTGGGAGAGTGTCCATCTGAACAACATGTGAGCTGCTGTTTAGATGCAGTGTTACATTGTTTAGTTTAGTCACTTTTCTGTGGTTCCAGTCCCGAGTCATAGCCTGGATATTAGGCTATACCTTTGTAAGCAGTCATGCTGTGTGGAATAGTCTGATTCAGATATCAATATTCTGGCTCTAGCTCCTATCATCTAAAGAATAACATCATTTACAGGAGTATTCTAATAATCTCCAAATGCCCCCACTTATTATTTTTTTGTGCAGTTTATATTACTCCACAAGGGCTACCAAACATGTTGATAAGGGGTTTTAAAAGAAAAAAATGACCTAATACATCAGGCTTTTATTTTCATTATTATTATTATTATCATTGATACAACAATAATTAAATGTAACGCAATAATTAACCTATTATATTCGCAAAGGCGTGCGAGAATGAAATGATTGGATGGATTATAGCGTAAAGACATGGAGAACATAGGTGCAATGTGTGGAAGTTTCAAAAGACACCACATTTTTGAAAATCTAGTGTCTACCAGCAATTAAAGTTAGTGGCAGTAATCAGTTGTGCTGTTCTGATACAGCCACTAGATGGCGATGCAGAATAATTCCAGTTGATGCCGTAGTTGCATTGCTGTAAGATCGTGCCAGATGAACTGAAGTGTAGCACAGCTCGTACACCACTCGGGCACTGCTTCAGGTGTTAGCAGATACAACATTTCAGGTCTGACCAATAATATTATGACTGGTTAGATAAAACCTTCATGTTATTTTATATACTGGTGTATATATTTAATTTGTCTGTGACAGTTAGCTGCTTAGTTCCTCTCCGGCTCCGCTAGCTAGGCTGGGTCATGAAGTAACGTTAAGGTAGGTTGGGCTGGCTAGCTAACTCGTGCCTTTGACTGTGTGAGTCAAAGCGAAAGCTGAACTTAGAACAAGGGCAACAAGTGTCAATTTGAGGGTCATGTTGTTTGATGTAAATGGTAAACAAATGATATTTGCAAAGTGTTAATAGTTATTATCAAACAATTGTGTTATGTAACTGTAGTTCTGTATTTTCAAACAATGAACTAGCTGAGGTAACAGTTCAGAGCGAGCTGGCATCGCCATGGTAACCAACTGACCCTCCTAACGGCCACATTTTAAACAGCGTCGTCATGGCTACCGTCACGTTACTTTGGCGAGAGGTAAATAAGGAAGAGCGCTATTTTGTATTGAATGCGGTTTCATTTCACCTTGCTGAATATTTTAAAATTAATGTCAAAAACCCTGACAGACTGTATAATTTGTTAAACTTAAATTGTTTGATAACTTGATGGTTACAAGATTAGGAAGAAAATATCATGATGACAGTAGTATATTTAGCTAATGGGTTATACGAGGAGTTATACATTAACAGTTATATTTATCTATTCATAGTGATGACTATTCAGCGTTTTTGAAATGTATAGATGTTTATGAACTGAAGAACATGTCAGGTGAAGTAAAGTGCACCACAAAAATGCTGTTTTTTCTGTTTACAGATGAAATTAATATGTTTTCAAATCAGATAAGTTCATCACATGGAAAGGGTTATTAGAGCCCAGTAATTGCCTTAGACTATTGTGGATTAGTCAGAATACTTCATGAACTTAATTTACACACCCCCCTCCCTGTTTTTGTGTGTACATCTCAGGAATGCATAGGTACATATATATCAACTGTCAAGGTGAACAATGTCACAAAGAATTTGTGCGTGTGTTTGTGTGCGTGCGTGTTTGTGTGTGTGTGGTCTTTCCACAGGCTGGGTTGGTGTAATCTCACAGAGGGCTGCTGTGATTAGATTTTAATCTAATCAGTTAATCATTATTAATCAATTATTGGGTGCCGACGATTAATTAAAAGAATTGCACAAAATTTTCCAATCTTTCTGACATATTGAACATGAAAGAGTGCTGTATGTTAACATTTTGAAATTATATTGCCTCAAATGTTTGTTTAACACTGAGATCCAAAATAGGAAGTTGAGAACCGTCCTTCTTTGGGAGCTGGAAATAATGAAAATAAAAACTACGTTGGGTTTGATCTCTGGGAACCACACATATTTCCCACTTTTTGTAAGAAGGAAGGAATTTATTCCTCTTAAACATGGGAGCGCTCTCTTGTGTTTGAGAGTAAATGACTCTGTTGAAATGGAGGGTTTCTCTCTGAACTGGAGTCTGTAGCCCTTGGCTATATTAGCGCTGCAGTGTCCTATGTGCTCTTCCAGGAGGGCAGTAGCCTCCTTTAGCATTGGACGTGCTACTGTCTGTCAGAGCCACACTTGGTGCAATTGGATGCTTCTATGGAGGTCTGGACCGGATGTCATTCCCTAGAGTTGGCTTTCAAACACAAGATGATGAAAGAGGAGCTTATTTATGGCACCAATGCAGTGATTTGTTCTAGCAGACATGCACACTTCAGTCAGTGTATAAGTAAGCCATGTACTTTAGATGCGCTGTAGGAAAAAGGGCACTTTATAACACAATATGAGAGTTGCCAATAACCATGAATAGAAAGCTTTAACAGTGTTAAGAGGCAATCATTTTATTTACAAGACATGGCAAGATGGACTGGACACTGCTATAAGAGAGGAAAGGACATGCACCTGAAGAGATTGTAAGATAAAGAAAAGGAACACAAAGAAATTGTGATGCATACTAAAAATGCTTTTTATGAAAGGACTTTGGATAATGAAGTAAATTGTTTGAGCTTCCTTTAAATGCTATCCAGAGATCTCTCACAATCCACACTAGTTTACGTTTGACAAAATAAAGTCTGACCTGACCAGAACTCTAGTACCTACCGCCATTCCCAGGAGCTACAGGGACAGGGGTGCTGCATGGTAATTATACTGACAGTAAATAAGGGGCATTGTACTACTGGTGTGCCCTAATGATTGAATCTATCATGCCTGAATGTGTTGCATACTCCTCCTGCAAGGGTTTAAAGAGATGGTCCTTCTAAGGACTGTTTTATACTTCTGTGTAGTCTGCATAGTTTGCATAATTTGCATTGTGTGCGACATTTGCAAACGGGCAGAGCATTTATATGACATGTTGTACAGGTACAGGTTGTGATTTTCCACCCACTTACAGATACCTTCAATTCCATATCTTTCATCTCCTTTAATAAACTTTTATCACATCCATACTGTATGTTATGGGAACGAGGCACAGACGAGGCAGACAGTGCTGGCAACGTGCCTGTAGAGGACTTTTATTGTTCATAACAAGAGAAATCACTGCGCTCACCCGTTTTAATTTGTTTGATGCGTAGAAACCGAAGAAATGTTGTCAATTGAAAAGAAATTGGTTCGCACTCAAAAAAATGGCTACAAAGCTTCAAAAAAAATGTCATTATTTATTTTTTAATAGTTTTCTTTAATGCGGATTCATGCACAAACATTTTGGAGTGTTGCCTTCTTCAGTGTGCAGGTACAGTGATTAAGACATTCCACATTCTTATAAACAGGTAACAGCTCCCTTTCATTAGGGCTGCTGGCCAATTATTATGAGACAATTATTTATTAAGGCTGCGAGACAATCATAGTCTCCGGCACTGTCCAGGTCTGAGTGTGGAGTGGAGGTGCTGAAACACAGCCCTGTCCCTCCGGCGCTGTCCAGGTCTGAGTGTGGAGTGGAGGTGCTGAAACACAGCCCTGTCTCTCCGGCGCTGTCCATGGGGCAGCAGGCTGGGCCGGTGAGACACAGGTGAAATGGATCTGAGTGGCGGCTGATGGCAGGGAGGGGCGGGGCTCCAGAGGCCCACACCACAGTACATATATATGAGCATGTGCATTACTTCCTTTTACAGTGAATCTGCCTTTAGCTGTGTTAGCTTGCAGTGCTGTGGGAAGTTTGTCACAGAAAACTAAAAGGAAATGAGCAAATTCACTGTCCACACATGAAAAATGTGTGTTGTCTTTACTTTTGGTGGTGGCCAAACATCCTACAGCACTGAAAACTGACTCACTGTCCACTCTGAAAGGTGGCAGCTGCACGTCTAGTATGGGATGGGAGGGTTAAGCCCAGAGAAAAGATCATAGAAAAGGTAGATGAGCCCATTGCCCCAATTCAGAGACCTTACAGTATAGGAAAAGGGCCCATTTGGGTCAGAATTACATCTATAGAACTGTCAGAGTTCAGTCCAGCAGGATGTTTAATTTTCAGGATTGTGGTGTTTCTGAAAGGATTATGAATAAATTGGTATTTTATTCTGCTGGTATTTTATTCTGCTGGTATTAACTCACCGGCACGGTATGTGTGTACATCTTGGTGGGAGAGTGTCCATCTGAACAACATGTGAGCTGCTGTTTAGATGCAGTGTTACATTGTTTAGTTTAGTCACTTTTCTGTGGTTCCAGTCCCGAGTCATAGCCTGGATATTAGGCTATACCTTTGTAAGCAGTCATGCTGTGTGGAATAGTCTGATTCAGATATCAATATTCTGGCTCTAGCTCCTATCATCTAAAGAATAACATCATTTACAGGAGTATTCTAATAATCTCCAAATGCCCCCACTTATTATTTTTTTGTGCAGTTTATATTACTCCACAAGGGCTACCAAACATGTTGATAAGGGGTTTTAAAAGAAAAAAATGACCTAATACATCAGGCTTTTATTTTCATTATTATTATTATTATCATTGATACAACAATAATTAAATGTAACGCAATAATTAACCTATTATATTCGCAAAGGCGTGCGAGAATGAAATGATTGGATGGATTATAGCGTAAAGACATGGAGAACATAGGTGCAATGTGTGGAAGTTTCAAAAGACACCACATTTTTGAAAATCTAGTGTCTACCAGCAATTAAAGTTAGTGGCAGTAATCAGTTGTGCTGTTCTGATACAGCCACTAGATGGCGATGCAGAATAATTCCAGTTGATGCCGTAGTTGCATTGCTGTAAGATCGTGCCAGATGAACTGAAGTGTAGCACAGCTCGTACACCACTCGGGCACTGCTTCAGGTGTTAGCAGATACAACATTTCAGGTCTGACCAATAATATCATGACTGGTTAGATAAAACCTTCATGTTATTTTATATACTGGTGTATATATTTAATTTGTCTGTGACAGTTAGCTGCTTAGTTCCTCTCCGGCTCCGCTAGCTAGGCTGGGTCATGAAGTAACGTTAAGGTAGGTTGGGCTGGCTAGCTAACTCGTGCCTTTGACTGTGTGAGTCAAAGCGAAAGCTGAACTTAGAACAAGGGCAACAAGTGTCAATTTGAGGGTCATGTTGTTTGATGTAAATGGTAAACAAATGATATTTGCAAAGTGTTAATAGTTATTATCAAACAATTGTGTTATGTAACTGTAGTTCTGTATTTTCAAACAATGAACTAGCTGAGGGTAACAGTTCAGAGCGAGCTGGCATCGCCATGGTAACCAACTGACCCTCCTAACGGCCACATTTTAAACAGCGTCGTCATGGCTACCGTCACGTTACTTTGGCGAGAGGTAAATAAGGAAGAGCGCTATTTTGTATTGAATGCGGTTTCATTTCACCTTGCTGAATATTTTAAAATTAATGTCAAAAACCCTGACAGACTGTATAATTTGTTAAACTTAAATTGTTTGATAACTTGATGGTTACAAGATTAGGAAGAAAATATCATGATGACAGTAGTATATTTAGCTAATGGGTTATACGAGGAGTTATACATTAACAGTTATATTTATCTATTCATAGTGATGACTATTCAGCGTTTTTGAAATGTATAGATGTTTATGAACTGAAGAACATGTCAGGTGAAGTAAAGTGCACCACAAAAATGCTGTTTTTTCTGTTTACAGATGAAATTAATATGTTTTCAAATCAGATAAGTTCATCACATGGAAAGGGTTATTAGAGCCCAGTAATTGCCTTAGACTATTGTGGATTAGTCAGAATACTTCATGAACTTAATTTACACACCCCCCTCCCTGTTTTTGTGTGTACATCTCAGGAATGCATAGGTACATATATATCAACTGTCAAGGTGAACAATGTCACAAAGAATTTGTGCGTGTGTTTGTGTGCGTGCGTGTTTGTGTGTGTGTGGTCTTTCCACAGGCTGGGTTGGTGTAATCTCACAGAGGGCTGCTGTGATTAGATTTTAATCTAATCAGTTAATCATTATTAATCAATTATTGGGTGCCGACGATTAATTAAAAGAATTGCACAAAATTTTCCAATCTTTCTGACATATTGAACATGAAAGAGTGCTGTATGTTAACATTTTGAAATTATATTGCCTCAAATGTTTGTTTAACACTGAGATCCAAAATAGGAAGTTGAGAACCGTCCTTCTTTGGGAGCTGGAAATAATGAAAATAAAAACTACGTTGGGTTTGATCTCTGGGAACCACACATATTTCCCACTTTTTGTAAGAAGGAAGGAATTTATTCCTCTTAAACATGGGAGCGCTCTCTTGTGTTTGAGAGTAAATGACTCTGTTGAAATGGAGGGTTTCTCTCTGAACTGGAGTCTGTAGCCCTTGGCTATATTAGCGCTGCAGTGTCCTATGTGCTCTTCCAGGAGGGCAGTAGCCTCCTTTAGCATTGGACGTGCTACTGTCTGTCAGAGCCACACTTGGTGCAATTGGATGCTTCTATGGAGGTCTGGACCGGATGTCATTCCCTAGAGTTGGCTTTCAAACACAAGATGATGAAAGAGGAGCTTATTTATGGCACCAATGCAGTGATTTGTTCTAGCAGACATGCACACTTCAGTCAGTGTATAAGTAAGCCATGTACTTTAGATGCGCTGTAGGAAAAAGGGCACTTTATAACACAATATGAGAGTTGCCAATAACCATGAATAGAAAGCTTTAACAGTGTTAAGAGGCAATCATTTTATTTACAAGACATGGCAAGATGGACTGGACACTGCTATAAGAGAGGAAAGGACATGCACCTGAAGAGATTGTAAGATAAAGAAAAGGAACACAAAGAAATTGTGATGCATACTAAAAAATGCTTTTTATGAAAGGACTTTGGATAATGAAGTAAATTGTTTGAGCTTCCTTTAAATGCTATCCAGAGATCTCTCACAATCCACACTAGTTTACGTTTGACAAAATAAAGTCTGACCTGACCAGAACTCTAGTACCTACCGCCATTCCCAGGAGCTACAGGGACAGGGGTGCTGCATGGTAATTATACTGACAGTAAATAAGGGGCATTGTACTACTGGTGTGCCCTAATGATTGAATCTATCATGCCTGAATGTGTTGCATACTCCTCCTGCAAGGGTTTAAAGAGATGGTCCTTCTAAGGACTGTTTTATACTTCTGTGTAGTCTGCATAGTTTGCATAATTTGCATTGTGTGCGACATTTGCAAACGGGCAGAGCATTTATATGACATGTTGTACAGGTACAGGTTGTGATTTTCCACCCACTTACAGATACCTTCAATTCCATATCTTTCATCTCCTTTAATAAACTTTTATCACATCCATACTGTATGTTATGGGAACGAGGCACAGACGAGGCAGACAGTGCTGGCAACGTGCCTGTAGAGGACTTTTATTGTTCATAACAAGAGAAATCACTGCGCTCACCCGTTTTAATTTGTTTGATGCGTAGAAACCGAAGAAATGTTGTCAATTGAAAAGAAATTGGTTCGCACTCAAAAAAATGGCTACAAAGCTTCAAAAAAAAAAGTCATTATTTATTTTTTAATAGTTTTCTTTAATGCGGATTCATGCACAAACATTTTGGAGTGTTGCCTTCTTCAGTGTGCAGGTACAGTGATTAAGACATTCCACATTCTTATAAACAGGTAACAGCTCCCTTTCATTAGGGCTGCTGGCCAATTATTATGAGACAATTATTTATTAAGGCTGCGAGACAATCATAGTCTCCGGCACTGTCCAGGTCTGAGTGTGGAGTGGAGGTGCTGAAACACAGCCCTGTCCCTCCGGCGCTGTCCAGGTCTGAGTGTGGAGTGGAGGTGCTGAAACACAGCCCTGTCTCTCCGGCGCTGTCCATGGGGCAGCAGGCTGGGCCGGTGAGACACAGGTGAAATGGATCTGAGTGGCGGCTGATGGCAGGGAGGGGCGGGGCTCCAGAGGCCCACACCACAGTACATATATATGAGCATGTGCATTACTTCCTTTTACAGTGAATCTGCCTTTAGCTGTGTTAGCTTGCAGTGCTGTGGGAAGTTTGTCACAGAAAACTAAAAGGAAATGAGCAAATTCACTGTCCACACATGAAAAATGTGTGTTGTCTTTACTTTTGGTGGTGGCCAAACATCCTACAGCACTGAAAACTGACTCACTGTCCACTCTGAAAGGTGGCAGCTGCACGTCTAGTATGGGATGGGAGGGTTAAGCCCAGAGAAAAGATCATAGAAAAGGTAGATGAGCCCATTGCCCCAATTCAGAGACCTTACAGTATAGGAAAAGGGCCCATTTGGGTCAGAATTACATCTATAGAACTGTCAGAGTTCAGTCCAGCAGGATGTTTAATTTTCAGGATTGTGGTGTTTCTGAAAGGATTATGAATAAATTGGTATTTTATTCTGCTGGTAAAGCCGGATATTAACTCACCGGCACGGTATGTGTGTACATCTTGGTGGGAGAGTGTCCATCTGAACAACATGTGAGCTGCTGTTTAGATGCAGTGTTACATCGTTTAGTTTAGTCACTTTTCTGTGGTTCCAGTCCCAAGTCATAGCCTGGATATTACGCTATAACTTTGTAAGCAGTCATGCTGTGTGGAATAGTCTGATTCAGATATCAATATTCTGGCTCTAGCTCCTATCATCTAAAGAATAACATCATTTACAGGAGTATTCTAATAATCTCCAAATGCCCCCACTTATTATTTTTTTGTGCAGTTTATATTACTCCACAAGGGCTACCAAACATGTTGATAAGGGGTTTTAAAAGAAAAAAATGACCTAATACATCAGGCTTTTATTTTCATTATTATTATTATTATCATTGATGCAACAATAATTAAATGTAACGCAATAATTAACCTATTATATTCGCAAAGGCGTGCGAGAATGAAATGATTGGATGGATTATAGCGTAAAGACATGGAGAACATAGGTGCAATGTGTGGAAGTTTCAAAAGACACCACATTTTTGAAAATCTAGTGTCTAACAGCAATTAAAGTTAGTGGCAGTAATCAGTTGTGCTGTTCTGATACAGCCACTAGATGGCGATGCAGAATAATTCCAGTTGATGCCGTAGTTGCATTGCTGTAAGATCGTGCCAGATGAACTGAAGTGTAGCACAGCTCGTACACCACTCGGGCACTGCTTCAGGTGTTAGCAGATACAACATTTCAGGTCTGACCAATAATATCATGACTGGTTAGATAAAACCTTCATGTTATTTTATATACTGGTGTATATATTTAATTTGTCTGTGACAGTTAGCTGCTTAGTTCCTCTCCGGCTCCGCTAGCTAGGCTGGGTCATGAAGTAACGTTAAGGTAGGTTGGGCTGGCTAGCTAACTCGTGCCTTTGACTGTGTGAGTCAAAGCGAAAGCTGAACTTAGAACAATGGCAACAAGTGTCAATTTGAGGGTCATGTTGTTTGATGTAAATGGTAAACAAATGATATTTGCAAAGTGTTAATAGTTATTATCAAACAATTGTGTTATGTAACTGTAGTTCTGTATTTTCAAACAATGAACTAGCTGAGGTAACAGTTCAGAGCGAGCTGGCATCGCCATGGTAACCAACTGACCCTCCTAACGGCCACATTTTAAACAGCGTCGTCATGGCTACCGTCACGTTACTTTGGCGAGAGGTAAATAAGGAAGAGCGCTATTTTGTATTGAATGCGGTTTCATTTCACCTTGCTGAATATTTTAAATTAATGTCAAAAACCCTGACAGACTGTATAATTTGTTAAACTTAAATTGTTTGATAACTTGATGGTTACAAGATTAGGAAGAAAATATCATGATGACAGTAGTATATTTAGCTAATGGGTTATACGAGGAGTTATACATTAACAGTTATATTTATCTATTCATAGTGATGACTATTCAGCGTTTTTGAAATGTATAGATGTTTATGAACTGAAGAACATGTCAGGTGAAGTAAAGTGCACCACAAAAATGCTGTTTTTTCTGTTTACAGATGAAATTAATATGTTTTCAAATCAGATAAGTTCATCACATGGAAAGGGTTATTAGAGCCCAGTAATTGCCTTAGACTATTGTGGATTAGTCAGAATACTTCATGAACTTAATTTACACACCCCCCTCCCTGTTTTTGTGTGTACATCTCAGGAATGCATAGGTACATATATATCAACTGTCAAGGTGAACAATGTCACAAAGAATTTGTGCGTGTGTTTGTGTGCGTGCGTGTTTGTGTGTGTGTGGTCTTTCCACAGGCTGGGTTGGTGTAATCTCACAGAGGGCTGCTGTGATGTTCTGGCCTCAGTCCTGCGTTCTCCTCACTCAGAGCTGAGAGATCTGGAGCTCAGAGACAACGAGCTGCAGGATTCAGGAGTGAGAGCGCTCTCTGCTGGACTGGAGGACCCACACTGTAAACTGCATAGAATGGGGTGAGTACAAACACAAACCCCTTCAATAAATTAGGGCTACAATGTGACTAAATAAAACACTGATGTCAATGTTTCTAATGTGAAAACAGACACTCCACAGAACTGAAACAGCATTTTCCTGTTCTTCCTCTTGGTAGAATTTGACTACACAAATGAATGAAGAAAATGAATGAGTCCTGTTTACTGAACTATAGTAGGGTGTAAACTCAAATGTGTTTGATAATGACTCATTCCACATTCATGTTATTTTAGTTTAACACACACAGCCCTGTTAGTTTATATTATGTTACATTACATTTATTTGCCAGACACTTTTATCCAAAATGACGTACAATAAGTGCATACAAAAGGTAATTGGAACAACTACAAAACACAGGTCCGATAAGGTACAATACTTTGCACAGTTATTCATAGCCATGAACACATTAAGTCCAGTTCACACAGTGAACATTACTCTGACCTAACCTATGCTAAGTCAAACTAGGAGGCATTACAAGCAACATCTAGACAATGATACAAGGCACAATAAGTGCTGGATGGAGGTACATGTAACATGAGTGGCACATGAGGTACATGTGTAGAAATAGGGGGATTTAAGTGATAGAAATGATCTACAGAGTGGTGATAGTTAGTCCAGGTATAGTCTGAAGAGATGCATCTTCAGACCACGGCGGAAGATGGGTAGTGAGGGAGAGGTTCATAGAGAAACAAGGAGTTCGTTCCACCACTGGAGAGCTAGGGTGGAGAAGCTCCGTGGTAGAGACAAGATTGAACCCTTTACCCGGATGGCAGGGGGTACAAGGCAGTGGTCAAGTGGGCGTATAGGATTTAATCATGTGCTGTTAGTAGACGGGAGCCGTCCTGTTGGCTGCAGTGTAGGTGAGGGTCAGGACTTTGATCCTGCAGTGACTGGTAGCCAATGGAGTGACCTCAGCAGGGGAGCACTTGGGAAGGTTGAAGACAATTAATGTGTGTAAGGTGTGTAACATACTGCTATGTGTTTGACACACAGCCCTGTTAGTTTATATTAATGTAAGGTGTGTAACACGCTGCTATGTGTTTGACAAACGCAGCTCTGTTAGTTTATATTAATGTGTGTTAGGTGTGTAACACACTGCTATGTGTTTGACACACGCAGCCCTGTTAGTTTATATTAATGTGTGTAAGGTGCGTAACACACTACTTTGTGTTTGACACACGCAGCCCTGTTAGTTTATATTAATGTGTGTAAGGTGTGTAACACACTGCTATGTGTTCGTCACACAGCCCTGTTAGTTAATATTAATGTGTGTAAGGTGTGTAACACACTGCGATGTGTTTGACACACACAGCCCTGTTAGTTTATATTAATGTGTGTAAGGTGTGTAACACACTGCTATGTGTTTGACACACACAGCCCTGTTGGTTTATATTAATGTGTGTAAGGTGTGTAACACACTGCTATGTGTTTGACACACACAGCCCTGTTAGTTTATATTAATGTGTGTAAGGTGTGTAACACACTGCTATGTGTTTGACACACAGCCCTGTTAGTTTATATTAATGTGTGTA
Source organism: Anguilla japonica (assembly GCA_025169545.1). Classification (NCBI taxonomy): domain Eukaryota; kingdom Metazoa; phylum Chordata; class Actinopteri; order Anguilliformes; family Anguillidae; genus Anguilla; species Anguilla japonica. The sequence continues at coordinate 3,488,940 of CM045898.1, read as the reverse complement.
AGGTGTGTGTGTCCTTCTCTCTGCAGGCTGTCAGGCTGTAGAGTCACACAGAGAGGCTGTGATTCTCTGGCTTCAGCTCTGTGTTCAAACCCCTCACACCTGAGAGAGCTGGACCTGAGATACAATCACCCAGGAGACTCAGGAGTGAGAGCGCTGTCTGCTGCTAAACTGGACACACTCACACTGCTGTAAGTACAGAGAGTTTCCACACTGCACCTCACACACACACACACGCACACAAACAGAGTTGCGGGGAGGGGGGGGGCGGGGCATGGAGGGCACTGTTCAAACCAGCGTTACTCAAGAGGGTTGGGGATCTCCAGTGGATGGTGCTGCAGGGGATCACTGCAGTAAATAAGATCTCATAAAAAACACGTTTTCTACGTACGAAAATGTCAAGTTACTCAAAAGTATTGATATCTTGGCTGTGAGAAACCCATCCACACATATGTTTGGCCTGTCCATGTACTGCATGCTTATACACACAGGGCTAAGTGACTTTAACGATTTGAGGAAATATTGGGTAGCATTGCATTGGAATACATTTAATTTAATTTCGGGGAAGCAAGATAGCCTATATTGTTTGTAGTACCGTAACTTGGCGTCATTTTGATATCAATACTTTTGAGTAACTTGGCATTTTTGTACGTTGAAAACGTGTTTTTTTATGAGATATCATTTCTTTTTGCAAAGCGTTTTATTATGAGAGTGAGAAATGGGAAGTGACCCTGTAAGAAACGGTTGTGGATTATGGCTATCCTTGTGTGAATTTGTACAGTCTGATGAGCGTGTACTGTTTAGCAGTTTCGGTTTGCTATATATGTAAAACAGTGGCTGTGACAAAGGGTGCGGTGGCCTAAGTGTAAACGCATCAGAAACGCAGGTAAATTATGGCCAGTGTATGTACTCACGGATTTGACGGCCATACAACGAGCCTTGATTGAGAAAAGAATCAGCAAGCCCGTAGAATTAGAGATGCCTAGGTCGCAACTTGTGTACCTTGCTGTCCTGCTCCGTTGTCTGTTATTTCGTGGAGATGCACTTTTAGTGTTTGTAAGGTTTATAAGGCATTTTGATAGGCTTATCTGCAGGTGGGAATCCTCATCGCTGGTATGCTAAGCTAGAACCGGAAAACTTGATAGTGGAGAATAGGAGCAGACGCATATGTCCCAACAGGTTTTGCTTATGAGAAAATAACAACAGTGTGAGTGAAATTAGGATGAAATGATGAAATTGCGTAGTTGAAACAATATGTTTTTAGCTGAATGGGCATGTAGGTGAAGGTTGACATGATCACATAGTATAGTGCGAAGTAAATGGAGTGACCATGAGCGAGCTTATTTTCCTTATCGAATGCTATATATAACAGTCACTGTAAAGTCCTAGCTGTTAAAGTGGATGGTTAAGTAACGTGTGAAATCTATTGCACTGATGTGTTTTTCTCATGTTCAGTACTAGTAGTTACAATTATGAGTGAATCATGATTTTAAATGTAATGTTTTATTGGAGAGTTGCAGGACGTACATACGTAGTAATTGTTTGTATGTGGCTAGGTAGAGAACAGGGCGAGGTAACCTGAATGTAGAAAAGTGGCGTTTGCTGATAAGAAGGTTTTGTACGGTAGCCAAGTGAAGAAATATAGTTAGTAGAAATGGTACAGCGGTGAACTGGTGTAACCTTTTAATAAAATGAAGACATTTGCCGTCATGAAATGCATATGGATGGCCGTGAGTGAGTTTTGGTAAAGCAAATATAAGCGTAAGAAAACGTTAGTGTAAAAGAGGAAATTATCTGCCTGAGGGTGAGGCGGGATTCATCCTTCAACCGGTTTACCAGTCTGTGACTTTGTTAGGGCAGCACCATGACATAGCTATGCAATGCGTGAAATATCATTAGCAAACCTGTCTGTGGTTTTTAAGAAGAACACAGGCGAGTAAGCACAGAAGAGCTCCCGTTGAATCCATATGGCTTTGCAATATTGTAGCCGGTTAATAATTGAACGTGCAGACAGTACGTCATAATGCAGTGTATACGTTCGGTGAACGGCAGGTAGCAAAAGCAATAATTGAGAAGTAGTAGACAATTATTAGTGAGGGTAAAAGCAGGATAAAGAAACATGTCCCTAGCTGGGCATGAACCTACGACCCCATGTTCCCAAGACTGTAACCTTACCCACTAGGCCACAGGCAGATTAGCTCTTTAAACTGGAAATGTTTCACAGTAAAAAGGTATGGGTATTTTGCGTGTGTATGCAAGTTTTTGATTGGGTCGTGTAGGTGAAGATTTGGCTGGTGTCGGTAAAATGTCCAATGGGGAGACATGTTATTAGTGGGATAGGCGGCAGGAAAAATAAGAATGAGAAGAAGAAGAAGAAGAAAGAGAAGAAGAAGAAGGAGAAAACGCAAAATCCCCTTAGTTTGGGGCTTTATTGTGTGGACATGGGGAAATGGGGTCAGAATGTACAGAATTTAATGTTTTTAAGGGCTGAGTGTCTGTGGCTGTTGTGGTTATTTCTGTGGGGAACCCTGAAAAGTGCCAAACTCTCGGTGCTGTATAGGTATGGGGCATGCCCCCGCCAAGGCGTAACTTGGCGGGATGGCATACCTGCCATCCCAATGTGGTTATTGTAGTTAGGGGTTTGATCAGGGACACAGTGATGGTGGAGTTTCAGTATTACAAAGCAATGGAGAGCTTCAGTGTGTTTCAGAGTGTGTGTGTTATAAGGGTGTTTTATGTTCAGTGGAGGGAGGGGAGCTATTTTTGCACATGGAATAGAGTGAGGGAATGGAATAAGTTTACTTTGTGACAGATCTGTGTGTTTTTTATATGATCGTGGTTTTGTTTTTTATTGTGTCTTTGTTTTTATTTATGTGATGTCATTGGTGTGTTGAGAGTGGAAATAAAGGATGGTTAAAATTCTAAATTCTGTTCTGCTGTTCTTACAGTGTGGACCATGGAGGAGAGAACAGGACCAAACCAGGACCCAGGAAATGTGAGTGTGTATCGACACAGAACACTTTCCTTAGATACACACTCTGCTGTGTGTGTGTGTGTGTGTGAGAGAGAGACTTCTCTCGTACACACATAAACACACAAACAGAAACACACGTACACAAACACACACACAGAGGTACTATCACAGCTCTTTCTCTCTCACACACATAATGAGGTGAATATTAATAATGATAATTAATCTCATTAATGTCTCTGGTGTGCAGACGGCTGTCAGTTCACACTGGATCCAAACACAGCACACAGAGAGCTGTCTCTGTCTGAGGGGAACAGGAGGGTGACACACACACCGGGGAGAGAGCAGCCATATCCTGATCATCCAGAGAGATTTGAGTACAGCCACCAGGTTGTGTGCAGAGAGAGTGTGTGTGAGCGCTGTTACTGGGAGGCTGAGTTCAGTGTGTCTGAGGAGGGGGGATGGGTTTCTATAGCAGTGACATATAAAGGAATCAGCAGGAAAGGAATGGGTTTTGACTGTAGGTTTGGAGAGAATAAAAACTCCTGGATTCTGGGGTGCTTTAAACTCAGTGACTCTGATAAACTCAGATTCTCTGTCTGGCACAATAATAACCAAACACGCATACCTGCCCCCCCCTCCCCCTACCGCAGAGCAGGAGTGTGTGATGATGATGATGATGATGATGGTAGAGAATTGTGTGTGTACAGGGTAGGAGTGTGTGTGGACCATCCGGCCGGCACTTTGTCCTTCTACAGCATCTCTGACTCTGACACACTGACCCTCCTGCACAGATTCCACACACACTGCACTCAACACACACCCCTCTGTGCTGGATTTTATGTGTGGGATTCCTCAGTGTCCCTCTGCCAACTGGAGTAGAGACACACACACACACACGTATACACACACGCACTTATATACACACACACTCATATACACATTCACACACACACACTCAATCACACACTCACATATATATGTATACACACTCATATGCACCTAGACCCACACACACGCACTCACACACCTACACACACTCTCGCACACTCAGTCACACACACACACACACACACCCTCTCTTTCTCGCATACACTCCATCACATACACACATATTCTCACACACCCTTTCTCTCTCAGTCATGCACACGCACTCACAAATACACACACATTTACTCATGCACACGCACTCACACACCTACGCACTCACACACCTAACCCTAACCCTCTCACACCCAGTCACTCACACACACCTACACACAGACACACACAATCTCACGCACACACACACACACGCGCATGCAAACATACACACGCTCATACCCGTATGCACACACACACACTCTTTCTCTCACTCACACACTCATACGGTATACAGACACACACATTCGCAAACGCATGCGCACACACACATACTCATGCAGTCACACAAGCATACACATACATGCGCGCACACACCATATACACATGTATACACAAACATTCTCATACCCATACATACATACACACACACACA
>CM045898.1:3337028-3483956 GCA_025169545.1 Anguilla japonica | reverse complement strand
TTGTGGGAGTGACTGTTGATGTGAACATGTGTGTGAGTGCGTGAGTATGCGTGTGTGTGTGTGTGTGCCCGGGTTGCGTGTGCGAATGGGTAAGAGAATGTGTGTGTGTGTGTGTGTGTTCACGCATGTATGTGTGTGTGCATGTGTGAGAGTACGATTGAGAGCATGAGTATGTGTGTGTGCGTGTATGTATGTGTATGTGTGTGTGCGTGAGAGTGCCATTGTGAATGTGTGTGTGTTTATACATGTGTGTGTGTATGTATGTATGGGTACGAGAATGTTTGTGTATACATGTGTATATGGTGTGTGCACACATGTATGTGTATGCATGTGTGTGTGCATGAGTATGTGTGTGTGTGCGTATGGGTAAGAGAATGTGTGTGCGTTGACACATGTTTGTGCATGAGTGTGTGTGTGTGTGCGCGTGCGTTTGCGAATGTGTGTGTCTGTATACTGTATGTGAGCGTGTGAGTGAGAGAAAGAGTGTGTGTGTGTGCATACAGGTATGAGCGTGTGTATGTTTGCATGCGCGTGTGTGTGTGCGTGAGATTGTGTCTGTGTGTAGGTGTGTGTGAGTGACTGGGTGTGAAAGAGTGTGCGTGCGTAGGTGTGTGAGTGCGTGTGCATGAGTAAACATGAGTGTGTCTATTTGTGAGTGCGTGTAGATGACTGAGAGAGAAAGGGTGTGTGTGAGAGTATGTGTGTGTGTGTGTAACTGGGTGTGCGAGAGTGTGTGTAGGTGTGTGAGTGCGAGTGTGTGGGTTTACGTGCATATGAGTGTATGTATATATATATGTGAGTGTGTGTGTGTATGTGTATATGAGTGTGTGTGTATATAAGTGTGTGAGCGTGTGATTGAGTGTGTGCGTGTATGTGTATGAGTGTGTGCATATATATATATATATATATATATATATATAGTGTGTGTGTGCATGCGTTCGAGTGTGTATGCGCACATGTGTGTGTGTGTATGCGTGTGTGTGTGCATGTTTGTGTGTGCGCGCATGTGTGTGTGTCTCTACTCCAGTTAGCAGAGGGACACTGAGGAGTGTGTGTATGTTGACATGTGTTTGTGTCTCTGCACGTATGTATGTGTGTGTGTGTGTGTGTGTGCGTTTGTGTGAATGTGTGTGGATGTGAGTTTGTGTGTGTGTGTGAGAGAGAGTGTGTGTGTGTGTGAGTGACTGAGCATGAGAGAGAGAAAGAGTGTGTGTGTGTGCATACGGTTATGAGCGTGTGTACGTATGCATGCGTGTGTGTGTGCGCGTGAGAGTGCACTGGTGAATGTGTGTGTTTGTGTGTGTGAGAGATTGTGTGTGTCCGTGTGTAGGTGTGTGTGTGCATGTGTGTGATTGGCGGTGTGAGTGATTTGGTGTGAGAAAGTGTGTATGTGTGTAAGTGTGTGAGTGTGTGTGCACGAGTGTGTGCTTGTGTGGGTGTGTGAGTGCGTGTGCATGAGTGTACATCAGTGTGTGTGTGTGCATGGGTAAGAGAATGTGTGTGTGTTTATACATGTGTGTGCATGCGTACGGGAATGTGAATGTGTGTGTTGACACGTGTTTGTGTCTCTGTACACATGTATGTGTGTGTGTGAGTGCATGAGTTTGTGTGTGTGTGAGTGCATGAGTTTGTGTGAATGTGTGTGGATGTGAGTGTGTGTGTGTGTGAGAGAGAGAGGGAGTGTGTGTGTGAGTGACTGAGTATGAGAGAGAGAGAGAGAGGGTGTGTGTGTGTGCATACGGTTATGAGCGTGTGTACGTATGCATGAGTGTGCGTGCGTGAGAGTGCACTGGTGAATGCGTGTGCTTGTGTGTGCGAGAGATTGTGAGTGTTCATGTGTGTAGGTGTGTGTGTGCATGTGCGTGAGTGCGAGAGAGCAAGGGTGTATGTGAGAGTATGTGTGTGTCTGTGGATGTGTTTGTGTTGGTGTGTGTGTCTATGTGTATCTGAGTGTGTATATGTGAGTGTGTGTGTATGTGTATATGAGTGTGTGTGGTGTGTGTGTGTGTGAGTGGGTATGTGAATGTGGTGTGTGTGTGTGTATGTGAGAGTGTGTGTGTGTGCGTGCATGCATGCGAGTGTGTATGTGCACGTGTGTGTGTGTGTATGCGTGTGTGCAGGTGCATGTTTGTGTGCGCGCGCATGTGTGTGCATGTTTGTGTGTGCGCCCATGTGCGTGTGTGTATGCGTGTGTGTGTGTGCACGTGCATGTTTGTGTGTGTGCGCATGTGCGTGAGTGCACGCATGTGTGTGCATGTTTGTGTGTGCGCGCACGTGCGTGTGTGTGTGTGCATGTTTGTGTGTGCACACGTGTGGGTGTGTGTGTGTGTGTACATGAGTGTGTGTATGTATGAGTGTGTGTGTGTGTGTCTCTACTCCAGTTAGCAGAGGGACACTGAGGAGTTACACACATTAAATCCAGCACAGAGGGGTGTGTGTTGAGTGAAGTGTGTGTGGAATCTGTGCAGGAGGGTCAGTGTGTCAGAGTCAGAGACGCTGTAGAAGGACAGAGTGCCGGCCGGACGGTCCACACACACTCCTACCCTGTACACACACACTCCTCTCCCACCATCAGCATCACACACTCCTGCTCTGCGGTAGGGGGAGGGGGTGGCAGGTATGAGTGTTCGGTTCTTATTGTGCCTGACAGAGTGACTGAGTTCATCAGAGTGACCGAGTTTAAAGCAGCTCAGACTCCAGGAGTTTTTATTGAATCCAAACCTACAGTCAGAACCCTCTCCTTTCCTGCTGATTCCTTTATATGTCACTGCTATATAAACCCCTCCCCCCTCAGACAGACTGAACTCAGCCTCCCAGTAACAGCGCTCACACACACTCTCTCTGCACACAACCTGGGGCAGAGACTCAAATCTCTCTGGATGATCAGGATATGGCTGCTGTCTCCCCCATGTGTGTGTCACCCTCCTGTTCCCCTCAGACAGAGACAGCTTTCTGTGCACTGTGTTTGGATCCAGTGTGAGCTGACAGCCGTCTGCACACCAGAGACATTAATGAGATTAATTATCATTATTACTATTCACCTCATTATGCGTGTGTGAAAGAGAGAGCTGTGATAGTACCTGTGTGTGTGTTTGTGTACATGTGTGCTTCTGTTTGTGTGTTTATGTGTGTAAGAGAGAAGTCTCTCTCTCACTCACACACACACACACACACACACAGCAGAGTGTGTATCTATGGAAAGTGTTCTTTGTCGATACACACTCACATTTCCTGGGTCCTGGTTTGGTCCTGTTCTCTCCTCCATGGTCCACACTGTAAGAACAGCAGAACAGAATTTAGAATTTTAACCATCCTTTATTTCCACTCTCAACACACCAATGACATCACATAAATAAAAACAAAGACACAATAAAAGACAAAACCAAGATCATATGAAAAACACACAAATCTGTCACAAAGGAAACTTATTCCATTCCCTCACCCTATTCCATGTGCAAAAATAGCTCCCCTCCCTCCACTGAACATAAAACACCCTTATAACACACACACTCTCAAACACACTCAGGTTCTCCATTGCTTTGTAATACTGAAACTCCACCATCACTGTGTCCCTGATCAAACCCCTAACTACAACAACCACATCTTATTTACTGCAGTGATCCCCTGCAGCACCCTCCACAGGAGATCCCCAACCCTCTTGAGTAACGCTGGTTTGAACTGTGCCCTCCATGCCCCCCCAACTCCTTTTGTGTGTGTGTGTGTGTGTGTGTGTGTGTGTGTGTGAGGCGCTGCGTGGAAACTCTCTGTACGTACAGCAGTGTGAGTGTGTCCAGTTTAGCAGCAGACAGCACTCTCACTCCTGAGTCTCCTGGGTGATTGTATCTCAGGTCCAGCTCTCTCAGGTGTGTGTGTGTGTGTGTGTGAGGCGCAGTGTGGAAACTCTCTGTACTTACAGCAGTGTGAGTGTGTCCAGTTTAGCAGCAGACAGCGCTCTCACTCCTGAGTATCCTGGGTGATTGTATCTCAGGTCCACCTCTCTCAGGTGTGAGGAGTTTGAACACAGAGCTAAAGCCAGAGAATCACAGCCTCTCTGTGTGACTCTACAGCCTGACAGCCTGCAGAGAGAAGGACACACACACCTTACACATTAATATAAACTAACAGGGCTGTGTGTGTCAAACACATAGCAGTGTGTTACACACCTTACACACATTAATATAAACTAACAGGGCTGTGTGTGTCAAAAACATAGCAGTGTGCTACACACCTTACACACATTAATATAAACTAACAGGGCTGCGTGTGTCAAAAACATAGCAGTGTGTTACACACCTTACCCACATTAATATAAACTAACAGGGCTGTGAGTATTAGATACATAGCAGTGTGTTACACACCTTACACACATTAATATAAACTAAAAGGGCTATGTGTCAAACACATAGCAGTGTGTTACACACCTTACGCACATTAATATAAACAAACAGAGGTGCGTGTGTTAGACACATAGCAGTGTGTTACACACCTTACAAACATTAATATAAACTAACAGGGCTGTGTGTGTCAAACACATAGCAGTGTCTTACACACCTTACACACATTAATATAAACTAACAGGGCTGAGTATGTCAAACATATCGCAGTGTGTTACACACCTTACACACATTAATATAAACTAACAGGGCTATGTGTCAAACACATAGCAGTGTGTTACACACCTTACACACATTAATATAAACAAACAGAGGTGCGTGTGTTAGACACATAGCAGTGTGTTACACACCTTACAAACATTAATATAAACTAACAGGGCTGTGTGTGTCAAACACATAGCAGTGTCTTACACACCTTACACACATTAATATAAACTAACAGGGCAGTGTGTGTCAAACACATAGCAGTGTCTTACACACCTTACACACATTAATATAAACTAACAGGGCTGCGTGTGTCAAACACATAGCAGTGTGTTACACACCTTACACACATTGATATAAACTAACAGGGCTGTGTGTGTCAAACACAGCAGTGTGTTACACACCTAACAGCACATTAATATAAACTAACAGGGCTGTGTGTGTCAAACATGGCAGTGTGTTACACATCTTACACACATTAATATAAACTAACAGGGCTGTGTGTGTTAGACACATAGCAGTGTGTTACACACCTTACAAACATTAATATAAGCTAACAGGGATGTGTGTGTCAAACACATAGCAGTGTGTTACACACCTTACAAACATTAATATAAACTAACAGGACTGTTTGCGGCAAACACATAGCAGTGTGTTACACACCTTACACACATTAATATAAACTAACAGGGTCGTGTGTGTCAAACACATAGCAGTGTGTTACACACCGTACACACATTAATATAAACTAACACAGCTGCGTGTGTTAGACACATAGCAGTGTGTTACACACCTTACACACATTAATATAAAGTAACAGGGCTGTGTGTGTCAAACACATAGCAGTGTGTTACACACCTTACACACATTAACTGTCTTCAACCTTCCAAAGTTCTTTCCTGCTGAGGTCACTCCACTGGCTACCAGTCACGGCAGGTACAAAGTCCTGACCCTCACCTACACTGCAGCCAACAGGACAGCCCCCGTCTACTTACAGCACATGATTAAATCCTATATTCCCACTTGACCACTGCCTTGCACCCCCTGCCATCCGGGTAAAGGGTTCAATCTTGTCTCTACCACGGAGCTTCTCCACCCTAGCTCCACCCTAGCCAGTGGTGGAACAAACTCCCTGTTCCTCTACGAACCTCTCCCTCACTACCCATCTTCCGCCGTGGTCTGAAGATGCATCTCTTCAGACTATACCTGGACTAACTATCACCACTCTGTAGATCATATCTATCACTTAAATCCCCCTATTTCTACACATGTACCTCCTGTGCCACTCATGTTACATGTACCTCCATCCAGCACTTATTGTGCCTTGTATCGTTGTCTAGATGTTGCTTGTAATGCCTCCTAGTTTGACTTAGCATAGGTTAGGTCAGAGTAATGTTCACTGTGTGAACTGGACTTAATGTGTTCATTGCTATGAATAACTGCAAAATATTGTACCTTATCGGACCTGTGTTTTGTAGTTGTTCCAATTACCTTTTGTATGCACTTATTGTACGTCACTTTGGATAAAAGTGTCTGGCAAATAAATGTAATGTAACATAATATAAACTAACAGGGCTGTGTGTGTTAAACTAAAGTAACATGAATGTGGAATGAGTCATTATCAAACACATTGGGATGGCAGGTATGCCATCCCGCCAAGTTACGCCTTGGCGGGGGCATGCCCCATACCTATACAGCACCGAGAGTTTGGCACTTTTCAGGGTTCCCCACAGAAATAACCACAACAGCCACAGACACTCAGCCCTTAAAAACATTAAATTATGTACATTCTGACCCCATTTCAACAGACAGATTTCATAAACAACTTCACATGTCCACACAATAAAGCTCCAAACTAAGGGGAATTTGCGTTTTCCTTCCTTTCTTCTTCTCTTTCTTCTTCTTCTTCTTCTTCTTCTTCTTCTTCTTCTTCTTCTTCTCATTCTTCTTCTTCTCATTCTTATTTTTCCTGCCGCCTATCCCACTAACAACATGTCTCCCCATTGGACATTTTACCGACACCAGCCAAATCCTCACCCTCACGAACCAATCAAAAACTCGCATACACACGCAAAATACTCGTACCTTTTTATTCTGAAACATTTCCAGTTTAAACAGCTAATCTGCATGTGGCCTAGTAGGTAAGGTTACACTCTTGGGAACATGCGGTCGTAGGTTCAAACCCCGCTAAGGACGTCTGCATGTTCAGTTATTAACCGGCTACAATATTGCAAAGCCATATGGATCCAAGGGGAGCTCTTCTGTGCTTACTGGCCTGTGTTCTTCTTCAAAACCACGGACAGGTTTGCTAATGATATTTCACGCATTGCAGAGCTATGTCATGGTGCTGCACTAACAAAGTTACAGACTGGTAAACCTCCGGTTGGAGGATCGAATCCCGCCTCGCCCTCAAGCAGATAATTTCCTCTTTAACACTAACATTTTCTTACACTTTTATATTTGCTTTACCAAAACTCACTCACGGCCACTCATATGCATTTCATGACGGCAAATGTATTCCTTTTATTAAAAAGTTACACCAGTTCACCACTGTGCCATTTCTACTAACTATATTTCTTCACTTGGCTACCGTACAAAACCTTCTTATCAGCAAACGCCACGTTTCTACATTCATGTTACCTCGCCCTGTTCTTTATCTAGCCACATACAAACAATTACTACGTATGTACGTTCTGCAACTCCTCATTAAAACATTACATTTAAAACCATGAATCACTCATAAGTATAACTACGAGTACTGAATATGAGAAAAGCACAGTAGTGCAATAGATTTCACACGTTACCTAACCCACCACTTTCACAGCTAGTGCTTTATACCGACTATATATACCATTCCATAAGGAAACTAAGCTCGCTCATGGTCACTTTATTTACTCCGCACTATAGTCTGTGATCATGTCAACCTTCACCTACATGCCCATTCTGCTAAAAACATATTGTTTAAACTACACAATTTCATCATTTCATCCTAATTCCTCTCACACTGTAGTTATTTCCTCATATGCAAAGCCTACTGGGACATATGCGTCTGCTCCTATTCTCCACTATCAAGTTTTCCGGTTCTAGCTTAGCAAAACAGCGAACAGGATTCCCACCTGCAGATAAGCCTTTCTCATTTACGAACACACACTTATACCAAGACACATACTATCATTCACGCAACAGAAAGGCAGGGCAGCGAAATACATACATACCAATACAAATTGGACATATACACGCCTATTCAATCAATCTTGACTGTGAGAGAGCCATCCACACATATGTTTGGCCCCTCCATGTAGTGCATGCTTATACACACAGGGCCAAGTGACTTGAAAGAACTGAGGAAATATTGGGTAGCATTGCTTTGGAATACATCTTATTTAATTTCGGTGAGGCAAGATAGCCTATATTGTTTGTAGTACCGTAACTTGGCGTCATTTTGATATCAATACTTTTGAGTAACTTGGCATTTTTGTACGTTGAAAACGTGTTTTTTATGAGATTTGAGTTTACACCCCACAGTTCAGTAAACAGTACTAATTCATTTTCTTCATTCATTTGTGTAGTCGAATTCTACCAAGAGGAAGAACAGGAACATGCTGTTTCAGTTCTGTGGAGTGTCTGTTTTCACATTAGAAACATTGACATCAGTGTTGTATTTAGTCATATTGTAGCCCTAATTTATTGAAGGGGTTTGTGTTTGTACTCACCCCATTCTATGCAGTTTACAGTGTGGGTCCTCCAGTCCAGCAGAGAGCGCTCTCACTCCTGAATCCTGCAGCTCGTTGTCTCTGAGCTCCAGATCACTCAGCTCTGAGTGAGGAGAACGCAGGACTGAGGCCAGAACAACACAGCAGCCCTCTGTGAGATTACACCAACCCAGCCTGTGGAGAGACCACACACACACAAACACGCACGCACACAAACACACGCACAAATTCTTTGTGACATTGTTCAACTTGACAGTTGATATATATATGTACCTACGCATTCCTAAGATGTACACATAAAAACAGGGAGGGGGGTGTGTAAATTAAGTTAATAAAGTAATAGATAAATATAACTGTTAATGTACAAGTAGAACCCATTAGCTAAATACATTACTGTCATCATGATAATATTTTCTTCCTAATCTTGTAACCATCAAGTTATCAAACAATTTAAGTTTAACAAATTATACAGTCTGTCAGGGTTTTAATTTTAAAATATTGAGCAAGGTGAAATGAAACCGCATTCAATAAAAATTGCGTTCTTCCTTATTTACCTCTGGCCAAAGTAACGTGACAGTAACCATGACGACGCTGTTTAAAATGTGGCCGTTAGGAGGGTCGGTTGGTTACCATGGCGATGCCAGCTTGCTCTGAGCTGTTTATTGTTACCTCAGCTAATTCATTCTTTGAAAATACAGAACTACAGTTACATAACACAATTATTTGATAATAACTATTAACACTTTGAAAATATCATTTGTTTACCATTTACATCAAACAACATGACCCTCAAGTTGACACTTGTTGCCGTTGTTCTAAGTTCAGCTTTTGCTTTGACTCACACAGTCACAGGCACGAGTTAGCTAGCTAGCCAGCCCAACCTACCTTAACGTTACTTCATGACCCAACCTAGCTAGCGGAGCCAGATAGGAACTAAGCAGCTAATTGTCACGGACAACTTAAATATATACACCAGTATATAAAATAACATGAAGGTTTTATCTAGCCAGTCATGATATGATTGGTCAGACCTGCGATATTGTCCCTGCTAACAGCTGAAGCAGTGCCGGAGCCGTGTACGAGCTGTGCTACACTTCAGTTCATCTGTCACGATCTTACAGCAACGCAACTACGGCATCAACTGGAATTACACTGCATCGCCATCTAGTGGCGGTATCAGAACAGCACAACTGATTACTGCCACTAACTTTTATTGCTGGTAAACACTAGATTTTCAAAGATGTGGTGTCTTTTGAAACTTCCACACATTGCACCTATGTTCTCCATGTCTTTACACTATAATCCATCCAATCATTTTATTCTCGCACGCTTTTGCGAATATAACAGGTTAATTATTGCGTTACATTTAATTATTTTTGTATCAATGATAATAATAATGAAAATAAAAGCCTGATGTATTAGGTCATTTCTTTCATTTAAAACCCCTTATCAACACGTTTGGTAGCCTTTGTGAAGTAATATAAACTGCACAAAAAATGTAATAAGTAGGGGCATTTGAAGATTATTAGAATACTTATCTAAGAAATACTCCTGTAAATGATGTTATTCTTTAGATAATAGAGGCTAGAGCCAGAATATTGATCTCTGAATCAGACTATTCCACACAGCATGACTGCTTACAAAGGTATAATATCCAGGCTATGACTTGGGACTGGAACCACAGAAAAGTGACTAAACTAAACAATGTAACACTGCATCTAAACAGCAGCTCACATGTTGTTCAGATGGACACTCTCCCACCAAGATGTACACACATACCGTGCCGGTGAGTTAATGCCCGGCTTTACCAGCAGAATAAAATACCATTTTATTCACAATCCTTTCAGAAACACCACAATGCTGAAAATTAAACATCCTGCTAGACTGAACTCTGACAGTTCTACAGATGTAATTCTGACCCAAATGGGCCCTTTTCCTATACTGTAAGCTCTCTGAATTTGGGCAATGGGCTCATCTACCTTTTCTATGATCTTTTCTCTGGGCTTAACCCTCCCATCCCATACCAGACGTGCAGCTGCCACTTTTCAGAGTGGACAGTGAGTTAGTTTTCAGTGCTGTAGGATGTTTGGCCACCACCAAAAGTAAAGACAACACACATTTTTCATGTGTGGACAGTGAATTTGCTCATTTCCTTTAGTTTTCTGTGACAAACTTCCCACAGCACTGCAAGCTAACGCAGCTAAAGGCAGATTCACTGTAACAGGAAGTAATGCACATGCTCATGTATATGTATTGTGGTGTGGGCCTCTGGAGCTCCCTGCCATCAGCCGCCACTCAGCTCCACTTCAGCTGTGTCTCACCGGCCCGGCCTGCCGCCCCATGGACAGCGCCAGAGGGACAGGGCTGAGTTTCAGCATCTCCACTCCACACTCAGACCTGGACAGCGCCGGAGGGACAGGGCTGACTTTCAGTACCTCCACTCCGCACTCAGACCTGGACAGCACCGGAGGGACAGGGCTGTGTTTCAGCACCTCCACTCCACACTCAGACCTGGACAGCACCAGAGGGACAGGGCTGAGTTTCAGCACCTCCATTCCACACTCAGACCTGGACAGTGCCGGAGGGACAGGGCTGAGTTTCAGCACCTCCACTCCGCACTCAGACCTGGACAGCGCCGGAGGGACAGGGCTGAGTTTCAGCACCTCCACTCCACACTCAGACCTGGACCTGAGATACAGTCAGGACACCGGCAGCATACCAGTGCTTTTTCCACATCACTTTCCCCTTTGCCTGAGTAGCTGCTCGCCCTATATAGGCCTCATTGTCTCACTCCAGGGGTGTGCTGGCTTTCCCCTCACTGAGTGACTAACAGAGTCTCTGATTCCCGTTTTTTTTTTTTTGTGGCAGACTCAGACGTGCCCCTCCTTGTGGCCTGAATTTTGGACCCACCTGCACTTCCCTAGCACTTTTGCTTTCCTCAACATTTGAGTAGCCTGATCTTGTTTTGTGTTTCACTTTTCCCCTGTCTTCATTCATTGTGATACTGCTTTCACAATAAATGTCCTCACTCAAAAAATGGCTACAAAGCTTCAAAAAAACGTCATTATTTATTTTTTATTAGTTTTCTTTAATGCAGATTCATGCACAAACGTTTCGGCATGTTGCCTTCGTCAGTGTGCAGGTACAATGATTAAGACATTCCACCTTCTTATAAACAGGTAACAGCTGCCTTTCATTAGGGCTGCTGGCCAATTATTATGAGACAATTATTTATTAAGGCTGCTAGACAATCATAGTGAGACAATTAGATAAATTGGTAAATTGGTTAACAAGAGCAATTAAGGAGAATAGTAGAGGGGTGAATGTATCCACAAGTGGCCACAATAGAAGACATCAGGCTAAGCCGTTCATAAATCTATGTGGCCACTCGTGAGCCCAGTCACGCCCCTCAATCACAAATGCATTCAGGTTATACACTGTAAAATCGAAATCAACAAAAAAGCAGGCATAAAGGCCATACACAGAAATCTAAAGAAAAGGAATAAGGTCCAGCTCCTCATTGAGGCCCCCTGGTGACACAGATTTGAGTCTATATCCAGAAGGCCTCTCTTTGGAATATTTTTTTCTCAAAGCCACCTCCACTGCCTTGCCACTGGTGAGGTGATATCACATCTTCTTATAGAGGATTTATGTTCCCCAAGTCGTTGTTTTAAAGTGTAGTTTTACCTATATACACCTTGGGGCAGGGACACTTCAACAAGTAGATTACACCTTTTGTACTGCAAGTGATACACAATTTAATTTGATAAGATCTGGATGTTTAGGGACACACAAAATTATGTCCTTTCATCATATTACTACAAGATGCACAGCTCCTGCAAGGGAAACAACCATAAAAGCTTGTTTTTTCTCTTTAACTACGTCTGACTTTACTAGCATATTAGCCAAATTTCTTGCTCTTTTATAAGTAGCCTAAATAGAGCGGGCCTCTGAAAGGCTTGATTTAAGGAAGTGTCTGAGGACAAAATATGCCAGTGCTTGTTCACGATAGATCTAATTTTGTTAGAACAGTCATTGTAAGTCAGAACATAGTTAACGGAGAATGTCTTTTTTTGCTTACTCTGTGTTTTATTTAGCAGGTCATTTCTATTGAGACCTTTGACCTTCTGTTTATAGTCATTAAGCCATACTTCAGAGTATCCTCTTGAGCGAAAACGCTCAATGAGGAGCTTCGATTGTTTGTCGTATTCTTCTTCAGTGTCACAGATACGGCGAAGCCTATGCAACTGACTCACAGGTAACCCTTTCTTTAATGGTAATGGGTGATAACTGTCAGCTGACAAAATTGTATTTTTGTCAGTGGGCTTTCTATATACCGTAGTACTAAGGGAATTGCCTTTTTTAGTGACCAAGACATCTAAGAAGTGAGTAACTTCTGGGCTCTTCTCAACTGAAAAGGAAATAGATGGTAGTTTTGAATTAATGTAATTAACAAATTCCATCAGCTTAATTTCTGAATCGTTCCATATCATAAAACAATCATCAATATACTTGGTCCAGTATTTAATAGAACTTATGTAAGTATTGTTCTCATAAATATAATCAAGTTCAAATTTTCCCATGAACAGATTAGCATAGTTGGGGGCTAATGGAGTCCCCATGGCAGTGCCATGTGTTTGCAAGTACTAATCTTTATCAAAGAGAAAATAATTTTTTGTGAGCACCAATTGAGTGAGACTGATAATAAACTCAGTAGGCACACTACCTTCATGATCGGAAAGAAAGAATCTCAGAGCCTCCAGGCCGGTATTCGTAGGTATGGAGGTGTATAGAGAACCAACATCTAATGTAACGAAAAAGTCACCTCCATCTATGTTTGACAATGCTTGTAAATTCACTAAAAAATCTGTGGTGTCTTTCAAGTATGATGGTAATAGCTTAACTATGGGGTAAATATGAAAGTCCACAAACCGAGAAATGTTCTCAGTAAGGGAGCCGATGCCTGATACTATAGGCCTCAAAGGAGGATCTTCAAGGGATTTATGAATCTTAGGCAATGCATATAGTACAGGTATGGCAGGGTGATTCACAGAGAGATATTGAATTACAAGATTGCTCTTGTTAACCAATTTACCAATTTATCTATTGTCTCACTATGATTGTCTAGCAGCCTTAATAAATAATTGTCTCATAATAATTGGCCAGCTAATGAAAGGCAGCTGTTACCTGTTTATAAGAAGGTGGAATGTCTTAATCATTGTACCTGCACACTGAAGAAGGCAACACGCCAAAACGTTTGTGCATGAATCTGCATTAAAGAAAACTAATAAAAAAATAAATAATGACATTTTTTTTAAAGCTTTGTAGCCATTTTTTTTAGTGTGAACCAATGTCTTTTCAATTGACGACATTTCTCCGGTTTCTACGCACCAAACAAATTAAAACGGGTGAGCGCGGTGATTTCTCTTGTTATGAACAATAAAAGTCCTCTACAGGCATGTTGCCAGCACTGTCTACCTCGTCTGTGCCTCGTTCCCATAGCATACAGTATGGATGTGATAAAAGTTTATTAAAGGAGATGAAAGGTATGGAATTGAAGGTATCTGTAAGTGGGTGGAAAATCACAACCTGTACCTGTACAACATGCCATATAAATGCTCTGCCCGTTTGCAAATGTTGCACACAATGCAAATCATGCAAACTATGCAGACTACACGGAAGTATAAAACAGTCCTTAGAAGGACCATCTCTGTCAACCCTTGCAGGAGGAGTATGCAACACATACAGGCATGATATATTCAATGATTAGGGCACACCAGTAGTACAATACCCCTTATTTAATTTACTGTAAGTATAATTACCATGCAGTGCCCACAAACCCTGTAGAGGGGGGAGCGTGGTCTGGTGGGGATGGCGGAAGGTACTAGAGTTTTGGTCAGGTCAAACTTTATTCTGTCAAATGTAAACTAGTGTGGATTGCGGGAGATGTTCTCTGGATAGCATTTAAGGGAAGCTCAAACAACTTACTTCATTACCCAAAGACCTTTCATATAAAGCATTTTTGGTATCCATCACAATTTCTTTGTGTTTCTTTTCTTTATCTTACAATCACTTCAGGTGCATGTCCTTTCCTCTCTTATAGCATAGTGTCCAGTCCATCTTGCCATGTCTTGTAAATAAAATGATTGAATCTTAACACTGTTAAAGCTTTCTATTCATGGTTATTGGCAACTCTCATATTTAGTCATATAATAAAGTACTCTTTCTCCTACAACGCATCCAAAGTATGTGGCTTACTTATACACTGACAGAATTGTGCATCTCTGCTCGAACAAATCACTGCATTGGTCCCATAAATAAACTTCTTTTCATCATCTTGTGTTTGAAAGCCAACTCTAGGGAATGACATCCGGTCCAGACCTCCATAGAAGCATCCAATTGCACCAAGTGTGGCTCTGACAGACAGTAGCACGTCCAATGCAAAAGGAGGCTACTGCCCTCCTGGAAGAGCATATAGAACACTGCAGCGCTACTATAGCCAAGGGCTACAGACAATAGCCAAGGGCTACAGACTCCAGAGTGAAACCCCCCATTTCAACAGAGTCATTTACTCTCAAACACAAGAGAGCACTCCCATGTTTAAGAGGAATAAATTCCTTCCCTCTTACAAAAAGGGGGAAATACGTGTGGTTCCCAGAGATCGAATCCAACATAGTTTTTATTTTCATTATTTGCAACTCCCAAAGAAGGGCGGTCCTCAACTTTATATCTTGGATCACAATGTTAAACAAACATTTGAGGCAGTACAATTTCAAAATGTTAACATACAGCACTCTTTCACGTTCAATATGTCTGAACAACTGGAAAATTTTGTGCAATTCTTTTAATCAATCGTCGGCACCCTATAATTGATTAATAATGATTAACTGATTAGAGTAAAATCGACTCCATGGCCTATAAAAAGAATGACTTAAAATATGCTTAACTTAATACTTAAGCATTTGTTAAGGAATATGAGCATGTCTATGTGCTTTTGGGTCAGTCTGGTGTGCAGTCTGCTGAAGGTGAGACCAGCAGCTGAGAAGACGTGCTCAGATGGCACTGATGTTCCCGGAATGGACCAATAACGTTTCACTAATGCTGCCGGTCAAGGGAACCGTGACACTCTAATAGAAATGTCTCTTTAATTTGAAATCTAATCACCAACATTAGGTTATTCATTGAAATGGTTTATTTAAATTCAACTGTTTAATCTATTGAGTTAATTAATTAACTTAACATCACTATTTCACATCAGTAAATCTGAAAGATGCCTTCTTCCACGTAGGCATTTATCCCCCTCACACAAAATTCCTCCGCTTCGCCCATCGTGGTGTTTGCTACAAATACACAGTTCCACCCTTTGGCCTTTCCCTGAGTCCACACGTGTTTCTGTCTTTGTGTAGAGGCGGGTCTGGCTCCAGGCTATTGGCTGATCATTGCCAATACTAGGCTAGGCTAGGCTCCCTTATTCATTTTGTGATTTAAATTTAATATCAAATAGGATTCATTCCTGCTTGTTTTCAAATTTTTGGAGGGAGAGCACTTTATAAATAGAAGTAGGATTGTTGGTTTTTATCATTATCTGAATTGGATTAGCCAGCTAATGTCATCAAATTTAGATCTGGTTAGCTAGCTAGGTGGCTGGTAGAAATGATCACAAACAACAAGCAACTAATATATTATTATGGTCACCTTGATTTCACTTAGTCTATGTTTCTCTCACAACTAGATCAGGATGTGCTTCATTGTTATCCGTTAAACGTTCATTGTTCAAATCACCAGTTTCTTTGGTAAAACATTTGTGCTGTTATCATTTATTTTATTTTATTTTTAGAATAAAATTGTTTGCAATATATAATATAAATATATGGCATGTTTCCTTCTTTTGAATTACTACGCAGTAAATTCAATCTGCCTCAAACCCATTTCTTTCGATTTTTACAAATTCGCAACTATATTAGATCTAATACAACTACCTTTCCTAATGCACCTAATAACACCCAGATGGAATCCTTGTTTTCTGTTGATCCTTCATCTAGGGGGGGTAATATCTTATATCTATAACCATATGTCCGAACAAATAGATATACCCCTAGATTTTCTGAAATCCGCTTGGGAGGAGATCTTACCAGAGCTCTGTTAATGAAGTGCTGTGCTTTTCACAGAACCTTATGGATGAAGAGAAATCCTTTCCTACCATAAAGGTCTACCTGGCAGCTATCACTGCTTGTCATGTTGGGTTGAAAGACCATGCAGTGGGGCAGCACTCCCTCATTCTCAGGTTCATGAAGGGGGCTCACTGTTCTCTGCCTGTTGCTAAAAAGCTCATTTCCCCTTGGGATTTAACACTGGAGCTGGAGGCTCTGTCTCTAAGGCCGTTTGAGTCTATAAATTAGATTAAAATTGTTGTCTCTCCAGACAGCGTTGCTACTCGCACTAGCCTCAACTAAGTGAGTCAGTGACCTCCATGCACTCTCAGTGCATCTCTCATGCACAATATTCTCCCCTAATATGGAAAGGCTTTTTCTTAAGCCCGATCCAGCCTTTATGCCTAAAAGCTTCCCTGTTTTCACATATGAGGTGTTGGAGCTTGCCGCTTTTCACCCACCACCTTTCTCCACTGAAGAGCAGCATAGGCTGCATATGCTGTGTCCTGTGTGTTCTCCACACGTATATGGAAAAGATAAAGGCTTTTAGAAAGAAAGACCAACTCTTCGTCACCTGGGCCCCTGCCTGCAAAGGGAAAGCATCTGTAAGCAGTGGCTGTTTCATTGGCTTGTGAAAGCTCTTGTAATGGCCTATGATTCAAAGCGGATAACACCCCCCTTGGGCCTGAGGGCTCATTCTATGAGGAGCATGGCTGCATTGTGGGTTCTACCCACAATGCAGCCATGCTAGGTTCTACCACCTGAACGTCACCAGGAGGCCGGTAGCCCACTCAGTTCTGGGGGTGAGCTCTGTGCTATGGGTCTTAGAACTTCACATTGTTCCCGGGCCCTGGCTATAGCATTGGGCAGTGGAATGTGTTTAGTACTTCCCTACATGGGATGTGCCAGACCCCACCCTCCCCTCAGGGGAGGAGGCACCCCTTGCTGGCCTGACAGCGTCTCAGCTAACGTAACATAATAATGAAAACAGGCCATTCAGCTCAACAATGCTTGCCATTTTCCAAACTAAATTCTACCTAGTGCTCTGATTACCTACAGACTAGACAGCATCTAACACTGTATCAAGTCTTGTCTTGAAAACCCCCAGAGTTCCTACCTCTACTACGTGGCTATTCCACAAAGTGACTACTCTGTGTGAAAAAATGCTTCTCAATGTCTGTGCGGAATTTACCTTTTAGCAATTTCCATTTATGGTCCCTCGTTCTACTAATAGAACTCAAGGAGTTTGTCCGCATGCTGCAGGAGATCTCCTACCTGGGCACCAGGCAGGCAACACATCATCCAGGATTTCCTTTTTTTAGACTATGCTGTCTACCCCTCTAATGATTGAGTCCCCCTCTATCACCAACTCCCTTTTCTGGGAGGATGTGGCCACCTGGGTGCCCAGTGGCTCATCAGTCCTTCACTCTCAGGGTCAAGAGCCAGATCCAGTTCCTGGAAGGGCCAGAATCGGTTGGACACCACAACCTCTGGAGATGCTGCCCCTGTGTGGTGTGCACGTCCTTTTCTACATCTGTGCCCCACTGTCACTTCCTGCCTGCTCTGGCTTCTCCCCTCTTCCCAGCTCTGGTGTGCATACTAAATCCTTAAAGAACAAGCTACTCAGTTCCTGGAACTCTGCCAACTGCAAACCGTGGAGTCCAGCAAGCTGGCCCTCAAGATCAAGAATCTTGCTCTCAAGGTGCTCAACCAGTTGACAATGGTGGCAGGCAAACTCACCCTGGAAATCGCTTTCCAGAAGCGCGATCATCCTGCAGCCCTCACACAGCTTTGGCCACATTTTTAGCCCCTAAATATCACCTTATCTCTCCCTAAGCCTATAGTACGTTACTGCCAAGATGGAGACACCAAGACCACAACTTAAAAACGCTCAAGGTGGCTCCAGGCAACCAGCAGCAGAAACTGGACAGAACTGAAAATAATCACATTTTAACTCCGCGTTCAATTAAGAATGACCAGGTGTGGAATCAATCGGGGTTATAATGAACTAACTTAACTTTTACTGTATAGCAATTACTAAATAACAATAACAGAAGGAACCCGTGTACTAGGTCATATTTTGTTAATATCTCAGGACAAATTACAACCTAAAGTTGACCGGAATCACATTATAATTAACTGAAACCAACGTTAGCACGTAACAATAAAGGCAAACTATCTCACGACAGTTATATTTTGCACCTGGGAAAGCGAACAACCAAAAAAAAAACCTCCTGTCGGCAAGAAGGTGGCCAAATAAGCAAATCAACTTGTTTAACTTTAGGTTCCTGTTGTAACCCAGGTTCTCTGAAACATTAAATGGGATCAGCTGAGCCCCTGTGCTGAGGCCGTCTCAGGACCCTCTGGTGCTGCACACTGCTAAGGGATCAGCTGAGCCCCTGTGCTGAGGCTGTCTCAGGACCCCCTGGTGTTGCACACTGCTAAGGGATCAGCTGAGCCCCTGTGCTGAGGCCGTCTCAGGACCCCCTGGTGCTGCGCACTGCTAAGGGATCAGCTGAGCCCCTGTGCTGAGGCCGTCTCAGGACCCCCTGGTGCTGCGCACTGCTAAGGGATCAGCTGAGCCCCTGTGCTGAGGCCGTCTCAGGACCCCCTGGTGCTGCACACTGCTAAGGGATCAGCTGAGCCCCTGTGCTGAGGCTGTCTCAGGACCCCCTGGTGCTGCACACTGTTAAGGGATCAGCTGAGCCCCTGTGCTGAGGCCGTCTCAGGACCCCCTGGTGCTGCACACTGCTAAGGGATCAGCTGAGCCCCTGTGCTGAGGCCGTCTCAGGACCCCCTGCTGCTGCACACTGCTAAGGGATCAGTGGGCAGGGAGTGGGGGAGCCCCGATACTTCCAGGGAGAGCAGGGCAGCAGTGCAGTACTGTATGACAGGGGAACATCTGCACACTGTGTTTATACATTAAAATACAGGAATAAGCAGTGAGCAGGCT
This sequence comes from Anguilla japonica, assembly GCA_025169545.1. Lineage (NCBI taxonomy): Eukaryota > Metazoa > Chordata > Actinopteri > Anguilliformes > Anguillidae > Anguilla > Anguilla japonica. The sequence continues at coordinate 3,464,542 of CM045898.1, read as the reverse complement.
GTATGGACCCAGCAGCGGTCTATATTGTGATTAAAACTCAGACAGCAGTGTATTTACATGCACACGTAACATGTTGCAGACAAAGATCACTCCATTTCAATATTGCATGTAAAACTCCAGGAGGCACTGTTGGACAACCGACATCCATCCATCGATTATCTATACCCACTTATCCAGGACAGGGTCGCGAGGGGTGCTGGAGCCTGGCGGCAGTGTAGCACAGTGGGTAAGGAACTGGCCTTGTGACCGAAAGGTCATAGGTTCGATTCCTGGGTAGGCCACTGCTGTTGTACCCTTGAGCAAGGTACTTAACCTGCATTGCTTCAGTACACATCCAGCTGTATAAATGGATACAATGTAAAAAAATAAATAAATAAAATAAAATAAATGCTGTGTAAATGTTGTGTAAGTCGCTCTGCATAAGAGCGTCTGCTAAATGCCCGTAATGTAATGTAATGAGCCTATCCCAATGTGCGTTGGGCCGGACAGGCTGCCAATCTATCACAGGACACACACACCATGCACTCACACACTCATACCTATGGGCACTTTACTGTCTTCTATGAGCCTACCTGCATGTCTTTGGACTGTGGGAGGAAACTGGAGTACCTGGAGGAAACCCACGTGGACACGGGGAGAACATGCAAAAGAAAGGCCATTCTCCACACAGAAAGGCTCAGGGCTCGGTTTGCGGGAGGAATTCAGGGCAATTAGAGGACCATGCCTACTGGTTAAGCAGACACACACCTGGATAATGTTACGAATCAATCCAGGATTTAGAAGTGTGCTTCTTTCCACAGTAGGCGTCTGAGACCGGGATCCCCCACGACGGTGAGAGAGAGCACGTACAGACCAGAGAAAAGGCTGAAAAGCGCTCGTATAATTTCATTTATTTTGTCTTTGTTATTTTAGTTTATTGTTTTTGCCCAGATCCCGTGAGGGTGACGGGCAAAGGTTTTTCGTTTGTGTTTGTGATTACGGTCTCTCTCGCTATCCCAATAAAATGCTGAGATATCTGGAATTTACACATCTCCCTGTGTCCAGCTCTTCTGTCCCTATTAGGGTAGTCATGGTGTGTGACACCGGATTTGAACCCAGAATCTTCTTGCTGTGAGGTGACAGTGCTACCAACTGCACCACCGTGCCACCCTCAGACCAGTATTTACAGTCAATGCCCTTGAACACAAGTGGTATTGCGTGCAAGAACCTCTCCCTTAACCTACATATAAAATGACTTAATTTAACAATTATTATTGAAAATTACATTTATAAATTAAATAGACAAATTCTTTGATAGGTCAATCGACAGTAACCTGGTGGAATCAAGTGACAAGCCAAAACAAATTCTGTATCAGTTCAGAAGACTAAATCTCATAAAAAACACGTTTTCAATATACAAAAATGCCAAGTTACTCACATACAAGACATACACCGTCCATAACTCATTCATTCAGACTGCCAACATCCAGGCCTGCCATTAAAAGTATTGATATCCAAATGACTACAAACAATATAGGCTATCTTGCCTCACCGAAATGAAATAAGATGTATTCCAAAGCAATGCTACCCAATATTTCCTCAATTCTTTCAAGTCACTTGGCCCTGTGTGCATAAGCATGCACTACATGGACAGGCCAAACATATGTGTGGATGGCTCTCTCACAGTCAAGATTGATTGAATAGGCGTGTATATGTCCAATTTGTATTGGTATGTATGTATTTCGCTGCCCAGCCTTTCTGTTGCGTGAATGATAGTATGTTTCTTGGTATAAGTGTGTGTTCGTAAATGTGAATGTAACATGCTGTGAGGGAAATGTCCCCATGGGGATAAAGAAGTTCTCTATGTATGTATGTACAATATGTATTTTACATGCAGTATTTATTGTACGTAGCAAATATACAATAACTTGTACATGTAGCCTACTCAAATTCAGTTCAGAAGCAAGTATAAACATGTTTTCTGGAGAAATATGCTTCCTGTAGTTACTCAGCAGCAGTTTTGTACATGAATTTCAATGTGTTCCATGAGGCAATTAGAAATATTTGACTCTTTGATCTGACACAAAGTTTGCATGACATTGTAAAATGGTAAGATTACAAAACACAGGGCCAAGTGACTTGAAATAATTGAGGAAATATTGGGTGTGGAATTTTTAAGAGTTCAATTTATTCCGCCGTACTTTCGTAAGTAGAAAAATAAATGCAGGCACGTCTTCGTTTCAAAATAGGTCGTTTAATGTAGCAAAGGAACTAGTGGGTCTGTTACCCAAGTACAGATAAACACAGAACCAACAAATGACAGAGACAGTGAATACCCTGTTCCTTCAAGGAAACAAAGGGCCAAATGGCTATCTTAAACACATCACGGGGAGGGGGGGGGGAGGTAATCAGACATTGGGGGGGAAGAAACAAGGTGTGGGGGAGTTGGCCTGAAGTAGGGGGTAGAGGATATCACACAATGGTACTGCATATCAAAGTGAGACAATTTGACTGGGCAAGGGGGTAGAGGATGTGGCACAAAGGATGTGATTAAAAGGTCAATTTAACTGAGTGTGGTGGTAAACAATCAATGTCATCTGCAAATGGCCAACTACAATGTGAGACACCTCAGAGGGGTAAACTGTGGCTCCCATGTTTTCCAACATTGGGTAGCATTGCTTTGAAATACATCTTATGTAATTTCGGGGAGGCAAGATAGTCTATATTGTTTGTAGTACCGTAACTTGGCGTCATTTTGATATCAATACTTTTCAGTAACTTGGCATTTTTGTACGTTGAAAACGTGTTTTTTATGAGATATCATTTCTTTTTGCAAAGCGTTTTATTATGCGAGTGAGAAATGCGAAGTGACCCTGTAAGAAACGGTTGTGGATTATGGCTATCCTTGTGTGAATTTGTACAGTCTGATGAGCGTGTACTGTTTAGCAGTTTTGGTTTGCTATATATGTAAAACAGTGGCTGTGACAAAGGGTGCGGTGGCGTAAGCGTAAACGCAACAGTAATGCAGGTGAAATATGGCCAGTGTATGTACTCACGGATTTGACGGCCATCCAACAAGCCTTGATTGAGAAAAGAATCAGCAAGCCCGTAGAATTAGAGCTCTCTAGGTCGCAACTTGTGTGCCCTGCTGTCCTGCTCCGTTGTCTGTTATTTCGTGGAGATGCACTTTTAGTGTTTGTAAGGTTTATAAGGCATTTTGATAGGCTTATCTGCAGGTGGGAATCCTCTTCGCTGTTTTGCTAAGCTAGAACTGGAAAACTTGATAGTGGAGAATAAGAGCAGACGCATATATCCCAGCAGGCTTTGCATATGAGAAAATAACAACAGTGTGAGAGAAATTAGGATGAAATGATGAAATTGCATAGTGGAAACAATATGTTTTTAGCAGAATGGGTATGTAGGTGAAAGTTGAGATGATCACAGACTATAGTGCGGAGTAAATAAAGTGACCAGGAGCGAGTTTAGTTTCCTTCTGGAACGGTATATATAATAGTTGGTGTAAGGTAGCACCCATTGAAGTGGAGGGTTAAGTAACGTGTGAAATCTATTGCACTGATGTGCTTTCTTTTCATGTTCAGTACTAGTAGTTATACTTATGAGTGAATCATGATTTTAAATGTAATGTTTTAATGGGGAGTTGCAGAAAGTACATACGTAGTAATTGTTTGTATGTGGCTAGATAGAGAACAGGGTGAGGTAACATGAATGTAGAAACGTGGCGTTTGCTGATAAGAAGGTTTTGTATGGTAGCCAAGTGAAGAAATATAGTTAGTGGGAAATGGCAGAGTGGTGAACCGGTGTAACTTTTTAATAAAATGAATACATTTGGCGTCATGGAATGCATATGGGTGGCCGTGAGTGAGTTTTGGTAAAGCAAATATAAGCGTAAGAAAACGTTAGTGTAAAATATGAAAATATCTGCCTGAGGGCAAGGCAGGATTCAATCCTTCAACCTCAGGCTTATCAGACTGTGACTTTGTTAGTGCAGCACCATGACATAGCTGTGCAATGCATGAAATATCATTAGCAAACCTGTCCGTGGTTTTAAAGAAGAACACAGGCCAGTAAGCACAGAAGAGCTCCCGTTGAATCCATATGGCTTTGCAATATTGTAGCCGGTTAATAACTGAACGTGCAGACGGTACGTCATAATGCAGTGTATACGTTCGGCGAACGGCGGGTAGATATGGTGCAAAAGCAATAATTGAGAAGTAGTAGACAATTATTAGTGAGAGTAAAAGCAGGTTAAAGAAACATGTCCCTAGCTGGGCTTGAACCTACAACCCCATGTTCCCAAGGCTGTAACCTTACCCACTAGGCCTCAGGCAGATTAGCTGTCTAAACTGGAAATGTTTCAGAGTAAGAAGGTATGGGTATTTTGCGTGTGTATGTGAGTTTTTGATTGGGTCGTGAGGGTGAAGATTTGGCTGATGTCGGTAAAATGTCCAATGGGGAGACATGTTGTTAGTGGGATAGGCGGCAGGAAAAATAAGAATGAGAAGAAGAAGAAGAAGAAAGAGAAGAAGAAGAAGAAGGAGGAGAAAACGCAAAATCCCCTTAGTATGGGGCTTTATTGTATGGACATGTGAAGTTGCTTAAGAAATCTGTCTGTTGAAATGGGGTCAGAATGTACAGAATTTAATGTTTTTAAGGGCTGGGTGTCTGTGGCTGTTGTGGTTATTTCTGTGGGGAACCCTGAAAAGTGCCAAACTCTCGGTGCTGTATAGGTATGGGGCATGCCCCCACCAAGGCGTAACTTGGCGGGATGGCATACCTGCCATCCCAATAGTCGGTGTAAAGCATCAACTGTTAAAGTGGAGGGTTAAGTAACGTGTGAAATCTATTGCTCTGATGTGCTTTTCTCATGTTCAGTACTAGTAGCTATACTTATGAGTGAGTCATGATTTTAAATGTAATGTTTTAATGGGGAGTTGCAGAACGTACATACGTAGTAATTGTTTTTATGTGGCTAGATAGATAACAGGGCGAGGTAACATGAATGTAGAAACGTGGCGTTTGCTGATAAGGTTTTGTACGGTAGCCAAGTGAAGAAATATAGTTAGTAGAAATGGCACAGTGGTGAAGTGGTGTAACTTCTTAATAAAATGAATACATTTGCCGTCATGAAATGCATATGGGTGGCCATGAGTGAGTTTTGGTAAAGCAAATATAAAAGCGTAAGAAAACGTTAGTGTAAAAGAGGAAATTATCTGCCTGAGGGGGAGGCGGGATTCAATCCTTCAACCTCAGGCTTATCAGACTGTGACTTTGTTAGTGCAGCACCATGACATACTATGCAATGCGTGAAATATCATTAGCAAACCTGTCTGTGGTTTTAAAGAAGAACACAGGCCAGTAAGCACAGAAGAGCTCCCGTTGAATCCATATGGCTTTGCAATATTGTAGCCGGTTAATAACTGAACGTGCAGACGGTACGTCATAATGCAGTGTATACGTTCGGTGAACGGCGGGTAGATATGGTGCAAAAGCAATAATTGAGAAGTTGTAGACAATTATTAGTGAGGGTAAAAGCAGGTTAGAGAAACGTGTTCCCAGCTGGGCTTGAACCTACAACCCCATGTTCCCAAGACTGTAACCTTACCTACTAGGCCACAGGCAGATTAGCTGTCTGAACCGGAAATGTTTCAGAGTAAGAAGGTATGGGTATTTTGCGTGTGTATGTGAGTTTTTGATTGGGTCGTGAGGGTGAAGATTTGGCTGATGTCGGTAAAATGTCCAATGGGGAGACATGTTGTTAGTGGGATAGGCGGCAGGAAAAATAAGAATGAGAAGAAGAAGAAGAAGAAAGAGAAGAAGAAGAAGAAGAAGAAGAAGGAGAAAACGCAAAATCCCCTTAGTTTGGGGCTTTATTGTGTGGACATGTGAAGTTGCTTATGAAATCTGTCTGTTGAAATGGGGTCAGAATGTACAGAATTTAATGTTTTTAAGGGCTGGGTGTCTGTGGCTGTTGTGGTTATTTCTGTGGGGAACCCTGAAAAGTGCCAAACTCTCGGTGCTGTATAGGTATGGGGCAAGGCGTAACTTGGCGGGATGGCATACCTGCCATCCCAATAATAATAATACTAACGATTACAATAGGTGCCCTGCACCTTCGGTGCTTGGCCCCTAACAACAACAATAATAATAATAATAATAATAATAATAATAAAGCAAATACATGCACTGCAGCTTTCAGATTTGACATTAATGAGGAGGATCAAGTTTATTGGGAAAGATATCCAGGAACAGCGAATTGCAGATCTTGCAGCGACACCATGTTACAGCATTGCACTCGACGAGAGCACGGACATAAGCGACATGGCACAATTGTGTGTGTGGGTTCGCTTTATTCAAAAGGACGAATTTCGGGAGGAGCTGTTATGTCTGAGAACCCTTTTAATGTGCCATTGTTAAGCCTTACACCTGCTCTGAAAAACCTTTGTCCAGACCTTGCTGTAATACAGAGTGAGATTCTTGAGCTGCAGGTCAACGATGTACTGAAAACTGAGCTCAGATCAGGCGTTGCTCATTTCTGGAGCATGGTCCCAGCCTCAGATTATCCACATTTAAAGCTTTGTGTGCAGAAGGTAATGAGCTTTTTTGTGAGCACTTACTCATGTGAGGCAACATTTTCAATAATGAGCATTGTCAAAAGAAAAGATAGAAGTAGGCTTACAGATGTGCATCTTGATTGTTTGACTAGGATTGCAACCACTAACTACAAGTTTTGCATGGAGAAAGTCAAAGGGCAGCTAAAACACATGAGAGCCTCAACATATTGATACAAATATAACGGAGAAAAAGTCGTTTTTCATCTCTATTAGTAGGCCAATATATACATTTTAGTGAACTTTTTTTTATTTCATGTTGATAATGCTTATGTATAATTGCATATGTACATACATACATACATACATAAGATGAGGTCCACTCCCAGCCTTACACACTCACACACAAGTATTATACCTTTTAATAATGCAATGTAATTATGAATTGAGAATAAAAAGAGATGTAAGGATGGAAAGCATGGTACTGTATTTTTTTTTTTAAACATACACAAAGATGGTAAATATCTTGACAGTGATGATTAAAAAAAAAACATCTGAGTTATATCTGCAATCTCTGTGGCTCTTTGAGTAATCGTCTTACTCATAAGTGACTCTCCTAAGAAAATTAGTGAGTACCACTGAACTACGGCAGAAACTGGAATTACACTACATCACCATCTAGTGGCTGTATGAGAACACCACAACTGATTATTGCCACTAACTTTTACTGCTGGTAGACACTAGATTTTTAAAAACGCGGTGTCTTCTGAAAATTCCACACATTGCACCTATTATCTGTGTGTCCTTGCCCTATAATCCATCCATTCATTTTATTCGCGCACACTATTGCAAATATAACAAGGTAATTATTGCGTTGCATTTAATTATTATTGTAACAATGATAATAACAATGATAATAAAAGCCTGATATATTAAGTCATGTTTTACTTTTGTAGGAAAATTTTGAGACTCCCCATGATTGTGATGACGTCACATGTTAAAGTTAGGGTGTTCCCATCAATGTTGATCAAACTGGTTCCTCCAAACTCTTGATGCATCATGATAAAAATATATCACGTGTAACTATTCACTCATATAATCAATATGTAATCCAATAACTCTATATCAGTAGTTGTAGCTAAGCTTATGGAAATGCAAAAAACCACAGTATCAACTGTAGAAAAAAAGCAAGAGAACACAGAAGGCTTAAAAAAACCACACTCAGCAGAAAATACTAGTCACTCAGCAGAAAATACGAGACAAAATAATTTTGGTGCCAAGAATGACGTTATCACCTAAGAACAAAGAAAGTCATTTTGGTGCCAAGAAGGTCAGATAGTCACAACATCAGACGTCTGGAATAACACCATTATGGTGCCAAAAAGAACAGGTGGCTGGGATTTATGTAAATGTATAAGGGGTTGTGGAGTTTGTGGAGTACATTTTGTGTATAAAAAGATTGTAAAACTAACAGTCGGGGTTCAATTCGGCGGAATTGATCCGGCTTTGTTGTGCACTTGTGCAAATAAAGTCTAACCTTTCTGAAGAGCTTGCTACTGTGGTGTCTTTTCCCTCGTGAAGTAGTTTTCTACAGATTGACGATTGGACTCAGAATTATGTCGGTTCCTAGACACGACACTTTTAAAACCCCTTATCAACATGTTTTGTAGACCTTGTGGAGTAATATAAACTGCACAAAAAATTTAATAAGTTGGGACATTTGAAAGAATTAGAATACTTATCTAAGAAATACTCCTGTAAATGATGTCATCCTTTAGATGATAGTGGCTAGAGCCAGAACATTGATCTCTGAATAAGGCTATTCCACACAACATGTCTGCTTACAGTGGTATAATATCCAGACTATTACTTGGGACTGGAACCACAGAAGAGTGACTAAACTAAACGATGTAACACTGCATCTAAACAGCAGCTCACATGTTGTTCAGATGGACACTCTCCCACCAAGATGTACACACACACCCTACCGGCCAATAGTTAATGCCCGGCTTTACCAGTAGAATAAAATACCATTTTATTCACAATCCTTTCAGAAACACCACAATCCTGCAGCACACACACAAAACTCACCTTCATCAAAAGGTCAGTGTGTGAAAGAGAGTGGGGTAAATGTATGGATTTCATTAGAGTTCATAGCAGGTAGTGAATAATGGAGATGGATGTAGACTGCAATGTGTGACAGACCTGAAACATTTTACTATACAGGCAGTCAATCTTTTACCATGTCAATCAGACACTCAGCATCCAGTCATCACCTGTGACCTGATACTACAGACTCCACTGAAACCTTACATTCTGCTCAGGAACCACAAACCTGGCAACCCTCAAAAGGTTTTATCCTGCTTTTATTTGCTTGTTGTGATCGAGGAGTAAGGTATATATGGGTAAAGAAAGAATGCTGGTGGACAGAGGAGTAAACTGAGAGAGAAAGAGGGTTTTAATATTTCACTGAATAGAACCATACTATTTAGTTAAGATCACACAATACACAGCACTACTCACCCCAGTCTCTGTAGTTTACACTTTGGACTCCTCAATCCAGCACAGAGCAGCTCCACTCCTGAATCTCCCAGGTTATTGTAGCTGAGGTCCAGATCTCTCAGGGGTGAGTTTGATGACTGGAGAGCTGAGGCCACAATATTACAGGACTTGTGTGTGAGTTCACAGTTGTTCAGTCTGCAAAGAAGAGTCAATATAGTATTATTATATTACGTACACATGAAGCATGTATCTAATATGGGAAATGTGCCAATGACAGTATTCAGCGATGAAGAGTGAAATGGAGGATTTTAAAGTTGATGATAATCTGAGGAAGATGTCTGTGCTACACTCTCCAACTGCAGTATTTTGCACCTGAAAATTAAACATCCTGCTGGTCTGAACTCTGACTGTTCTACAGATGTAATTCTGACCCAAATGGGCCCTTTTCTTATGCTGTAAGTTCTCTGAATTGGGGCAATGGGCTCATCTACCTTTTCTATGATCTTTCTCTGGGCTTAACCCTCCCATCCCATACCAGACGTGCAGCTGCCACTTTTCAGAGTGGACAGTGAGTTAGTTTTCAGTGCAGTAGGATGTTTGGCCACCACCAAAAGTAAAGATGTAAAAGGCAACACATTTTTCAGAGTGGACAGTGACTTTGCTTCTTTACTTTTGGTTTTCTGTGACAAACTTCCCACAGCACTGCAAACTAACACACAGCTAAAGGCAGATTCACTGTAACAGGAAGTAATGCACATGCTCATATATAAGTATTGTGGTGTGGTCCTCTGGAGCCCCGCACCTCCCTGTCATCAGCCACCATTCAGCTCCGGAGGGACAGGGCTGAGTTTCAGCACCTCCACTCCACACTCAGACCTGGACCTGAGATACAGTCAGGGCACCGGCAGCATACCAGTGCTTTTTCCACACCACTTTCCCCTTTGCCTGAGTAGCTGCTGGCCCTATATAGGCCTTGTGGTCTCACTCCAGGGGTGTGCTGGCTTTCCCCTCACTGATTGACTAACAGAGTCATTGATCCTCGTTTTTTTTTTTTTTTTTTGTGGCAGACTCGGACGTGCCCCTCCTCGTGGCCTGAATTTTGGACCCGCCTGCACTTCCCTAGCACTTTTGCTTCCCCCAACATTTGAGTAGCCTGATCTCTCTCTTACAGTAGTCTTTCACCTCGACTTTTGTGTTTCACTTTTCCCCTGTCTTCATTCATTGTGATACCGCTGTCACAATAAAAGTCCTCAACAGGCATGTTGCTAGCACTGTCTGCCTCGTCTGTGCCTCGTTCCCATAGCATACAGTATGGATGTGATAAAAGTTTATTAAAGGAGATGAAAGATGTGGAATTGAAGGTATCAGTAAGTGGGTGGAAAATCACAACCTGTACCTGTACAACATGCCATATAAATGATTTGCAAATGTAGCACACAATGCAAATCACGCAAACTATGCAGACTACACAGAAGTATAAAACAGTCCTTAGAAGGACCATCACTGTAAACCCTTGCAGGAGGACATGCAACAGATACAGGAATGATATATTCAGTCATTAGGGCACACCAGTAGTACAATGCCCCCTATTTACTGTCAGTATAATTACCAAGCAGCACCCCTGTCCCTGTAGGGGGGGGGGGGGGGGGTGAGCTCCTGGGGATGGCGGTAGGTACTAGAGTTTTTTTCAGGTCAGACTCTATTTTGTCAAATGTAAACTAGTGTGGATTGTGGGAGATGTTCTCTGGATAGCATTTAAGAGAAGCTCAAACAATTTACTTCATTTTCCAAAGTCCTTTCATAAAAAGCATTTTTGGTACGCATCACAATTTCTTTGTGTTTCGTTTCTTTATCTTACAATCTCTTCAGGTGCATGTCCTTTCCACAGCATGGTGTCCAGTCCATCTTGCCATGTCTGGTAAATAAAATGATTGCCTCTTAACACTGTAAAAGCTTTCTATTCATGGTTATTGGCAACTCTCATATTTAGTCATATGATAAAGTACTCTTTCTCCTACAGTGCATCCAAAGTACGTGGCTTACTTTCTAAGTATGCATCTCTGCTAGAACAAATCACTGCATTGGTGCCATAAATAAACTTCTCTTTCGTCATCTTGTGTTTGAAAGCCAACTCTAGGGAACGACATCCAGTCCAGACCTCCATAGAAGCATCCAGTTGCACCAAGTGTGGCTCTGACAGACAGTAGCGTGTCCAATGCAAAAGGAGGCTACCGCCCTCCAGGAAGAGCATATAGGACACTGCAGGGCTATAATAGCCAAGGGCTAGAGTCATTTACTCTCAAACACAAGAGAGCGCTCCCATGTTTAAGAGGAATAAATTCCTTCCTTCTTACAAAAAGGGGGAAATAGAGATCGAACCCAACATAGTTTTTATTTTCATTATTTCCAGTTCCCAAAGAAGGACAGTTCTCAACTTCCTTTCTTGGATCCCAGTGTTAAACAAACATTTGAGGCAATATAATTTCAAAATGTTAGCATACAGCACTCTTTCACGTTCAATATGTCAGAACGACTGGAAAATTTTGTGCAATTCTTTTAATCAATTGTCGGCACCCAATAATTGATTAATAATGATTAACTGATTAGAGTAAAATCTACTCCGTGGCCTATAAAAAGAATGACTTAAAATATGCTTAACTTAATACTTAAGCATTTTTGTTAAGGAATATGCGCATGTCTATGTGCTTTGGGGTCAGTCTGGTGTGCATTCTGCTGAAGGTGAGACCAGCAGCTGAGAAGACGTGCTCAGATGGCACTGATGTTCCAGGAATGGACCAATAACGTTTCACTAATGCTGCCAGTCAAGGGAACCGTGACTCTCTAATTTAACATTTTAGAAACGTCTCTTTAATTTGATATCTAATCACCAACATTAGGTTATTCATTGAAATGGTTTATTGAAATTCAACTGTTTAATCTATAGAAATTCATCAATAAACATTCTTATTAAGAATTAACAGTTAATTGATTAACTTAACATCACTATTTCACATCAGTAAATCTGAAAGATGCCTTCTTCCACGTAAGCATTTATCCCCCTCACACAAAATTCCTCCGCTTCGCCCATCGCGGTGTTGCTACAAATACACAGGTCTACTCTTCGCCCTTTCCCTGAGTCCACGGGTGTTCTGTATTTGTGTAGAGGCGGGTCTGGCTCCACTGAGACTAATGAGGATCAGAATACTGACTTATACAGACGATTGGCTGATTATTGCCAATTCAAAACCCAGAGTTGTGCAGGACACTCAGTGAGTTCTGACACATCTGTTGTCTCTTGGTTTCAGAGTAAACCTCCCCAAGAGCAATCTCTCCCCATCCCGGAGTGAAACGTTCTTGGGAGTGGATTTATACTCTGTATCCATGTGAGCTTGCCTATCAGCGGATTGCATTTTATCAGAGTATGTCTCTCTCAGTTCAAACCAGGCTCAAGAGTGCAGTATCACACATGCCTCAGACTACAGGGGCTGATGGTGTCAGCCTCTCAGGTTTTGCCACTGGTGCTGTTAAGAATGAGGGGCTTTATGAGGTGGACTTCATCCCTCCACCTCAGCTCTGTGCGCGATCTCCATCACCATCTCACGGTGACACACAAGCGCTCTGTAACTCTGTGTCACTGGGAAAACACAGACTTTTACACTCAGGGAACCCCTCTCAGGATCATTCTCATACGGAAAAAAAGGACAGACACATTCCTCTCTGGGGTGGGGGTCTCAGGAGGGTTACATGGTGAATCAATTTTCTTTTAGCTATTAACTATATGGACAGCTCTCAGATATTTTCTTCCCCGTCTAAGGCAACATCATGCGCTCGTACGCTGCGATAATGACTGCAGTAGCATATGTCAATCACCAAGGTGGCATGCGCTCCCTCCAGCTCCATGGTCTAGCCCACAGACTGTTGGTCTGGAGCAGCCGTCACTTTCTGTGGTTACGCGTGACCCATGTTGCTTTAGGCTCGCTCCTGTGGGGGTCTAGGCCAGGGTTGTCTGTGAAGCGTATTGTGACAATTGCTGTGAAATACGCTATACAAATAAAATTTGATTGATTGATTGATGTTCAAGGAATTCTGAACATGAGCGCTGATCTGCTGACAAGGAGAAACCCACTGTACGGGGAATGGTGTCTCCATCCCCAGATTGTGTAAATGCTATGGCAGAGATTTGGCTGTGCAGCTGTAGATCTCTTCACAGGCATTTGCCCCCCTCACTCCCATCTCTCTCACTCCAGCCAGAGTGAGAGAGTAGACCTTCACATTGATCCTAATCACACCCAGGTGGCAGAAGTTTCCTGTTTCACTGGGGTACAAATATGAGGTTGCATAAATGTAAAATCTCTTTGTCATCCATCACTATGGGCTAAGGAATCAGCTGAGCCCCTGTGCTGAGGCCGTCTCAGGACCCCCTGGTGCTGCACACTGCTAAGGGATCAGCTGAGCCCCTGTGCTGAGGCCATCTCAGGACCCCCTGGTGCTGCACACTGCTAAGGGATCAGCTGAGCCCCTGTGCTGAGGCCATCTCAGGACCCCCTGGTGCTGCACACTGCTAAGGGATCAGTGGGCAGGGAGTGGGGGAGCCCCGATACTCCCAGGGAGAGCAGGGCAGCAGTGCAGTACTGTATGACAGGGGAACATCTGTATGCTGTGTTTATACATTAAAATACAGGAATAAGCAGTGAGCAGGCTGTACGGACCCAGCAGCGGTCTATATTGTGATTAAAACTCAGACAGTAGTGTATTTACATGCACACGTAACATGTTGCAGACAAAGATCACTCCATTTCAATATTGGATGTAAAACTCCAGGAAGCACTGTCGGACAACCAACATCCATCCATCATCCATCGATCATCCTGGGCAGGGTCGGAAGGGGTGCTGGAGCCTATCCCAGTGTGCATTGGGCTAGACAGGCTGCCAATCTATTGCAGGACACACACACCATGCACTCACACACTCATACCTATGGGCACTTTACTGTCTTCTATTAGCCTACCTGCATGTCTTTGGACTGTAGGAGGAAACCGGAGTACCCGGAGGAAACCCACGTGGACATGGGGAGAACATGCAAAATAAAGGCCATTCTCCACACAGAAAGGCCCAGGCCAGATGTGGCTCGGTTTGCAGGAGGAATTCAGGGCAATTAGAGGATCACGCCTACTGGATAAGCAGACACACACCTGGATGATGTTACGAATCAATCCAGGATTTAAAAGTGTGCTTCTTTCCACAGTAGGCGTCTGAGAGAGCACGTACAGACCAGAGAAAAGGCTGAAAAGCGCTCGTATAATTTCTTTTTATTTTGTCTTTGTTATTTTAGTTTATTGTTTTTGCCCAAATCCCGTGAGGGTGACGGGCGAAGGTTTTTCATTTGTGTTTGTTTGTGTTTGCGCTCTCTCGCTACTTCCAATAAAACGCTGGAGATATCTAAAATTTCCACATCTCCCTGTGTCCAGCTCTTCTGTCCCTATCAGGGTAAGTCACGGTGTGTGATACCAGATTTGAACCCAGAACCTTCTTGCTGCGAGGTGACAGTGCTACCAACTGCACCACTGTGCCACCCTCAGATGAGAAACGCTCACTTAACCTACATATAAAATGTATTTTACATGACTTAATTTAACAATTATTATTTAAAATGACATCTATAAATTAAATTAACAAATTCTTTGATAGGTCAGTCAACAGTAACCTGGTGGAATCAAGCCAAAACAAATTCTGTATCAGGTCAGAAGACTAAATTATTTTATTAAATAAGGAATCAATTAAAATAGTGAATTGAAATGATACACTCTTGAAATCATGCACTTATTGAATGCAGGCCTACTAAGGTACAAAACAAAACAGAAGAAATTAAACAATATGCTAATTTGGGATTACCAGAAAAGAGAGAGAGACTAATAAACCAGACCTTATCAAAGTATTTCCCTCTTCCAGTGCCACAGGAACAAAGGAAATGAGCTAAAACGCACAACCAAGAAACCAAAATAAAGACCAAATACAACACAACTTTTTCCTGAGTTCATCATAAACACTTAACTCAGCATGGCTTGAGCATGTTTGCCCTGACTGAGAGATGCTGAGTTGTGGTGTGGAAAGTTGGGGGGGGGGGGGGGGGGGGGGGGGGGGCAGGTTCATTTATGACAAGGACTGGTCCATCTAAAAGCTGTCAGTGTACTTATTACATTAAAGTGACCTTATGTTGTTGCAGGGCTAAATATTCATGAATTATTACCACAATATAAGTACAGGTAAGTATACTTAAAAAGAATTGAAAGACTCATGAAGATATAGAAACACTACAACATGAACCCTAATAGGACTTGCACTTTTGGAGTAATGCCATTGACCGTCCAGTAAAGCATACTGTAAATATAGGAAAAGGATTAAAGTATCAGAAAGGCTTTCAGAGGTACACACACACACACACACACACACACACACACAGCAGCCCTGTTCCTCTTACGGTTTGCACCACCAAGGTGCCATTTGTTTTCCTGCACACAATAAGGTCTGCTCATCCTAACCAAGGGAATGGACAGTTCCCCACAGCCCAACTAAAGCTTTTGTTTGTTCTGCAACAAGAACATTAAATTCCCCCTTCAGGGCCTTCATCATGACATCACGTATCTCCTCACTTATTGGGTGATATCCATCTCCCATACATAAGACCCAAAGGGTACAGGACAGGATATTAGTGACTTAGAGTCATTATTCTGTATCGTTTGTTTGACGTTTGTCAACATGAGGACTAGAGTTGTGGCTATGAAAGTCAAGGAAGCAGTTATGAGGCTGATAAATAAGAATAAAAACTGTTGGAGACATAGGCCACCCTTAGGCTCACCAAAATCAACTGTTTGGAACATCATTAAGAAAAAAAAGAGCACTGGTGAGCTCGATAATTACAAATGGCTTGGTAGGCCAAAAAATACCTCCTCAGTTGATGACCAAAGTTCTCACCGTAATGAAGAAAAACCCCCAAACACCTGTTCTACAAATCAGAAGCACTCTCCATAATACAGGTATGGATGTGTCAGTACCTCCTGTCTGCAGAACACTTCACAAACAATGACAGAAGCTATACTGCAAGATGCAAAAGTTAGCATTAGCATAACACAAATCTGTCTACAACCAATATTGATCATCTTAACGATCACCAAAAAAACTATTCTCCTAAATTGAAAATCTAGGAATTTATTAGTATGTAAGTATCACACAATGGCAAAACCTTCCCACTGAACACATATGAATGGAACAAAAATAACTGTCTCACTTAAAAATCTAAGCGACTTCACAACTATGACATGTAAACATTGTAATTGTAAAAATAAAGCTGTCCTCTGTCGAGTGGGGAAGTTGCTGGACCAATTGAAAAATAATAAATAAATGAATAATTAACACTGAAAAAAGTGTTATAGCAGTGAAGACGTATTGCAACACCCATGCAGCCAACAACACGCATCATCTTTTAGCACTAAGAAGCTAAATTGTCATCACCATGAATGAGTGTTTATAGCAGGTAAGCCTGCACTAAGGGATCTGAATCTTTTACCAGAAGGTAGAAGTAGGAATTTAGGGTAAAAGATGTGAGTGGGGTCTGATACTATTTTCTGTGCCTGTCTGATAACGGATTCCTCATACATCGTCAGAAGGGATGGGTGTTCCCCAATCCCCATAATATTCATAGCAATCTGTACCAGATTAACCATCAGACATTTCATTAGTACAGTCAAGTTACCAAACCATTGGTTCACCTGTGCCATTGTGGCTCTTTCACCTTTGCAATCACACCTGTATTGTAATAATCTGGGAATTAAGCAACAAACCAATTAAAACTGACTGAACAAAACGATATCTCTATTTTTCTTGAATTATACATAATAATAAAAAATAATCCATCATCTGTGTGTCCTGTCCCGACTGCTGTTGCAGGCGGAACCAGCTTTTCTATGCACATCCGGCCATGTAATAAAAAACAAAAAGCTATCTAGTAAACATTAGGCTTACGTGGTAGGCTACAGTGTGGGCAGTCCCCATATTGAGAGAACCATATAAAATATTGCAAGCTAGCCTGCTAATGCCCGAGATCTGAGACTCGGGGGACTTCCTGAATGCCTTTGCAATCCCACAGCACTCAAGGTTTGTTATGAATTAGCGGTAGCTAGCTCCCAATGGTAGTACATCAGAATATTTTGATGTTTAATGTTAGTCATTTTTATTTACTTTCTAATTTAGGCTACTAACTAACAGATGGATGGAAATTGGGATGGCAGGTATGCCATCCCGCCAAGTTACGCCTTGGCGGGGGCATGCCCCATACCTATACAGCACCGAGAGTTTGGCACTTTTCAGGGTTCCCCACAGAAATAACCACAACAGCCACAGACACTCAGCCCTTAAAAACATTAAATTATGTACATTCTGACCCCATTTCAACAGACAGATTTCATAAACAACTTCACATGTCCACACAATAAAGCTCCAAACTAAGGGGAATTTGCGTTTTCTCCTTCTTCTTCTCTTTCTTCTTCTTCTTCTTCTTCTTCTCATTCTTCTTCTTCTCATTCTTATTTTTCCTGCCGCCTATCCCACTAACAACATGTCTCCCCATTGGACATTTTACCGACACCAGCCAAATCCTCACCCTCACGAACCAATCAAAAACTCGCATACACACGCAAAATACTCGTACCTTTTTATTCTGAAAACATTTCCAGTTTAAACAGCTAATCTGCATGTGGCCTAGTAGGTAAGGTTACACTCTTGGGAACATGCGGTCGTAGGTTCAAACCCCGCTAAGGACGTCTGCACGTTCAGTTATTAACCGGCTACAATATTGCAAAGCCATATGGATCCAAGGGGAGCTCTTCTGTGCTTACTGGCCTGTGCTCTTCTTTAAAACCACGGACAGGTTTGCTAATGATATTTCACGCTTTGCAGAGCTATGTCATGGTGCTGCACTAACAAAGTTACAGACTGGTAAACCTCCGGTTTGAGGATCGAATCCCGCCTCGCCCTCAAGCAGATAATTTCCTCTTTAACACTAACATTTTCTTACACTTTTATATTTGCTTTACCAAAACTCACTCACGGCCACTCATATGCATTTCATGACGGCAAATGTATTCCTTTTATTAAAAAGTTACACCAGTTCACCACTGTGCCATTTCTACTAACTATATTTTTTCACTTGGCTACCGTACAAAACCTTCTTATCAGCAAACGCCACGTTTCTACATTCATGTTACCTCGCCCTGTTCTTTATCTAGCCACATACAAACAATTACTACGTATGTACGTTCTGCAACTCCTCATTAAAACATTACATTTAAAACCATGAATCACTCATAAGTATAACTACGAGTACTGAATATGAGAAAAGCACAGTAGTGCAATAGATTTCACACGTTACCTAACCCACCACTTTCACAGCTAGTGCTTTATACCGACTATATATACCATTCCATAAGGAAACTAAGCTCGCTCATGGTCACTTTATTTACTCCGCACTATAGTCTGTGATCATGTCAACCTTCACCTACATGCCCATTCTGCTAAAAACATATTGTTTAAACTACACAATTTCATCATTTCATCCTAATTCCTCTCACACTGTAGTTATTTCCTCATATGCAAAGCCTACTGGGACATATGCGTCTGCTCCTATTCTCCACTATCAAGTTTTCCGGTTCTAGCTTAGCAAAACAGCGAACAGGATTCCCACCTGCAGATAAGCCTATCAAAATACCTCATAAACCTTACAAACACTAAAAGTGCATCTCCACGAAATTATAGACAACGGAGCAGGACAGCACGGTACAGTTGCAACCTAGGCAGCTCTAATTCTACGGGCTTGCTGATTCTTTTCTCAATCAAGGCTCGTTGGATGGATGGATCCGTGAGTACATACACTAGCCATATTTCACCTGTGGTTCTGATGCGTTTACATTTACGCCACCGCACCCTTTCAGCTACTGTTTTACATATATAGCACACCGAAACTGCTAAACGGTACACGCTCATCAGACTGTACAAATTCACACAAGGATAGCCATAATTCACAACCGTTTCTTACAGGGTCACTTCACATTTCTCACTCTCATAATAAAACGCTTTGCAAAAAGAAATGATATCTCATAAAAAAACACGTTTTCAACGTACAAAAATGCCAAGTTACTCAAAAGTATTGATATCAAAATGACGCCAAGTTACGGTACTACAAACAATATAGGCTATCTTGCCTCACCGAAATTAAATAAGATGTATTCCAAAGCAATGCTACCCAATATTTCCTCAGTTCTTTCAAGTCACTTGGCCCTGTGTTTTGTAATCTTACCATTTTGCAATGTGTAAGATCAAAGAGTCAAATATTTCGAATTGCCTCATGGAACACATTGAAATTCATGTACAAAACTGCTGCTGAGTAACTACAGGAAGCGTATTTCTCCAGAAAACATGTGTATACTTGCTTCTGAACTGAATTAGAGTACATGTACAAGTTATTGTATATGTGCTATGTACAATAAATACCGCATGTAAAATACATTTTGTACATACATATATAGAGAACTTCTTTATCCCCATGGGGACATTTCCCTCGCAGCATGTTACATTCTCATTTACGAACACACACTTATACCAAGACACATACTATCATTCACGCAACAGAAAGGCGGGGCAGCGAAATACATACATACCAATACAAATTGGACATATACACGCCTATTCAATCAATCTTGACTGTGAGAGAGCCATCCACACATATGTTTGGCCCCTCCATGTAGTGCATGCGTATACACACAGGGCCAAGTGACTTGAAAGAACTGAGGAAATATTGGGTAGCATTGCTTTGGAATACATCTTATTTAATTTCGGTGAGGCAAGATAGCCTATATTGTTTGTAGTACCGTAACTTGGCGTCATTTTGATATCAATACTTTTGAGTAACTTGGCATTTTTGTACGTTGAAAACGTGTTTTTTTATGAGATATATTATACATGTTGGATAAGTGAGGTGTTTTAGCTGCTTATGCACTGTGTTCGGTATTCAGAGTGCTGGATGCCAAACAAGGGTGTTAACGGTTAAAACTGCTGGTTTCAGAAAATTATACATAGTTCAGATAATCCTCACCCTGCTGAAAGGTTTTACACTCTTTATCTTCTTAGTCAGTGCCTGTCCTAATTTTATGACCTGTAATTCTACTGAATGCCGTGCCTTGCATAACTGCAGCGGGATTGTTGATCTTATTTGCCTTGGCTATATTTGGAACTGTGTTGACTAAATGCATTGTGTCAGTTTCCTGCATCATACATTGTTCATCAAGCTAGCTGCATCAATGTCAAAACAATGTTGACCTCTCGAATATCCACAAAGTGGTGATGAGTTCTTAAAGCCTAACATATTATGTTTGAATAAAGGAAATGACTGCAGTTTTTTTGCTTGAATTGAGACTGAACCTAGTTTACATCTCTGCCTCAGTGTTGCCAGATGCCTGGACCAGTTACTCCTAAAAAAGTCCTCAAAATCTTCAATCAACTCCCATTCAAATTCCTGACAAATGTTCCTCCATATCTCATTTAAAATCCCCCTATCTGTCATTGACTTCCATACATCTTTACTGTGAAACTTCCCCCATGAATGTTCAAATCCCCTACATACATTTAGGGGAAAGTCTGGCAACCACACTCTGCGATGTGTTTAATCCTCTTTGGGAAATCATATACTAATGGCCTCTTTTGTTCACGGTTTTTTTTACATCATGCAAATAAGAGAGTTGGCTACCCAAAGCTGATAGCGTTTCTCAGATGTAAGTGGGCTTACCAGCTAGTTTAAGCCAATTTCTTTTAATTCTGTAGGTCTATTTATTACTCAGGCAAGTTTGTTATTGCAATACAAAGACTTTAGGGGTTGGAGGTCATGTAGAGCTGCGGTGACTAGTCTGAAACTCGTTCCAGTTCCAGACCCAGACCCGGACCCGAATCAGAATGTCCAGTTCGGTCCGGTCCTCAACGACAGGTCCTGTTCCTTCCCAGATTAGGTCCCCACCGCTTTAAATTTCAAATAATCCCTCTCCGAACTGTGTAATTCTGAGGAGAAATTTCAGTACAAAATATAACTTGTTTCAATCAGTGTTACCATATTGGGCGGCCCAATTGGGCTCCTTTTGATTACGGTGGGCGGGTAAAAATAGTGTTGGGCTGGTAGATGAAATTTCGGCTGCTTTTTTCAAAATTAGGCAGGTTTTAGAAAATATTGTGAAAACAATTTTACCAAAGAAGTTTCACAGAAAATACCAGTACCGTTTCTCTGCCGGTTGATTTAATTTGCGGTATTAGGGGAATTCCTCGCGTCCACACCCGCCAGCACCCCTCTCCCCCCCCGGTCGACCGCAGCCCACCCTAATACAGCAGCCTAAAACCGGCCGTGTTATGATTTGGGCTGGTTTTCATTGAATTGGGCAGGCTTTACGTTGTGATTGGGCTGGAAACTGTCAATCTGATCTGGCAACACTGTTTTCAATTGGCCTCCATTGGATTACATCGAAGGTTTGAAGTGCGATTATTCAAAAATGCTGCAGTAAAATTTCACAGAAATGGGGTAGAACGTACATAAGGATCCCTTCTGTCATAAACAAGTGTTTTAATTCTAAGGAGAAGTCAAATCCAAAAATTCTATTTTTTATATTAGCCTGCATTGGGCTCCTTGGAAGGTTAGAAGTGGGATTATTCAAACGAACCTATTTAAGGTAGACCAGAAATTTTGAATCGGGAGTCAACTTCAGCGTGGTAGGTTACCAATAGCATACCAGGCTACTTAGCTAGAAAGCTGTAGAACTCATAGAGAGCTTTTTTTCCCAAGCTCTTACTATTGTAACTATAGCTGAAAAAATGCATGCTCCATCAAAGTAATTATCCTCTAAATCAAAAATGCATTTCTTATGATTATGTGACTGATTGATTTGCCCATGAATCTGAACAGGAGCACCTGAAGAATACCCACCAAAAAGGAAATTGATTGCAGGGAGTACAACACACACCTGAAGCCCCAACGTTCATTCTAGAGCATTTTAATCACTGTGGGCTTGAACTTTCTATGCTTGGATTCCAACAGTATGTGGAGTGTGAATTATGTGAGAAGAGACTAAATGCTGTGGCCGGGGGCGTGCTGTGGCAGTTTCAACAGTTTCAAATGAAATGGGCCCCGAAGAGCAGAGGGGTCCCAAACACCCACGAGACTTTTTGAAAAATGTTTAGTAAGATCTAAATTTTTGAGGTTTACCTATGAACAGCCGTGCACTTGCCATTCGTGGCTACATCGCGGCACATCCGAGTACTTTCCTGAACTCTGACCTTTCCATGACAACCATAGATGCAGTTAAGTTCTATCTCATAAAAAAACACGTTTTCAACGTACAAAAATGCCAAGTTACTCAAAAGTATTGATATCAAAATGACGCCAAGTTACGGTACTACAAACAATATAGGCTATCTTGCCTCACCGAAATTAAATAAGATGTATTCCAAAGCAATGCTACCCAATATTTCCTCAGTTCTTTCAAGTCACTTGGCCCTGTGTGTATAAGCATGCACTACATGGAGGGGCCAAACATATGTGTGGATGGCTCTCTCACAGTCAAGATTGATTGAATAGGCGTGTATATGTCCAATTTGTATTGGTATGTATGTATTTCGCTGCCCCGCCTTTCTGTTGCGTGAATGATAGTATGTGTCTTGGTATAAGTGTGTGTTCGTAAATGAGAATGTAACATGCTGCGAGGGAAATGTCCCCATGGGGATAAAGAAGTTCTCTATATATGTATGTACAAAATGTATTTTACATGCGGTATTTATTGTACATAGCACATATACAATAACTTGTACATGTACTCTAATTCAGTTCAGAAGCAAGTATACACATGTTTTCTGGAGAAATACGCTTCCTGTAGTTACTCAGCAGCAGTTTTGTACATGAATTTCAATGTGTTCCATGAGGCAATTCGAAATATTTGACTCTTTGATCTTACACATTGCAAAATGGTAAGATTACAAAACACAGGGCCAAGTGACTTGAAAGAACTGAGGAAATATTGGGTAGCATTGCTTTGGAATACATCTTATTTAATTTCGGTGAGGCAAGATAGCCTATATTGTTTGTAGTACCGTAACTTGGCGTCATTTTGATATCCATACTTTTGAGTAACTTGGCATTTTTGTACGTTGAAAACGTGTTTTTTTATGAGATATCATTTCTTTTTGCAAAGCGTTTTATTATGAGAGTGAGAAATGTGAAGTGACCCTGTAAGAAACGGTTGTGAATTATGGCTATCCTTGTGTGAATTTGTACAGTCTGATGAGCGTGTACCGTTTAGCAGTTTCGGTGTGCTATATATGTAAAACAGTAGCTGAAAGGGTGCGGTGGCGTAAATGTAAACGCATCAGAACCACAGGTGAAATATGGCTAGTGTATGTACTCACGGATCCATCCATCCAACGAGCCTTGATTGAGAAAAGAATCAGCAAGCCCGTAGAATTAGAGCTGCCTAGGTTGCAACTGTACCGTGCTGTCCTGCTCCGTTGTCTATAATTTCGTGGAGATGCACTTTTAGTGTTTGTAAGGTTTATGAGGTATTTTGATAGGCTTATCTGCAGGTGGGAATCCTGTTCGCTGTTTTGCTAAGCTAGAACCGGAAAACTTGATAGTGGAGAATAGGAGCAGACGCATATGTCCCAGTAGGCTTTGCATATGAGGAAATAACTACAGTGTGAGAGGAATTAGGATGAAATGATGAAATTGTGTAGTTTAAACATATGTTTTTTTAGCAGAATGGGCATGTAGGTGAAGGTTGACATGATCACAGACTATAGTGCGGAGTAAATAAAGTGACCATGAGCGAGCTTAGTTTCCTTATGGAATGGTATATATAGTCGGTATAAAGCACTAGCTGTGAAAGTGGTGGGTTAGGTAACGTGTGAAATCTATTGCACTACTGTGCTTTTCTCATATTCAGTACTCGTAGTTATACTTATGAGTGATTCATGGTTTTAAATGTAATGTTTTAATGAGGAGTTGCAGAACGTACATACGTAGTAATTGTTTGTATGTGGCTAGATAAAGAACAGGGCGAGGTAACATGAATGTAGAAACGTGGCGTTTGCTGATAAGAAGGTTTTGTACGGTAGCCAAGTGAAAAAATATAGTTAGTAGAAATGGCACAGTGGTGAACTGGTGTAACTTTTTAATAAAAGGAATACATTTGCCGTCATGAAATGCATATGAGTGGCCGTGAGTGAGTTTTGGTAAAGCAAATATAAAAGTGTAAGAAAATGTTAGTGTTAAGGAGGAAATTATCTGCTTGAGGGCGAGGCGGGATTCGATCCTCAAACCGGAGGTTTACCAGTCTGTAACTTTGTTAGTGCAGCACCATGACATAGCTCTGCAAAGCGTGAAATATCATTAGCAAACCTGTCCGTGGTTTTAAAGAAGAGCACAGGCCAGTAAGCACAGAAGAGCTCCCCTTGGATCCATATGGCTTTGCAATATTGTAGCCGGTTAATAACTGAACGTGCAGACGTCCTTAGCGGGGTTTGAACCTACGACCGCATGTTCCCAAGAGTGTAACCTTACCTACTAGGCCACATGCAGATTAGCTGTTTAAACTGGAAATGTTTCAGAATAAAAAGGTACGAGTATTTTGCGTGTGTATGCGAGTTTTTGATTGGTTCGTGAGGGTGAGGATTTGGCTGGTGTCGGTAAAATGTCCAATGGGGAGACATGTTGTTAGTGGGATAGGCGGCAGGAAAAATAAGAATGAGAAGAAGAAGAATGAGAAGAAGAAGAAGAAGAAGAAGAAGAAGAAGAAAGAGAAGAAGAAGGAGAAAACGCAAATTCCCCTTAGTTTGGAGCTTTATTGTGTGGACATGTGAAGTTGTTTATGAAATCTGTCTGTTGAAATGGGGTCAGAATGTACATAATTTAATGTTTTTAAGGGCTGAGTGTCTGTGGCTGTTGTGGTTATTTCTGTGGGGAACCCTGAAAAGTGCCAAACTCTCGGTGCTGTATAGGTATGGGGCATGCCCCCGCCAAGGCGTAACTTGGCGGGATGGCATACCTGCCATCCCAATCAAAGAGAAAATAATTTTTTGTGAGCACCAATTGAGTGAGACTGATAATAAACTCACACAAACAAACGCACACTACCTTCATGATTGGAAAGACAGAATCACAGAGCCTCCAGGCTGGTATTCGTAGGTATGGAGGTGTATAGAGAACCAACATCTAATGTAACTATAATGTCACCTTCATCTATGTTTGACAATGCTTGTAAATTCACTAAAAAATCTGTGGTGTCTTTCAAGTATGATGGTAATAGCTTAACTATGGTGTAAATATAAAAGTCCACAAACCGAGAAATGTTCTCAGTAAGGGAGCCAATGCCTGATACTATAGGCCTCAAAGGAGGATCTTCAAGGAATTTATGAATCGTAGGCAATGCATATAGTACAGGTATGGCAGGGTGATTCACAGAGAGATATTAAATTACAAGATTGCTCTTGTTACCAATTTACCAATTTATCTATTGTCTCACTATGATTGTCTAGCAGCCTTCATAAATAATTGTCTCATAATAATTGGCCAGCAGCCCTAATGAAAGGCAGCTGTTACCTGTTTATAAGAAGGTGGAATGTCTTAATCATTGTACCTGCACACTGAAGAAGGCAACACGCCAAAACGTTTGTGCATGAATCTGCATTAAAGAAAACTAATAAAAAAATAAATAATGACATTTTTTCTGAAGCTTTGTAGCCATTTTTTTGAGTGTGAACCAATTTCTTTTCAATTGATGATATTTCTCCGGTTTCTACGCACCAAACAAATTAAAACGAGTGAGCGCGGTGATTTCTCTTGTTATGAACAATAAAAGTCCTCAACAGGCATGTTGCCAGCACTGTCTGCCTCGTCTGTGCCTCATTCCCACAGCATACAGTATGGGTGTGATAAAAGTTTATTAAAGGAGATGAAAGATATGGAATTGAAGGTATCTGTAAGTGAGTGGAAAATCACAACCTGTACCTGTACAACATGCCATATAAATGCTCAGCCCATTTGCAAATGTTGCACACAATGCAAATCATGCAAACTATGCAGACTACACAGAAGTATAAAACAGTCCTTAGAAGGACCATCACTGCAAACCCTTGCAGGAGGAGTATGCCTCACATACAGGAATGATAGATTCAATCATTAGGGCACACCAGTAGTACAATGCCCCTTATTTAATGTCAGGATAATTACCATGCAGTGCCCACAAACCCTGTAGAGAGGGGGTTGGTCTGGTGGGGATGGTGGTAGGTACTAGAGTTTTGGTCAGGTCAGACTCTATTTTGTCAAATGTAAACTAGTGTGGATTGTGGGAGATGTTCTCTGGATAGCATTTAAGGGAAGCTCAAACAATTTACTTCATTATCCAAAGACCTTTAATAAAAAGCATTTTTGGTATGCATCACAATTTCTTTGTGTTCCTTTTCTTTATCTTACAATCACTTCAGGTGCATGTCCATTCCTCTCTTATAGCATAGTGTCCAGTCCATCTTGCCATGTCTTGTAAATAAAATCTCATAAAAAACACGTTTTCAACGTACAAAAATGCCAAGTTACTCAAAAGTACTGATATCAAAATGACGCCAAGTTACGGTACTACAAACAATATAGGCTATCTTGCCTCACCGAAATGACATAAGATGTATTTCAAAGCAATGCTACCCAATATTTCCTCAATTCTTTCAAGTCACTTGGCCCTGTGTGTATAAGCATGCACTACATGCACAGGCCAAACATATGTGTGGATGGCTCTCTCACAGTCAAGATTGATTGAATAGGCGTGTATATGTCCAATTTGTATTGGTATGTATGTATTTCGCTGCCCAGCCTTTCTGTTGTGTGAATGATAGTATGTTTCTTGGTATAAGTGTGTGTTCGTAAATGTGAATGTAACATGCTGCGAGGGAAATGTCCCCATGGGGATAAAGAAGTTCTCTATGTATGTATGTATGTACAATATGTATTTTACATGCAGTATTTATTGTACGTAGCACATATACAATAACTTGCACATGTACTCAAATTCAGTTCAGAAGCAAGTATAAACATGCTTTCTGGAGAAATATGCTTCCTGTAGTTACTCAGCAGCAGGTTTGAACATTAATTTCAATGTGTTCTATGAGGCAATTCGAAATATTTGACTCTTTGATCTGACACAAAGTTTGCATGACATTGTAAAATGGTAAGATTACAAAACACAGGGCCAAGTGACTTGAAAGAATTGAGGAAATATTGGGTAGCATTGCTTTGAAATACATCTTATGTCATTTCGGTGAGGCAAGATAGCCTATATTGTTTGTAGTACCGTAACTTGGCGTCATTTTGATATCAGTACTTTTGAGTAACTTGGCATTTTTGTACGTTGAAAACGTGTTTTTTATGAGATATCATTTCTTTTTGCAAAGCGTTTTATTATGAGAGTGAGAAATGCGAAGTGACCCTGTAAGAAACGGCTGTGAATTATGGCTATCGTTGTGTGAATTTCTACAGTCTGATGAACGTGTACCGTTCAGCAGTTTCGGTTTGCTATATATGTAAAACAGTGGCTGTGAGAAAGCGTGCAGTGGCGTAAGCATAAACGCATCAGAAACGCAGATGAAATATGGCCAGTGTATGTACTCACGGATTTGACGTCCATCCAACGAGCCTTGACTGACAAAAGAATTAGCAAGCCCGTAGAATTATAACTCCCTAGGTCGCAACTTGTGTAGCCTTCTGTCCTGCTCCGTTGTCTGTTATTTCGTGGAGATGCATTTTTAGTGTTTGTAAGGTTTATAAGGCATTTTGATAGGCTTATCTGCAGGTAGGAATCCTCGTCGCTGTTTTGCTAAACTAGAACCGGAAAACATGATAGTGGAGAATGGGAGCAGACGCATATGTCCCAGCAGGCTTTGCATATGAGAAAATAACAACAGTTTGAGAGAAATTAGGATGAAATAATGAAATTGCGTAGTTGAAACAGTATGTTTTTAGCAGAATGGGCATGTAGGTGAAGGTTGACATGATCACGGAGTATAGTGCGCAGTAAATGGAGTGACCATGAGCGAGCTTGTATTCCTTATCGAACGGTATATATAACAGTCGCTATAAAGCGGTAGTCGTTGAAGTGGAGGGTTAAGTAATATATGAAATCTGTTGCAGTGCTGTGTTTTTTCATGTTCAGTACTAGTAGTTATAATTATGAGTGAATCATGATTTTAAATGTAATGTTTTAATGGGGAGTTGCAGAACGTACATACGTAGTAATTGTTTGTATGTGGCTAGATAGAGAAGAGGGCGAGGTAACATGAATGTAGAAACGTGGCGTTTGCTGATAAGAAGGTTTTGTACGGTAGCCAAGTGAAGAAATGTAGTTAGTAGAAATGGCACAGCGGTGAACTGGTGTAACTTTTTAATAAAAGGAATACATTTGCCGTCATGAAATGCATATGGGTGGCCATGAGTGAGTTTTGGTAAAGCAAATATAAGCGTAAGAGAACGTTAGTGTAAAAGAGGAAAATTATCTGCCTGAGGACGAGGCGGGATTCAATCGTTCAAACGGAGGTTTACCAGTCTGTCACTTTGTTAGGGCAGCACCATGACATAGCTATGCAATGTGTGAAATATCATTAGCAAACCTGTCCGTGGTTTTAAAGAAGAACACAGGCCAGTAAGCACAGAAGAGCTCCCGTTGAATCCATATGGCTTTGCAATATTGTAGCCGGTTAACAATTGAACGTGCAGACGGTACGTCGTAATACAGTGTATACGTTCGTGGAACGGCTGGTAGATATGGTGCAAAAGCAATAATTGAGAAGTAGTAGACAATTATTAGTGAGGGTAAAAGCAGATTAAAGATACATGGTCCTAGCTGGGCTTGAACCTAGGACCCTGTGTTCCCAAGACTGTAACCTTACCCACTAGGCTACTGGTGGACTAGCTGTTTACACTGGAAAAGTTGCAGAGTAAAAAGATATGGGTATTTTGCATGTGTATTAGTGAGGATAAAAGCAGGTTAAAGAAACGCGTTTTTAGCTGGGCTTGAACCTCAGACCCTGTGTTTCCAAGACTGGGACCTTACCCACTTGTCCACCGACGGACTAGCTGTTTGTAGTGGAAAAGTTTCAGAGTAAAAAGATATGGGTATTTTGCGTGTGTATGCGAGTTTTTCATTGGGTGGTGTACGTGAAGAGTTGGCGGGTGTCGGTAAAATGTCCAATGGGCAGACATGTTATTAGTGGGATAGGCGGCAGGAAAAATAAGAATGAGAAGAAGAAGAATGAGAAGAAGAAGAAGAAGAAGAAAGAGAAGAAGGAGAAAACGCAAAATCCCCTTAGTTTGGGGCTTTATTGTGTGGTCATGTGAAGTTGTTTATGAAATCTGTCTGTTGAAATGGGGTCAGAATGTACAGAATTTAATGTTTTTAAGGGCTGAGTGTCTGTGGCTGTTGTGGTTATTTCTGTGGGGAACCCTGAAAAGTGCCAAACTCTCGGTGCTGTATAGGTATGGGGCATGCCCCCGCCAAGGCGTAACTTGGCGGGATGGCATACCTGCCATCCCAATGATTGAATCTTGACACTGTTAAATCTTCCTATTCATGGTTATTGGCAACTCTCATATTTAGTCATATAATAAAGTACTCTTTCTCCTACAACACATCCAAAGTATGTGGCTTACTTATACACTGACTGAATTGTGCATCTCTGCTCGAACAAATCACTGCAATGGTGCCATAAATAAACTTCTCTTTCATCATCTTGTGTTTGAAAGCCAACTCTAGGGAATGACATCCGGTCCAGACCTCCATAGAAGCATCCAATTGCACCAAGTGTGGCTCTGACAGACAGTAGCATGTCCAATGCGAAAGAAGGCTACTGCCCTCCTGGAAGAGCACATAGAACACTGCAGCGCTACTATAGCCAAGGGCTACAGACAATAGCCAAGGGCTACAGACTCCAGTTCAGAGTGAAACGCCCGATTACAACAGAGTCATTTACTCTCAAACACAAGAGAGCGCTCCCATGTTTAAGAGGAATAAATTCCTTCCCGCTTACAAAAAGGGGGAAATACGTGTGGTTCCCAGAGATCGAATCGAACATAGTTTTTATTTTCATTATTTGCAACTCCCAAAGAAGGGCGGGTCTCAACTTTATATCTTGGATCACAATGTTAAACAAACATTTGAGGCAATATAATTTCAAAATGTTAACATACAGCACTCTTTCACGTACAATATGTCAGAACGACTGGAAAATTTTGTGCAATTCTTTTAATCAATCGTCGGCACCCTATAATTGATTAATAATGATTAACTGATTAGAGTAAAATCGACTCCATGGCCTATAAAAAGAATGACTTAAAATATGCTTAACTTAATACTTAAGCATTTTTGTTAAGGAATATGAGCATGTCTATGTGCTTTTGGGTCAGTCTGGTGTGCAGTCTGCTGAAGGTGAGACCAGCAGCTGAGAAGACGTGCTCAGATGGCACTGATGTTCCCGGAATGGACCAATAACGTTTCACTAATGCTGCCGGTCAAGGGAACCGTGACACTCTAATAGAAATGTCTCTTTAATTTGAAATCTAATCACCAACATTAGGTTATTCATTGAAATGGTTTATTTAAATTCAACTGTTTAATCTATTGAGTTAATTAATTAACTTAACATCACTATTTCACATCAGTAAATCTGAAAGATGCCTTCTTCCACGTAGGCATTTATCCCCCTCACACAAAATTCCTCCGCTTCGCCCATCGTGGTGTTTGCTACAAATACACAGTTCCACCCTTTGGCCTTTCCCTGAGTCCACACGTGTTCTGTCTTTGTGTAGAGGCGGGTCTGGCTCCAGGCTATTGGCTGATCATTGCCAATACTAGGCTAGGCTAGGCTCCCTTATTCATTTTGTGATTTAAATTTAATATCAAATAGGATCCATTCCTGCTTGTTTTCAAATTTTTGGAGGGAGAGCACTTTATAAATAGAAGTAGGATTATTGGTTTTTGTCATTATCTGAATTGGATTAGCCAGCTAATGTCATCAAATTTAGATCTGGTTAGCTAGCTAGGTGGCTAGTAGAAATGATCACAAACAACAAGCAACTAATATATTATTAGTTTTATGGTCACCTTGATTTCACTTAGTCTATGTTTCTCTCATAACTAGATCACGATGTGCTTCATTGTTATCCGTTAAACATTCTTGTTCAAATCACCAGTTTCTTTGTTAAAACATTTGTGCTGCTATCATTTATTTTATTTTATTTTTAGAATAAAATTGTTTGCAATATATAATATAAATATATATGGCATGTTTCCTTCTTTTGAATTACTAAGCAGTAAATTCAATCTGCCTCAAACCCATTTCTTTCGATTTCTACAAATTCACAACTATGTTAGATCTAATACAACTACCTTTCCTAATGCACCTAATAACACCCAGATGGAATCCTTGTTTTCTGTTGATCCTTCATCTGGGGGGGGGGGGGGGGGTAATATCTTATATCTATAATCCTATGTCTGAACAATTAGATATACCCCTAGATTTTCTGAAATCCGCTTGGGAGGAGGACTTAGGCATTAGCTTAATGGGGGAGCAATGGAGAGAGGCCCTGGAGGGTGTGCACACAGCATCTATATGTACCAGACATGGTCTTGTTCAGTTCAGGGTGTTGCATCGTTTTCATCTTTCAAAGGTCAAGCTTTCTAAAATGTATCCTAATATAGATCCTTTGTGTGACCGTTGCGGTGTATTTCCTGCCTCGTTGGGGCACATGTTCTGGCTGTGCCCAAAACTATCCAATTTTAGGAATTCTATTTTTAAAACTCTGTCTGATATCCTAGGGTACATGATAGAACCTGGCCCAGTATTGGCAGTATTTGAGGTGCCAGGAGAGGATAGTCCTCTTAGAGGACTCAATTCCACTGTGGCAAGGTTCATAACCCTTCTGGCACGCAGATTAATTCTATTGAACTGGAAACAGACACAGCCTCCCACTCACACTGCGTTGGTCAAAGATGTAATGCAACACCTTAAACTGGAAAAACTGAGATTCACCCTACGAGGTTCCATTGAGAAGTTCCATAAGACTTGGCAACCCTTAATTGATTATGTAGAGGCCAGGCAATAAACACCCTCTTAATTTCTTTACTACAATAACTAGGCTATACCTAATATAAGATGTCAATAATCACCACGTAAAGCAGCTTTGCACCTTGGTTGATATTTACACTGTATATGTACTATGCCTCTCCTATGTGTATGAAATCTTTGCATTGTTTTTGCATCATTTTATATAATTTGTATACAGTGAATAAATATGAATACAATATGATAAATATGAATACAATACAATGTGGTATAAACAGTAATGACTGTCTACACAGCAGAGCCATCGACAATGTCAGAGACTTTCCTCCACGCTGCGTTCCTCTGGACAGCATCTCTGCAGGAGGGCAGCGCAGGATTTACGACAATTAAAGGCCTCCATTGTGGAACTATAGAATGTGGAACTAAATTATGAAAAGGGGGACAATTTACTTGACTTATTTTTAGGTCAAATCTGATTGGTTACCACAACGCGTAGTTGTGCCGCCTGGGGTTTGATATTAAACTTAGGTCATCTCTCCCACTGCCTTGCTGATGTGCCACCACCTCTCATTTAAATGAATGGAGGTGGTGTCGCTGCCTGGCGTTACTGCGTACAGTGTGGTTTCACCATTATGGGGTGGATTTCATCCCTCCACCTCAGCCCCCTGCGCGATCTCCATCGCTGTCTCACAGTATCACACAAGCGCTATGCAGCTCTGCGTCAATGGGAAAACACAGACTTTTACTGTACACTCAGGGAACCCCTCTCAGGATCATTCTCATGTGGAAAGACGTGAGGACAGATGCATCCCTCTCTGGGGGGGGGGGGCACTCAGGAGGGTCACATGGTGAATGGGACGTGGGCAATCCAGCTGTGCTCAGCTTACATTAATTATCTGGTGGAGCTAATAACTATATGGATAACTGCTCTACTAGGCCACTTTATGACAATAAGTGTCAGGTGTGGGGGGGGGGGATATTTTTTTCCCTGTCTAAGGGGACATCATGTGCTTGTACGCTGCGATAATGACTGCGGTAGCATATATCAATCATATGTCAAGGTGGCCTGCGTTCCCTCCAGCTCGATGGTCTAGCCCACAGACTGTTGGTCTGGAGCAGCCGTCACTTTCTGTGGTTACGCGTGACCCATGTTCCAGGTATTCAGAACACAGGCGTGAATCTGCTGTCAGGGGAAACCCACTGTACAGGGAATGGTGTCTCCATCTCCAGACTGAGGAAATGCATTTTCCCCCTTGTTCTCATCTCTCCCACTCCAGCCAAAGTGAGAGAGCCGAGCTTCACACTGATCCTAATCGCACGCAGGTGGCAGAAATCACCGTGGCTGGCAGTGATTATCCCTCTCCTTTATGTACAGCCATGCACGCTCCCGCTACACACTGACCTCCTGTCTCAGGTGAACGGGGAAATACACCACCCCTGCCCTGAGCGAGTAGCTCTATAGGCTTGGCCCGTGAGAGGCATAACCTCAACGCATTAGGGCTTCCCCCTCGCGTGACTGCAACCGTCCAGAGCACGAGAGCGCCCTCTACCGGGTCACTTTATGACAATAAGTGTCAGGTGTTAGAAAGATGGTGTGCCTCTAGTCAGTCAGTGCCTTACCAGTGCTCTGTTTCTGACGTGCTGTGCTTTTCACAGAACCTTGGATAAAGAGAAATCCTTTCCTACCATTAAGGTCTACCTGGCAGATATCACTGTTTGTCATGTTGGGTTGAAAGACCATGCAGTGGGGCAGCACCCCCTCATTCACAGGTTCATGAAGGGGGCTCACTGTTCTCTGCCTGTTGCTAAAAAGCTCATTTCCCCTTGGGATTTATCACTGGAGCTGGAGGCTCTGTCTCTAAGGCTGTTTGAGTCTATAAATTAGATTCAAATTGTTGTCTCTCCAGACAGCGTTGCTGCTTGCACTAGCCTCAGCTAAGTGAGTCAGTGACCTCCATGCACTCTCAGTGCATCTCTCATGCACAATATTCTCCCCTAATATGGAAAGGCTTTTTCTTAAGCTCAATCCAGCCTTTATGCCTAAAAGCTTCCCTGTTTTCATGTGAGGTGCTGGAGCTTGCCGCTTTTCACCCACCACCTTTCTCCTCTGAAGAGTAGCATGGGCTGCATATGCTGGGTCCTGTGTGTTCTCTACACATATATGGAAAAGATAAAGGCCTTTAGAAAGGGAGACTAACTCTTAGTCACCTGGGCCCCTGCCTGCAAAGGGAAAGCATCTGTAAGCAGTGGCTGTTTCATTGGCTTGTGAAAGCTCTTGTAAAGGCCTATGATTCAAACACCCCCCTTGGGCCTGAGGGCTCATTCTATGAGGAGCATGGCTGCATTGTGGGTTCTACCCACAATGCAGCCATGCTAAGTTCTACCACCTGAATGTCACCAGGAGGCCGGTAGACCACTCAGTTCTGGGGGTGAGCTGTGTGTGAGGTGAACACATCTCCTCTCATCTGCTATGGGTTTTAGTACTTCACATTGTTCCCAGGCCCTGGCTATAGCTTTGGGCAGTGGAATGTGTTTAGTACTTCCCTACACGGGATGTGCCAGACCCCACCCTCCCCTCAGGGGAGGAGGCACCCCTTGCTGGCCTGACAGCGTCTCAGCTAACATAACATAATAATGAAAACAGGCCATTCAGCTCAACAATGCTTGCCATTTTCCAAACTAAATTCTACCTAGTGCTCTGATTACCTACAGACTACACAGCATCTAACACTGTATCAAGTCTGGTCTTGAAAACCCCCAGAGTTCCTACCTCTACTACGTGGCTATTCCACACAGTGACTACTCTGTGTGGAAAAATGCTTCTCAATGTCTGTGCGGAATTTACCTTTTAGTAATTTCCATTTATGGCCCCTCGTTCTACTAATAGAACTCGAGTTTGCCCTCATGCTGCAGGAGATCTCCTCCCTGGGCACCAGGCAGGC
The DNA here is from genome assembly GCA_025169545.1 of Anguilla japonica. Classification (NCBI taxonomy): domain Eukaryota; kingdom Metazoa; phylum Chordata; class Actinopteri; order Anguilliformes; family Anguillidae; genus Anguilla; species Anguilla japonica. The sequence continues at coordinate 3,429,372 of CM045898.1, read as the reverse complement.
AACACATCGTCCAGGATTTCTATTTTTTAGACTATGCTGTCTACCCCTCTAATGATTGAGTCCCCCTCTATCACCAACTCCCTTTTCTGGGAGGATGTGGCCACCTGGGTGCCCAGTGGCTCATCAGTCCTTCACTCTCAGGGTCAAGAGCCAGATCCAGTTCCTGGAAGGGCTAGAATCAGTTAGACACCACAACCTCTGGAGATGCTGCCCCTGTGTGGTGTGCACGCCCTTTTCTACATCTGTGCCCCACTGTCACTTCCTGCCTGCTCTGGCTTCTCCCCTCTTCCCAGCTGTGGTGTGCATACTAAATCCTTAAAGAACAAGCTACTCAGTTCCTGGAACTCTGCCAACTGCAAACCGTGGAGTCCAGCAAGCTGGCCCTCAAGATCAAGAATCTTGCTCTCAAGGTGCTCAACCAGTTGGCAACGGTGGCAGGCAAACTCACCCTGAAAATCGCTTTCCAGAAGCGCGATCATCCTGCAGCCCTCACACAGCTTTGGCCACATTTTTAGCCCCTAAATATCACCTTATCTCTCCCTAAGCCTATAGTACGTTACTGCCGAGATGGAGATACCAAGACCACAACTTAAAAACGCTCAAGGTGGCTCCGGACAACCAGCAGCAGAAACTGGACAGGACTGAAAATAATCACATTTCAGGTGTGGAATCAATCGGGTTATAATGAACTAACTTAAGTTTTACTATATAGCAATTACTAAATAACAATAACAGAAGGAACCCGTGTACTAGGTCATATTTTATTAATATCTCAGGACAAATTACAACCTAAATTTTACCGGAATCACCTTATAATTAGCTACAACTAACGTTAGCACGTAACAATAAAGGCAAACTATCTCACGACAGTTATATTTTGCACCTGGGAAAGCGAACAACCAAAAAAAAGCCTCCTGTCGGCAAGAAGGTGGCCAAATAAGCGAATCAACTAGTTTAACTTTAGGTTCCTGTTGTAACCCCGGTTCTCTGAAACATTAAATGGGATCAGCTGAGCCCCTGTGCTGAGGCCATCTCAGGACCCCCTGGTGCTGCACACTGCTAAGGGATCAGTGGGCAGGGAGTGGGGGAGCCCCGATACTCCCAGGGAGAGCAGGGCAGCAGTGCAGTACTGTATGACAGGGGAACATCTGCACATTGTGTTTATACATTAAAATACAGGAATAAGCAGTGAGCAGGCTGTACGGACCCAGCAGCGGTCTATATTGTGATTAAAACTCAGACAGCAGTGTATTTACATGCACGTGTAACATGTTGCAGACAAAGATCACTCCATTTCAATATTGGATGTAAAACTCCAGGAGGCACTGTCGGACAAGCGACATCCATCCATCATCCATCGATTATCTATACCCACTTATCCAGGACAGGGTTGCGAGGGGTGCTGGAGCCTGGCGGCAGTGTAGCACAGTGGGTAAGGAACTGGCCTTGTGACCGAAAGGTCATAGGTTCGATTCCTGGGTAGGCCACTGCTGTTGTACCCTTGAGCAAGGTACTTAACCTGCATTGCTTCAGTACACATCCAGCTGTATAAATGGATACAATGTAAAAAAAAAAATAAAAAAAATGCTGTGTAAATGTTGTGTAAGTCGCTCTGCATAAGAGCGTCTGCTAAATGCCTGTAATGTAATGTAATGAGCCTATCCCAGTGTGCATTGGGCCGGACAGGCTGCCAATCTATCGCAGGACACACACACCATGCACTCACACACATTCATACCTATGGGCACTTTACTGTCTTCTATTAGCCTACCTGCATGTCTTTGGACTGTAGGAGGAAACTGGAGTACCCAGAGGAAACCCACATGGACACGGGGAGAACATGCAAAAGAAAGGCCATTCTCCACACAGAAAGGCCCAGGCCGGATGTGGCAGGGCTCGGTTTGTGGGAGGAATTCAGGGCAATTAGAGGACCACGCCTACGGGTTAAGCAGACACACACCTGGATGATATTACGAATCAATCCAGGATTTAAAAGTGTGCTTCTTTCCACAGTAGGTATCTGAGACCGGGATCCCCCACGATGGTGAGAGAGAGCACGTACAGACCAGAGAAAAGGCTGAAAAGTGCTCGTATAATTTCATTTATTTTGTCTTTGTTATTTTAGTTTATTGTTTTTGCCCAGATCCCGTGAGGGTGATGGGCGAAGGTTTTTCGTTTGTGTTTGTTTGTGATTACGCTCTCTCTCGCTACCCCAATAAAACGCCAGAGATCTCTGGAATTTCCGCATCTCCCTGTGTCCAGCTCTTCTGTCCCTATCAGGGTAGTCACGGTGTGTGACACCCGAGTTGAACCCAGAACCTTCTTGCTGTGAGGTGACAGTGCTACCAACTGCACCACCGTGCCACACTCAGACAAGTATTCTCAGTCAATGCCCTTGAACACAAGTGGTATTGCGTGCAAGAACCTCTCCCTTAACCTACATATAAAATGTATTTTACATGACTTAATTTAACAATTATTATTGAAAATGACATTTATAAATTAAATAGACAAATTCTTTGATAGGTCAGTCGACAGTAACCTGGTGGAATCAAGTGACAAGCCAAAACTGTCATGGTCCTGTGTTCCTGTTTGTCTGTCTTTCCCTGTTGGGCCGCCAGATGGCGGCACTTCTGTTTTGTGTCCTGCTCCCCCCTGTTAATTGTATTATTAGTTCAATTATTCCATTGGCTGTCTCGTTCTCCCTTCCCTCTCTGTGGCCTGATTGTTCATTGTGCCCTCCTGTGTCTCGTCAGTGTCTGTATTTAAGTTTCCCTTCCCCTGGACTCAGGTGCTGGATCCTTGTTGCTTGTCGGGTTGTCGCTTGTCGATTGTATGCTCATGTTCCTGTTCCCGACCCTGACCCATGCGTTCCTGCCCAGATTCTGTTCCACGTTTTTTCGGATTTTGGATTTTCTGGTTTCCTGGTTTTGTTAGTGAAGGTTGCCCTGCGAGGCTTTTTGTTCCCTTTTGTTCCCTGCGTTTGGTTCCTGTGTTCCCCTTTTTTGTAAGTAAAGTCTTTGTTTGTTTCTTACCTGTTGGAGTTTTGAGTTTCTTTCCCTGCACTCCGCATTTGGGTCCAAACCCACCATACACCCCGACAGAAGGATCCAGCCAGTACTGGACCCAGCGGAGTGTTTTTCTTTTTCTTCCCCCCTCTTTTTTGAAGTTTTGTTTTTTAATCATGCCACCGGGGTGGTGGAGTGACCCGGAGGACTCGCCACCCAGTGACTGGGAGCGCAACCCAGTTTTCGCCCTCGAGCCTCCCAGTAGCCGGGGCGGGCGGTCACGGAGGCGTCGTGGTCGGGCTGCCTCTCAATTGGCCAGACCTCCTGCTGCTCAGCCAGCGGATCCCTGGCGTGCGTCTTTCGAAGGATCCCGGCTGATAATTTTTCCAGGGCCCGGACCACGGGGGTCCCGCCGGTCCCGTCCGGCAGCCCAGCCGGGTTCCCTGCAGCTGGGGTCCGTGTTCCTATCCCCTGCCCAGCCCAGACTGCAGTGGGGTCTGCCTGCTCCGCCCCCAGCCCCGGAGGGGCCCTCGCGCCCTGCTCCGCCCCCAGTCCCGGAGGGGCCTTCGCCGCCTGCTCCGCCCCGAGTCCCGGAGGGGCCTTCGCCGCCTGCTCCGCCCCGAGTCCCGGAGGGGCCTTCGCCGCCTGCTCCGCCCCGAGTCCCGGAGGGGCCTTCGCCGCCTGCTCCGCCCCGAGTCCCGGAGGGGCCTTCGCCGCCTGCTCCGCCCCGAGTCCCGGAGGGGCCTTCGCCGCCTGCTCCGCCCCGAGTCCCGGAGGGGCCTTCGCCGCCTGCTCCGCCCCGAGTCCCGGAGGGGCCTTCGCCGCCTGCTCCGCCCCGAGTCCCGGAGGGGCCTTCGCCGCCTGCTCGCCCCGAGTCCCGGAGGGGCCTTCGCCGCCTGCTCCGCCCCGAGTCCCGGAGGGGCCTTCGCCGCCTGCTCCGCCCCGAGTCCCGGAGGGGCCTTCGCCGCCTGCTCCGCCCCCGAGTCCCGGAGGGGCCTTCGCCGCCTGCTCCGCCCCCAGCCCCCGGAGGGGCCTTCGCCGCCTGCTCCGCCCCCAGCCCCGGAGGGCGCCTTCGCCGCCTGCTCCGCCCCAGCCCCGGAGGGGCCTTCGCCGCCTGCTCCGCCCCCAGCCCCGGAGGGGCCTTCGCCGCCTGCTCCGCCCCCAGCCCCGGAGGGGCCTTCGCCGCCTGCTCCGCCCCCAGCCCCGGAGGGGCCTTCGCCGCCTGCTCCGCCCCCAGCCCCGGAGGGGCCTTCGCCGCCTGCTCCGCCCCCAGCCCCGGAGGGGCCTTCGCCGCCTGCTCCGCCCCCAGCCCCGGAGGGGCCCTCGCGGCCTGCTTCGCCCCGTGCCCTGGAGAAGCCTCCGAAGTCGCCTTGTGCTCCTGCCCTGCCTTGTGCTCCTGTGCCCCTTGGTGTTCCTTTGTCCTCCAGTGTTCTCGCTCCCCCTAGTGTTCTCGCTCCCCCTAGTGTTCTCGCTCCCCCTAGTGTTCTCGCTCCCCCTAGTGTTCTCGCTCCCCCTAGTGTTCTCGCTCCCCCTAGTGTTCTCGCTCCCCCTAGTGTTCTCGCTCCCCCTAGTGTTCGTGCCTTGCCCAGTGTTCCCTCGTACCCTAGTGGCCGTACTCCTCCCAGTGTTCTCGCTCCCCCTAGTGGCCGTGCTCCTCCCAGTGTTCATTCTCCCTTTGGTGTCCAGCCTCCTCCCGGTGTCCGTCCTCCCCCTAGTGTGGTCACTCCCCCTGGTGTCGTGCCCCTAGAGTCCGCGCTCCACCTAGTGTTCTCACGCCACCCAGGGTTTCTGACCGTGTGTCTGTGTGTTCTCCGGCCCCCTTGTCTGGTTGTCTGCCTGCCTGTTTGTCCGCCTGTTTGCCCATGTGTGTGTCCGCCAGTTTGTTGGCCTGTTTGTCTGCCCCCAGGCGTCGGCCCATCGGCCAATGTGTTCTCTCGCCTGTCTGCCTGTCTGTCTGTGTGCCAGTCTGCCTGTGTTTTGTCATGTCTGCCCGTTTGTCAGGTGGTATGTCAGTCCTTGGGTTCACCCCTTTCCCTCCCTGTCTGTCTGTCCCTTAGTGTGTCTGTTGGTGTTGCTGTGTGCCTCCCCTGCCTGCTTGTCCCTTTGTCTGTCCTTGTAGGTCTCCCTGTGCTCCCGTGTCTGCGTCAGTCCGTTTTCCTTGTCGGTCCCAGTCCAGTCTGGTGTTTGTTGCGTCTCTGTCCAGTCCAGTGTGTCTGCCTCGTCCAAGTCCAGTCCTGTTCCTGTTCCTGCCCCAGTTCCTGAGTCCTGTTCCTGTTCCTGAGTCCTGTTCCTGTTCCTGCCCCAGTTCCTGAGTCCTGTTCCTGTTCCTGAGTCCTGTTCCGGTTCCTGCCCCAGTTCCTGAGTAGAGTCGAGTCCTGTTCCTGTGTCCAGTCCAGTCCCGAGTCCTGTTCTTGCCCCAGTCCTGAGTCCAGTTCCTGAGTCCAGTCCTGTTCCGGTCCCCGTCGAGTCCAGTCCTGAGTTCTGCTCCTGTCCCTGTCGAGTTCCTGAGTCCAGTCCAGTCCTGAGTCCTGTTCCTGTCGAGCCCCCGAGTCCAGTCCTGTCTCCTGCTCCCACCCTCTGTTCACTCCCTCCCCAGGTTGGCTTCCTGGGACGTCAGGAGCCGTCCCTTGGGGGGGGGGGGGGGTACTGTCATGGTCCTGTGTTCCTGTTTGTCTGTCTTTCCCTGTTGGGCCGCCAGATGGCGGCACTTCTGTTTTGTGTCCTGCTCCCCCCTGTTAATTGTATTATTAGTTCAATTATTCCATTGGCTGTCTCGTTCTCCCTTCCCTCTCTGTGGCCTGATTGTTCATTGTGCCCTCCTGTGTCTCGTCAGTGTCTGTATTTAAGTTTCCCTTCCCCTGGACTCAGGTGCTGGATCCTTGTTGCTTGTCGGGTTGTCGCTTGTCGATTGTATGCTCATGTTCCTGTTCCCGACCCTGACCCATGCGTTCCTGCCCAGATTCTGTTCCACGTTTTTTCGGATTTTGGATTTTCTGGTTCCTGGTTTTGTTAGTGAAGGTTGCCCTGCGAGGCTTTTTGTTCCCTTTTGTTCCCTGCGTTTTGGTTCCTGTGTTCCCCTTTTTTGTAAGTAAAGTCTTTGTTTGTTTCTTACCTGTTGGAGTTTTGAGTTTCTTTCCCTGCACTCCGCATTTGGGTCCAAACCCACCATACACCCCGACAGAAGGATCCAGCCAGTACTGGACCCAGCGGAGTGTTTTTCTTTTTCTTCCCCCCTCTTTTTTGAAGTTTTGTTTTTTAATCATGCCACCGGGGTGGTGGAGTGACCCGGAGGACTCGCCACCCAGTGACTGGGAGCGCAACCCAGTTTTCGCCCTCGAGCCTCCCAGTAGCCGGGGCGGGCGGTCACGGAGGCGTCGTGGTCGGGCTGCCTCTCAATTGGCCAGACCTCCTGCTGCTCAGCCAGCGGATCCCTGGCGTGCGTCTTTCGAAGGATCCGGCTGATAATTTTCCAGGGCCCGGACCACGGGGGTCCCGCCGGTCCCGTCCGGCAGCCCAGCCGGGTTCCCTGCAGCTGGGGTCCGTGTTCCTATCCCCTGCCCAGCCCAGACTGCAGTGGGGTCTGCCTGCTCCGCCCCCAGCCCCGGAGGGGCCCTCGCGCCCTGCTCCGCCCCCAGTCCCGGAGGGGCCTTCGCCGCCTGCTCCGCCCCGAGTCCCGGAGGGGCCTTCGCCGCCTGCTCCGCCCCGAGTCCCGGAGGGGACCTTCGCCGCCTGCTCCGCCCCGAGTCCCGGAGGGGCCTTCGCCGCCTGCTCCGCCCCGAGTCCCGGAGGGGCCTTCGCCGCCTGCTCCGCCCCGAGTCCCGGAGGGGCCTTCGCCGCCTGCTCCGCCCCGAGTCCCGGAGGGGCCTTCGCCGCCTGCTCCGCCCCGAGTCCCGGAGGGGCCTTCGCCGCCTGCTCCGCCCCGAGTCCCGGAGGGGCCTTCGCCGCCTGCTCCGCCCCGAGTCCCGGAGGGGCCTTCGCCGCCTGCTCCGCCCGAGTCCCGGAGGGGCCTTCGCCGCCTGCTCCGCCCCGAGTCCCGGAGGGGCCTTCGCCGCCTGCTCCGCCCCGAGTCCCGGAGGGGCCTTCGCCGCCTGCTCCGCCCCGAGTCCCGGAGGGGCCTTCGCCGCCTGCTCCGCCCCGAGTCCCGGAGGGGCCTTCGCCGCCTGCTCCGCCCCCAGCCCCGGAGGGGCCTTCGCCGCCTGCTCCGCCCCCAGCCCCGGAGGGGCCTTCGCCGCCTGCTCCGCCCCCAGCCCCGGAGGGGCCTTCGCCGCCTGCTCCGCCCCCAGCCCGGAGGGGCCTTCGCCGCCTGCTCCGCCCCCAGCCCCGGAGGGGCCTTCGCCGCCTGCTCCGCCCCCAGCCCCGGAGGGGCCTTCGCCGCCTGCTCCGCCCCCAGCCCCGGAGGGGCCTTCGCCGCCTGCTCCGCCCCCAGCCCCGGAGGGGCCTTCGCCGCCTGCTCCGCCCCCAGCCCCGGAGGGGCCCTCGCGGCCTGCTTCGCCCCGTGCCCTGGAGAAGCCTCCGAAGTCGCCTTGTGCTCCTGCCCTGCCTTGTGCTCCTGTGCCCCTTGGTGTTCCTTTGTCCTCCAGTGTTCTCGCTCCCCCTAGTGTTCTCGCTCCCCCTAGTGTTCTCGCTCCCCCTAGTGTTCTCGCTCCCCCTAGTGTTCTCGCTCCCCCTAGTGTTCTCGCTCCCCCTAGTGTTCTCGCTCCCCCTAGTGTTCTCGCTCCCCCTAGTGTTCTCGCTCCCCCTAGTGTTCTCGCTCCCCCTAGTGTTCGTGCCTTGCCCAGTGTTCCCTCGTACCCTAGTGGCCGTACTCCTCCCAGTGTTCTCGCTCCCCCTAGTGGCCGTGCTCCTCCCAGTGTTCATTCTCCCTTTGGTGTCCAGCCTCCTCCCGGTGTCCGTCCTCCCCCTAGTGTGGTCACTCCCCCTGGTGTCGTGCCCCCTAGAGTCCGCGCTCCACCTAGTGTTCTCACGCCACCCAGGGTTTCTGACCGTGTGTCTGTGTGTTCTCCGGCCCCCTTGTCTGGTTGTCTGCCTGCCTGTTTGTCCGCCTGTTTGCCCATGTGTGTGTCCGCCAGTTTGTTGGCCTGTTTGTCTGCCCCCCAGGCCGTCGGCCCATCGGCCAATGTGTTCTCTCGCCTGTCTGCCTGTCTGTCTGTGTGCCAGTCTGCCTGTGTTTTGTCATGTCTGCCCGTTTGTCAGGTGGTATGTCAGTCCTTGGGTTCACCCCTTTCCCTCCCTGTCTGTCTGTCCCTTAGTGTGTCTGTTGGTGTTGCTGTGTGCCTCCCTGCCTGCTTGTCCCTTTGTCTGTCCTTGTAGGTCTCCCTGTGCTCCCGTGTCTGCGTCAGTCCGTTTTCCTTGTCGGTCCCAGTCCAGTCTGGTGTTTGTTGCGTCTCTGTCCAGTCCAGTGTGTCTGCCTCGTCCAAGTCCAGTCCTGTTCCTGTTCCTGCCCCAGTTCCTGAGTCCTGTTCCTGTTCCTGAGTCCTGTTCCTGTTCCTGCCCCAGTTCCTGAGTCCTGTTCCTGTTCCTGAGTCCTGTTCCGGTTCCTGCCCCAGTTCCTGAGTAGAGTCGAGTCCTGTTCCTGTGTCCAGTCCAGTCCCGAGTCCTGTTCTTGCCCCAGTCCTGAGTCCAGTTCCTGAGTCCAGTCCTGTTCCGGTCCCCGTCGAGTCCAGTCCTGAGTTCTGCTCCTGTCCCTGTCGAGTTCCTGAGTCCAGTCCAGTCCTGAGTCCTGTTCCTGTCGAGCCCCCCGAGTCCAGTCCTGTCTCCGCTGCTCCCACCCTCTGTTCACTCCCTCCCCAGGTTGGCTTCCTGGGACGTCAGGAGCCGTCCCTTGGGGGGGGGGGGGGGGTACTGTCATGGTCCTGTGTTCCTGTTTGTCTGTCTTTCCCTGTTGGGCCGCCAGATGGCGGCACTTCTGTTTTGTGTCCTGCTCCCCCCTGTTAATTGTATTATTAGTTCAATTATTCCATTGGCTGTCTCGTTCTCCCTTCCCTCTCTGTGGCCTGATTGTTCATTGTGCCCTCCTGTGTCTCGTCAGTGTCTGTATTTAAGTTTCCCTTCCCCTGGACTCAGGTGCTGGATCCTTGTTGCTTGTCGGGTTGTCGCTTGTCGATTGTATGCTCATGTTCCTGTTCCCGACCCTGACCCATGCGTTCCTGCCCAGATTCTGTTCCACGTTTTTTCGGATTTTGGATTTTCTGGTTTCCTGGTTTTGTTAGTGAAGGTTGCCCTGCGAGGCTTTTTGTTCCCTTTTGTTCCCTGCGTTTGGTTCCTGTGTTCCCCTTTTTTGTAAGTAAAGTCTTTGTTTGTTTCTTACCTGTTGGAGTTTTGAGTTTCTTTCCCTGCACTCCGCATTTGGGTCCAAACCCACTACACCCCTAACAAAAACAAATTCTGTATCAGGTCAGAAGACTAAATAATTTTATTAATTAAGGAGTCAATTAAAATAATGAATTGAAATGATGCACTCTTGAAATTATGCACTTATTGAATGCAGGCTCACTACATCTAAGGTACAAAACAAAGCATAAGAAATTAAACAATATGCTAATTTGGGATTACCAGAAAAGAGAGAGAGATTGATAAACCAGACCATACCAAAGTATTACCCTCTTCCTGTTTCAGTGCCATAGGAACAAAGGAAATGAGCTAAAATGCACAACCAAGAAACCACCACCAAAATAAAGACCAAATACATCACAACTTTTTTCCTGAGGTCATCATAAACACTTAACGCAGCATGGCGTGAGCATGTTTGCCCTGATTGGGCAATGCCGAGTTCAGGTGCAGAGAGTTGGGGGGGGGGGGGGGGGGGTGGGCTCATTTAACAAAAGGACTGGTCCATCTAAAAGCTGACAGTGTACTTATTACATTAAAGTGACCTTATGTTGTTGAAAGCAGGGCTAAATATTCATGAATTATTACCAAACTATTCCGAATTTAGTCCCCAAACAGGAATATAATAGGTAGTATAAGAGGTAATTCAGCTCAGCTATTATATACCTACAAAAAGCATGGAAGTTTACTTCTTCTTCTAACATAGACAAAGATTTTCCAATCAATGATTTCAATTAAATGCCACAAATTACATTTAAACTTAAGATCAAACGGAACCGGATCTTTATTTGTCCTGTAGCCACAATGGGCCTCTGGCCTTGTAAATAGCTTTGTCTGCTGGTTTGTCTCTCCTTAGACAAACTCTGCAGGAGGTGGGACCCATAGATTGCCTGCCTAGATTATGGTATCAGACTGGCGTAAAAGACGTTTCCTTTAATGTTTGTGGAGTGGAGGGTAGGCAGCATTCTTCAAGCCAATATTGTATCCAGTTCACTGTTTCTCGCTCTGAGGCCAATAATCTAAACACTTGATATCTGACATACTGTAGATAAGTTAATTGCTCATTTTGCCCTCCTGCCCAACCACAGCGTCTGGCTTCAGTCGGTTCGTGGTCTGAAGAACAAATCATCACTGCAGACCCGTCGCCCCGTCCCACAGGTGGACTCTTCCATTTCAGAGCAGTCAGCAGCTCAGTGGTTGCGGTCTCGTCAGAGGCAGTTCGTGAAAATGAATAGGTATTGTGTAGCAAGACCCATGTGAGCACCCTGGGGCAATACAACAGGACCCTTTGTTCCTTTTTTCTGTTTTGTTTCTTTCCTCCCAATTCATCGTTGAGCTCATTGAAAGTCAACCATCTAGCAATAAGAATTGTGCAGCCACAACTAATGCCAATGATGTTCAATTCAATAAACTTGATTTATTCCCGAGGAGCAATTAATTTCTGGGCATATTGCCAATCAACATCAAAAACAGATGGGAGATAATATACTCAATGACCTGATGTCACATACAACTGAAATTCAAATAAACAAATTTTTAAAAAATGCAGTAAAAAAAGTGCAATAAAAAGTTATGGAGTATATATGTACATGTAAAAACACATGCACATGTACAAATTCACTTGTGCCATTCGGGCTCAGAGAGTGCAGGGGAGAGGTGATCATGAATCAGCCTGATGTCCTCAGGCACAAACGTTACTCTCCACCTGACCGTCCGGCACCGGGGGCAGCAGTACCGTCGACCCAGGGGCAAGCCCAACCAGATCGCTATGAGAGCAACTAGCTTGTTCCAAGATGGCTGCACCCTCATGCAAAACATGGAATTTTAGCTTATTTTTCTGGCAAATATGGAGCATCGCGTAGTTCTGGCAGGCCACGAGAGTCAAGCGCTGAATCAGCTGATGGCTCAGCTGAGTGATGTTCGCCTATCACAGTACATTCACTAACAGGGCGGTCTACTTAAACAGCCTCCCTCTACTCATTCGGCTGCTCCTCCTGCATGCAAGCTGCTGCACGTTGCTTTGTAAATCCCCTCCACCACCCCAGCTCCATCCCTATGTGTCAAGAATTTGCATTTCTCCATTCCTATGTGTTAAGAAATTGCATTGCTCCATCCCTATGTGTTAAGAACTTTCTTTGCTGCTGGATCTGTTCTGTGTGTACCCCTCTAGGGGGGTTTGGCTGCTGGCCTCCCGGCCTTATCCACACGGGCTGCGTGGTTGGCGGGAGAGCTCCAGAACAGAGCAATTGTCAATAAAGATCTACTTTGATGACAGTGGTCCTGACAGAAACGGATTGATTTCACATATGAATGCAGGGCTATATCTTATTTAAGGTAAAAAGCAAACAAACCAGAGTCACGTGAACAAGTGTAACAACACTTAATATAATAAAAATAGTTAATCTAATAACTTTGTCCTTCATGTAATAACTTTGTCCTCTTTACTGTAATAAATGCTGGTTAACCTGTTTGACTTTTACCAGTCTGGCTTTTGATCCGAGCACTCAACAGAGACTGCCCTCCTGGCTGTGACGGAGGCACTTGCCACTGCCTGATCCTACTAGAACTGTCTGAAGCATTCGACACGGTTGACCACAAACTGCTCATCTCCACCTTGGCTGACATAGCCATTTCTGGAACTGCCCTGTCTTGGTTTGCTTCCTATCTTTCAGATAGGTCCTACCAGATCACCTGGATGGGGTCTGTCTCTGCACCTCATCCCCTTTTCACAGGAGGCCCACAGGGATCTGTACTGGGGCCTCTGCTGTTCATTTACACCAAATCTCTTGGTTCGGTCATTAATTTACATGGCTTGTCTTATCACTGCTATGCTGATGATACACAACTCTTCTCTTTCCCTCCCTCTTCCATTACTTGGTTGTCCAGCCATCACCTGAAGCTCAGCCTCAAAAAGACTGAGCTGCTGTTCATCCATCACAAGCCTCCCTACTGCGGGAGCTTTAATCACTGCTGGCGGCACCACAGTGACTGCCTCTCACTCCGCAAAGAGCCTGGGGGTGGTCCTGGATGACCAGCAGGACCTCAAGGAGCACGTCAAGGCAACATCATAGTCCTGCAGATTTCTCCTGTATAACATCGGGATGATTTGACCATACCAGACCCCCCGTCTTGATTACTGCAACTCCCTCCGTGCAAGCCCAGCAGCTTATGCCATACACCCACTACAGATGATTCAGAATGCTGCTGTTTATCTTCAACCTTCCTACGTTCTCTCCCATCACTCCCCTGTTGAGGTCACTCCACTGGCTACCCATTGCCGCTAGGATCAGGTTCAAAGTCCTGACCCTTGCCTGCACTGCAGCCAAAAGAACAGCTCCCGTCTACCTATAGGACACGATTCAATCCTACACAGCAGCTTGACCACTCCACTCTATGGCAGCAGGGTGACTTGCACTCCCTCGGGGTGAATGGTTCTCCCTACCACAGATCTTCTCCACACTAGCTCCCCAGTATTGGAATGAACTCCCTGTTCCTCTACGAACCACTCAGTCATTGCCCACCTTCTGCCGTAGTCTGAAAACGCATCTCTTCAGTCTGTACCTGGACTAACTATCACTACTCATTACATCACATTACATTACAAGCATTTAGCAGACGCTCTTATCCAGATCGACTCACACATAGCATTTTACATTGTATCCATTTATACAGCTGGACATGTACTGAATCAATTCAGGTTAAGTACCTTGGTACAACGGCAGTGTCCTACCCAGGAATCGAACCTGCGACCTTTCGGTTACAAGCCCAGTCCCTTACCCACTGTGCTACACTGCCACCACTCCCAGGGCACTCTCTGCAGGGCACTCCCAATCTAGGATCACTTATCACTTGTACCCTTCTACCTTATTCCTGTAGCACAGTGTTACTCATTATGCTGCTTGTGAGACTTTGTTTTGCAGTTCATATATAATATATATACTGATAACAATAAGAATATAGCTATAACTTACTTCTATATGTTCCGTGTATGTCCTGTTTTAGCACATTGAAATGAATTATCCAGCAGATGGCAGCATACTGAAGATACGTCAAAGAACGTAGGCTACGTAACAGCGAGGGATCATGGGTAGTCATATAGCCTATGTGTGTAGCTTTGCATTTGCGAATGGTTTTGCAAGTTTAGCACGTAAGCCTAAATTTGATATTCCATAATGGCATTTGATATAAGGTTATATCAAATATTGTCTCGGCCTCTGCCCACTCAAAATGGACAGATTTATGATTAGAAAACAGCAGCTGAGAAAAGTGATTCTTCATTAGCTGACTGTGATAGAGTTAGAAACAGGTCCGAGGAGAAAGAGCAACGTGAGGAAAGAACGGGGGAAAATGCAGATCAGTTTGGCCGAGAAGCCCAAGACACCGATGCTGCACCAGCAAAGAAAAAGGTGCGGTCATTTCAGGACGAACACTGAAAATTTCAGGATACATGGACTGATGAGTTTTTCTTTGTGCAATACGAATCCACTCAATTCTGCCTAATTTGCCAGAAGACTAGTGCCAATTGTAAACGGTATAACCTTGAACGCCACTTTAGTGCTTTTCACGCCAAGTACAACATGTTGTACCCGCCAGGTAGCAACCTGAGGACTAATAAAATTAAACAGTTGACACAGACTCTGACTGAGCAGCAAAAAATGATGGCGAGACCAGTCTAAGTTGCCGAGAAATCGACCGAGGCCACTTAGGAGATCGTATGGATTTTAGCTAGGCAGAAAAAAAGGCTTTCACGGATGTAGAAAATGTTAAACAATGCTTTTTGACCTCAGCAGAGATAATGTACCATGAATAATAACAATAATAATAATAATAATAATAATAATAATAATAATAATAATAATAAAGCAAATACATGTACTGCAGCTTTCAGATTCGACATTAATGAGGAGGATCGAGTTTATTGGGAAAAATATCCAGGAACAGCGAATTGCAGATCTTGCAGCGACACCATGTTACAGCATTGCACTTGATGAGAGCGTGGATATAAGCGACATGGCGCAATTGTGTGTGTGGGTTCGCTTTATTCAAAAGAACAAATTTCGGGAGGAGCTGTTATATCTGTTACCACTTCATGGACAGTCCAGAGTGGAGGACGATTTTCAAGCAAATTTTTTGCAGAGAAACAAATCGACTGGTCGAACCTTGTGTCGGTGTGCACTGACGGAGCTCCAAGCATGAGACGGAAGGAGAGAAGGGACTTATCGGACTGATGGAAGACAACATTCCCAAGTTTGTCTCCTTTCATTGCATAATTCATCAGGAGGCACTGGTGTCAAAACTTAAAAACCAAGAGCTAAAGAATGTGATGCAGCTCGTTGTGCAAGTCATCAACTTTATCGAGGCCAGGGCATTTAATCACCGGGAATTCCGTGCACTTCTGGAGGAATACGAGGCGGAGTACGAGGATCTGGTGATGCACAACTAAGTGAGATGGCTATCGCGTGGCCAGGTGCTTAAACGATTCTGTACTCAACTTCCTCACATCCCTGATTTTCTTGCAAGCAAGGGGAGGGCTGAGCCAAAGCTTGAGGACCCACACTGGATATTACAGCTGACACTCATCACTGACATCACATCCCAGCTGAATTCCCTTAACCTCCAACTCCAAGGAAAAGGGAAGCACCCAGGTAACATGCTAAGAGCAGTCACTGCTTTCCAGCACAAGATCACCACTCTCTTCATACCCGACAGAAAATTTCTTCACTTTCCCAATCTAAGAGCCTGCACAACTGATAACCCTGATCTACTGCAACATTTTGACTATGATGAATTTGTAGGCATATGGGAGGAAATAAGAAATGGATTTGAAAGGAGATTTCAAGATGTTGTGGGGTATAGGGAGCTTTTCAATTTCATTGAGAACCCTTTTAATGTGCTATTGTCAAGCCTTACAACTGCTCTGAAAAACTTTTGTCCAGACCTTGCTGTAATACAGAGTGAGATTCTTGAGCTGCAGGTCAACGATGTACTGAAAACTGAGCTCAGATCAGGCGTTGCTCATTTCTGGAGCATGGTCCCAGCCTCAGATTATCCACATTTAAAGCTCTGTGTGCAGAAGGTAATGAGCTTTTTTGTGAGCACTTACTCACGTGAGGCAACATTTTCTATAATGAGCATTGTCAAAAGAAAAGATAGAAGTAGGCTTACAGATGTGCATCTTGATTGTTTGACTAGGATTGCAACCACTAACTACAAGTTTTGCATGGAGAAAGTCAAGGGACAGCTAAAACACATGAGAGCCTCAACATATTGATACAAATATAACAGAGAAAAAGACGTTTTTCATCTCTATTAGTAGGCCAATATATGCATTTTTGTGAACTTTTTTTATTTCATGTTGATAATGCTTATGTATAATTGCATATGTACATACATACATGAGACGAGTTCCACTCCCAGCCTTACACACAAGTATTATATCTTTTAATAATGCAATGCAATTATGAATTGAGAATAAAAAGAGATGTAAGGATGGAAAGCATGGTACTGTATTTTTTTAAACATACACAAAGATGTTTGACAGACCTGAAACATTTTACTATACAGGTGGTCAATCTTTTACCCTGTCAATCAGACATTCAGCATCCAGTCATCACCTGTGACCTGATACTACAGACTCCACTGAAACCTTACATTCTGCTCAGGAACCACAAACCTGGCAACCCTCAAAAGGTTTAATCCTGCTTTCATTTGCTTGTTGTGATAGAGGAGTAAGATATATATGGGCAAAGAAAGAATGCTGGTGGACAGAGGAGTAAACAGAGAGAGAAAGAGCTTTTTAATATTTCACTGAATAGAACCATAATCACAAATACTATTTAGTTAAGATCACACAGTACACAGCACTACTCACCCCAGTCTCTGTAGTTTACAGTCTGGACTCCTCAGTTCAGTACAGAGCAGTTCCACTCCTGAATCTCCCAGGTTGTTGTAGCTGAGGTCCAGTCTCTGCAGTTTACAGTTTGGACTCATCAGTCCAGCACAGAGCAGCTCCACTTCTAAAACTCCCAGGTTATTGTAGCTGAGGTCCAGATCTCTCAGGGGTGAGTCTGATGACTGGAGAGCTGAGGCCACAATATTACAGCACTTATTTGTGAGTTCACAGTTGTTCAGTCTGCAAAGGAGAGTTAATATATTATAGTATTATTATATTAGGTATACATGAAGCATGTATCTAACATGGGAAATGTGCCAATGATAGTGTTCAGTAATGAGGAGTGAAATTGAGGATTTTAAGGTTGATGATGCTCTGAGGAAGATGTCTGTGCTACACTCTCCAACTGCAATATTTTTGACCTGAAAATTAAACATCCTGCTGGACTGAACTCTGACTGTTCTACAGATGTAATTCTGACCCAAATGTCCCCTTTTCTTATACTGTAAATTCTCTGAATTGGGGCAAAGGGCTCATCTACCTTTTCTATAATCTGTTCTCTGTGCTTAACCCTCCCATCCCATCCCAGAAGTGCAGCTGCCATCTTTCAAAGTGGACAGTGAGTTAACTTGCAAAGCTGTTGAATGCTTGGCACAGCTACCACCAAAAGGAAAGATGCAAAATAATAATGCACATCTTCCAGAGAGGACAGTGAGTTTGTTTCTTTAGTTTTGGTTTTCTGTGACAAACTACCCACAGCATTGCAATCTAAAATACAGTTAATAGTAGATTCACTTTAGAAGCAGAAAGACAAGGAAATGATCTGTTCGCATATAACCAGCTGTGTGTCCAGTCTTCTGGTTGGGATGGCAGGTATGCCATCCCGCCAAGTTACGCCTTGGCGGGGGCATGCCCCATACCTATACAGCACCGAGAGTTTGGCACTTTTCAGGGTTCCCCACAGAAATAACCACAACAGCCACAGACACTCAGCCCTTAAAAACATTAAATTATGTACATTCTGACCCCATTTCAACAGACAGATTTCATAAACAACTTCACATGTCCACACAATAAAGCTCCAAACTAAGGGGAATTTGCGTTTTCTCCTTCTTCTTCTCTTTCTTCTTCTTCTTCTTCTTCTTCTTCTTCTTCTTCTTCTTCTTCTCATTCTTCTTCTTCTCATTCTTATTTTTCCTGCCGCCTATCCCACTAACAACATGTCTCCCCATTGGACATTTTACCGACACCAGCCAAATCCTCACCCTCACGAACCAATCAAAAACTCGCATACACACGCAAAATACTCGTACCTTTTTATTCTGAAACATTTCCAGTTTAAACAGCTAATCTGCATGTGGCCTAGTAGGTAAGGTTACACTCTTGGGAACATGCGGTCGTAGGTTCAAACCCCGCTAAGGACGTCTGCACGTTCTGTTATTAACCGGCTACAATATTGCAAAGCCATATGGATCCAAGGGGAGCTCTTCTGTGCTTACTGGCCTGTGTTCTTCTTTAAAACCACGGACAGGTTTGCTAATGATATTTCACGCATTGCAGAGCTATGTCATGGTGCTGCACTAACAAAGTTACAGACTGGTAAACCTCCGGTTGGAGGATCGAATCCCGCCTCGCCCTCAAGCAGATAATTTCCTCTTTAACACTAACATTTTCTTACACTTTTATATTTGCTTTACCAAAACTCACTCACGGCCACTCATATGCATTTCATGACGGCAAATGTATTCCTTTTATTAAAAAGTTACACCAGTTCACCACTGTGCCATTTCTACTAACTATATTTTTTCACTTGGCTACCGTACAAAACCTTCTTATCAGCAAACGCCACGTTTCTACATTCATGTTACCTCGCCCTGTTCTTTATCTAGCCACATACAAACAATTACTACGTATGTACGTTCTGCAACTCCTCATTAAAACATTACATTTAAAACCATGAATCACTCATAAGTATAACTACGAGTACTGAATATGAGAAAAGCACAGTAGTGCAATAGATTTCACACGTTACCTAACCCACCACTTTCACAGCTAGTGCTTTATACCGACTATATATACCATTCCATAAGGAAACTAAACTCGCTCATGGTCACTTTATTTACTCCGCACTATAGTCTGTGATCATGTCAACCTTCACCTACATGCCCATTCTGCTAAAAACATATTGTTTAAACTACACAATTTCATCATTTCATCCTAATTCCTCTCACACTGTAGTTATTTCCTCATATGCAAAGCCTACTGGGACATATGCGTCTGCTCCTATTCTCCACTATCAAGTTTTCCGGTTCTAGCTTAGCAAAACAGCGAACAGGATTCCCACCTGCAGATAAGCCTATCAAAATACCTCATAAACCTTACAAACACTAAAAGTGCATCTCCACGAAATTATAGACAACGGAGCAGGACAGCACGGTACAGTTGCAACCTAGGCAGCTCTAATTCTACGGGCTTGCTGATTCTTTTCTCAATCAAGGCTCGTTGGATGGATGGATCCGTGAGTACATACACTAGCCATATTTCACCTGTGGTTCTGATGCGTTTACATTTACGCCACCGCACCCTTTCAGCTACTGTTTTACATATATAGCACACCGAAACTGCTAAACGGTACACGCTCATCAGACTGTACAAATTCACACAAGGATAGCCATAATTCACAACCGTTTCTTACAGGGTCACTTCACATTTCTCACTCTCATAATAAAACGCTTTGCAAAAAGAAATGATATCTCATAAAAAAACACGTTTTCAACGTACAAAAATGCCAAGTTACTCAAAAGTATTGATATCAAAATGACGCCAAGTTACGGTACTACAAACAATATAGGCTATCTTGCCTCACCGAAATTAAATAAGATGTATTCCAAAGCAATGCTACCCAATATTTCCTCAGTTCTTTCAAGTCACTTGGCCCTGTGTTTTGTAATCTTACCATTTTGCAATGTGTAAGATCAAAGAGTCAAATATTTCGAATTGCCTCATGGAACACATTGAAATTCATGTACAAAACTGCTGCTGAGTAACTACAGGAAGCGTATTTCTCCAGAAAACATGTGTATACTTGCTTCTGAACTGAATTAGAGTACATGTACAAGTTATTGTATATGTGCTATGTACAATAAATACCGCATGTAAAATACATTTTGTACATACATATATAGAGAACTTCTTTATCCCCATGGGGACATTTCCCTCGCAGCATGTTACATTCTCATTTACGAACACACACTTATACCAAGACACATACTATCATTCACGCAACAGAAAGGCGGGGCAGCGAAATACATACATACCAATACAAATTGGACATATACACGCCTATTCAATCAATCTTGACTGTGAGAGAGCCATCCACACATATGTTTGGCCCCTCCATGTAGTGCATGCTTATACACACAGGGCCAAGTGACTTGAAAGAACTGAGGAAATATTGGGTAGCATTGCTTTGGAATACATCTTATTTAATTTCGGTGAGGCAAGATAGCCTATATTGTTTGTAGTACCGTAACTTGGCGTCATTTTGATATCAATACTTTTGAGTAACTTGGCATTTTTGTACGTTGAAAACGTGTTTTTTTATGAGATATTACATACGACAGGTAGAGAAACAAGGTATTCAA
Source organism: Anguilla japonica (assembly GCA_025169545.1). NCBI lineage: Eukaryota > Metazoa > Chordata > Actinopteri > Anguilliformes > Anguillidae > Anguilla > Anguilla japonica. Next base: position 3,409,501 of record CM045898.1, on the reverse strand, counting down.
AAGGCCTGTGGGAACACCTGTTAATGATACCTTTGAGTTTATTTTGTCGAGATTGTGATATATTTGATGGCAGTGCCCAATGAGACACCTTTCAGCCTGTTCTGGGCTCTAGGAAACTTCAGAATCCCTGTACAGGTGAGGCTTTAGCCTGAGACAAGCCTCAGAATTAACTCAAGAACAGGCGCTCGGGTTAGAGGCTAATTTAACAGTTCCCTGAGAAGACCTCACTCTGGCACCCATTATATCCTATGATTCCTCTACCTTCCTATTTGCACTCTATCTACAGGAACTATGCTGGAGATTCTAGGTCAGCCTGTACCAGAATAAAGCAGAGACCAGGGTGGTACTACTGGCCTTTAAACATGGTGCATTTACTGCCTGCCCTAGCCTCCCAACATAGAAACACAAACATTTAATTCATAACCAAACATATCCCTCCCAAACCAAACTTAACATAATTTTAATCATGACATTGAAAATAAGTGTTATCCTATCAAGTGGCTTAAAAGTAAAATAGAAAAAGGGGTATAGATAAGTCTCTTCTTTGTTCTCTTCTAATCAGTAATTAATTATGCATAGACCAGGAGGAGAAGGGGAACCCCCCCCCCCCTTTTCAAACACATGGCAGGGATTCAAACAACATTTGTTCTTATAATTAAAACTTACAAGTAAAAGCAAGGAATGTTTTTTCTTCACAAACAGTTCGGCAATTACAGCAATAACTTGAATTAATTCACCAAACTGAGTTTGTGAAGAAAAGGTATGAAGTGCATTTACAAGTCCAAGTCCAAGTTAAGGACAAATGTTGATTGAATACAGGCTATAAAGTGCTGGCTTGAGCCTTTGGTCTTGTGTCTCAGTTTTGTCTTTCTTCTCAGCTGTGCGTCTTTGGCTTTGATCAGTTTTAATGTGGGAGAGACAAGCTGTGGTTTGGTCTTTCATGATTATCTTTTACTTCCTTTCCAGGACTCTCTAATATCGTTTTTGTTCGTGTAGTTGAGCCTGTGTTATTAAATTAGATGTTTAATCGGGCCCTATTTTCTCAGTTAAGGCACAACTGTCAAACACTAGCAGCAATGCAAGGCGCTGGTGAATTTGGGTGTTTCAGTCATTTCTTGACTCCAGGCACTAGCGCAACTGCGGCACAGTTATAAAAGAGGTTCAATAAGAATAAATGGTTCTGTGGGTGTGGTTGGGTTTGGTTTCATTATTGCCAATCAGATCACCCCATTCCCTTTAGGAAACACAACCATATGCTAATTTCACCATGGCTGAAGATCAAGCGTGTTGTGATCATCTCTACTGAAGGGAGGAGAGTTTTCTCTAGCATAACTAGAAGTCTGTACAACACTAAATTCCTTGGCCTTGCAGGAGGGCCCCTCCGTCTCCGGGCACCGAACCTCCCAAGGACAACAAGAAGTTAAAAATATTGTATGTATGTGTGTGTGTGTGTGTCTATGTGTGTGTCTGGTTTTCTTTAACTCTGTCTCCTATGTAAGCTCTGGAGAGCTTGTGACTTTCCTACTTATCCTCCCCCTGCCATCCTGCCAGGGAGGAACCAGCTATGACACCATGCTGCCCAGGACTCTGAAAGCAACCGATCGATAAAGACCAAACTATTATATCTGATATAAAGCTTGTTTATGTAACACTGAAGACTAAGAGGTTACCGTGTGCTTATTCAGTATCCATGCTATATGGCTAGACACAGCCAAACATTTACTGTGTTAAATCTTACAATATGCATATGTATTAACCATGTACCAATCAGAAATCTTACAATATGCATATGTATTAACCATGTACCAATCAGAAATCTTACAATATGCATATGTATTAACCATGTACCAATCAGAATTATGTATATTATTGTTAACCACTTTTTGCTAATAAAAGCAGGGACCGGACTTATCCATCTTGTTGTTTGTTCCAATCAGATGTAGAATTATGTATGTTATTGTAAATCACTTGTGGTAGGGGGGGCGTGGTTTGTGCGTTGGCTGCAGAGAGAGAGTGGGCGGGGCGGCTCTCGGACTCTGCGCCACAGCTGTTAGAGGTCGCTAATCAGCACCGCTCTTTAAATGTTTAATTGTTTAACGATGTGCTGATTACCTTGACAGTGAGCCTGGGTGGTTTAAGAGGCAGACGGGGGAACTGGTGACGGAGGAAGTACGGCGCTACGGCAGAAGTAGTGTGTAAAACTCATGTAACCAGTTAAACGAAAAGCCGGGTGTTCGGCAAAAAATAAAAGAAGTGATTACTTCGAACTCGTCTCTCTCTCTCTCTCTCTCTCTATACGCGAGCAGTGGCACTCACCTTGCTACACCAGTTTTTGCTAATAAAAGCAGGAACCGGACCTATCCATCTTGTTGTCTGTGCCAATCAGATGTAGAATTATGTATGTTATTGTTAAAACACTTTTTGCTTATGAAAGCAGGGACTGCCCCTGCTTTCTCCAGTTCAGGCTTATCCATCTTGTTGTGTGTAGGTTCCGGACTCTTTCTGCAGAAATAAGTCCTATTTCTTACATGGATATACCTCGCTGTGCTGGTTATTCTACGGGGAGAATTTTCTCTGCCCAACATTATGAACAATTACAACCATTATGAGGACCTCTACAAACCAATGAAGATGAAACTGAATAGTTTTGATTAATTATTTTGTTAATATTTAAACGAAAGTGTATTTTCTGTTCATATGCCAGTGCTAAGAGGCATAATAAACGATTCTGTTCCCATGAACAGTTCCACAGGGAGAATATTCCCAGTCTGGCCAGGAGCAGGAGGCAGCTGGCAGAGACAGCCTCCAGTCGGCCTCTCCATCCTGCTGCTGCCGCTACTGTTTCAGCTAGGCAGACATCGCGCTTGTGCACAAGAGGACAGGAAAGAAGACATTTTGTCTGGATTTTTTTTTTTTTTTACAGTGTTTCACACCACTATTTAAAATAAACTAAAAATTCTCTACTTCAACTAAGTGTCATTCATTTCAGACATGCACTTGATAAGATGAATGAACACTCACTAGTGAAACGGCTCCACAGCCAACCAGTCCCTGCTCTCTCGTGCACTCTGTGCTCTGTAATCTCCGTAGCGATCGTCACATGCTACTCTGCTTCTCTCTGTATGAAAGTCCTGTAATGTGTCCTCTGTGAGGTCTATGTCATATCCATGGCATATGGCTATGTAGTGGCTATCCTAGATCTGGTCATCCTGAGGAATTGCTCCTCCTCCGATCCCACAGTGACCCCCCTGCACCAGTCCGACCACCACTTCATTTCCTTCTCCCTCCCTCTTGCTCCCCTCCCTCCCTCCCCTCCATCCACTCCTACTGTCATGGTCCGCCGTAACCTCCGCTCCCTCTCTCCCTCCTCTCTCGCTTCTAGTGTCACTGCTTCACTCCCCACTCTTGAATCCTTCTCAAACCTTCCCACTGACTCTGCATCCTCCGCTCTGTCTTCCTCGCTCTCCTCAGCACTTGACTCTCACTGTCCTCTAGTCTCCAGGCCGGCACGCTCGTCCCCTCCCAGTCCGTGGATGTCTGACCCCCTCCGAACCAACCGGGCCAGCCTACGTGCAGCGGAGAGGAAGTGGAGGAAATCCATGGCTCAATCCGATCTGTCTGCCTACCAGTCTATGCTAGCTACATTTTCTACTGCTGTAACCTCTGCTAAAATTAATTATTATCAAACAAAAATTCATAAATCTACCTCTAACCCCCATCAATTGTTCTCCATTTTCTCTTTTCTCCTCAGCACTCCTCCTTCCCCACCTCAGTCCTCCCTCGCTGCAGATGACTTTGCAGCTTTCTTCGATGAGAAGATTGCAGACATCCGCAGCTCCTTTACGTCCACCGCCACCCTTCCCCACTCCCCCCTCTCTGTTTCCTCCCCTCGTTTCTCCACTTTCTCTCCTCTCACTGACTCTGATGTTTCCCAGCTCCTACTCTCCCACCGCCCTACCACCTGTGCTCTTGACCCCATCCCTTCCTCTCTCCTCCAGACTATCACACCTGACATCCTCCCGTTTGTCAACTCCCTCCTTGTGAACTCCTCCCTGTCTTCTGGATGTTTCCCCTCTTCCTTCAAGCTGGCCCACATCACCCCACTACTGAAAAAGCCCACTCTGGATCCCTCCGTCATCCAGAACTACCGTCCTGTTTCCCTCCTCCCTTTCTTATCCAAAACCATTGAACGAGCTGCTTCTAACCAACTCTCCTCTTTTCTCTTACTGAACAACCTCCTAGACCCTCACCAGTCCGGCTTCAGACCTGGCCACTCGACAGAGACCGCACTCCTCTCGGTCAGTGAGTCGCTTCACGCCGCACAAGCAGCCTCCCATTCATCTGTCCTGATCCTCCTAGACCTTTCTGCTGCCTTTGACACAGTCAACCACCCCATCCTCCTGTCCTCCCTGGCAGCTATGGGGATCTGTGGCACAGCACTAGACTGGATCGAGTCCTACCTCTCCGGTCGCTCCTTCCAAGTCTCCTGGGCTGGTGCAGTATCGGCACCTCGCCCCCTTGCCACAGGAGTTCCCCAGGGCTCAGTCCTTGGTCCCCTTCTATTCTCCCTGTACACCCAATCTCTTGGTCCTGTAATCTCTGCCCACGGGTTGTCCTATCATTGTTATGCCGATGACACCCAACTCTTTCTCTCCTTCCCCCCCTCTGACACACAGGCCTCTGCTCGCATCTCTGCTTGCCTGAGGGACATCCAGAGCTGGATGGATAACCACCATCTTAAGCTGAACCCAGGTAAGACAGAGATGATCTTCATCCCTGCTCCATCCTCTAACCTCCTTGACTTTTCCATTACCCTAGGGGACACCGTGGTGTCATCATCACCCACCGCAAAAAACCTCGGAGTGGTGATGGACAACAGACTGTCCCTCTCCCAGAACATCACGGCGGTGAGTCGAACGTGCAGGTTCTTCCTGTACAACATCCGGAGAATCCGCCCCTTCCTCACCACCTACGCAACCCAGCTCCTGATTCAAGCAATGGTCCTGTCCCGCCTGGACTACTGCAACTCACTGCTGGCTGGTCTGCCAGCATCCGCCATCAGACCCCTGCAGCTCATCCAGAATGCTGCAGCGCGTCTGGTCTACAACCTCCCCAGACATTCCCATGTCACCCCCCTGCTCACTGACCTCCACTGGCTGCCTGTTATGGCTCGCATCAAATTTAAGACCTTGGTGCTTGCATACCAGGCAGCTAAGGGGTCAGCACCTGGATACATCCAGAGGATCATCAGACCTTACACACCAGCCAGACCTCTCCGTTCTGCCACTTCTGGACGCTTGGCACCTCCCCCTCTTCGTGTCTGTACTTCCCGCTCCCGTCTGCTGTCTGTCCTGGCCCCACGCTGGTGGAATGACCTCCCCGTGGCGGTCAGAACAGCAGAGAATCTAACTACCTTCAAACGCAGACTAAAGACTCATCTCTTCAGGCTGCACCTCTCCCCCCCCCCCTCCCTAGCCTATAGTTTAGCTCAATGTACCTAGTTAGGCTAATTCGAGTATGTTAGTTTTTATTTGGCAGAATTGTTTGTCTGATTCTGATCAGGAAATTGTGATTTCAGTGCTAGTTTTTATTTGGCAGGGTTGTTTGCTGAACAGGTTACTCTACAGGGTTGGAGTCCTGATCTGTGGTCACTTCTGGCACTACAATCTTTATTTCGCTCTAGTATGTTTCTTTTGTACCTCTGCACCTGGAACTAATGCACTTGATGTACGTCGCTCTGGATAAGAGCGTCTGCTAAATGCCTGTAATGTAATGTAATGTAGTGTAGAACACAGCACACCACAAACAATGCACTGACTTTCTGAGGGCTGTACAGTGATGTACCACCCAGTCCATCCAACATTCTAAAATGCATTTTCAACATTCCAAAGGTCCACTCAATCATTGACCTAGCCCAGCCAAACACACGATTAAAAGCAAGTTTCCAGTGCATTCTGGGTTCATTGTAAACACTATCTGAGGGGTGTAAAGCCGGTCTCCCTCCTACCTAATCCAAGTAGCTTACACAGTTAACTCCACTGCCTAAATAGCCAGCATTGGACTGCATAACTGAATACAGCTTTCCTTTAAAATAGTTAAACTGAAATAAACAAAATATTTCATGTATCTGTGTTAAATGTTTATGGATTCACATGTGTGGCACGGTTATAATGCCAAAATAGCACAAGTTAAAACCTGGTATGGGTTGGTTTGACTGCAAATGCATTATTCAACACCAAACTCACATATTGAAAGTTTCTATTGACACATCCCTGATTGCACCAACAAACCCATGTTGACAAAAGCAGATTAACCGCAGACCATAAAACTAACAACCCTGGTGAAAATGAAAAATATGACACTAGCAATTCCAAGTGTGTTTGTGCCTATGCTGTCACCAAAATAGGGCCCCTTTTCTTAATACTGTATCTTAATATAGCAGCTCTTCATTTTAATCTGCTTGAATTGTATGTTTTGACAAAGGTTGATCCATAAGTTTACTCTGCCTATCAATTAACTCCTTAATTATTTCATAATTGCTATCATTGCAAATAATTAGTAAATGTATTCAGTTAGTAAATAGTAATAGTAAATAAAATAAAATATATGGTAAGTGCTGAGGTTTTGCATTTGATGCTGCTTATGTTCTGGATATAAGACATTAAATAAGGGCACGAGTTAAAACTTTTGATTCAGAAATCTTTTTTTAACCAAATTTTCTTTTGCCCAGAAATCTTTATTCTCATTAGAAATAGAAAGTGGGAAAATATGCTGTCAATCATCTACATTATTAATGACATAATACTCACTTGGCCTTCCTGCAGCTCCTGATTACTGGTAGCAGTCTCTGATGACCTGCTGCTGATGTGTTGTAGGTCTTCAAGTCAAACTCATCCAGGATCTCCTCTGATATCAGTAACACAAAGGCCAGAGCTGAACACTCGTCTGGTTCCAGATTTTTATCAGAAAGTTTTCCTGATCTCAGGGAATTCTGGATTTCCTTCACTAGAGAGTTGTCATTCAGTTCATTGAGACAGTGGAACAGATTGATGGTCCTCTCTGCCGAAGATTCCTCTCTGATCCTCTCCTTAATGTACTGGACTGTTTTTTCAATGCTCTGTGATCTGCTTTCTGTCCGTGTCTGTAGTCTTTTAAAGAAAGTCAAAACAGAGTTTGTTTTGTGCCTTCCTCCATCAGATCTACTTCCTGTTTGTGTCAGTAGTCCTCCTAAAAGAGTCTGAATGGAGTCCAGAGAGAGGCCAAGAAGGAATCGGAGGAAAAGGTCCAGGTGTCCATTCTTACTCCCTAAGGCCTGATCCACTGCACTCCTGTGTAACTCAGACAACTGCACTCTGCCACTGTGAGGTTTTGATTCTTCTGCTCTGAGTACATTTCTGTTCTCATTTACACATGAATGAAACACAAAAAAGGCAGCCAGATACTCCTGAATGCTCAGATGCACAAAGCAGTAGACCTTCACCTGATACAACCCACACTCCTCTTTAAAGACCTCTGTGCACACCCCAGAGTACACTGAAGCTTCACTAACATCAATGCCACTCTCTTTCAGGTCCTCTTCATAGAATATCAGATTACCCTTTTCCAGCTGTAGAAAAGCCAGCTGGCCCAGTTTCAGGATGATTTCTGTATCTGATGCTGACATCTCCTTTGGGTCTGTCTCATCAGTGCCATGATACTTCTGATTCTTCACATTGGTCTGAATGAGAAGGAAGTGTGTGTACATTTCAGTCAGAGTTTTGGGCAGATCTCCACTCTTTGCTTTACCCAACATTGTCTCCAGAACAGCAGCAGAAATCCAGCAGAAGACTGGTATGTGACACATGATGTAGAGACTCCTGGATGACTTTATGTGTGAGATAATCCTGCTGGCCAGGTCCTGATCTCTGATTCTCTTCCTGAAGTACTCCTCCTTCTGTGGGTCATTGAACCCTCGTACCTCTGTCACTCGGTGGACACACTCAGGAGGGATCTGATTGGCTGCTGCTGGTCGGGAGGTGATCCAGAGCAAAGCAGACGGAAGCAGATTCCCCTTAATGAGGTTGGTCAGCAGCACATCCACTGATGATGACTCTGTTACATCACAGCAGTCCTCATTACTTTGGAAATGTAGAGGAAGTCGACACTCATCTAGACCATCAAAGACAAACACCACTTTGACTTCATCATCTTCAACACTTTTGATCTCTTTCAGTTGTGGAAAGTAGTGCTGCAGAAGCTGCATCAGACTGAATTCTCTTTCCTTCTTCAAATTCAGATCTCGGAAAGGGAGAGTGAAGATGAAGTCAACGTTCTGATTGGCTTTTCCTTCTGCCCAGTCCAGAATGAACTTCTGCACAGAGATGGTTTTCCCAATGCCAGCGATGCCCTTTGTAAGCACAGTTCTGATGGGTTTCTTTTGTGCAGTTAAAGGCTTAAAGATGTCATTACAGGGGATTGCAGTCTCCTGTGTGGTTTGACTCTTGGATGCTGTCTCAATCTGTCTGACCTCGTGTTCATTATTGACCCCCCCACTTCCCCCCTCTGTGATGTAGAGCTCTGTATAGATCTCATTGAGCAGGGTTGGGTGGCCCTGCTGTGCTAAAATTTCAGAGATGTATTCAAACTTCTGCTTCAGATGAGTTTGCAATGCCTTCTGGGCTCTTTTTATGGATTCATCTGAAGGGAGGAAATATGAGAAATAATTATATTGAAAATAAGATAAACATTCTCCATTCAACAACAGATTCCAAGCAGAAACAGTCAATGAAAATACTTATGCAGTCAGTTTCCTCTGTATTTTACACACTTCACATAGTGTAACACACCTCTCAGGCAGTGTTTTTTCAATTCAATTAGATTTTTTATAGCGCTTTTTTCAGAGACACTGTCACAAAGATGCTTTACAGAGGAAAAGGTAAGGTAAATTAGGCAAAGACCAGCCCATGAACCCCTAAAATGAGCGAGTTAAAGAGAACTCCCCAGTGGAAAAAAAAACTTAAATGTTGGTGATAAAAAACTCCCTGGTAGGAAGAAATGGAGATGACCCGGGCTATCTAAAGAGAGTCCATCCTTCACTGGCCGGACTAGTGTAACACTTCAGATGAATGAATGGTAGCAGAAATGTAATGAGGGATCCATCAGAGCAAATTATCTAATGGGTTGGGCAGGCAACTGTCTGATGTATTAACCTAGCTACTAAAAAAGATGGTCCATGCACAGTGATGTTTACTGATATGCAATTCAGAGGGGCGGGGTGATGCATCTTGGCCTCCAACTGGTGTCATAACATGGGCTTGAACCAGGAGAAGAGCAAGAGTGGAGCGGTCTGTGAACTCAGGGTAGGGGGAGGGGCAGAAGCTCCAGGGCAGAATACACAGGAGGAGGTTAGGCACTGTATAATTATGAGATTAACTGCTGCATATGGAAAGGCCTGAGTGTAAAATGGAACAGCCCCAGCATGCCATGCCATGGCAGCATGTCTAAAAGATGTGAAGAAAGGGGGTGCAAACAACCATGAGAGTGATTCTGAACAGACAGTACCCCAACATGGTACAGAACAGCAAACCTGAGCATTCACATGCAGTGGCAGGGCAACAGTGCAGTGCGCACAGCTCACATAACAGCCCTATGGCCCTCATTTACCCTACCCAGAGATCTTTAACTATGAGCCTGACTAAAGAAGGAAGTTTTGATCCTAATCAACATTTAATAAGTAGTATTATTACTGGATTCATTAGTATATACCTGGTTTTGATATTAACAAAATGTGTGCGATAACAGTATTTAACTGTGTTGTAGAGTGGGGTGAATGGGTTAGATAGTTGGAGAGGAGATGGTTGAGTGGGTGTTCTGGTGTGCTGTACAGTGGGGTGAATGGGTTAGATTGTTGGAGAGGAGATGGTTGAGTGGGTGTTCTGGTGTGCGGTACAGTGGGGTAAATGGGTTAGATAGTTGGAGAGGAGATGGTTGAGTGGGTGTTCTGGTGTGCGGTAGAGTGGGGTGAATGGGTTAGATAGTTGGAGAGGAGATGGTTGAGTGGGTGTTCTGGTGTGCTGTACAGTGGGGTGAATGGGTTAGATAGTTGGAGAGGAGATGGTTGAGTGGGTGTTCTGGTGTGCTGTACAGTGGGGTGAATGGGTTAGATAGTTGGAGAGGAGATGGTTGAGTGGGGTGTTCTGGTGTGCGGTAGAGTGGGGTGAATGGGTTAGATAGTTGGAGAGGAGATGGTTGAGTGGATGTTCTGGTGTGCTGTACAGTGGGGTGAATGGGTTAGATAGTTGGAGAGGAGATGGTTGAGTGGGTGTTCTGGTGTGCGGTAGAGTGGGGTGAATGGGTTAGATAGTTGGAGAGGAGATGGTTGAGTGGGTGTTCTGGTGTGCGGTACAGTGGGGTAAATGGGTTAGATAGTTGGAGAGGAGATGGTTGAGTGGGTGTTCTGGTGTGCGGTAGAGTGGGGTGAATGGGTTAGATAGTTGGAGAGGAGATGGTTGAGTGGGTGTTCTGGTGTGCTGTACAGTGGGGTGAATGGGTTAGATAGTTGGAGAGGAGATGGTTGAGTGGGTGTTCTGGTGTGCTGTACAGTGGGGTGAATGGGTTAGATAGTTGGAGAGGAGATGGTTGAGTGGGTGTTCTGGTGTGCGGTAGAGTGGGGTGAATGGGTTAGATAGTTGGAGAGGAGATGGTTGAGTGGATGTTCTGGTGTGCTGTACAGTGGGGTGAATGGGTTAGATAGTTGGAGAGGAGATGGTTGAGTGGGTGTTCTGGTGTGCGGTAGAGTGGGGTGAATGGGTTAGATAGTTGGAGAGGAGATGGTTGAGTGGGTGTTCTGGTGTGCGGTAGAGTGGGGTGAATGGGTTAGATAGTTGGAGAGGAGGTGGTTGAGTGGGTGTTCTGGTGTGCGGTACAGTGGGGTAAATGGGTTAGATAGTTGGAGAGGAGATGGTTTAGTGGGTGTTCTGGTGTGCGGTACAGTGGGGTGAATGAGTTAGATAGTTGGAGAGGAGATGGTTGAGTGGGTGTTCTGGTGTGCGGTACAGTGGGGTGAATGGGTTAGATAGTTGGAGAGGAGATGGTTGAGTGGGTGTTCTGGTGTGCGGTACAGTGGGGTGAATGGGTTAGATAGTTGGAGAAGAGATGGTTGAGTGGGTGTTCTGGTGTGCGGTAGAGTGGGGTGAATGGGTTAGATAGTTGGAGAGGAGATGGTTGAGTGGGTGTTCTGGTGTGCGGTACAGTGGGGTGAATGGGTTAGATAGTTGGAGACGAGATGGTTGTGTGGGTGCTGTAGGCCTGTTTTTCTTTCCTCTACACTGCCCTCTTGCTGAGACAAATTCATCCTGCTGCAAGGAAGCCACTGGGGCTATACCAGGGGACAGAGAGTGAGCACTAGCATCTGGATCGGGAGAAAAGTAATCAAAAAATCTTTGATACTTCTAATATGTTGGATGTCAGCTTCAAAATCACAAATCTTTTTCACCAGTCTTATGTGATCTTATGTGATCTACATTTTTTACATTTAAAATGACCACTAATGGTGGAGGAGATATAACATACTTCATTCAGTGCACACAACAGGGAGAGAGGTGGTAGTGGAGGGAGAAATGAGCATGATTACTTATGCGGACAGAGTTAATGGGGTGGATATCCCAATGAGCTGCTTGTTGACTTTGTGGATACTGATGTCACTCAATCTCAGCCTGGCTGAGTTTACAGTGCTTACAGGTCCAGCATCCATCATGAGGTATCATTCAGACAGCCTGACACCGAGATCCTCTCTGTTTTCATGTGCGTGTTTAACGAGCGTTTGCCATCCCAGTTTTGTAAACTTCTGTAAGATTTACATACCTCGCTCACAGGGTTATACACCTGTCTCACAGTGTTACACACCTCTCAGTTATACACACCACTCACACAGTGATACACACCTCTCACAGTGCGGCTTCGAAACAGGTTTAACTTTTCATCCTTCTTCAGTTTCATCAGAGTGCGCTGGAGTAACTGAAATAAACACATGAAGAGGTATGCTGTATCAATGTGAAATAAACACATGAAGAGGTGTGCTGTATCAGTGTGAAATAAACACATGAAGAGGTGTGCTGTATCAATGTGAAATAAACACATGAAGAGGTGTGCTGTATCAGAGTGAAATAAACACATGAAGGGATGCAGTATCACAGTTACTGAAATAAACACCCAAATAAATGCACCACAATCCTTGCTTTTTGTGTTGTGTGTTTTTGATGGCCAGGGGTATGTTTTCCAAAAGTGTAATTTTCTTGTGATGGCAAACACATCACAAAGTTGTGAACTCCAGCTCTCGGCCTGTAGTTAGAAGTCTAGGTCCCTGTTAGACCCTCCTGATAACGTCATCAATTTCCCCCGTTTGAGTCCAAACAGGAAACGATAAAGCGAGGATTGTCTTTTTTGTGAATAAAGGTGCTTTTAAAAAATAATTTTCTCCAACTCCGCAAATGCAATACACTCCTCCTTCCACGACTTTTCCTAAATATTTGGTCTTAAAATAACTGCATTGTTAGAATTCCAAAAAATGGACACATTGAGAAATAGACATTTTTGTGCCATTTTCTTCACAAAATCCCCTCACGAATCAACAGGTAACAGGTGCTGATGCCCAAGTGTGAATGGGTTGCTCTCTCCTCCGGCACGATATTCTGTAACTGAATGATCAACACTTTTATACGGATTGCTGGGTCAAGCACTTTCATCACCTCACTCATCAGTCCTGGGATGGCAATGCCATGCCAGACTGGCAAATGTAGTCAGAATAAAGCAAAAGACAACTGTGTGAAATGCAGTCCATTTGTGTGCGGTCCCTGCTCGCACAAACAACCAGAGCTGTGCGTTCCCAGTGGAATTGAGTAAGAGGAGAGAGACAGTTCATATGTAACAGGTCAATTAAAACAGTGGGAGCAAGGGAAGGGACAGGGAGAAGCGAGTGGAATTCATCATGACTGAATAAATACTTTTTTTTTAAATATTGCATTTTGGATTTCTTTAACCACTTTCTCCATTTTGTGTTTTGCCAGTTTTGCCCATTTTAGCACTTCTCTCAATGTGTCTGTAATACGTCTTGGCGCGTTTTCCCTTACACATGTGTGGTATTCAGCCCGCCGGAGAGGCGAATTGGACTCGGTTGCACCGGCTTGTGGAGAGAGCACACGCACCAGATAATCAGCCCAGGTGCATAAAGATCTGCAGCCTTCCACAGTTTGGGGCCAAGACTAGGAGCCCAAACTAAGAGTGCAGTTATGATTTTCATTTCCCCGGTCACAGCCAGCTACTGGGAAAAGAGCACACTTTAAATACCCGGACTAATTGGTAATGCACTCCAGGAGCATGTGCCCACTTAACCAGTGGTCCTTCGATTGCCCTGAACCTCTCCCACAGCAGCAGCTCCACGTAGCCACTTAGCAATGCTAACAATCGAAGAAGCCACACCACTGTGCACACTGCACAGTACTCTTTGTCGCCACTTACAAGGGTACTCTATTTACAATCACTTCGGAGAAAATAATAAAATGCATTAATTCCAACTTCATAGTTTACCGACCCGCTTTTGGGCTGCTTATCACTACTCTCTAGACTACTGCTATTTTTTTTTTCCTCTTAAGTATTCTACATCCCATAATACGTGTCTTCACCCTCATTGGTTAATCACACTTGCACTTGGTTTTTTCTCTTCCAGAATAGAAGTACAACATAAATGGCCCACTGCCCATTAACGTTAACTGTATACAATGCATATTATCATGTACAAAAGTTTGAACCTTTATAAGCTGGCCTGTCATTTTCTTGACTTAATAGGCCGACAAGTTTTCCAGTTTAGTGAGGTGTTCACTAAGACTGGTTATGTGAATGAGCAGAGCTGCAGTGAGTACATTTAAATGGACTGCCAGTATTTAATACTTTTTGTGTTTTCTCAGATCCCCATGCTCACTTTCTTCTTAATGATGTTCCAGACAGATGATTTTGATATGTCTAAGGTTTGGCCTATGTCTCTGACTGTTTTATTTTTTATTATTTCTCAGCCTTATTATGGCTTCCTTGACTTTATTTGGCACAACTCTGGTCCTCGTGTTCACAAACACCATCAATAGATTTTAAAGACAATCAAAAGGCTAGAATCAAAACTAGATACTGAAAACTCTTAGACCGGCACTAAGGAAGCAACTGAACACACCTGACTAATCAGAAACAGCTGTGACACCATGAGTCCCAAAAATTATGATGCCCTGAAATGAGGGAATTATTTTTTTTTTTTTTAAGTGCTGTAATTTCTACATGGTGAAACCAAAATGTGTACCCTTAAATAAAATCTGAAAATGTGCACGTTAACCATGTGAAAATTGTTTGATAACAAATATAAAATTGGCGTACAGAGCCAAATTAAGAAAAACAATGTCTTCCTACTAAACATTATGGAGCTCACTATATAAATTATATTTATTTGATATATTTTGGTAAATATTATTACAGATATTGATTCCTAATGATCCCATACAAAAAAACTTTTTACTTGAACCCTCCATTATTAATAATAGCTTATCTTTCTATCTTTCAAACGCACGCTCAAATGTCTCCCTCCTCTGAAGAAAACCCACAAATTGTGCAACATTGAACCACGGTGGTGCAGTGGGTAGCACTGTCGCCTCACAGCAAGAGGGGTTTGAAGCCAACCTGGGCTGTTCAGTATAGGGTTTGCATGTTCTCCTCGTGCCTGCGTGGGTTTCCTCTGGGTACTCTGGTTCCCTCCCACAGTCCAAATACATACAGGTTGGTTTAACTGGACTCTAAAACTGACTCTAAATTGCTGTGTGAGTGAAAGGTGTGTGTGTGATAGATTGGCAGCCTGTCCAAGGTGTATTCCTGCCTCTCACCCAGTGCACGCTGAGATAGGCTCCAGCACCTCCACCCCCCCGACCCTTCCCAGGATAAGCAGGTATAGATAATGAATGGATAGATGGCTGAGAAAGGAGAGCTGATCTGAAATCAGTCACTTTGCACAAATATGTAGGAATCCCATGATTTCCATGTATAGCCAAATAGAGGTTAATATGTGTGTGAAGAACCTCTTAACCTCTCAGATCTGTCATAGCTGACACATGAACAAGTATTAGCTGAGCAGTGAGACACCACTCAAAATGACAGACTGACGTGACGTAACAAAGCTTCGGTTTCATGAGTATCGAGTGTAACATCCCTATTCACGTGAGTATCGAGAGTAACATCCCTACTCACAAGAGCATCGAAAGTATCATCCCTACTCACACGAGTATTGAGAGTAACACCCCTACTCACATGCGTATCGAGAGTAACATCCCTACTCACATGAGTATGAAGAGTAACATCCCTATTCACATGCATATCGAGAGTAACATCCCTACTCACATGAGTATCGACCGTAACATCCCTATTCTCATGAGTATCGAGAGTAACATCCCTACTCACAAGAGCATCGAAAGTATCATCCCTACTCACACGAGTATTGAGAGTAACACCCCTACTCACATGCGTATCGAGAGTAACATCCCTACTCACATGAGTATGAAGAGTAACATCCCTATTCACATGCATATCGAGAGTAACATCCCTACTCACATGAGTATCGACCATAACATCCCTATTCTCATGAGTATCGAGAGTAACATCCCTACTCACATGCGTATCGAGCATAACATCCCTATTCACATGAGTATCGAGAGTAGCAAGTGAAGAAAAAGATTATTGAAACTATATATTTGCTGTTCTTACATATGGATCAGACACGTGGACATGACGTGACAGAGGAAGCAAAAAGAAGGATAAATGCATTTGAGATATGGTGCTATAGGAGAAAGCTCAAGATTAGCAGGAGAAGATTTATGTCAAATGATGAGGTTCTGGAACTGGTAGGAGAAGACAGGTATTGTATGAAGAAGATCGCAGAGAGAAAGTATGACTTTGTGGGGCACATTCTGAGAGGGTCCAGTGGAAGGCTGATGACGAGGGTTTTAGAAGGGATGATTGAAGGGAAACGAAGAGTGGGAAGACAACGCATAATGTGGCTGGATGACAGAGATGGAGCGGAGAAAAAAGATATGAACAACTCAAGAGAAAGGCTGAGGAGAGAAACAGTTGGTGGACCATGAAGCCAACCTTCGGATTGAAAACAGCACAAATGATTGATTGATTGATTGATCGAGAGTAACATCCCTACTCACATGAGTATCGAGCAAAACATCCCTACACTCATGAGTATTGAGAGTAACATTCCTACTCACAAGAGTATCAAGTGTAACAATTCTACTCACAAGAGCATTGAAGTAACAATGCATCGAGAGTAACATCCCTTCTCACGTGAGTATTGAGAGTATCATCCCTACTCACATGAGTATAAAGAGTAACATCCCTACCTCATGAGTATCGAGTTGAACATCCCTACTCACATGAGTATCGAGTGTAACATCCCTACCACATGGTCATTTCATATTTTGTGGTTTTTTCATATTTTCATATTTTTATTGCATGTTTTATTCTAAGCTATTGGATGCTTCATTGACAGTTTCATGTTTTATGATCGTTTGCGTTGGCCAAACTGCACATTTCATTGAAGGTAGTTGGCTGTAAATATTATTATTTACTATAAAATATATTAGTCTCTTTTAGATCACAACATCTGTGATATTTGCCCTGGCTGATGCTCTTTTAATGGGAGGCATTGGTTATTCAACTAAGTTATTCATTTCTTTGGCTCAGCTAACCTAACCCTAACCCCAACACTTTTACACTGGTTAGATACATTGTTTTATTTTGCGCTTACAATACTGTTTTTGCTTACAGGTTTCAGCGCAATTACCATTAACGTTCGGTGATTTGCAGTAGCCAATCAATGGATTTCTATTACCTGTGTGGGAGACAGCAACCGATATCAGCTGTGATTTTTAAAAAAATGTCTTGGAGACCAATAGTAATGTTGAGAGGAAATTTTGTGCACTTTTTGGTTTTGTTTAAGATTCATTTTTCTTTTTGTTTTCTGTGAAAATTCATAAAAACATATTAAAAACAGATAGAAAAAGCTGATCTCACACCTGTTCTGGCAAAGATGATTTATCTGAATTCTTCTCTTCAATAGAGTGGGACTCGAATGACTGCTGTATCCTGTGAACAAAACACAGAGCTTCCAGTTAAACGCATCCTCTTACTGCAGCTCTAACTCACAGCACATGGAGACAGAGCATCCAGTTAAACTCATCCTCTTACTGCACCTCTGACTCACAGCACATGGAGACAGAGCATCCAGTTAAACTCATCCTCTTACTGCACCTCTAACTCACAGCACATGGAGACAGAGCATCCAGTTAAATTCATCCTCATACTGCAGCTCTAACTCACAGCACAGCACATGGAGACAGAGCTTCCAGTTAAACTCATCTTCTTACTGCAGCTCTAACTCACAGCACACCTGAATATGAGATAATACACTTCACTTACACACGATTGTGAAATAATACACTCACGTACACCAGCATGGTGCCAGTGACATTGAAGTATGATTAAACAGTATTGCCAATTTGAACCTGTTAAATTACCTTTGACCACCTGTGAACTCTCCTGTGAAGTTATTTGGATTCCCCATTGAACAATCACTCTTCATAGAAAGACAGCTTGGTACTGGTGACCCTGCTCTTTCTACCTGGACCCTGTGAACAAAACATGGAGACAGAAATTCCAGTTAAACTCATCCTCTTACTGCAGCTCTAACTCATAGCACATGGATACAGAAATTCCAGTTAAACTCATCCTCTTACTGCAGCACTAACTCACAGCACATGGAGACAGAGCTTCCAGTTAAACTCATCTTCTTACTGCAGGTCTAACTCACAGCACATGGAGACAGAGCATCCAGTTAAACTCATCCTCTTACTGCAGCTCTAACTCACAGCACATGGAGACAGAGCTTCCAGTTAAACTCATCTTCTTACTGCAGCTCTAACTCACAGCACATGGAGACAGAGCATCCAGTTAAACTCATCCTCTTACTGCAGCACTAACTCACAGCACATAGACACAGAGCGTCCAGTTAAACTCATCTTCTTTCTGCACCTCTAACTCACAGCACATGGAGAAAGAGCTTCTAGTTAAACTCATCGTAATACTGCAGCTCAAAATCACAGCACATGGAAACAGAGCATCAGTTAAACTCATCCTCAAACTGCAGCTTGAACTCACAGCACACCTGAATATGAGATAATACACTTCACTTACACGCGATTGTGAAATAATACACCCACCTACACCAACTTGGTGCCAGTGACATTGAAGTATGATTAAACAGTATTGCCAATTTGAACCTGTTAAATTACCTTTGACCACCTGTGAACTCTCCTGTGAAGTTATTTGGATTCCCCATTGAACAATCACTCTTCATAGAAAGACAGCTTGGTACTGGTGACCCTGCTCTTTCTACCTGGACCCTGTGAACAAAACATGGAGACAGAGATTCCAGTTAAACTCATCCTCTTGCTGCAGCTCTAACTCATAGCACATGGATACAGAAATTCCAGTTAAACTCATCCTCTTACTGCAGCACTAACTCACAGCACATGGAGACAGAGCTTCCAGTTAAACTCATCTTCTTACTGCAGCTCTAACTCACAGCACATGGAGACAGAGCATCCAGTTAAACTCATCCTCTTACTGCAGCTCTGACTCACAGCACATGGATACAGAAATTCCAGTTAAACTCATCCTCTTACTGCAGCACTAACTCACAGCACATGGAGACAGAGCTTCCAGTTAAACTCATCTTCTTACTGCACCTCTAACTCACAGCACATGGAGACAGAGCTTCCAGTTAAACTCATGTTCTTACTGCAGCTCTAACTCACAGCACATGGAGACAGAGCTTCCAGTTGAACTCATCCTGTTACTGCAAATCTAACTCATGTCACATTATATATCTGAATAATGTATTTGTACCTCTTTCTGTCGGTGCTGGGGGCTCCTTCTTTGGTCTCTGGCTCCCTTGAGAGACTCATTTTAGAAACAGCACCCCTTATTTCAGGCAACTGGAATACATCAGGGGTGAGTTTTCCTATAACGTGGAATTTGAGGATTAACGAGTGTCGTTACAAGGTTCTTACAGTTTTTCTCAAATGTTTACATACTAAAACTGGAACTATGCACACGATGGTGAAAACTTGAAGCTCATGTGTCATCAACAAAGACTATTTCTGCAAAACTCTAAGCACAATTCCTTTGTTTTCACTCAAATAGCAATTATAAATCACATTTTTGCACAACTCTACACACAAAATCTCATCATTTAGCACAATTTTCATAATCAAGCCTTGTTTGTTCACATGGAAAACACTGGCCTTCGAATGCCAAACTCTAAGTACCAACTGGTCTCACTCATGCCACACCTGCTCAAACTCAATTGGCTGAACTTTTCAATTATCTGTCAGAGCATAAAAGAGACCTCCGGTGACCTCTATTGTTTTGGAAAACATTGGAGCAACACGCAGCACAGAGAGGAAGAAGTAGAGGAGGTGTACGTGTATGAGGTGGAGGAGGTGGATGAAGAAGAGGGAGACGAACTAATATTTCAAATGAAATGTGTGCAACCTTGGTTGATCACGTATTTGTATTTTGTTTTTTTTTACAGCAGGCCTTCAAACTACGATTTTTATTTTTGCAGTCTGCTGAACAAAGATTTATTTTACAGTAACAAATAAAGATTTGCTTTGTTACCTTTTTGAATTTGTTCATTGATTTCATATATGATAACAGATCATTACACCCATTGTCCAGACCGACACAGTCTAAGCATGTTCTAGTTTTGAGAAGACACAAATGTTATCTATTTTGGCAAAACTCATAATTGCACTGATAAGGAAAATGAAAAAAACACTTCTAACAATCTTCAGTATGACTCATGATGGAACCTGGGTTGTGAGTGCAGCCAAACTGGACCTCATTGGCAGGACAATACAGTACATGTGCATTGTATCATACACAATAACAACAACACTCAAAGTGATAACAGTTCACACACTTTGCTGTACTGTACTGAATTAGAATTAGGTTTACCTAGCAAATGCACTATTTACAGTTTTTCACAATTCTTAAGACACATTTCTTGAAACCTTCACCCATTTTCTCAAAACTTTAAACACAAAACCAAATCTTCAAACTACATTCACAAAACCCCTGACTCTCCTGGCAAAATCAAACAATCGCCTCAAAACCATTTAATCTGTGCTCAAAATCAAACAATGCTTTCAGACCATACACACAGCCAGTTAATATATAAACACTACAGAGCATTCATTAGACACTACATCAAAAAATTGAGAACACAGCATCCAGGGCATGTAGTTATAGAAAAAATGTTTATTGTATATAGTAAATGTATTTTGCAATAAAAAAGTATAGTAATCACAACTTAGTACAGTGAATATATTGTATACTGTAAGTACTGCAAGTAATACAGTATTGAATGCCTGTATATTCAGCACTTGCATAAAAATACAGTAAGCCCAAAGAACAAAGAAAACTGTAAATGAAAAGCACATTACAGTACACTCAAAAGTCAATGGGAGATTCATTCTGCCTCAGCATTACGTCTTTGTGCTGGGTCCAGCCAGAGCACTTTGTCCACATCACATGCAACGTTGTCCCTTGCCAGGCAACGGGGCAAAAACCCTCTGGTGTGCCGGATCCAGCCTTGACACCACTCCACGCCTATGTCACCACAGGGCAATTCCATTTCCTCTAAGAGATTTTCCCTGGTATATGGGTTTTGGTCACAGACCTTTCACTGCCACGCAGAGAAAAACTCTTCTGTTGGGTTGAGGAAAGGGCTGTATGGTGGAAGGCAAACATTTATGAATCGCTGGTTGATGTTGAACCACTCGTGTATACGGACGCCACGGTGAAAGCTGACATTGTCCCAACCACGACATAGACAGGACATCACAGTTGCCCGAATTTCATCTGAAATTACTGTTCTTGGGCTTGCTCTTCCTTATCCTCATACTCTTCCTCCTCGTCCACCACCTCTTACACATACTCTTCCTCCTCTCAGATTGTTTCCATCCATTGTTGGTATCAACATTCAACGCACGTGTGCCACCTGTGCACTCTGAACTGGCTCATATCCTGTACAATTGGTTTGATCACATCATTAGAAACAAGTGTGAACAATTTTGAGTTGTTGTGTGTAAACGATGACAACTGTGTTGTAGTTGTGTTTAACTTTTGCCACCCGTGTTTACCATTTTGCAACACAAGTGCATCACAGTGTAAAATGTGTTTTAATGAGCGAGAATGTGTTTAGAGTTTTGCCTGAAGAGTGATTGTTTCGACAAATGGGTTTAGACCACTGAGCATTTGGTTCAGAGAATGGGGTTTAGTGTTTTAGCAATTCAGAAAAACTGTATATGATGATATATTCCCTGTATTGTATCATGGCAACAGTCTTTATATTTACTGTAAAATTGGAGCCTATTTTGGGACCCCTCGAAAAGAAAACTAATACTTCAAAAAAGGAGAAAAAATAAGCTATTTTTACACAATTTTATACACTTGAATATGTAACATGACCTCATGAGGCCAGAACATATATACAGTATTTTGATGGTTGTGTTTTTAAATTTATCGCACCAGTGTGAAATCAATGCTCAATAAGACCTATTCATATGAGGCCTGTGTGAATCATTTTGATGGAAAAAGTCAGTTTTGAGAAAAGAGAACATGGTTTTGAATCCATGAACGCGTTTTGCCATAGATTTGTGTAGTTTTGGCAAAAGGTTAACTGTTGCTGTGCTTTGTGTGTAGAGTTTTGAGAAATTGAGCTATAGTTTCAGGAAACGTGTTTAAACAATTGAGAAAAACTGTAATGCCATTAGACTCAGAGAAATTCAGAGCGCTGTGACAGAAAATAATGGCATATTTTGAAACATCAACACAGTGAGCCTTTTCACAATAGACCGGATGTTGAGCAGAAACCAATTATCACTCAAACAACTGTATACTGTTCCTTTTGAAAGGAATAGTGACCGGGTGAAGAAGCTCAGGCACCAGTATGTACAGGTAAGGCCTCATTAATGTACACTACTGTAATGTCTTACCATTGCATAGTAATGTTACATAAATGTCTTATTTTTAGAATATATAACCAACATTCTGGATGTACTGTAGGCATGCTTGTACTTTACTGTACTCTAGTAGCATGGTTTTCTAAACTATATGTTTTTGTATCTTTTGCAGAGAGTAATGGAGTTGGAGGCGAACAAAACTCCACACATATTTGTATATGTTGACGAGGCAGGCTTCAATTTAAGAAAAGTTTGACGACGTGGCAGAAATCTTATAGTTCACCGAGCCACAATTGATGTGCCAGGTCAACGTGGGGGCAACGTAACGATGTGTGCCAGCATATCAGAAAATGGTGTCATTGCCCACATCCCCTTCACTGGGCCCTACAACACCCAGCGTCTCCTGGCTTCCTTGGAGGTCCTTTATGTCAATCTCACTCCTGTGGATGAGAGGGTGAGAGGGGGTTGGTGAGGGCTGACTTGCCAGTGTACGTAGTAATTTGGGACAATGTCAGCTTTCACCGATCTGCTCTCATCAGGGAGTGGTTTGATGCCCATCCAAGGATGGCAATGCTGGTCCTCCCACCCTATTTACCATTCTTCAATCCAATTGAGGAATTCTTTTCAGCATTGTGATGGAAAGTGCATGACCGCCAGCCTCATACCCAGATGTCCTTGCTAGAAGCCATGGATGCTGGGTGTGAGGACATCACACCGGAAGCTTGCAGAGGATGGCAGCGGCATACAAGGAGATATTTCCAACGTTGCATGGCAAGGAAAAATATCAGGTGCGGTGTTGATGAACAGTTGTGGCCCAACAGAGAGGAGCGAGTGGATGGGCAATAAAAAGCTAGAGGAAATGTGTTGAGTTTGTTATTTTCTCTTTTTTTAACACATTACAGCTTGACCACCTCCAATTTGCAGTGCTGTATCATTGTTTTGCTTTACTGTAAACGCTTGCATTTGTTCTGGTTTTACTACAGTAAAGACATTTTGTCAAACTTGTGAATAAATATTTTTGTTGAGAATTCTTTTGTGTGGCATAATCTTTTGACTGCAACACTATTTACCTAGTGAAGGTAAAGGAATATGCATTCAGGGTTGACTATGTCATTTTGACCAGATATATTTTAATTTGGTGTAATTGCATAGAAAGAGAGAGAACGCATCCATACCAACAATAAAACAAATAAACAAACCTTCACCCTCCCCCCTCACAGCTTCTGGGAGAAAACAAGAAACTAAAACAAAAAAAAGAAAATAATAAAAACAAAAGAAAGCAACATCGAGCAGTAGCTTTATAGTTCACCGTTCATAGCTTGCTGGCTTTTCAGCCAGTCAGCTCCTCCAGCTTTTCAGCGGCAAGTTTTCTTTCTTTTTGTGCTGTGACCAGACAAAACTCAAAAACTTGCTATCTCTCTGTGTCCCAATCTCTGCCCCATACCGCGGAGAACACACTTCAAGCTCTCTCCACCAGTAGGCTTGAACGAAGCGAATCCGGTTGCCTTTGATGAAAAATGGGTTTTACAAGCGTGTTACCTCAGTATACTGCTCCAGTGAAACAGGAAGCCATGGACTTCATCTCGTATCTACATTTTAATTCCATTCTTTTACTGAATGACATGATTTTGTTTCTCTGAATGACGTTCAGGCTTTTTGGTAATTAATTTATTGTGACATAGTATTATCTAAATTGAATCACATCCAGATGCAAGCACTTGAAAAAGCTAGGAACAATCCCAGATATTCATTAAGTGCCATTGAATGTGAAGATTGAGTAAATATATGAGGGTGGTCTGCCTGGGCAACTTGCTTCCTCCTGTTTTAACTAAAATTAAAAAGAAGATAGACACATAGTTTTAAATATAACTTGGCATTTAACTATGAAATCCAATAAACATTATTAATGTTCATTCTATGTAATTATTTTGTTTATTCTGTAGCCATAATTCCACATATATGTCCTTGAATTTCATGGCATTCATAAATGCCCAATAATCCTTTTGTACTGCCAAAACTCTTCCAATGTTATTAAACTGCATTTCTTCTAAATAACTCAAATGAGCGCATGTGTGCACAACCATGGGTGTAATAGGGAGAGAGAAGAGTGTATGTTATATGAGTGCATGTGTGTGTGTCTGTGATCATTCAGGGATGTGGGAGGGACACACTCAGTAAGGATATAGCATTGTTCACTGCTCGACTAACTCATGCAGGCTGTCCGGATGCCCATGGCTCGTTCTCATCATCCGGTAGCCCATGGCTAACTGTCTCCGTCCAGAACCCCATGGCTAGCACTCCCTCGTCCAGATACCCATGGTTAGCTCTCACCGTACGGATGCCCATGGTTAGCTCTCATCGTACGGATGCCCATGACTAGTTCTTTCCATCCAGAAGCCCATGGCTAACTCTCTCCATCCAGATGCCCATGGCTAACTCTCTCCGTCCGGATGCTCATGGTTAGCTCTCATCGTACGGATGCCCATGACTAGTTCTTTCCATCCAGAAGCCCATAGCTAGCTCTCTCCGTCCAGAACCCCATGGCTAGCTCTCTCCGTCCAGATGCCCATGGTTAGCTCTCTCCATCAAGATGCCCATGGCTAGCTCTCATCGTACGGATGCCCATGGCTAGCTCTCTCCGTCCAGAAGCCCATGGCTAGCTCTCTCCATCCAGATGCCCATGCCTAGCTCTCTCCGTCCAGAAGCCCATGGCTAGCTATCTCCGTCCAGAAGCCCATAGTTAGCTTTCATCGTACGGATGCCCATGACTAGTAATTTCCATCCAGATGCCCATGGTTAACTCTCTTCGTCTAGAAGCCCATGGCTACCTCTCCCTGCACACGTATGAATGGATCTCCTCGGCCCCTGCTCTGCGCATGTACAGCTTGCAGCTGCAGTGTGAAAAGAAGCAGCTGGCTGGCAGCCGTATATGAGTTTGCTTGTAAATTGGACATTCCAAATTCGGGTGCGACTGAAGATACCAAATAATAAAAAAAAAGCATGTGTGTAAAGTGTGTTTGTGTGTGTGTTTGGCGTTTGCTTGTGTGCACATGAATGCATGCACATGTGTGTGCATGTGAGAGAAAGAGGGAGAAATTATTAAAACAATTTTGGTTGTCCTGTGTAGCCTCTTTCCTGTCAGTACCAGTACGGTTGCCTGTAGGCAAATAGCCGCCTATGTAGCTACTGACAATTCATACTGACATCCCTGCCATTGTGTTTCATATAAAATTATAACTAACATTGGCAGCATAAACTTTACTTTGCATGTTTCAAGTTTTTCGACTGCGGTTAGCCTATGAACAATCATTTAACAAATCTAGCCAACAGAAATCTGCTTATTCCTATATACAGTTGAGGCCAAAAGTTTATATACCCCTAGGCTAAAGACATTCAAACATTTCATGTTACCATACATTTCCTGTGTCAAGTCAATTAGGGTATCTAATTTATTTCCATAAGAGGTCATTTCAAAATAATAGCCACGTTACTTTTACAGTATCACTACAAAGTCAGAACTCAGGTATTTTCCTGAGCTGTTAGACCAATAATCAGCCGGCTGAATTTACAGTGGACTAGTGGTCTGATTTCACTGCAAAATCAATGTCTGTTCGATACTATTGGACAAAAGGTTCAGTCTATTTTTCAGCAGCAGGTTGTCACTGTGAAAATGTAGCCAAGCCTATACTCTTTTAATCAAATGACACGGCCTGTGACTTCCTTCACATACAGTGAGGTAAAATGGTCATAAAATATCAAAAATACCTTAATAAATGAAAAAATTTCTAGAAGTATTTTATAAATTACTTTTTGTTTTCGGTCCAAAATGGGAAATTTGGAAAAAGCCTGTTACACCTAAACTGCACCTGCATATTCCCATTCGTCCCCACACCCCTTCACCAGCTTCTATTCTCTCCATCCTACTGCACAACAGGCTACTTACTCTGTTCTTTTATTCCTTCTTTTACTCCCTCTTCTTTCTTCACATCTTTAAATTGGTGTTTGAGTTTGAAATACTTTATTTCGACAACAGGAGCAGAGTAAACACCATCCTACAGCCATCCTGCCTTTCTCTTGTGACTTCTTCATATCATCATGTAAGCAGACACACAGCATTTCTGCTCTGAACATGGGTTGATCTGACGTACTAGATAAACAGGTATGGGCTGGGTTGGGATAACATCTTGTACAAATGCATGCATGACTGCTTTTAATACAACATTTGAAAACTTTCTCTATGCTTCCTGGACTCTATAAAACTGCTTTTGACAGATACACCTAGACTTAGGGATTTTAGTCTGGTAAAGCAATATTTACACATTTGAGGAAACCAAATTAAAGATGAAGAAACAGTCAAATGACTTTACCAAATGTGGGAAAGCACGGTTAGCATTTGGCATGTTTGTTTCTGTGGGACATATAGTGTAGCAGCACACATTTGGGAGCTGGGGGTTTGGGGAGCACACAGGACGGGGGGTGCGGGGCAGGAGGAGGGGGGGTTGCACAGCGCCTCAGAACTGGAGTCGGAGAGTAAAAACAAGGTATTAAAACGGGCGCAAAACAAGTTCAGCTGGTCTGGCAAGTCCTCATCACCGTCGACCCCACCTGATCTCGCCTTGTATGGAATGATCGCCTCCACGCCTTGCCAAAGATAACAAGAGGCTGTCTCTTTCTCTTTCTGTTTGAGTCTCTAACCTGTCCTTGTATTGGCGCTTGGCAGCTTTTATAGACCTTTCCGAGCTGTGTCTAGATGTCTTATACAACAGATCATTGCCAGAAAATTTAAAAATTTAAATTTATTTATAAAAACTTAATTGAGTGCCAACAGCTGCAGTTTATTTGTAATAAAAATGTTTTGTCAATGGATAATCAACTGAGTTTCCAATTGGATTCACCCATAAACATTATTATAACCAATGATTTTTCAAAAAGGCATTTAAAATACAGCCAGGCATATTGAAATAGAAGGATTGAGCAGACATGCTATCAGTGAGCTGTAACCAAAAGAATACATATTTGGCCTGTATCTGTATGATTGTACATTTTGTATCAGTGCCCATTATTTGATTGATGTTAAAATGGACAGAGTTACACTTGTGGAGTCAGGTCAGTTTTCCTCTACGAACCACTCCCTCATTGCCCATCTTCCGCCGTGGTCTGAAGACTCATCTCTTCAGACTATACCTGGACTAACTATCACCACACTGCAGATCATTTCTATCACTTAAATACTCCTCTTTCATGCTACACATGTACCCCCTGTGCCACTCATGTTACATGTACCTCCATTCAGCTCTTATTGTGCCTTGTGTCATTGTCTTGATGTTGTAGCTTGTACTGCCTCCTGGTTTGACAGCATAGGTTCAGTCAGAGTAATGTTCACTGTGTGAACTGGACTTAATGTGTTCATGGCTATGAGTAACTGTACAAAGTATGGTATCTTATCGGACCTGTGTTTTATCGTTGTTTCAATGACCTTTGGTATGCACTTATTGTGTGTCGATTTGGATAAAATTGTCTGCCAGATAAATGTAATGTAATGTAATGTCTCAGTGATCAGATTCTATGAAAAAAATACAAAGGAAAAGTAATTTATGATTCCATGGCCCTTAAATCTTAATAATAATAAATGTGATATGGAGGTATGATGACTGTGCAGTGTAAAAGATTTTTTACAGTTTACGGTGTAGAAGATGCATACTCCTACACGGACTATTGAAAAATCAATTATATCTTGTATTTTGAATCTAATCTGAGAAATCTGATCTCAATGACAAATGTCATGGCCACTGTTACCACATACTCCTAATAAAGAAAGAATTACTAGTTATGTCCACAGATGTTAAAAACCAAGACTGAATCTATAATTTTACACAACATAGAGGGTCCCTTCAGAATAAAAAACATCAGTGTCCCTGTTCTTGCACACCAGTGAAAACATGCAACCATTTATGATGTCTGCAATAATGACAATTTGACAATACTCGTAGTGCAACAGTAATACACAAACAGCCAACCTTCATACTGATGCCTGTTATGGTCTGACCACAGAAAGCTCCTGTAATCCATCTTATTACAAGACTAGCTCTCAGAACTCTGCAAAATGATTATTATTGCTTAATGTACTTGTTACTCAGATTCTGTTTTTTGTCTTTATCACAGGCCAAACAAAATTATGGTTCAAGCCAGGAAGTGCCCAACAGACAACTCAGTGTGAAACTGAACTTCCACTACCATCTAGTGGGTATTTAGAAGAACTGCAGTGTTATATTTCTTACAGTCATTTCTACACCTCCACAGGTGTTCTCATGTCCTAATAATTGCAGTAGATGTAGCAGTTAAGTAAAATAATTTACAAATATTTTAATGTTTGATCGATTTGAAAAACAGTTTTCATGTCTACATGAGCGCACACAGTGAATCACTGCCCATTCTTTCACTGCTCTGCCTCAGTTCCTGTAGATTCAGTGGGAAACCTGCAGTGATTCATGCACTTCAGACTGTGTTCTGCAGTGTATAGCTGCTTGGAGGCTTAAGGTAGTGAAGGGAAGTGTATGTTTCTGTATTTCTGTATGCACTCCTGGCCACTTCTGCCTAGGCCTGCGGCCTTGTCCCAGTCTATGGTAACATTCCCAGTTACCATGGTGATGAGAGAAGAGCGATGGAGAGCTACGGAGAGGATGGAATGCAGCTCAGGGTTGTCCCAAGTGCACTCCTGCATGATTCCTCTGTTAAGATAATATACTCCATACTGGTGCGTGGCATCAGCAAACTTCTGAGAATTCCTCTGCAGGCTGTGTAGTGTGTATCTCCCTGGTGCCCCTTGTATTAAAGCCTGTTAAAGGAAACCTGTCTACCTCATGTACAGTGCCATGAAAAATATTTTCGCCCTTCCTGATTTCCTATATTAATGCATAGTTTCAGATTTTTACAAAAAATGTTATATTAGACAAAGGGAACCGGAGGAAGCAGTCAACGTTTTCCAGTATTTCCAGAAGCTTCCGCAGGAGCTGGTCATACCTCCATCTGTAGCACCCCTGTGCTGGAGCCGTTTCACAGCCTGACAGAACGTGCCGGAGGCCAGCTCTGTGTCCCTGTGCTGGAGGCCTGCTCTGTGTCCCTGTGCCGGAGGCCTGCTCTGTGTTCCAGTGCTGGAGGCCTGCTCTGTGTCCCCGTGCCGGAGGTCTGCTCTGTGTCCCTGTGCTGGAGGCCTGCTCTGTGTCCCTGTGCCGGAGGCCTGCTCTGTGTCCCTGTGCTGGAGGCCTGCTCTGTGTTCCTATGCTGGAGGCCTGCTCTGTGTCCCTGTGCTGGAGGCCTGCTCTGTGTCCCAGTGCTGGAGGCCTGCTCTGTGTCCCTGTGCTGGAGGCCTGCTCTGTGTCCCAGTGCTGGAGCCGTCTCATAGTCTGACAGAATGTGCCACAGGCCTTGTTTGGGGGCAGCACAGAGCGGACGGTCTCATCCGTATCAAACCATTAGCGCAGGTTCTGAGGAGAAGGCAGGATGTCATAATTGGCCCTGATCTGGAAGCTAAGCCTGGCTTGTGGTATCTTCCACCAGTCTGACCCACTGAGCGATCGGTCCTCCACACTTTCCCACGCTGTCCATCCTCCGAGACCACCTTAGCAATCTGCTAAAACCTGCTACCTCTCCTGCTCCATCCATGGTGGGATGACCCAGTCTTCTGTGCCCCTCTGTTTCCCTGCTGGGGGGGCTGTGCCCCTCTGTTTCCCTGCTGGGGGGGGTTGTACCCCTGTTTCCCTGCTGGGGGGGTTGTGCCCCTCTGTTTCCCTGCTGGGGGGGTTGTGCCCCTCTGTTTCCCTGCTGGGGGGGTTGTGTCCCTCTGTTTCCCTGCTGGAGGGTTGTACCCCTCTGTTTCCCTGCTGGGGGGTTGTGCCCCTCTGTTTCCCTGCTGGGGGGGCTGTGCCCCTCTGTTTCCCTGCTGGAGGGTTGTACCCCTCTGTTTCCCTGCTGGGGGGAAGCAGTCAGGTAGAAGCAGACTGCAAACATAGAATGCATATCAGGCCACTGCTATATGTACCACAATTAAACCATCAGTGAAAGCCCAGGATATACTGGTATATTTATAAATCAATGACAAACTAAGTTCTACAGCATATCCACCAATTTACCCACCCAGATATAATTTCTGATAAACAATGTTGTACATTTTAAGCTCTCATAAAATGCCAGTAGTACAGATTCTGATGTAGTCAGCTGAAAGGAACTTCTTAGCTTACAAAGGAGATGGTACAGTAGAATGGGCACATCCAATTTGTTCAGCTGCAGGGAATAAACAATATGTAGAGTTAAAACATGTCTAATGTTTGAACAGGCTAGGCAGAATTTGTGTCATTTCAAACAGATTGGAATATGGGTTTAACATCAGCATGCCTTTGGAGCTGAGACGCGCAAGTGAGTACGTTTAACATGGTCGGTGAAAATAGCGGTGATGTGTGTTATTCAACCAATCATTTAAACAGAAACATTTACACTCTAGACATTTGACACGTAAACAGTAAAAATAACACATACAAATGCAACATTACAAACTTGCACCAGCAGGCCTTATCTGATAGAAGAAAAATAATCACATTATCAGAATAGACAGAACAGACATTGCCACAGGAATACCGAACACAAACGCAATTTTCCCCCATGTGGAATAAGCCGGCATTTTGGAAAAACAGAGTTGCGCGGTCTCTAATAAAAATGATTAGCATGGCTTACAGGCTCGTCACGTAACAGAAATAATATAAAATGACACCAACACAACAATCCTGTAATGTAATTACAGTATCACATTTTGCAGTAAATTATTGATTTATCAATGTTCAGTCCAAAAGCTCTTATTGATGCCACTGTTGACATTTTTAAGTTTGGCCTTACAATCCTTCCAGCTTCTCCCATTGCTATGCCTAGATTTATGACATGGTCAATCACTGTGGCTCTAAATTCATTCGATACAGCAGTATTTCTGCTACCTGCTTGACCACAACCTCAGCCTCAGCCACGACCCATCCATCAGTACCAACTGCATTGGGCTGCTCCATGTTGTCAGACACTGCTGAATGTAGTGCTGTAAAACAGCCTTTTATGTTGGGATTACCAATCATGCTGCAATGCGACTCACCTGGGCAATGTTGCTGCGAGATAGGACAGCAAACATGTTGACTTCATTTCACAATCTGCATGTCTAGCAATAAGCATTGGAACACTGTACTAATACGAGACGACTATTGTGAAAACTGAGTGTGATTTAGAGTTGTGCACTTTGTTGGTAGGTAATGCAATTAGTGTCTTAGGGTAAGAATTTTGCCAGTCAGTTTGGAAAATTGAGTTTTCCACATTGAGCCAAAGCAATCATAACATACATTTGTAATGTGTGACTGCAGATATTAGAAATGCATCTGAAAAAATGAGAAAAATTGTAGGGTCTCAGGAACATCTCAAGAGACTGGATGTCATGCAGACTACACTTCTGCCCTGATTTTGGCTTAGTGGTCTAATCCAAACATAATCCCATACAGAATATGTAATAAGTACCAGTGTCACAGGAGTTCAATACATCACACAATAATAAATCAAACAGCAAAACATTTGATTCAGGTTTAATCATTGCATATTATTGTCTAAAAATACAGAAAATTAAAGCAACAAAAAAAACAATCCTAACAGAATAAATAAGGAAACTCAATCCATCATTGTTTACAGTAATGAAAGGAAATAAGTACACTGCAGTGATCATTCTGCATTCTCCCTATCAGCTGCATTTGCCCACAGAAATTTGCACATTGGAACTCTTGTGAAAAAAAATGAAAGCAACTGCAAAAACTAGTAAAATGCACATTTAAGTGGAGGAGTTTGCCACTGGCTTCTTTTAAAAAAGACACAGGAGACAAAATTATTACTTCAAAAACATTTACCCTTCCATCTTTTGCCATTATTACACTTAATGTTATATTAATGTTTTAATAATCAAAAGTATATAAACACACCTTGAACATTTGAAATATAAATTTATCAAAATGTAAAAAGATAAAATCATATTTAGACAGCGAGTGCTTAACCTGAACCTGCTAAAAGATCATACTCTCATGTACAGGGTTTAAGCTGTACTGAGGCTAATATTGGGCACAGCTGAAATTGCAATGGTAAGGCATTGGTCAAGGAAGGTTGCAAGTGTGTCGACGTGTGTGCGTGTGTGTGATTGGGTGAGAGTGTGTTTGTGTGTGTGCATTTGTGAATGTGTGTGTGCATGCGTACGTTTGTGGGAGTGACTGTTGATGTGAACGTGTGTGAGTGCGTGAGTATGCGTGTGTGTGTGTGTGTGCCCGGGTTGCATGTGTGAATGGGTAAGAGAATGTGTGTGTGTGTGTGTGCACGCATGTATGTGTGTGTGCATGTGTGAGAGTATGATTGAGTGCATGAGTATGTGTGCACACAGGTGCGTATGTGTATGGGTAAGAAAAAGTGTGTGCGTGCGTTTGTGTGAATGTGTGTGAGACTGTATATTTGAGTGTGTGCGCGTGCAAGAGAATGAGTGTATGCATGTGTATGTGTGTGTGCATGAGAGTGCCTTTGTGAATGTGTGTGTGTTTATACGTGTGTGTGTGTGTGTGTGTTTGTATGTATGGGTATGAGAATGTTTGTGTATACATGTGTATATGGTGTGTGCACGCATGTAAGTGTATGCATGTGTGTGCATGTGTGAGTGCATGTGTATGTGTGTGTGCGTGAGAATGCCTTTGTGAATGTGTGTGTTTATGCATGTGTGTGTGTATGTATGGGTATCAGAATGTTTGTGTATACATGTGTATATAATATGTGCACGCACGTATGTGTATGCATGTGTGTGCATGTGTGAGTGCATGTGTATGTGTATGTGTGTGTGTGCGTATAGGTAATAGAATGTGTGTGTATACATGTGTGTGCATGCGTATGGGAATGAGAATGTGTGCGTGTTGACATGTTTGTGATTGTGCGTGAGTGTAATGTGTGTGTGTGTGCGCATGCGTTTGTGAATGTGTGTGTCTGTATACTGTATGTGAGTGTGTGAGTGAGAGAAAGAGTGTGTGTGTGCATACGGGTATGAGCGTGTGTATGTTTGCATGCGTGTGTGTGTGTGTGCGTGAGATTGTGTGTGTCTGTGTGGAGGTGTGTGTGAGTGACTGGGTGTGAGAGAGTGTGTGCGTAGGTGTGTGAGCGTG
Organism: Anguilla japonica; assembly: GCA_025169545.1. Taxonomy (NCBI): domain Eukaryota; kingdom Metazoa; phylum Chordata; class Actinopteri; order Anguilliformes; family Anguillidae; genus Anguilla; species Anguilla japonica. The sequence goes on along the minus strand of CM045898.1, from coordinate 3,376,197 downwards.
TGTGCATGACTGAGAGAGAAAGGGTGTGTGTGAGAGTATGGTGTGTGTGATGGAGTGTATGTGAGAGAGAGAGGGTGTGTGTGATTGAGTGTGCGAGATTGTGTGTAGGTGTGTGAGTGCGTGTGTGTGTGTGGGTCTAGGTGCATATGAGTGTGTGTATATATATGTGAGTGTGTGATTGAGTGTGTGTGTGTGTATGTGTATATGAGTGTGTGTGTATATAACTGTGTGTGTATGAGTGTGTGTGTATACGTGTGTGTGTGTGTGTGTGTATATGTGTATGTGTGTAGGTGTGGGTGTGTGAGGGTCTAGGTGTATATGAGTGTTTGTGTTTATATATGTGTGTGAGTGTGTGATTGAGTGTGTGTGTGTATGTGTATATGAGTGTGTGTGTGGATGTGAGCGTGTGTGTGTGTGAGAGGGAGAGGGTGTGTGTGTGTGTGAGTGACTGAGTATGAGAGAGAGAGAGAGTGTGTGTGCATACGGTTATGAGCGTGTGTACGTATGCATGCATGTGTGTGCGCGCGTGAGAGTGCACTGGTGAATGTGTATGTTTGTGTGTGCGAGAGATTGTGTGTGTTCATGTGTGTAGGTGTGTGTGTGCATGTGTGTGATTGGGTGTGTGAGTGGGCGTGAGAGAGTGTGTATGTGTGTGTAAGAGTGTGAGTGTGTGTGCACAAGTGCGTGTGTGCGTAGGTGTGTGAGTGCATGTGCATGACTGAGAGAGAAAGGGAGTGTGTGAGAGTATGTGTGTGTGTGTGTGTGTGGATGTCTGTGTGTAGGTGTGGGTGTGTGTGTCTATGTGTATCTGAGTGTTTATGTGTGAGTGTGTGTGTATGTGTATATGAGTGTGTGTGTGCGTGAGTGGGTATATGAATGTGGTGTGTGTGTGTGTACGTGTGTGTGTGTGTGTGTGTGCGTGCACGTGCATGTTTGTGTGTGCATGCATTTGCGTGTGTATGTGTGCATGTTTGTGTGTGCGCACGTGTGTGTGTATGTGTGTGTGTGTGAATGTGTGTGTCTCTACTCCAGTTGGCAGAGGGACACTGAGGAGTCAAACACTCTAAATCCAGCACAGAGGGGTGTGTGTTGAGTGAAGTGTGTGTGGAGTCTGTGCAGGAGGGTCAGTGTGTCAGAGTCAGAGACGCTGTAGAAGGACAGAGTGCCGGCCGGACGGTCCACACACACTCCTACCCTGTACACATACACTCCTCTACCATCATCATCATCACACACTCCTGCTCTGCGGTAGGGGGAGGGGGGGGCAGGTATGCGTGTTTGGTTCTTATTGTGCCAGACAGAGTATCTGAGTTTATTAGAGTCACTGAGTTTATCAGAGTCTCTGGGTTTAAAGCACTCCAGACTCCAGGAGTTTTTATTCAATCCAAACTCACTGACAGAATCCCATCCTTTCCTGCTGATTCCTTTATATGTCACTGCTATATAAACCCCTCCCCCCCCCTCAGACACACTGAACTCAGCCTCCCAGTAACAGCGCTCACACACACACTCTCTGCACACAACCTGCTCCCAGTACTTAAATCTCTCTGGATGATCAGGATATGGCTCCTCTCTCCCCGGTGTGTGTGTCACCTTCCTGTTCCCCTCAGACAGAGACAGCTCTCTGTGCGCTGTGTTTGGATCCAGTGTGAGCTGACAGCCGTCTGCACACCAGAGACATTAATGAGATTAATTATCATTATTAATATTCACCTCATTATGTGTGTGTGAGAGAGAAAGCTGTGATAGTACCTGTGTGTGTGTGTGTTTGTGTACATGTGTGTTTCTGTTTGTGTGTTTATGTGTGTAAGAGAGAAGTCTCTCTCTCTCACACACACAGCAGAGTGTGTACCCATGGAAAGTGTTCTGTGTCGATACACACTCACATTTCCTGGGTCCTGGTTTGGTCCTGTTCTCTCCTCCATGGTCCACACTGTAAGAACAGCAGAACAGAATTTACAATTTTAACCATCCTTTATTTCCACTCTCAACACACCAATGACATCACATGAATAAAAACAAAGACACAATAAAACACAAAACCAAGATCATATGAAAAACACACAAATCTGTCACAGGAAACTTATTCCATTCCTTCACTCTATTCCATGTGCAAAAATAGCTCCCCTCCCTCCACTGAACATAAAACACCCTTATAACACACACACTCTCAAACACACTCAGGTTCTCCATTGCTTTGTAATACTGAAACTCCACCATCACTGTGTCCCTGATCAAACCCCTAACTACAACAACCACATCTTATTTACTGCAGTGATCCCCTGCAGCACCCTCCACAGGAGATCCCCAACCCTCTTGAGTAACGCTGGTGTGAACAGTGCCCTCCATGCCCTCCATGCCCCCCCCCCCAACTCCGTGTGTGTGTGTGTGAGGTGCAGTGTGGAAACTCTACTTAAATCAGTGTGAGTGTGTGTGTGTGTGTGAGGTGCAGTGTGGAAACTCTCTGTACTTACAGCAGTGTGAGTGTGTCCAGTTTAGCAGCAGACAGCGCTCTCACTCCTGAGTCTCCTGGGTGATTGTATCTCAGGTCCAGCTCTCTCAGGTGTGTGTGTGTGTGTGTGTGTGTGAGGTGCAGTGTGGAAACTCTCTGTACTTGCAGCAGTGTGAGTGTGTCCAGTTTATCAGCAGACAGCGCTCTCACTCCTGAGTCTCCTGGGTGATTGTAGTGTAAGAGGGGAGTCAAACTGAGACCCAGAAAAGGCTGGCATTTGAACGAGCCTGCACGCTGGGACTCATCCTGTACTTCAAAGGACCCGAGAGCCTTGTGATAAGACAATAGGTCACTCGGACTTCCTCTGGATGAGCAGGCCATTTGGCTCTCTGGACTGTTACCCTCTGGACAAGACTGAGATAAGGGGAACTGGACTAGCTGTTTATGGTTGTGTGAGCAGGCCATTTGGCTCTCTGGAATGTTGCCATCTGGACAAGACTAAGATAAGGGGAACTAGTCTCTTTGTCTATGGTTGTAGGTGTGTGTGTTTTGGGGCCATAAAGGGTGAAAAGATCATCAGGCCTCTGGCAAAATGGTGGGGCAACTGCTCTTGAGAGTACCACAGTGCCCTTATGTGGGCCCCTCTGTCATTACACTTTTTATTTCTTTTCTGGATTTGGACTCTAAACCATCTGTTTATCATATTCACAAACCCCGTAAAACCTTACAAACCATGCACATGTTTTCATAATATTACTGTATTATGCCTTATGGAGTAATAACATGGATTGCATGTAAAATGGTTCAACAAAAGGGTATTTTCATGACAACTGCACTATAATATTACATCCCCTTGACATGTTTGGTATTGACGTATTCAGGGAAATTCAAGAAATTGAATGAAATATGTTTCATACCAAATAGAATTTGATAAAACATAGTTTCAGAAACTCAGGAAAAAACTATCCCAATGGAATGTCCTCTCTGGTAATCATCTTATTTTCCCAATTTCCCCACTAATTGTTTTAACAACAGCCTCCAAATGGTGGGGGCCGAAATTCCAGATTTTATTATTTGGGCAGGTTAATTTATGGCAATGCCACCTAGATCAAACGCGGGATTTGGCTTAAAAGGAAGGGAGACAAAACAATCTGGGAAGATCGTAATCGACTTCCCACATTGCACATACTCTGTGCTCTGTGTGTAGCTAGACAAGGAAGACCGTAATCGACTTCCCACATTGCACATACTCTGTGCTCTGTGTGTAGCTAGACAAGGAAGACCGTAATCAACTTCCCACACGGCACATACTGTGTTCCGTGCGTAGCTGAACAAGGAAGATCGCAATCGACTTCCCACACTGTGCAGGCTCTGTGATTTTGTGTGTAGCTAAACAGGCTGGGTAAGAACTTTTTACTCTATATTTATGTTTTAAAACCTTCCATATTTTAAATTGATTGTGAATTTGAAGCTAATGACCTACCTGCCTGTTAAATAAATTCTTCTTATTTTTAACTTGCGTGGTCTTCATGACTCTAATCCATTTTATCTTCTTTTCAGCCGAAATTCCGATTAAATACTCAGGGGGACAATTATGACTAGGACCTACTGATCAGGGGTCTAGTACAGCGAACGTCTTTAGTGAGGTCCTCAAGTTAGATAGGCAACCACGATCTGCCCGCTAACGGGATTGGAGTTGTATTGGTCCTGGAGTTTTGGCTTAAGAAGACCCATGGGCGTTATACGCCGGTTCTTGTCAAATTCGCCTTAAGGAACCCGATAGATACACACTGTCCTGGGCTCATAACTATCTATGCACAAAGGAAGGCATGCATTATGGTGGTCCGCCTCCTACCCTCTGGGGGCTTCACCGAACTGAGATTTAACAATAGTGCTAAACCCGGGAGCATATATTGAGGAATGATGGCACAAGATAGAGTCGAGTGTAACCACTCCAAGATCCATGTATAGTTAAAACCAAATTTTAAATTCTAATTTCATTTGGAGTCAGATTATTACGAGAGTAAACCATAGTAACTGTTACGCTTACTTGCTGTGGTCATGGATATATTTGATGTGTTGTTCCGTGCATTTGTGAGTATTCTGACGCTCCCATTGGAATATTGACAGTCCGGCGACAAGTCAGATATATCTCTGATGACAGCATAGCCCCGTTTGCGAACGGAGAGTAACCAGAATGCTACTGGTCCATTTCAGGCCAGTCTTAAGCGGGATATGAAGCAGCGCATTCATATCTGACCCGCGGCGGCGGAACCAGTGCATTCTTAAGGGTAATTGTGCCCTGTTCTTACGAACAGAGGGAAAATAACTAACATCTCCGGTTTTGAATCACACCAGCCAAGGGAAAACACGCGATGCCTTCCCCTCCAGCTACAAACCCTCATTGGTCTAGCTGTGAGGAATTTACAGTAGCTGAGGTCCAGCTCTCTCAGGTGTGTGTGTGTGTGTGTGTGTGTGAGGCGCAGTGTGGAAACTCTCTGTACTTACAGCAGTGTGAGTGTGTCCAGTTTAGCAGCAGACAGCGCTCTCACTCCTGAGTCTACTGGGTGATTGTAGCTGAGGTCCAGCTCTCTCAAGTGTGTGTGTGTGTGTGTGTGTGTGTGAGGCGCAGTGTGGAAACTCTACTTAAAGCAATGTGAGTGTGTGTGTGTGTGTGTGAGGTGCAGTGTGGAAACTCTCTGTACTTACATCAGTGTGAGTGTGTCCAGTTTAGCAGCAGACAGCGCTCTCACTCCTGAGTCTCCTGGGTGATTGTAGCTGAGGTCCAGCTCTCTCAGGTGTGTGTGTGTGTGTGAGGTGCAGTGTGGAAACTCTCTGTACTTACATCAGTGTGAGTGTGTCCAGTTTAGCAGCAGACAGCGCTCTCACTCCTGAGTCTCCTGGGTGATTGTATCTCAGGTCCAGCTCTCTCAGGTGTGAGGGGTTTGAACACAGAGCTGAAGCCAGAGAATCACAGCCTCTCTGTGTGACTCTACAGCCTGACAGCCTGCAGAGAGAAGGGCACACACACCTTACACACATTAATATAAACTAACAGGGCTGTGTGTGTCAAACACATAGCAGTGTGTTACACACCTTACACACATTAATATAAACTAACAGGGCTGTGTGTGTCAAACACAGCAGTGTGTTACACACCTTACAGCACATTAATATAAACTAACAGGGCTGTGTGTGTCAAACACATAGCAGTGTGTTACACACCTTACACACATTAATATAAACTAACAGGACTGTGTGCGTCAAACACATAGCAGTGTGTTACACACCTTCCAAACATTAATATAAACTAACAGGGTTGTGTGTGTTAAACATATAGCAGTGTGTTGCACACCTTACACACAATAATATAAACTAACAAGGCTGTGTATCAAACCCATAGCAGTGTGTTACACACCTTACACACATTAATATAAACAGGGCTGTGCGTCAAACACAGAGCAGTGTGTTACACACCTTACAAACATTTATTGTCTTCAACCTTCCCAAGTTCTCCCCTGCTGAGGTCACTCCACTGGCTACCAGTCACTGCAGGTTCAAAGTCCTGACCCTCACCTACACTGCAGCCAACAGGACGGCCCCCGTCTACTTACAGCACATGATTAAATCCTATACGCCCACTTGACCACTGCCTTGCACCCCCTGCCATCCGGGTAAAGGGTTCTATCTTGTCTCTACCACGGAGCTTCTCCACCCTAGCTCTCCAGTGGTGGAACGAACTCCCTGTTCCTCTACGAACCTCTCCCTCACTACCCATCTTCCACCGTGGTCTGAAGATGCATCTCTTCAGACTATACCTGGACTAACTATCATCACTCTGTAGATCATTTCTATCACTTAAATCCCCCTATTTCTACACATGTACCTCCTGTGCCACTCATGTTACATGTACCTCCATCCAGCACTTATTATGGCTTGTATCATTGTCTAGATGTTGCTTGTAATGCCTCCTAGTTTGACTTAGCATAGGTTAGGTCACAGTAATGTTCACTGTGTGAACTGGACTTAATGTGTTCATGGCTATGAATAACTGTGCAAAGTACTGTACCTTATTGGACCTGTGTTTTGTAGTTGTTCCAATTACCTTTAGTATGCACTTATTGTACGTCACTTTGGATAAAAGCGTCTGGCAAATAAATGTAATGTAATATAATATAAACTAACAGGGCTGTGTGTGTTAAACTAAAATAACATGAATGTGGAATGAGTCATTATCAAACACATTTGAGTTTACACCCCACTACAGTTCAGTAAACAGAACTAATTCATTTTCTTCATTCATTTGTGTAGTCGAATTCTACCAAGAGGAAGAACAGGAACATGCTGTTTCATTTCTGTGCAGTGTCTGTTTTCACATTAGAAACATTCACATCAGTGTTGTATTTAGTCACATTGTAGCCCTTTGGATTGAAGGGATTTGTGTTTGTACTCACCCCAGTCTCTGCAGTTTACAGTGTGGGTCCTCCAGTCCAGCAGAGAGCGCTCTCACTCCTGAATCCTGCAGCTCGTTGTCTCTGAGCTCCAGATCTCTCAGCTCTGAGTGAGGAGAATGCAGGACTGAGGCCAGAACATCACAGCAGCCCTCTGTGAGATTACAGCAACCCAGCCTGTGGCGAGACCACACACACACAAACACGCACGCACGCACACAAACACACGCATAAATTCTTTGTGACATTGTTGACCTTGACAGTTGATACATATGTACCTATGCATTCCTGAGATGTACACACAAAAACAGGGAGGGGGTGTGTAAATTAAGTTCATAAAGTATTCTGACTAATCCACAATAGTCTAAGGCAATTACTGGGCTCTAATAACCCTTTCCATGTGATGAACTTATCTGATTTGCAAACATATTAATTTCATCTGCAAACACAAAAAACAGCATTTTTGTGGTGCACTTTACCTCACCTGACATGTTCTTCAGTTCATAAACATCTATACATTTCAAAGACGCTGAATATTCATCACTATGAATAGATAAATATAACTGTAAATGTATAACTACTCGTATAACCCATTAGCTAAATACGTTACTGTTATAATTATAATATTTTCTTCCTAATCGTGTAACCATCAAGTTATTAAACAATTTAAGTTTTACAAATTATGCAGTCTGTCAGGGTTTTTGACATTAATTTTAAAATATTCAGCAAGGTGAAATGAAACCGCATTCAATACAAAATTGCGCTCTTCCTTATTTACCTCTCGCCAAAGTAACCTGACGGTAACTATGACGACGCTGTTTAAAATGTGGCCGTTAGGAGGGTCGGTTGGTTACCATGGCGATGACAGCTCGCTCTGAACTGTTACCTCAGTTCATTCTTTGAAAATACAGAACTACAGTCACATAACACAATTATTTGGTAATAACTATTAACACTTTGCAAATATCATTTGTTTACCATTTACATCAAACAACATGACCCTCAAGTTGACACTTGTTGCCGTTGTTCTAATTTCAGCTTTCGCTTTGACTCACAGGCACGAGTTAGCTAGCTAGCCAGCCCAACCTACCTTAACGCTACTTCATGACCCAACTTAGCAACCTCACTAGCCAGTGAGGAACTAAGCAGCTACCTGTCACAGACAACTTAAATATATACACCAGTATATAAAATAACATGAAGGTTTTATCTAACCAGTCATGATATTATTGGTCAGACCTGCAATATTGTACCTGCTAACAGCTGAAGCAGTGCCGGAGCCGTGTACGAGCTGTGCTACACTTCAGTTTATCTGGCACGATCTTACAGCAATGCAACTACGGCATCAACTGGAATTACACTGCATCGCCATCTAGTGGCTGTATCAGAACAGCACAACTGATTACTGCCACTAACTTTTATTGCTGGTAGACACTAGATTTTTAAAAATGTGGTGTCTTTTGAAACTTCCACACATTGCACTTATGTTCTGTATGTCTTTACGCTATAATCCATCCATTCATTTTATTTTCGCACGCCTTTGCGAATATAATAGGTCAATTATTGCGTTACATTTAATTATTTTTGGAACAATGATAATAATAATGAAAATAAAAGCCTGATGTATTAGGTAATTTTTTTTCTTTTAAAACCCCTTATCAATATGTTTGGTAGCCCTTGTGGAGTAATATAAACTGCACAAAAAATGTAATAAGTTGGGGCACTTGGACTGAACTCTGACAGTTCTATAGATGTAATTCTGACCCAAATGGGCCCTTTTCCTATACTGTAAGTTCTTTGAATTGGGGCAATGGGCTCATCTACCTTTTCTATGATCTTTTCTCTGGACTTAACCCTCCCATCCCATATTAGGCGTGCAGCTGCCACCTTTCAGAGTGGACAGCTACTTAGTTTTCAGTGCTGTAGGATGTTTGGCCACCACCAAAAGTAAAGACAACACACATTTTTCATGTGTGGACAGTGAATTTGCTCATTTCCTTTTAGTTTTCTGTGACAAACTTCCCACAGCACTGCAAGCTAACACAGCTAAAGGCAGATTCACTGTAGAAACAGGAAGTAATGCACATGCTCATATTTATGTATTGTGGTGTGGGCCTCTGGAGCCCCGCCCCTCCCTGCCATCAGCCGCCACTCAGCTCCACTTCACCAGTGTCTCACCGGCCCAGCCTGCTGCCCCATGGACAGCGCCGGAGGGACAGGGCTGAGTTTCAGCACCTCCACTCCGCACTCAGACCTGGACCTGAGATACAGTCAGGCCACCGGCAGCATACCAGTGCTTTTTCCACACCACTTTCCCCTTTGCCTGAGCAGCTGCTGGCCCTATATAGGCCTCATGGTCTCACTCCAGGAGTGTGCTGGCTTTCCCCTCACTGAGTGACTAACAGAGTCTCTGATTCTCGTTTTTTTTGTGACAGACTCGAATGTGCCCCTCCTTGTTGTGGCCTAAATTTTGGACGCACCTGCACTTCCCTAGCACTTTTGCTTTCCCCAACATTTGAGTAGCCTGATCTCGTTTTGTGTTTCACTTTTGCCCTGTCTTCATTCATTGTGATACCGCTGTCACAATAAAAGTCCTCACTCAAAAAAATAGCTACAAAGCTTCAAAAAAAAAAAGTCTTTATTTATTTTTTATTAGTTTTCTTTAATGCAAATTCATGCACAAACGTTTTGGCGTGTTGCCTTCTTCAGTGTGCAGGTACAATGATTAAGACATTCCACCTTCTTATAAACAGGTAACAGCTGCCTTTCATTAAGGCTGCTGGCCAATTATTATGAGAGAATTATTTATTAAGGCTGCTAGACAATCATAGTGAGACAATTAGATAAATTGGTAAATTGGTTAACAAGAGCAATCAAGGAGAATAGTAGAGGGGTGAATGTATCCACAAGTGGCCACAATAGAAGATATCAGGCTAAGCCGTTCATAAATCCATGTGGCCACTCGTGAGCCCAGTCACGCCCCTCAATCACAAATGCATTCAGGTTATACACTGTAAAATCGAAATCAACAAAAAAGCAGGCATAAAGGCCATACACAGAAATCTAAAGAAAAGGAATAAGGTCCAGCTCCTCATTGAGGCCCCCTGGTGACACAGATTTGAGTCTATATCTAGAGGGCCTCTCTTTGGAGTAGTTTTTTCTCAAAGTCACCTCCCCTGCGGGCTGGCGTTACCTTTTCTATACCCATACATTGAAGGTCTTTAATAGAGTGTTCCTGTTCTATAAAGTGCCTTGCCACTGGTGAGGTGATATCACATCTTCTTATAGAGGATTTATGTTCCCCAAGTCGTTGTTTTAAAGCATGTGTAGTTGTACCTATATACACCTTGGGGCAGGGACACTTCAACATATAGATTACACCTTTTGTACTGCAAGTGATACAAGATTTAATTTGATAAGATCTGGATGTTTGGGTACACACAAAATTATGTCCTTTCATCATATTACTACAAGATGCACAGCTCCTGCAAAGGAAACAACCAGTTATAAAAGCTTGTTTTTTCTCTTTAACTACATCTGACTTTACCAGCATATTAGCCAAATTTCTTGCTCTTTTATAAGTAAATAGAGCGGGGCTTTGAAAGGCTTGATTTAAGGAAGTGTCTGAGGACAAAATATGCCAGTGCTTGTTTACGATAGATCTAATTTTGTTAGAACAGTCATTGTAAGTCAGAACATAGTTAACAGAGAATGTCTTTTTTTTGCTTACTCTGTGTTTTATTTAGCAGGTCATTTCTATTGAGACCTTTGACCTTTTGTTTAGCATCATTAAGCCATACTTCAGAGTATCCTCTTGAGCGAAAACGCTCAATGAGGAGCTCCGATTGTTTGTTGTATTCTTCTTCAGTGTCACAGATACGACGAAGCCTATGCAACTGACTCACAGGTAACCCTTTCTTTAATGGTAATGGGTGATAACTGTCAGCTGACAAAATTGTATTTTTGTCAGTGGGCTTTCTATATACCGTAGTACTAAGGGAATTGCCTTTTTTAGTGACCAAGACAATGAAGAAGTGAATAGCTTCTGGGCTCTTCTCAACTGAAAAGGAAATAGATGGTAGTTTTGAATTAATGTAAATAACAAATTCCATCAACTTAATTTCTAAATCGTTCCATATCATAAAACAATCATCAATATACCTTGTCCAGTATTTAATAGAACTTATGTAAGGATTGTTCTCATAAATATAATCAAGTTCAAATTTTCCCATAGTTGGGGGCTAATGGAGTCCCCATGGCAGCGCCATGTGTTTGCAAGTAGTAATCTTTATTTGCTAATGATATTTCACGGATTGCACAGCTATGTCATGGTGCTGCACTAACAAAGTCACAGACTGGTAAACCTTGAAGGATTGAATCCCGCCTCGCCATCAGGCAGATAATTTCCTCTTTTACACTAACGTTTTCTTACGCTTATATTTGCTTTACCAAAACTCACTCATGGCCACCCATATGCATTCCATGATGGCAAATGTATTCCTTTTATTAAAAAGTCACACCAGTTCACCACTGTGCCATTTCTACTAACTATATTTCTTCACTTGGCTACCCTACAAAACCTTCATATCGGCAAACGCCACGTTTCTACATTCATGTTACCTCACCCTGTTCTCTATCTAGCCACATACAAACAATTACTACGTATGTACGTTCTGCAACTCCCCATTAAAACATTACTTCAACCGGAGGTTTACCAGTCTGTGACTTCATTAGTGCAGCAGCATGACATAGTGATGCAATGCGTGAAATATCATCAGCAAACCTGTAAGTGGTTTTAAAGAAGAACACAGGCCAGTAAGCACTGAAGAGCTCCCGTTGAATCCATATGGCTTTGCAATATTGTAGCCGGTTAATAACTGAACGTGCAGACGGTACGTCATAATGCAGTGTATACGTTCAGTGAACGGCGGGTAGATATGGTGCAAATGCATTAATTGAGAAGTAGTAGACAATTATTAGTGAGGGTAAAAGCAGGTTTAAGAAACATGCCTCTAACTGGGCTTGAACCTACAACCCCATGTTCCCAAGACTGTAACCTTATCCACTAGGCCACAGGCCGAATAGCTGCTTAAACTGGAATTGTTTCAGGGTAAAAAGGTATGGGTATTTTGCGTGTGTATGCGAGTTTTTGATTGGGTCGTGAGGATAGGGTTTTGGCTGGTGTTGGTAAAATGTCCAATGGGGAGACATGTTGTTAGTCGGATAGGCGGCAGGAAAAATAAGAATGAGAAGAAGAAGAAGAAAAAGAAGAAGGAGAAAACGCAAAATCCCCTTAGTTTGGGGCTTTATTGTGTGGACATGTGAAGTTGTTTATGAAATCTGCCTGTTGAAATGGGGTCAGAATGTACAAAATTTAATGTTTTTAAGGGCTGAGTGTCTGTGGCTGTTGTGATTATTTCTGTGGGGAACCCTGAAAAGTGCCAAACTCTCGGTGCTGTATAGGTATGGGGCATGCCCCTGCCAAGGCGTAACTTGGCGGGATGGCATACCTGCCATCCCAAAATGTACTATGCCTCTCCTACGTGTATGAAACTTTGCATTGTTTTTTGCAACATTTTATATAATTTGTATACAGTGATTACTGTTTGTTTATTAACTAAAATACCAATAAACAGACTTTAAAAAAAAAAAAATTGTTTGCAATATAGCAGAATATACATTCATGGGCATTCATGCAGACAAACTTCATTAGCTTATCTGATATCAACTAGCCATTAGCTCGTCAGCAGCATTGCATCTTCTGTGAAATTTACACTGTACATAGACTAATTAGAATAGAGCAAGGTACTTAACCTGCATTGCTTCAGTACATATCCAGCTGTATAAATGGATACAATATTTAAAAAAAAATGCTATGTAAATGTTGTGTAAGTCGCACTGCATAAGAGCGTCTGCTAAATGCCTGCAATGTAATGTAATGAGCCTATCCCAGTGTGCATTGGGCTGGACAGGCTGCCAATCTATTGCAGGACACACACACCATGCAATCACACATTCATACTTATGGGCACTTTACTGTCTTCTATTAGCCTACCTGCATGTCTTTGGACTGTGGGAGGAAACCGGAGTACCCGGAGGAAACCCACGTGGACATGGGGAGAACATGCAAAATAAAGGCCATTTTCCACACAGAAAGGCCCAGGCCGGATGTGGCAGGGCTCGGTTTGTGGGAGGAATTCAGGGCAATTAGAGGACCACGCCTACTGGTTAAGCAGACGCACACCTGGATGATGTTACGAATCAATCCAGGATTTAGAAGTGTGCTTCTTTCCACAGTAGGCGTCTGAGACCGGGATCCCCCACGATGGTGAGAGAGAGCACGTACAGACCAGAGAAAAGGCTGAAAAGCGCTCGTATAATTTCATTTATTTTGTCTTTGTTATTTTAGTTTATTGTTTTTGCCCAGATCCCGTGAGGGTGATGAGCGAAGGTTTTTCGTTTGTGTTTGTTTGTGATTACGCTCTCTCTCGCTACCCCAATAAAACGTTAGAGATATCTGGAAATTCCAAATCTCCCTGTGTCCAGCTCTTTTGTCCCTATCAGGGTAGTCACAGTGTGTTACACCGGAGTTGAACCCAGAATCTTCTTGCTGTGAGGTGACAGTGCTACCAACTGCACCACCGTGCCACCCTCAGACAAGTATTTTCAGTCAATGCCCTTGTTAAAATGTTCAGCACTCTGAATACTGAACACAAGTGGTATTGCGTGCAAGAACCTCTCCCTTAACCTACATATAAAATGTATTTTACATGACTTAATTTAACAATTATTATTGAAAATGACATTTATAAATTAAATAGACAAATTCTTTGATAGGTCAGTCGATAGTAACCTGGTAGAATCAAGTGACAAGCCAAAACAAATTATGTATCAGGTAAGAAGACTAAAAAATTTTATTAAATAAGGAGTCAATTAAAATAGTGAATTGAAATGATACACTCTTGAAATCATGCACTTATTGAATGCAGGCTCACTACATCTAAGGTACAAAACAAAGCACAAGAAATTAAACAATATGCTAATTTGGGATTACCAGAAAAGAGAGAGAGACTGATAAGACAGACCATACCAAAGTATTACCCTCTTCCTGTTTCAGTGCCATAGGAACAGATGAAATGAGCTAAAATGCACAACCAAGAAACCACCACCAAAATAAAGACCAAATACAACACAACTTTTTTCAGAGGTCATCATAAACACTTAACGCAGCATTGTTGAAAGCAGGGCTAAATATTCATGAATTATTACCAAACTATTCATGAATTTAGTCCCTTTCTAACAAGACCAAACAGGAATATAATAGGTAGTATAAGAGGTAAAAGCATGGAAGTTTACTTCTTCTTCTTCTAACATAGACATAAAGATTTTCCAATCAATGATTTCAATTAAATGCCACAAATTGCATTTAAACTTAAGATCAAACAGAACCGGATCTTTATTTGTCCTTTAGCCACACTGGGCCTCTGGCCTCGTAAATAGCTTTGTCTTCCGGTTTGTCTCTCCTGAGACAAACTCCGCAGGATGTGGGACCCATAGATCGCCTGCCTAGATAAGGGTATCAGAGTGGCGTAAAGGACATTTCCTTTAATGTTCGTGGAGGGGAGGGTAGGCAGCATTCTTCAAGCCAATATTGTATCCAGTTCACGGTTTCTCTCTCTGAGGCCAATAATATAAACACTTGATATCTGACATACTGTAGATAAGTTAATTGCTAATTTTTCCCTCCCACCCAACCACAGCGTCTGGCTTCAGTCGGTTCGTGGACTGAAGAACAAATCATCACTGCAGACCCGTCGCCCCGTCCCACAGGTGGACTCTTCCATTTCAGAGCAGTCAGCAGCTCAGTGGTTGCGGTCTCGTCAGAGGCAGTTCGTGAAAATGAATAGGTATTGTATAGCAAGACTCATGTGAGCACCCTGGGGCAATACAACAGGACCCTTTGTTCCTTTTCTCTGTTTTGTTTCTTTCCTCCCAATTCATTGTTGAGCTCATTGAAAGTCAGCCGTCTAGCAATAAGAATTGTGCAGCCACAACTAATGCCAATGATGTTCAATTCAATAAACTTTATTTATTCCCGAGGAGCAATTAATTTCTGGGCATATTGTCAATCAACATCAAAAACAGATGGGAGTTAATATACTCAATGACCTGACATCACATACAACTGAAATTCAAATAAACAAATTTTTAAAAAATGCAGTAAAAAAAGTGCAATAAAAAGTTATGGAGTATATATGTACATGTAAAACCACACGCACATGTACAAATTCACTTGTGCCCTTCAGGCTCAGAGTGCAGGGGAGAGGTGATCGGGAATCAGCCTGATGTCCTCAGGCACAAACGTTACTCTCCGCCTGACCTTCCGGCACCGGAGGCAGCAGTACCGTCGACCCAGGGGCAAGCCCAACCAGATCGCTATGAGAGCAACTAGCTTGTTCCAAGATGGCTGCACCCTCATGCAAAATGGAATTTTAGCTTATTTTTCTGGCAAATATGGAGCATCGCGTAGTTCTGGCAGGCCACGAGAGTCAAGCGCTCCAGCTGAATCAGCTGATGGCTCAGCTGAGTGATGTTCGCCTATCACAGTACATTCACCTAACAGGGCGGTCTACTTAAACAGCCTCCCTCTACTCATTCGGCTGCTCCTCCTGCATGCAAGCTGCTGCACGTTGCTTTGTAAATACCCTCCACCACCCCAGCTCCATCCCTATGTGTCAAGAATTTGCATTTCTCCATTCCTATGTGTTAAGAAATTGCATTGCTCCATCCCTATGCGTTAAGAACTTGCTTTGCTGCTGGATCTGTTCTGTGTGTACCCCTCTAGGGGAGTTTGGCTGCTGGCCTCCCGGCCTTATCCACGTGGGCTGCGTGGTTGGCGGGAGAGCTCCAGAACAGAGCCATACCGCCAAACAACTGTATTGCCTTTATTGTCAATAAAGATCTACTTTGATGACAGTAGTCCTGACAGAAACGGATTGATTTCACATTTGAATGCAGGGCTATATCTTATTTAAGGTAAAAAGCAAACAAACCAGAGTCACATGAACAAGTGTAACAATACTTAATATAATAAAAATAGTTAATCTAATAACTTTGTCCTTCATGTAATAACTTTGTCCTCTTTACTGTAATAAATCCTGGTTAACCTGTTTGACCTTTACCAGTCTGGCTTTTGATCCGAGCACTCAACAGGGACTGCCCTCCTGGCTGTGACGGAGGCACTTGCCACTGCCTGATCCTACTAGAACTGTCTGAAGCATTCGACACGGTTGACCACAAACTACTCATCTCCACCTTGGCTGAGATAGCCATTTCTGGAACTGCCCTGTCTTGGTTTCCTTCCTATCTTTCAGATAGGTCCTACCAGATCACCTGGTTGGGGTCTGTCTCTGCACCTCATCCCCTTTTCACAAGAGGCCCACAGGGATCTGTACTGGGGCCTCTGCTGTTCTCCATTTACACCAAATCTCTTGGTTTGGTCATTAATTTTCATGGCTTCTCTTATCACTGCTATGCTGATGATACACAACTCTTCTCTTTCCCTCCCTCTTCCATTACGGTTAATGAGAGAATATCTTCCAAGCTGGCTGACATCTCAACTTGGTTGGCCAGCCATCACCTGAAGCTCAGCCTCAAAAAGACTGAGCTGCTGTTCATCCATCACAAGACCTCCCTACTGCGGGAGCTTTAATCACTGCTGGCGGCACCACAGTGACTGCCTCTCACTCCGCAAAGAGCCTGGGGGTGGTCCTGGATGACATTACATTACAGGCATTTAGCAGATGCTCTTATCCAGAGCGACGTACAACAAGTGCATGACCAGCTGGACTTCAAGGAGCACGTCAAGGCAACATCATAGTCCTGCAGATTTCTCCTGTATAACATCTGGATGATTCGACCATACCTGACCACACACTCCACCCAGCTAATTGTCCAGGCTATGGTGACCTCCCGTCTTGACTCCTGCAACTCATTCCTTGCAAGCCAGCCAGCTTGTGCCATACAGCCACTATAGATGATTCAGAATGCTGTTTATCTTCAACCTTCCTACGTTCTCTCACACCACTCCCCTGCTGAGGTCACTCCACTGGCTACCGATCGCCGCCAGGATCAGGTTCAAAGTCCTGACCCTTGCCTGCACTAAAGCCAAAAGAACAGCTCCCGTCTACCTATAGGACACGATTCAATCCTACACGGCAGCTTGACCACTCCACTCTGTGGCAGCAGGGTGACTTGCACTCCCTCGGGGTGAATGGTTCTCCCTACCACAGATCTTCTCCACACTAGCTCCCCAGTATTGGAATGAACTCCCTGTTCCTCTACGAACCACTCAGTCATTGCCCATCTTCTGCCGTAGTCTAAAAACGCACCTCTTCAGTCTGTACCTGGACTAACTATCACTACTCATTACATCACATTACATTACAGGCATTTAGCAGACGCATTTATCCTGATCGACTTACACATAGCATTTTACATTGTATCCATTTATACAGCTGGATATGTACTGAAGCAATTCAGGTTAAGTACCTTGCTCAAGGGTACAACAGCAGTGTCCTACCCAGGAATCGAACCTGCAACCTTTCGATTACAAGCCCAGTTCCTTACCCACTGTGCTACAATGCCACCACTCCCAGGGCACTCTCTGCAGGGCACTCCCAATCTAGGATCACTTATCACTTGTACCCTTCTACCTTATTCCCGTAGCACAGTGTTAGTCATTATGCGGCTTGTGAGACTTTGTTTTGCGGCTCATATAGATCCACTGATAACAATAAGAATATAGCTATGACTTACTTCTGTAGGTTCCGTGTATGTCCTGTTTTAGCACATTGAAATGAATTATCCAGCAGATGGCAGCATACTGAAGATACGTCAAAGAATGTAGGCTATGTAACAGCGAGGGATCATGGGTAGACATATAGCCTATGTGTGTAGCTTTACATTTGCGTATGGTTTTGCAAGTTTAGCACGTAAGCCTAAATTTGATATTCCATAATGCCGTTTGATATAAGGATATATCAAATATTGTCTCGGCCTCTGCCCACTCAAAATGGACAGATTAGAAAAAAGCAGAACAAGAAAAGTGATTCTTCATTAGCTGACGGTGACGGAGTTAGAAACAGGCCTGAGGAGAAAGAGCAACGTGAGGAAAGAACGGGGGAAATGCAGATCAGTTTGGCCGAGAAGCCCAAGACACCGATGCTGCAAACAAAGAAAAAGGTGCGGTCAATTCAAGACTAACACCGAAAATTTCAGGATACATGGACTGATGAGTTTTTCTTTGTGCAATACGAATCCACTCCATTCTGCCTAATTTGCCAGAAGACTAGTGCCAATTGTAAACGGTATAACCTTGAACGCCACTTTAGTGCTTTTCACACCAAGTACAACATGTTGTACCCGCCAGGTAGCAACCTGAGGACTAATAAAATTAAACAGTTGACATAGACTCTGACTGAGCAGCAAAAAATGATGGCGAGATCAGTCTCTGTTTCAGAGAAATCGACGAGGCCACTTGGAGATCGCATGGATTTTAGCTAGGCATAAAAAGGCTTTCACGGACTCTGAAATTGTTAAACAATGCTTTTTGACCTCAGCAGAGATAATGTACCGTGCATAATAATAATAATAATAATAATAATAATAATAATAATAATAATAATAATAATAATAATAATAATAAATATAGCTGCGAGCAGCAATGAAGGGGCCAAGCACTACAGGGGCACCAGGTAGACAAGCAACCAGAACAACCCCTGAACAAGACACCAGTCCATCACAGGGTGAACAGGCACATTGACACGCACTCTTACACTTACACCTATGGGTAATACATCATGTCCAATTGACATTACCTGAATGCGTTTGGACTGCCGTAGAAATCCAGAATACCCAGAGGAAACCCGCATGAACAGAGGGACAAGGTACAAACTGAAAGTGGACGCACCCTGAACTTGAAGCCACTTGATACAATGAATAAAATAGGGTATGCTGATATATTTTCTACGTATGAAATTGTCACATTTAAAAGAAAATAAAACGCAATCACGTTTTCAAATGAATAAGTTATTTAAATTAAATGAATATTTTTTAAAAATAGTCTACTGGGATTTCTAATACCATTGAACCATCTCCTTGTGAACAGCAACCATTTTATAGATAAATGCTGTTGTTAATGTATAATGACATTAAAAAGTCTAGACTTCCATGGCAGAAAGCATTTGAAGCATTTTTCAAAAAAGTCTAATTTACGGAAGATCTAATGGGCGAAGCTTATGGATCCTTATGGGAAAGTTGTTACGCTTGACGAGTTGCATATATGTCCATTTCATGAATGTAGCTCAAATGGGGCCGGAGATATGCGTCTTCAAAGTTATCCAAAAAAACACCTTTTAGCTCATGATAGCGCCACCTTATGGCCAATCGGCTTCATATTTGCTCCCTGTCCATTTGGAGATGTACCCTATACCAATGTGCTGAGTTTTTAAAAAATCAGCTTAGTAGTTATGCCTAAACAGGAAATGAGCTCTCTAGCGCTCTCTTTTGTTTGATCAGGCCAAAAATGGAAGGTTAGCCTCCACTTATGGGTACTGATACGCCTACAAAGTTTTGTGGTGTTTGGTCAAACCGTTCAGATTTATACACCTTTATGCTAAAAGCCACGCCCTCCAACATACTCATTGGCTCATAGTGGCCATATCATTTGGTCAATCAAAATTCTGTGAATAACTTTTGGTCAGCACCATCTGTAGATGATATGTCTCGAATTTGGTGGTGATCAGATCAACACTCTAGGACTAGTTCGCAGAAGTAGGTTTTTCGAAAAATTCAAAATGGCGGAAAATCCCATATGGCGGAAATTAACGCCAATGGGTGTATTGAAATAGTCATGACCCAAGGATTCAGAGGCAAAAAAGATCACAATCCTAGGACAAACGGTTCAAAAGCTATAAGCAAAAATGTACCTTGAATTTTGGCCTGTTGGTGGCCCTACAGAGATGGATGGATTGACCCCAAATGCAATGCCTGGATACATTAGACTGTCCTTCATCAATGTTCCCAATTTCAAAAAAAACCACCAATGGGTTCTATGGGCTGCCATAGACTCCCATTACGGAAAGTATAATAATAATACTAACAATTACAATAGGTACCCTGCCCCTTCGGTGCTTGGCCCCTAATAATAATAATAATAATAATAATAATAATAATAATAATAACAATAATAATAATAATAATAATAATAATAATAATAATAATAATAATAATAATAATAATAATAAAACAAATACATGCACTGCAGCTTTCGGATTCGACATTAATGAGGAGGATCGAGTTTATTGGGAAAGATATCCAGGAACAGCGAATTGCAGATCTTGCAGCGACACCATGTTACACCATTGCACTCGATGAGAGCATGGATATAAGCGACATGGCGCAATTGTGTGTGTGGGTTCGCTTTATTCAAAAGAACAAATTTCGGGAGCAGCTGTTATGTCTGTTACCACTTCATGGACAGTCCAGAGCGAGGACGATTTTCAAGCACTGATGAACTTTTTTGCAGAGAAACAAATTGACTGGTCGAAACGTGTGTCGGTGTGCACCGACGGAGCTCCAAGCATGAGAGGGAAGGAGAGAAGTTACTTATCGGACTGATGGAAGACAGCATTCCCAAGTTTGTCTCCTTTCATTGTATAATTCATCAGGAGGCACTGGTGTCAAAACTTAAAAACCAAGAGCTAAAGAATGTGATGCAGCTCGTTGTGCGAGTCATCAACTTTATCGAGGTCAGGGCATTTAATCACCGGGAATTCCGTGCACTTCTGGAGGAATACGAGGCAGAGTACGGGGATCTGGTGATGCACAACTAACTGAGATGGCTATCGCGTGGCCGGGTGCTTGAACGATTCTGTACTCAACTTCCTCACATCCCTGATTTTCTTGCAAGCAAGGGGAGGGCTGAGCCAAAGCTTGAGGACCCACACTGGATATTACAGCTGACACTCCTCACTGACATCACATCCCAGCTGAATTCCCTTAATCTCCAACTCCAAGGAAAAGGGAAGCACCCAGGTAACATGCTAAGAGCAGTCACTGCTTTCCAGCACAAGATCACCACTCTCTTCATACCTGACAGAGAATTTCTTCACTTTCCCAATCTAAGAGCCTGCACAACTGCTAACCCTGATCTACTGCAACATTTTGACTATGATGAATTTGTAGGCATATGGGAGGAAATAAGAAATGAATTTGAAAGGAGATTTCAAGATGTTGTGGGGTATAGGGAGCTTTTCAATTTCATTGAGAACCCTTTTAATGTGCCATTGTCAAGCCTTACACCTGCTCTGAAAAACCTTTGTCCAGACCTTGCTGTAATACAGAGTGAGATGCTTGAGCTGCAGGTCAACGATATACTGAAAACTGAGCTCAGATCAGGCATTGCTCATTTCTGGAGCATGGTCCCAGCCTCAGATTATCCACATTTAAAGCTTTGTGTGCAGAAGGTAATGAGCATTTTTGTGAGCACTTACTCACGTGAGGCAACAGTTTCAATAATGAGCATTGTCAAAAGAAAAGATAGAAGTAGGCTTACAGATGTGCATCTTTATTGTTTGACTAGGATTGCAACCACTAACTACAAGTTTTGCATGGAGAAAGTCAAGGGACAGCTAAAATACATGAGAGCCTCAACATATTGATACAAATATAACAGAGAAAAAGAAGATTTTAATTTCTATTAGTAGGCCAATATATACATTTTTGTGAACTTTTTTTATTTCATGTTGATAATGCTTATGTATAATTGCATATGTATATACATAAGATGAGTTCCACTCCTAGCCTTACACACTCACACACAAGTATTATATCTTTTAATAATGCAATGTAACGATGAATTGAGAATAAAAAGAGATGTAAGGATGGAAAGCATGGTACTGTATTTTTTTAAACATACACAAAGATGGTAAATATCTTGAGAGTGGTGATAAAAATTAAAAAAACATCTGAGTTATATCTGCAATCTCTGTGGCTCTTTGAGTAATGGTCTTACTCATAAGTGGCTCTCCTAAGAAAATTAGTGAGTACCACTGAACTACGGCATCAACTGGAATTACACTGCATCGCCATCTAGTGGCTGTATGAGAACACCACAACTGATTATTGCCACTAACTTTCACTGCTGGTAGACACTAAATTTTTAAAAACGTGGTGTCTTTTGAAAATTCCACACATTGCACCTATTATCTGTGTGTCCTTGCCCTATAATCCATCCATTCATTTTATTTGTGCACACTTTTGCGAATATAACAGGCTAATTATTGCGTTGCATTTAATTATTATTGTAACAATGATAATAACAATGATAATAAAAGCCTGATATATTAAGTTATTTTTTTCTTTTAAAACCCCTTATCAACATGTTTGGTAGACCTTGTGGAGTAATATAAACTGCACAAAAAATGTAATAAGTTGGGGCACTTGAAAGAATTAGAATACTTATCTAAGAAATACTCCTGTAAATGATGTTATCCTTTAGAAGATAGGAGCTAGAGCCAGAACATCGATCTCTGAATCAGGCTATTCCACACAACATGTCTGCTTACAGTGGTATAATATCTAGACTATGACTTGGGACTGGAACCACAGAAGAGTGACTACACTAAACGATGTAACACTGCATCTAAACAGCAGCTCACATGTTGTTCAGATGGACACTCTCCCACCAAGATGTACACACATGAGTAAAACTCACCTTCATCAAAAGGCCAGTGTGTGAAAGAAAGTGGGGTAAATGTATGGATTTCATTAGAGTTCATAGCAGGTAGTGAATAATGGAGATGGATGTAGACTGCAATGTGTGACAGACCTGAAACATTTTACTATACAGGCGGTCAATCTTTTACCATGTCAATCAGACACTCAGCATCCAGTCATCTTCTGTGACCTGATACTCCAGACTCCACTGAAACCTTACATTCTGCTCAGGAACCACAAACCTGCCAACCCACAAAAGGTTTTATCCTGCTTTTATTTGCTTGCTGTGATAGAGGAGTAAGGTATATATGGGCAAAGAAAGAATGCTGGTGGACAGAGGAGTAAACTGAGAGAGAAAGAGGGTTTTAATATTTCAGTGAATAGAACCATAATCACAAATACTATTTAGTTAAGATCACACAATACACAGCACTACTCACCCCAGTCTATGTAGTTTACAGTTTTGACTCCTCAGTCCAGCACAGAGCAGCTTCACTCCTGAATCTCCCAAGTTATTGTAGCTGAGGTCCAGATCACTCAGGGGTGAGTTTGATGACTGGAGAGCTGAGGCCACAATATTACAGCACTTCTCTGTGAGGTCACAGCTGTTCAGTCTGCAAAGAAGGGTTAATATAGTATTATTATATTGGGATGGCAGGTATGCCATCCCGCCAAGTTACGCCTTGACGGAAGCATGCCCCATACCTATACAGCACCGAGAGTTTGGCACTTTTCAGGGTTCCCCACAGAAATAACCACAGCTGCAGACACTCAGCCCGTAAAAACACTAAATTCTGTACATTCTGACCCCATTTCAACAGAAAGATTTCATAAACAACCTCACATGTCCACACAATAAAGCCCCAAACTAAGGGGATTTTGCGTTTTCTCCTTCTTCTTCTTCTTCTTCTTCTTCTTCTTCTTCTTCTCTTTCTTCTTCTTCTTCTTCTTCTTCTCATTTTTATTTTTCCTGCCGCCAATCCCACTAACAACATGTCTCCCCATTGGACATTTTACTGACACCAGCCAAATCTTCACCTACACGACCCAATCAAAAACGCACATACACACGCAAAATACCCATACCTTTTTACTCTGAAACATTTCCAGTGTAAACAGTTAGTTGGCCTGTGGTGTAGTGGGCAAGGTCTCAGTCTTGGGAACGTGGGATTCCAGGTTCAAGCCCAGCTAGAAACATGTTTCTTCAATTTGCTTTTACCCTCACTAATAATTGTCTGCTACTTCTCAATTAATGCATTTGCACCATATCTACCTGCCATTCACCGAACGTATACACTGCATTATGATGACCGGCTACAATATTGCAAAGCCATATGGATTCAACGGGAGCTCTTCTGTGCTTACTGGTCTGTGTTCTTCTTTAAAACCACGGACAGGTTTGCTAATGATATTTCATGCATTGCACAGCTATGTCACAGACTGGTAAACCTCAGACTGGTAAACAGACTGAGGTTTACAGACTGGTAAAGACTGAGGTCAAAATCACAGACTGGTAAACCTCCGGTTGATGAAGAATTGAATCCTTTTTTTTAAACGCTTTTTTAACGTTTTTTTACGCTTATATTTGCTTTACCAAAACTCACTCACGGCCACCCATACGCATTCCATGACGGCAAATGTATTCATTTTATTAAAAAGTTACACCAGTTCACCACTGTGCCATTTCTACTAACTATATTTCTTCACTTGGCTACCATACAAAACCTTCTTATCGGCAAACGCCACGTTTGTACATTCATGTCACCCCGCCCTGTTCTCTATCTAGCCACATACAAACAATTACTACATATGTACGTTCTGCAACTCCACATTACATTTCAAATCATGACTCCTTCATAATTATAACTACTAGTACTGCACATGAGAAAAGCACATCAGTGCTATAGATTTCATGTTACTTAAGCCTCCACTTTAGCAGCTAATGCTTTATACAGACTGTTATATATACCGTTCGACAGGGATACTAAGTTCGCTCATGGTCACTTCATTTACTTCGCACTATAGTCTGTGATCATGTCAACCTTCACCTACATGACCATTCTGCTAAAAACATATTTTTTCAACTACGAAATTTCATCATTTCATCCTAATTTCTCTCACACTGTTGTTATTTTCTCATATGCAAAGCCTGCTGGGACATATGCGTCTGCTCCTATTCTCCACTATCAAGTTTTCCAGTTCTAGCTTAGCAAAACAGCAAAGAGGATTCCCACCTGCAGATAAGCCCATCAAAATGCCTTATAAACCTTACAAACACCAAAAGTGCATCTCCACGAAATAACAGACAACGGAGCAGGACAGAAGGGTACACAACTTGCGACCTACGGGCGCTCTAATTCTACGGGCTTGCTGATTCTTTTGTCAATCAAGGCTCGTTGGATGGCCGTCAAATCCGTGAGTACATACACTGGCCATATTTCACCTGCGTTTCTGATGCGTTTACACTTACGCCACCGCACCCTTTGTCACAGCCAGTGTTTTACATATATAGCAAACCAAAACTGCCAAACGGTACACAATCATCAGACTGTACAAATTCACACAAGGATAGCCATAATCCACAACCGTTTCTTACAGGGTCACTTCGCATTTCTCACTCTCATAATAAAACGCTTTGCAAAAAGAAATGATATCTCATAAAAAACACGTTTTCAACATACAAAAATGCCAAGTTACTCACACATACAAGACATACCCCGTCTATAACTCATTCATTCAGACTGCCAAAATCCAGGCCTGCCATTAAAAGTATTGATATCAAAATGATGCCAAGTTACGGTACTACAAACAATATAGGCTATCTTGCCTCACCGAAATCACATAAGATGTATTCCAAAGCAATGCTACCGAATATTTCCTCAATTCTTTCAAGTCACTTGGCCCTGTGTTTTGTAATCTTACCATTTTACAATGTCATACAAACTTTGTGTCAGATCAAAGTGTCACATCGAATTGCCTCATGGAACACATTGAAATTCATGTGGAAAACTGCTGGTGAGTAACTACAGGAAGCATATTTCTCCAGAAAACATATATTTATATTTCCTTCTGAACTGAATTTCAGTAAATGTACAAGTTATTGTACATTTGCTAAGTACAAGAAGTACTGCATGTAAAATACACATTGTACATACAAACATAGAGAACTTCTTTATCCCCATGGGGACATTTCCCTGGCAGCATGTTACATTCACATTTACGAACACACACTTATACCAAGAAACATACTATCATTCACACAACAGAAAGGCTGGGCAGCGAAATACATACATACCAATACAAATTGGACATATACACGCCTATTCAATCAATCTTGACTGTGAGAAAGCCATCCACACATATGTTTGGCCTGCCCATGTAGTGCATGCTTATACACACAGGACCAAGTGACTTGAAAGAATTGAGGAAATATTGGGTAGCACTGCTTTGGAATACATCTTATGTAATTTCGGTGAGGCAAGATAGCCTATATTGTTTGTAGTACCGTAACTTGGCGTCATTTTGATATCAATACTTTTAATCGCAGGCCTGGATTTTGGCAGTCTGAATGAATGAGTTATAGACGGGGTATGTCTTGTATGTGTGAGTAACTTGCCATTTTTGTATGTTGAAAACGTGTTTTTTATGAGATTAGCTATACACGAAGCATGTATCTAATATGGGAAATGTGCCAATGACAGTGTTCAGCGATGAAGAGTGAAATTGAGGATTTTAAGGTTGATGATGCTCTGAGGAAGACGTCTGTGCTACACTCTCCAACTGCAGTATTTTGGACGTGAAAATTAAACATCCTGCTGGACTGAACTCTGACAGTTCTACAGATGTAATTCTGACCCAAATGGCCCCTTTTCCTATACTGTAAGTTCTCTGAATTGGGGCAATGGGCTCATCAACCTTTTCTATGATCTTTTCTCTGGGCCTAACCCACCCATCCCATACTAGACGTGCAGCTGCCACCTTTCACAGTGGACAGTGAGTTATTTTTCAGTGCTGTAGGATGTTTGGCCACCACCAAAAGTAAAAGGCAACACACATTTTTCAGAGTGGACAGTGACTTTGATTAGTTCCTTTTGGTTTTCTGTGACAAACTTCCCACAACACTGCAAACTAACACACAGCTAAAGGCAGATTCACTGTGGAAACAGGAAGTAATGCACATGCTCATATATAAGTATTGTGGTGTGGTCCTCTGGAGCCCCGCACCTCCTTGCCATCAGCCGCCACTCTGCTCCACTTCCTGTGTCTCAACGGCCAGCCTGCAGCACCATGGACAGCACCGGAGGGACAGGGCTGAGTTTCAGCACCTCCACTCCGCACTCAGACCTGGACAGCGCCGGAGGGACAGGGCTGAGTTTCAGCACCTCCACTCCGCACTCAGACCTGGACAGCACCGGAGGGACAGGTCTGAGTTTCAGCACCTCCACTGCACACTCAGACCTGGACAGCGCCGGAGGGACAGGGCTGAGTTTCAGCACCTCCACTCCACACTCAGACCTGGACAGCGCCGGAGGGACAGGTCTGAGTTTCAGCACCTCCACTCCACACTCAGACCTGGACAGCGCCGGAGGGACAGGGCTGAGTTTCAGCACCTCCACTCCACACTCAGACCTGGACCTGAGATACAGTCAGGCCACCGGCAGCATACCAGTGCTTTTTCCACATCACTTTCCCCTTTGCCTGAGTCGCTGCTGGCCCTATATAGGCCTCATGGTCTGACTCCAGGGGTGTGCTGGCTTTCCCCTCACTGAGTGACTAACAGAGTCTCTGATTCTCGTTTTTTTTTTTTTTGTTGTGGCAAACTCGGACATGTCCCTCCTCGTGGCCTGAATTTTGGACCCATCTGCACTTCTCTAGCACTTTTGCTTTCGCCAACATTTGAGTAGCCTGATCTCCCTCTTTGAGTAGCCTTTCACCTCATCTTTCGTGTTTCCCTTTTCTCCTGTCTTCATTCACTGTGATACCGCTGTCACAATAAAAGTCCTCAACAGGCATGTTGCCAGCACTGTCTGCCTTGCCTGTGCCTCGTTCCCACAGCATACAGTATGGATGTGATACAAGTTTATTAAAGGATATGAAAGATATGGAATTGAAGGTATCTGTAAGTGGGTGGAAAATCACAACCTGTACCTGTACAACATGCCATATAAATGATTTGCAAATGTAGCACACAATGCAAATCATGCAAACTATGCAGACTACACAGAAGTATAAAACAGTCCTTAGAAGGACCATCACTGTAAACCCTTGCAGGAGGACATGCAACACATACAGGAATTATATATTCAATAATTAGGGCACACCAATAGTACAATGCCCCTTATTTACTGTCAGTATAATTACCATGCAGCACTCCTGTCCCTGTAGGGGGTGGGGGGGGGTTCTCCTGGGGATGGCGGTAGGTACTAGAGTTTTGGTCAGGTCAGACTTTATTTTGTCAAATGTAAACTAGTGTGGATTGTGGGAGATGTTCTCTGGATAGCATTTAAGGGAAGCTCAAACTATTTACTTCATTATCCAAAGTCCTTTCTTAAAAATCATTTTTGGTATGCATCACAATTTCTTTGTGTTCCGTTTCTTTATCTTACAATCTCTTCAGGTGCATGTCCTTTCCTCTCTTATAGCATAGTGTCCAGTCCATCTTGCCATGTCTGGTAAATAAAATGATTGCCTCTTTATACTGTTAAAGCTTTCTATTCATGGTTATTGCCAACTCTCATATTTTGTCATATGATAAAGTATTCTTTCTCCTACAGCACATCCAAAGTATGTGGCTTACTTATACACTGACTGAAGTGTGCATGTCTGCTCGAACAAATCACTGCATTGGTGCCATGAATAAACTTCTCTTTCGTCATCTTGTGTTTGAAAGCCAACTCTAGGGAACAACATCCGGTCCAGACCTCCATAGAAGCATCCAGTTGCACCAAGTTTGGCTCTGACAGACAGTAGCATGTCTAATGAGAAAGGAGGCTACTGCCCTCCTGGAAGAGCACATAGGTCACTGCAGCGCTAGTATAGCCAAGGGCTACAGACAATAGTCAAGAGCTACAGACTCCAGTTCAGAGTGAAACCCCCATTTCAACAGAGTCATTTACTCTCAAACACAAGAGAGCACTCCCATGACTCTCTAATTTAACATTTTAGAAACGTCTCTTTCATTTGAAGTCTAACCACCAACGTTAGGTTATTCATTTAAATGGTTTATTGAAATTCAACTGTTTCATCTATAGAAATTCATCAATAAACATTCTTATTAAGAATTATCAGTAAATTGATTAACTTAACATCACTATTTCACGTCAGTAATTCTGAAAGATGCCTTCTTCCACGTAGGCATTTATCCCCCTCACACAAAATTCCTTCGCTTTGCCCATTGCGGTTTGCTACAAATACACATTTCCACCCTTCGGCCTTTCCCTGAGTCCACCAGTGTTCTGTATTTGTGTAGATGCGGGTCTGGCTCCACTGAGACTAATGAGGATCAGAATACTGACTTATACAGACGATTGGCTGATTATTGCCAATTCAAAACCCAGAGTTCTACAGGACACTCAGTGAGTTCTGACACATCTGTTGTCTCTTGGTTTCAGAATAAACCTCCCCAAGAGCAATCTCTCCCCATCCCGGAGTGAAACGTTCTTGGGAGAGGATTTATACTCTGTTTCCAGGTGAACTTGTCTATCAGCAGACTGCATTTTATCTCTCAGAGTATGTCTCTCTCAGTTCAAACCAGGCTCAAGAGTGCAGTATCACACATGCCTCAGACTACAGGAGCTGATGGTGCCAGCCTCTCAGGTTTTGCCACTGGGGCTGTTAAGAATGAGGGGCTTTATGAGGTAGATTTCATCCCTCCACCTCAGCCCTGTGAGCGATCTCCATCGCCATCTCACGGTGACACACAAGCGCTCTGTAACTCTGTGTCACTGGGAAAACACAGACTTTTACACTCAGGGAACGCCTCTCAGGATCGTTCTCATGAGGAAAGACATGAGGACACACACATCCCTCTCTGGGGTGGGGGGTCTCAGGAGGGTCACATGGTGAATCAATTTTCTTTTAGCTATTAACTATATGGACAGCTCTCAGATATTTTCTTCTCTGTCTAAGGCAACATCAGGTGCTGGTACGCTGCGATAATGACTGCGGCAGCATGTGTAAATCACCAAGGTGGCATGCGCTCCCTCCAGCTCCATGGTCTAGCCCACAGACTGTTGGTCTGGAGCAGCCGTCACTTTCTGTGGTTACGCGTGACCCATGTTGCTTTAGGCTTGCTCCTGTGGGGGTCTAGGCCAGGGTTGTCTGTGAAGCGTATTGTGACAATTGCTGTGAAATACGCTATACAAAATTTGATCGATTGATTGATGTTCAAGGAATTCTGAACACGAGCACTGATCTGCTGACAAGGAGAAACCCACTGTACGGGGAATGGTGTCTACATCCCCACATTGTGTAAATGCTATGGCAGAGATTTGGCTGTGCAGCTGTAGATCTCTTCACAGGCATTTGCCCCCCTCACTCCCATCTCTCTCACTCCAGCCAGAGTGAGAGAGATGGGAGTGAGGCAGCAGTGCAGTACTGTATGACAGGGGAACATCTGCACGCTGTGTTTATACATTAAAATACAGGAATAAGCAGTGAGCAGGCTGTACGGACCCAGCAGCGGTCTATATTGTGATTAAAACTCAGACAGCAGTGTATTTACATACACGTGTAACATGTTGCAGACAAAGATCACTCCATTTCAATATTGGAAGTAAAACTCCAGGAAGCACTGTTGGACAACCGACATCCATCCATCATCCATCGATTATCTATACCCGCTTATCCGGGACAGGGTCGCGAGGGGTGCTGGAGCCTATCCCAGTGTGCATTGGGCTGGACAGGCTGCCAATATATCGCAGGACACACACACCATGCACTCACACATTCATACCTATGGGCACTTTACTGTCTTCAATTAGCCTACCTGCATGTCTTTGGACTGTGGGAGGAAACCGGAGTACCCGGAGGAAACCCATGTGGACACGGGGAGAGCATGCAAAATAAAGGCCATTCTCCACACAGAAAGGCCCAGGCCGGATGTGGCAGGGCTCGGTTTGCGGGAGGAATTCAGGGCAATTAGAGGACCACGCCTACTGGTTAAGCAGGCACACACCTGGATGATATTACAAATCAGTCCAGGATTGTGAAGAAGTGTGCTTCTTTCCACAGTAGGCGTCTGAGACCGGGATCCCCCACGATGGTGAGAGAGAGCACGTACAGAGAAAAGGCTGAAAAGCGCTCATATAATTTTATTTATTTTGTCTTTGTTATTTTAGTTTATTGTTTTTGCCCAGATCACGTGAGGGTGATGAGCAAAGGTTTTTCGTTTGTGTTCGTTTGTTATTACGCTCTCTCTCACTACCCCGATAAAACGTTAGAGACATCTGGAATTTCCAAATCTCTCTGTGTCCAGCTCTTCTGTCCCTATCAGGGTAGTCACGGTGTGTGACACCGGAGTTGAACCCAGAACCTTCTTACTGTGAGGTGACAGTGCTACCAACTGCACCACCGTGCCACCCTCAGACAAGTACTCTCAGTCAATGCCCTTGTTAAAATGTTCAGCATTCTGAATACTGAACACAAGTGGTATTGTGTGCAAGAACCTCTCCCTTAACCTACATATAAAATATATTTTACATGACTTAATTTAATAATTATTATTGAAAATGACGTTTATAAATTAAATAGACAAATTCTTTGATAGGTCAGTCGACAGTAACCTGGTAGAATCAAGTGACAAGCCAAAACAAATTATGTATCACATAAGAATAAGTAATTTTATTAAATAAGGAGTCAATTAAAATAGTGAATTGAAATGATATACAATCATGCACTTATTGAATGCAGGCTCACTACATCTAAGGTACAAAACAAAGCATAAGAAATTAAACAATATGCTAATTTGGGATTACCAGAAAAGAGAGAGAGACTGATAAGCCAGACCATACCAAAGTATTACCCTCTTCCTGTTTCAGTGCCATAGGAACACATTAAATGAGCTAAAATGCACAACCAAGAAACCGCCACCAAAATAAAGACCAAATACAAGACAACTTTTTTCCTGAGGTCATCATAAACACTTAACGCAGCACGGCTTGAGCATGTTTGCCCTGATTGAGAGATGCCGAGTTGAGGTGTGGAAAGTTGGGGGGGGGGGGGGGGGGGGGGGGAGGCAGGCTCATTTAACACAATGACTGGTCTGTCTAAAAGCTGACAGTGTACTTATTACATTAAAGTGACCTAATGTTGTTGAAAGCAGGGCTAAATATTCATGAATTATTACCAAACTATTCATGAATTTAGTCCCTTTCTAACAAGACCAAACAGGAATATAATAGGTAGTATAAGAGGTAATTCTGTTCAGCTATTGTATACCTATAAAAAGCATGGAAGTTTACTTCTTCTTCTTCTAACATAGACATAAATATTTTCCAATCAATGATTTCAATTAAATGCCACAAATTGCATTTAAACTTAAGATCAAACAGAACCGGATCTTTATTTGTCCTGTAGCCACACTGGGCCTCTGGCCTCATAAATAGCTTTGTCTTCTGGTTTGTCTCTCCCGACACTGCAGGATGTGGGACCCATAGATCGCCTGCCTAGACAAGGGTATCAGAGTGGCGTAAAGGACGTTTCCTTTAATGTTCATGGAGGGGAAGGTAGGCAGCAGTCGTTAAGCCAATATTGTATCCAGTTCAGTTTCTCTCTCTGAGGCCAATAATCTAAACACTTGATATCTGACATACTGTAGATAAGTTAATTGCTAATTTTGCCCTCCCACCCAACCACAGTGCCTGGCTTCAGTCGGTTCATGGTCTGAAGAACAAAGCATCACTGCAGACCCGTCACCCCGTCCCACAGGTGGACTCTTCCATTTCAGAGCAGTCAGCAGCTCAGTGGTTGCGGTCTCGTCAGAGGCAGTTTGTGAAAATGAATAGGTATTGTATAGCAAGACTCATGTGAGCACCCTGGGGCAATACAACAGGACCCTTTGTTCCTTTTTTTCTGTTTTGTTTCTTTCCTCCCAATTCATTGTTGAGCTCATTGAAAGTCAGCCATCTAGCAATAAGAATTGGGCAGCCACAACTAATGCAAATGATGTTCAATTCAATAAACTTCATTTATTCCCGAGGAGCAATTAATTTCTGGTCAATCAACATCAAAAACAGATGGGAGATAATATACTCAATGACCTGACGTCACATACAACTGTAATTCAAATAAACAAATTTTTTAAAAATTCAGTAAAAAAAAGTGCAATAAAAAGTTATGGAGTATATATGTACATGTAAAAACACACGCACATGTACAAATTCACTTGTGCCATTCAGGCTTAGAGAGTGCAGGGGAGAGGTGATCAGGAATCAGCCTGATGTCCTCAGGCACAAACGTTACTCTCCGCCTGACCGTCCGGCACCGGGGGCAGCAGTACCATCGACCCAGGGGCAAGCCCAACCAGATCGCTATGAGAGCAACTAGCTTGTTCCAAGATGGCTGCACCCTCATGCAAAACAGGGAATTTTACATTTTTCTGGCAAATATGGAGCATCGTGTAGTTCTGGCAGGCCACGAGAGTCAAGCGCTGAATCAGCTGATGGCTCAGCTGAGTGATGTTCGCCTATCACAGTACATTCACTTAACAGGGCGGTCTACTTAAACAGCCTCCCTCTACTCATTCGGCTGCTCCTCCTGCATGCAAGCTGCTGCACGTTGCTTTGTAAATCGGCGCTTCTTCCTGAAATCCAGCTACGGCACGCTGCCAAACCATGTCTGCCCGCTACATGTTCGCTGCTAGTCTAAGCTCACAGCCTAGGCACTATGAGGAAGTCTTGCTATTTATTTGCATTGCTCCTTACCTCTAAGCTCTATAGCTGCAGCAGGCAGGCGATCCATTTGGGGCCAGCCATGAAAAGCGTTGTTTCAAGCGACAATATTCCAGATATCGAGGATACCGGTGCACTGTCTTCACTGCTAACTGGCCAGGGAGCTTCATTCAAGGAGCGCTGCTTTGTGGCGGCCGCCGCCCCTCCACGGAGGATGCCATGTTCAAGCCTGGAAGCTGCTGCCACGTCCATATCTGCTCGCTGCAGATTCTAGCCGGTTAATGTCATCAATCTTATTTAAATTCTGCTGAGCTCTGAGTCTAGCGGTAAACGCATAATATACAGTGTTGCCGACTATTTTCTATGGAAAGTAGCTATGGCCTCCTCTAAAAGTCGCTAAATTGACAACACCGAATATACATATTTGATTGTGGGGACGTCTCACAGAGGGGCTGGTTTCACGAATATCGCAAGCCTTTCGCTAAAAGCGGAAACGTTCCAACATATGCGGGCACAAGTTAATGGCATGCTTATTGTTGAGTTGCTCACCATCAGAGTCAACGCTAGATGCTCTCACTGCTAAAGAATCCCTGGCGTGAATGCTTTCGGCTACCTTCCGGAACGCAGTAGAATTGGGTCGTAGGCACATCCCTTAGTTGATCAGAGTGGGGTCTTCCAATCAATTGGTTTGGGATTCGTGCACGTAAATCTAAGTGGAAATGTCTGAATTGGGAAATGCCAAAGTTCTCACGCTTGGCTGAGATGGAAAAGTAGGCGTATCGATAAAGAATCTTTGTTCATTGTGAACGGCTAATGGATTATGGGCAGTTGCTACTACGCAGCTACTAGATAGCCCCCATGTCTCACACAGGCCTAGGCTATAGTTTGTGTATTTGTAGGCTAATGGCCTAGTTCCTGGTGTAAACAGTTATTCCGGGAGGATTGGGCTGCGAGATGGCCAGTTAAGCTCTGGCTGTTATAGGTTTGGCAGATTGAACATGGGCGGCAGGTCGTGTTGCGAGAGCAGAGATGCAGAGTCGTCTAAATTGTTCAAAGCTGTATTCTACCCTTTGCTGAATCGCTACACTACAAGGAGTGTTAGACTGTTACCGGCAAGTAGGCTACAGCCAATGTTGTAAAATGCAAGCTTTCGGCTTTCAACTTCAGAACCAGATAAAGTTTTCTCCACTGATTCACGATTTGCACTTAAAAAACCGGTTCCCTATCGGGACCCAATCATCGCGACAGAAAAATGAAAACTTGTGTTAAATATGCGAGGATACAATTTGGTTGGCTATCTAATTTAGCTGTCAGATCACGATACTGAATGTTTAGGGATTGCTAATGTCCATTTTAATGATACAAATTGGGCTTAATGTTGACTCATCCAACTGGTTCTCTCAATATCGTGCTGTTGCAAGACGTGAATGTGTACGTTCCGCATTCATAAGTGTATTGTTGTATTCCATGACACTTAAACGAGCGTTTAGGCTTATCACAGTGGAGAAGGGATTTGATGTAGCCTTCTCCACGTCACTGCTCTGACTTCTTCACCGTGCATGTGATCAGGCATGTGACCACACGACTGAGCACATATGTTGAGGAAAAATTATTCCTCCTGGTATGGACATGCTCCGCATAGCCTAGGTATTGGCCTCGCTGTCTCTACAATTGCATGCTCACACGAATGGCGTTGCGTGTCATCCATTGCATCTGCTCCCGGTTATGGCTGGTTCCAGGCAGCTTTGTAGCATGTGCTTTCGCAACTTGTCATAGTGTTCTTTAATCGTACATTGCATTTTCGTCTTAAATAAAGAATGCAATACGATGGTTAAAAAATAAAAAATAAAAATAAGAGACTGGTTCCAATTCCTCTCCTAATATATTCATTCAGTAAGCATATTAGTAATGCAATGTGGCGCTTTAAAGCAGCCCACTGTGCCCAACTGTTAAATAATATTTAAATAGTGATGTATTGAGAAATAACTCTTTGAACCTTATTGCTTCGATGCCTGCCCTCGCCCGGAGTGGCCCTTATGTCAGCGAATTAAGCGAAACTCAAAAATGCAATCGCCAATCGTCTCGGCTTTCGGGACCGGGCTATGCGTCTTTTCCAGCGTATCCATTTGGCAGGAGTCGCTTCCGATAGCGCAACGCAAAATTAGCCTCGTCGTGATGCCTGATGGGCAGAAGCAGTAATGTGTTCATCCAATCTCTGTAGAATGCATTTCCCCCCAATTTTTAAAAGATGCATAGACTCTTCAGCCTCATATAACTCCGTTCACAAACTGGTCTTTCTTTTAAGGCAAGAGTTTCAACCCCGAAGTACCCACTGTTGGAAACTGCATTTCCTTATGCTTCATGGTTCTTTGTGATATCACCATGGCAAATATGCTTAAATTAGCTATATTTTGTATATACCTCAAGATTTTAATCTGAGAAAATGAAGGAACTCGTGTCGTTATAGCACACTAGCACTGTTTTCCATCCTCCATGACCCGGTACCTGTGGTGGCGCCCCCATGCGAGCCCTGAGGAGCCTTTATTGGGAAATGCCATGACGAAATCTGGTTGCCATCCACCTCCGTCTCATTGGCAATGTGGTCCCCATTTCGGAGTTCTACACCACCACTCCTGCTCCAGTGCGGCAACGACAGTAGTGATGGTTCCCGGCATCCTCAGTGAAGCTACGGGGCTTTGGACATGTGCTTCTTTCATCCGTTGGCATTGACATAATCTCCGTTCAAAAGCTATGAGCTTTGCAGTATAGGAGCACAGCTGCTACTGTCTACTGGCAAGTACCGGTGTCGCAGCTGCCAATGTTTCCTCTATAATCAGTTTCCTGCTGCTGCTAGTGCTGCTGCTACCGCTACTGCTGCTGCTGCTGCTGGTACTGTTTCTGTTGCTGCTGCTGCTGTTACTGCTGCTGGGTGCTACTGCTGCTGCTGCGTTACTGCTGCCACTACTGCTGATGTTACAGCTACTGCTGTTGCTGCTGCTGATGCTACTGTACTACTGCTGCTGCTGTTTATTGCTGCTGCTGCTGCTACTAATACCGAACAAGGATTCATTACACTGATATGAGTAGTATATTTCCCTCTAATTGGTTTAAATTTCGGTGCTGGGGGGAAATACCAACAAGCTGTTGGTACACATAGCCTAATAATATTTGGTGATTAGTTTGAATGGCCTTGGGCTTACGTGGTAGCTAAGCCACTGACTGACATGCTTGTCACAATCAACACCCTGAGCCGATCAGAGGAGGATGGGTTCCCCCCTTGAGCCTGGTTCCTTCCGAGGTTCCTTCCTATCTGCCACAGGGAGTTTTCCTTGCCACTGTCGCCTTAGGCTTGCTCCTGTGGGGGTTCAGGCCAGGGTTTTCGGTAAGCGCATTGTGACGACTGCCGTAAAATACGCTATACAAATAAATTTGATTGATTGAAGCTAAGGCCATACACATAGGCATAGCCTTCAACATCACAAATATTATTTTCCCCTTGTTTAATTTTACTCTTGCTTCAGGGGAAAGACCAAAAAAGCTTGGTACACATAGCCACTGACCCACAATGTTAGAATGGCCTCGAGCTGACCGGATGAAGGTGTAAGAGGGAAGTCAAACTGGGACCCAGGAAAGGCTGGCGTTTGAATGGGCCTGCAGGCTGAGACCCTTCCTGGACTTCAAAGAACCCAGAGCCGTGTGATAAAACAATAAGCCACTCGGACTTCCTCAGGAGGAGCTGGCCATTTGGCTCTCTGGGAGGTTGCCACCTGGACACAACTAAGATAAGGGGAACTAGTCTCTTTGTTTATGGTTGTGGGGGTGTGTGTTGGGGCCATAAAGGGTGAAAAGATCATCGGCCTCTGGCAAAATGGTGGGGCAACTGTGCTGGACAGAAACACAGTGCCCTTATGTGGTCCCTTCTGTCATTACCCTTTTCATTTCTTTTCTAATGAAAAGAATCATCTGTTTCTCCTATTTGCAAACCCCGAAAAACCATACAAACCATGCACATGTTTTCATTGTATTACCGTATTATACCTTATGTAATAATAACATGGATTACATGTAAAATGGTTCACCAAAAGGGTATTTTCATGACAACTGCACCATAATATTACATCCTCTGGACATGTTTGGTATGGATATATTCAGGGAAATTTAAGAAATTGAATGGAATATGTTTCATACCAAATAAAATTTAATAAAACATAGTTTCAGAAACTCAGGGAAAAATTGGCACAATGGAATGTCCTCTCTGGTAATCCTCTCCTTTTCCCAATTTCCTCACTAATTGTTTTACAACAGCCTTTAAATGGTGGGGGCCGGAATTCCAAATTCTATTCGGACAGGCTAATTTATGGCAACGCCGCCTCGATCAAACGCGGGATTTGGCCTAAAAGGAAAGGAGACAATCCTGTCAGGGAAGATCGTAATCGACTTCCCACAATGCACATACTCTGTGCTCTGTGTAGCCTATAGATAGAAATGGAAGATCGTAACCGACTTCCCACACGACACATATTCTGTGTTCTGTGCGTAGCTAAACAGGCTGGGTAAGAATTTTTACTCTGTATTTATGTTTTAAAACTTACTATAATTTTTAATTGATTGTTAATTTGAAGCTAATGACCTACCTGCCTGTTCAATAAATTCTTCTTATTTTTAACTTGCGTGATCTTTATGACTCTAATCCATTTTATCTTCTTTTCAGCCGGAATTCCGCTTAAATACTCAGGGGGACAATTATGACTAGGACCTACTGATCAGGGGTCTAGTACAGCGAACGTCTTTAGTGAGGTCCTCAAGTTAGATAGGCGACCACAATCTTCCCGTTAAAGGGATTGGTGTTGTATTGGTTCTGGTGGTTTGGCTTAAGAGAACCCATGGGCGTTATACGCCGGTTCTTGTCAAATTCGCCTTAAGGAGCCCGATAGATACACACTATCCTGGGCTCATAACTATCTATGCACAAAAGAAGGCATATATTATGGTGATCCGCCTCCTACCCTCTGGCGGCCTCACCGAACTGAGATTTAACAATAGTGCTAAACCCGGGAGCATATATTGAGGAATGATGGCAAATGACAAGATAGAGTCGAGTGCAACCACTCCCAAGATCCACGGACAGTTAAAACCAAATTTTAAATTATAATTTAATATGGAGTCAGATTAACACGAGAGTAAACCTTAGTAACCGTTACGTTTACTTGCTGGGGTCATGAATATATTTGATGTGTTGTTCCGCTCATTTGTGAGTATTCTGATGCTCCCATTAGAATATTAACAGTCTGGCGACATATCAGATATATCTCTGATGACAGCATAGCCCCGTTTACGAACGGAGGATAACCAGAATGCTACTGGTCCGTTTCAGGCCCGTCTTACCCGTGGCGACCGAACCAGTGCATTCTTAAGTGTAATTGTGCCCTGTTCTTACGAACAGAGGAAAAATAACTAACAACTAACTAAAAACTAACATCTCCGGTTTTGAACCACACCAGCCCAGGGAAAACACGCGGTGCCTTCCCCTCCAGCTACAAACCCTCATTGGTCTAGCTGTGAGGTGTTTACACTGTACACTAACATTACACTCTATA
>CM045898.1:3257654-3336528 GCA_025169545.1 Anguilla japonica | reverse complement strand
CAGTGGTGAAACGAACTCCCTGTCCCTCTTCAGACCTCTCCCTCACTACCTATCTTCAGCCGTGGTCTGAAGACGCATCTCAACAGACTATACCTGGACTAACTGCCACCACTCTGCAAATCATGTCACTTTAAATCCCCCTTTTCATGGCACTCCTGTTACATGTACCCCCATTCCAGCACTTTTTGTAATTAGTATTTTTGTCCTAATATTGTAGCTTGTTCTTCTCCCTAGCTTGACTTGGCATAAGCTGGATCAGAATAATGCTCACTGCATGAATTGAACTGTGTACTATAAATAGCTGTACGAAATGAGTATTGTACCTTATCAAACCTGTGTTTTGTAGTTGTTCAGATGACCATGATATGCATTTTTGTACATTGCTTTGGATAAAAGAGTCTGCTAAATAAATGCAATGTATTGTAATGCCCTGCGATAGATTTGCGGCCTTTCCAGGTGTATTCATGCCTCTCGCCCAGTGCACGAAACAAGAATGACACGAATCAAGACTGTGTGTCCAAAACATAAAATCTATGACATAGGAGCTCTGACAGCATCGATCACCATCAATCTCTGAAATAAAGACACAACAGCATTACTGGGACAGTATAAACAGACCAATGCTTTACAGTATGTACTCTATGTGCAAAAACAAGGAAATTTATGTGCATCATATTCATATCAGTACTGTAATTCTGTAATATCCCACTGTAATATTGTAATAATATAAAATGACAGCAACACAACATTCCTGTAATGTAATTACAGTATCACATTTTGCATTGAATAATCAATGTTCAGTCCAACAACTCATATTAGGGGCAACTTTGGCTGTACAATCCTTCCAGCTTCTCCCATTGTTATGCCTGGATTTACGACATGGTCAATATCTGTGGCTCTAAATTCATTCGATACAGCAGTATTTCTGCTACCTGCTGGACCACAACTTCAGCCTCAGCCACGACCGGTCCATCAGTACCAACTGCATTGGGCTGCTCCATGTTGTCAGACACTGCTGAATGTAGTGCTGTAAAACTGCCTTTTATGTTGGGATTACCAATCGTGCTGCAATGCGACTCACCTGGGCAATGTTGCTGGAAGTGACGAGACAGGATTGCAAACATCTTGACTTTATTTCACAATCTGCATGACTAGCAATACGCATTAGAACATTGTACTAATATGAGACGACTGTATAGTGAAAACTGTGCGTGATTTAGAGTTGTGCACTTTGTTGGTAGGTACTGCAATTAGTGTCTTAGGGTAAGAATTTTGCAAGTCAGTTTGGCAAATTGAGTTTTCCACATTGAGCCAAAGCAATCATAACATACTGTAATGCATTTGTAATGTGTAACTACAGATATTAGAAATGCATCTGATAATGAGAAAAACTGCAGGGTCTCAGGAACATCTCAAGAGACTGGATGTCATGACTGGATGTCACACTTCTGCCCTGATTTTGGTTTAGTGGTCTAATCCATTCAACTGATGTGCAGTAGATCCAGGTTCAAACCTACAGGAAAACCATTTATTTCAGAGGTAACATAAATATACCAGCTCAATAGACAAGCAGTGACTTTTCAAAATGTATTGAGTTGTGGTTACACTACAGTAACAGAAGCAAGCATTCATCAGACACTACACAACTTTTCTTATAACAGATTTTATTTCCACTACTGTAAATGAATTTCACTGCTTCAACTGCAGATTTTAGCCCCATGCTGATCTACTCATATTGAGCCCAAAGATAATCCCATACAGAATATGAAATAAGTACTACTGTGTCACAGGGGTTCAATACATCACACAATAATAAATCATCAACACCAACACACCTGATATATTTATAATTCAGGTTTAATCATTGAAGATTATTGTCTGAAAATACAGAAAATTAAAGCAACAGATTTAAAAAAAACAAAAAAAACAATCCTGACCCAATAAATAAGGAAACTCAACTCATCGTTGTTTACAGTAATGAAAGGAAAAAAGTACACTGCAGTGATCATTCTGCATTCTCCCTATCAGCTGCATTTGCCCACAGAAATTTGCACATTGGAATTCTTGTGAAAATGAATGAAATCAACTGTAAAAACTAGTAAAATGCACAGTTAACTGGAGGAGTTTGCCACTGGCTTCTTTTATACAAAGATGCAGATACCGGAGACAGAGTTATTACTTCAAAAACATTTTACCCTGCCATCTTTTGCCATTATTACACTTAATGTTATATTAATGTTTTAATAATCAAAAGTACATAAACACACCTTGAACATTTGAAATATAAATTTATTAAAATGTAAAAAAATAAAATCATATTTCAATAGCCAGTGCTTAACCTGAACCTGCTAAAAGATCATACTCTTATGTACAGGGTTTAAGCTGTACTGAGGCTAATATTGGGCACAGCTGAAATTGCAGTGGTAAGGCATTGGTCAAGGAAGGCTGCAAGTGTGTCGACGTGTGTGCGTGTGTGTGATTGGGTGA
The DNA here is from genome assembly GCA_025169545.1 of Anguilla japonica. NCBI lineage: Eukaryota > Metazoa > Chordata > Actinopteri > Anguilliformes > Anguillidae > Anguilla > Anguilla japonica. The sequence continues at coordinate 3,334,041 of CM045898.1, read as the reverse complement.
GAGTGTATTTCTGTGTGTGTGCATTTGTGAATGTGTGTGTGCATGCGTGCGTTTGTGGGAGTGACAGTGGATATGAGTATGTGTGCGCATGTGTATGTGTGTGTGTGTGTGTGTGTGTGTGCGCCCAGGTTGCGTGTGTGTATGGGTAAGAGAATGTGTGTGTGCGTGTGCACGTGTGTATTTCTGTGTGTGCATGTGTGTGTGTGCACACGGGTGCGTGTGTGTATGAGTAAGATTTGTGTGTGTGTGTTTATATATGTGAGTGTGTGTTTGTGTGAATTTGTGTGTGACTGTGAGTGTGTGTGCATGCATTTGTGAATGTGTGCATGCGTAAGTTGGCATGAATGACTGGACGTGAGTGTGTGTGTGATTGAGAATGAATGTATATGTGTATGCATGCGTGTGTGTGTGTGTGTGTGTGGGTATGATAATGTTTGCGTATATTTCAGGAGGTGAGCCTGACGAGCTGCTGCTTGGTCAGAGCACTTCCTTAATTGGTAATTGGGAGCACGTGTGGGTATGTGGACTAGGGTTAATTGGTTTCCTCCACTTCGCCAGGTAACGAGCTCACACAGCTGCCGCTTGTTTCCTCGGACGCAGGGAGAGGGATAAGAGAGTGGGGATTGGGGCAGTTTGTGTTTGGGCAGCCAGGAAGGAACAGGCTCTGTAGACTTTTTAACTTGGGGTTTTTTGGATTTTGTTTTCTTTGTTGTTTGGATTTTCTTTTTCTTTTTCCTTTAGTTATTGCAGCCGGGTTTTTTTACTGAAGATTTTGGATTTAGTTTTACTTTCATTTTTCTTTTTCTTTGTTACTTCCTTTTGGGAGAAATCCCCAAAAGGAAGGGGGGGGGGGTTTCTTTTAGGTGTGTGTGGCGCGTGCGTGGGGACGTGAAGGAGGCCCGGCCTTTCGTGGCGTGGGCCCAGTCACGTCCCACCCTTTTTGTTCAGTTGGTGTGTGTGTGTGTGTGTGTGACCCCCCCCCCCCCCCCGGGGTGGCCAAGTGGGGGCCGATCTGTGCCGTGCGGGCAGACCCGAGAGAGAGGGTCAGAGAACGAGCACTGTGTGGAGTGAGTGTGGGGCACGGGGTAACTTACCACTGTGTGTGACGGCTTGCGGTGCGGTGACGGGGAGTCCCTCTCCTGGGGCTCGGCTCGCACAGCACAGGATCAGTCGTTGGTGGGGTCACCGGACAAGCAGGGGGGGAGTTAGAGAAGGGAGGGGGGCTCAGAGCGGGGCAGCTGCCTGTCCATGAACTGTTTTGACTCTGCTTACCTTATCCCTGTGTCTTGGTTGTTCGTGGTGGGTGGATCCTTGCAGCTGTGGTGGGTAGGAGTAGCAGGGGGAGTGTGAGCGACTGCTGACATGTTTAAAATACAGCCAGGTATTGTATAATGAAAAGAATGAGCACAAAAGTCTCATCAGCAGACATGGTATCAGTAAGCTGTAAACAAAAGAATACAAATTTGGTCTGTAACTGTATGATTGTACATAGTGTATCTGTGTCCATTATTTGATTGATGTTACAGTGGATGGAGTGAATGGAGTGGATACAGTGAATCAGAGCTCAGTGATCATATTCAATTTGAAAGAATACAAGAAGAAGCCTGTGGAGCGGTGTGGTTGTGGCTTAGCTATAGGGGGGAGGTGGGGGGGGAGTGGCTCACAGGAAGAATGCCAGGATTGAGTTAATTAGCACAGATGTTCCTTGTCACTGATTGAGTTAATTAGCACAGGTGTTACTTGCCACTGAGTTAATTAGCACAGGTGTTCCTTGTCACTGATTCAGTTAATTAGCACAGATGTTCCTTGTCACTGAGTTAATTAGCACAGGTGTTCCTTGTCACTGACTGAGCTAATTAGCACAGGTGTTCCCTGTCACTGATTGAGTTAATTAGCACAGGTGTTCCTTGTCACTGATTGAGTTAATTAGCACAGGTGTTCCTTGTCACTGATTGAGTTAATTAGCACAGGTGTTCCTTGTCACTGATTGAGTTAATTAGCACAGGTGTTCCTTGTCACTGATTCAGTTAATTAGCACAGATGTTCCTTGTCACTGAATTAATTAGCACAGGTGTTCCTTGTCACTGACTGAGCTAATTAGCACAGGTGTTCCCTGTCACTGATTGAGTTAATTAGCACAGGTGTTCCTTGTCACTGATTGAGTTAATTAGCACAGATGTTCCTTGTCACTGAGTTAATTAGCACAGGTGTTCCTTGTCACTGACTGAGCTAATTAGCACAGGTGTTCCCTGTCACTGATTGAGTTAATTAGCACAGGTGTTCCTTGTCACTGATTGAGTTAATTAGCACAGGTGTTCCTTGTCACTGATTGAGTTAATTAGCACAGGTGTTCCTTGTCACTGATTCAGTTAATTAGCAGAGATGTTCCTTGTCACTGAATTAATTAGCACAGATGTGCCTTGCCACTGATTGAGTTAATTAGCACAAGTGTTCCTTGTCACTGATTGAGTTAATTAGCATAGGTGTTCCTTGTCACTGATTACTCTCTCCCTTTTTTATATGCAGTAGCGGCTGGGCCTGGGGGGAGGAAAAAGGCACACACACATGCTTTAGGAGCTGCACCGACATTTCTGTTATAAACTGTGGTTTGAGTGTGTGTGTGTGTGTGTGTGTGTGTGAAAATAAAAGACGTTATCTCTGCACTTGCCGTGTCATTTGTTGGTCCTGTGCTGATTCTGAACTCACGGTGGCTAGAGAATTGCCAGAACTGGCGCCCAGCTTGTAGTTCAGCAAAATAAACATGACCGAACCCCGTCCTTCACCTCCTCCCTCGCACAGATGGTGGGGGAGGTGGCTGCTGTGCACCAAGAGCAAGCAGCCGTGCTCCGAGAGCAGTCAGCAGTGACTCACCAGTTTTTGGATGCGCTCCGCCAACAGACCCACCAGCAGACGCAGATCCTCCAGCAGCTGGTGATCCAGACGGCAGCCACGGCGGCTGCCTCCTCAGCCCCTCCACATTCAACGTTCCTGAATGTGGCTCCACCTAAGATGTCCCCGGCGGATGACCCCCAGTCATTCCTGGACGTATTCGAGGCTACAGCAGGGGCATGTGGCTGGCCGGCGGCAGAGTGGGCCATGCGCTTGCTCCCTCTGCTGACGGGGGAGGCGCAGACAGCAGCGTGCAGTCTACCAGCTGCGTCTCAGGGGAGGTACGCGGATGTTAAGAGGGCTATCCTGGACAGGATGGGTTACTCCCCCGAGGACCGCCGCCGCCGGTTTCGGACGGCGAAGCTGGGGCCGTCGGACCGGCCATTTGTCTTTAGCCAACACCTAAGGGACGCGGCGACCAGGTGGCTGAAGCCGGGGGGAGTCCGCTGGGGAGCAACGGGTGCTGGGAGTAGTTGGTTCGGGGCAGTTTGTGGAGGGGCTACCGGCCAGCACTGCGCCCTGGGTCCGGTGCCATCGGCCGAGGGACATGGAAGCAGCTGTCGCGTTGGCGGAGGACCACCTGGCAGAGCACCCTCAGCGCCCAGCAGAAGAGGGGAGGACACCGGCGACGCAGCGTCCTACCCCAGCGCCAAGACGAAAACCCCCTCCCTCCCCTTCTTCATTTTCAGTTCGCCCTCCCCCTCGCCCCCGCACTAACCCTCCCTCTGCTTCTCCTGTTCCACCACAGGTTCCAGCCGCTACGGGCACTGTTCCCACCTCACAGGGGGCTCCTCAAACGTTGGGGCAGGAGTGCTGGCAGTGCGGGCAGCCCGGACACTTCTGCAGCGAGTGCCCACTGATGGAGGTCCGCCAAGTGATCCGGGTTGCTGGACCACCGGCATCCTCCCCCGGTTCAGGAGAGACATACAGCGTTCCAGTAAGGATCCAAGGGGGTATTCACCAGGCGATGGTGGATTCGGGCTGCATGCGGTCTATAATCCACCAGAGCCTGGTTCGGCCCGGGGCTTTGGTAGAGGCATCTGGGGTATCTACTAGGTGTGTGCATGGGGATATTCACAAGTACCCTGTTGTACCGGTTGAAATTATCTACAAGGGCAAAACGCATAGTATTAAGGCTGCGGTTAGCTCCCGCCTTGCGCATCCTCTGATTTTGGGCACAGATTGGCTGGGGTTTCACAGCTTAGTGACAGTATGTGGGGATGCGTTCACGACCGGTAGGGAAATGTGGAATGTGTGCTGTGCTCAGTGGCGACGTGAGGTTGTCCCCCATACGGACCATTGGGCGTGTGCATTTACAGACCACTTTATTTGTCAATGATTACTTGTATTCTGAATCTGATCACAGAAATCTAATTTCAATGACAAATACTGTGGTCACTGTGACCATGTACTCCAGATTAATAAAGAATAACTAGTTCTGCCTACAGACGTTAAAACGCCAACACTGAATCTATAATTTTACACAACATAGAAGGTCCCTTAAGAATAAGAACCATCAGTGTCCCTGTTCTTGCTGAAACCATGCAGTAATACACAAAAAGCCAAGCTTCATGCTGATGCCTGTGATGCTCTGACCAGAGAAAACGCCTGTAATCCATCTAGTGACAAGTTATTACAAGGCTAGCTCTCAGAACTCTCAGAACATTACTGCTTCATGTACTTGCTATGCTTATTCTGTTATCGGCCTTTGTCACAGCCCAAACATTGGATTACAGTTCGAGCTAGGATGTGCCCATCGGGCCAAAACTCAGTCATTTCCACAGCTGCATAGGTGTTCTTATGTCATAGTAATTGCAGCAGATATGGCTGTGAACTAAAATGTTTTACAAATAATCCAGACAAAATATTTGATCGATCAGAAAAACAGTTTTCATGTCTATATGAGCGCACACAGTGAATCACTGCCCATTCTTTCACTGCTCCGCCTCAGTTCCTGTAGATTCAGTGGGAAACCTGCAGTGATTAATGCACTTTAGACTGTGTTCTGCAGTGTACAGCTGCTTGGAGGCTTAAGGTAGTGAAGGGAAGTGTATGTTTCTGTATTTCTGTATGCACTCCTGGCCACTTCTGCCTAGGCCTGTGGCTTTGTCCCAGTCTCCACATTCCCAGTTACCATGGCGATGAGGGCAAAGAGCGATGGAGTGCTACGGGGAGGATGGAATGCAGGTCAGGGCCGTCCCAAATGCACTCCTGAGTGGACCCGAAAAGCTGTGGCACCCACAATGGGGATATACCACCCCCGTCCCAGGCACTATACTGTGCTGTTGTGTTGTGTGCTGAGATGCCTAATTACTGATGTAACATGCGTGTGTGACCACAGACAGAGCCTCCATGCTTGTGAGATGTGACCATATGAGGTGTGATGCTTAGAAACTACTATCAAGAATGAGACAACTTAGTGTGTCTTTGGAGAATGCCTCTGCATGCTGTGTAGTGGGTATTTCCCTGGTGCATATTGTACTAAAGTCACAGTTACAGTGGGAAAATGTCGTCTGGTCTGATGATTTCCTGTCTACCTCATGTACCTGCTTTGAGTGGTTCTTATCAATGCAGTGATTATTTGGCACATTGTATGGTAGTTAGCATTTCTTATGGATGCTGATAAGTTGAAATTTTATTGAAATTAGGCTTGGGGCTGCTGGATGGCTCATTTGGTTAAGGCACCACGCTGAGGTGCATGGATGAGCCTCACGGCCTCGGGTCAAATCCGGACCGTGCCAGTGCTGACTGTGGCCAGTAGCTCCACAGGGAGATGCACGATTGGTGCCCGTGTTGCCCAGGATACGGGAGGGTTCAGTCAGAGAGAGATCTGTGTTTCATCGCTCTCTAGCAAACTTCTGAGAATTCCTCTGCAGGCTGTGTAGTGTGTGTCTCCCTGGTGCCCCTTGTATTAAAGCCTGTTAAAGGAAACCTGTCTACCTCATGTACAGTGCCATGAAAAATATTTTCCCCCATCCTGATTTTTATATTAGTGCCTAGTTTCAGATCTTTACAAAAAATGCCATATTAGACAGAGGGAACCGGAGTAAGCAGTCAACGTTTTAGACACTCCCAACTTCTGCCTCGAGTCTCACCCTCTGGAGTTCAGTCCCTTGTAGTAACGTCACAAAACCACCAGATGGCGGAATGCATCCACTTTGTGTTTCCAGTATTCCAATACAGCCCACAAGCCTGAAAGCAAAAATAAATACTCTGATATTTTCGACCATTTCAAGCTCCTGCCATGGCACATAATGGTTTTATTAAAATCCATTTAGCACGAGGATGGGGGTGTAATTTCAAAGAAATACACGGGTTGATGCACTGAAGATGCTCATTTTTATTGTACACACAGAGCACGTACACAGCGCATCAATACACACACACACGCACACAAATGCACAACATGCACACACACACGCACACAAACACACAAACAAACACATACACACCATGTTCACCTGACCACATAGGTAGATGGTTTGATACTGTGGTTTGTGTCTTTGGAGGCCCTACTAGACTGAAGTCTGTTCTTTCTGGGGAGGCTACACTACTTCGGTGTGTGTAGCAGGATGCTGGCCATGTTCTACCAGATCATTGTGGCCAGTGTCCTGTTCTACACCAGTGTGTGCTGGGCTAGGAGCCTCTACTCCAGGGACACAAAGAGGCTCAAACTGATCCAGAAGGCCAGCTGCCACCCTCTGCTGTTGTTTTGGGTGCAGTGGGCGGTTACCGACTCTCCCCCTTCTCTGCTTCCTCGGCCAGCCCTCTAGCTGCCCTCCTCAGCCTTGCCCCTGCCATGCCCGTGTTCTCCAGAAGGTGGAGCACTGACTGGCGGGAGAACCCCCAGCGTCCCACCTCCACTGGATATACTGTTGCTCTCTAACCGGCCTCCTTACACTCCTTACACTCTCACACTCCGCTGCCAGGTCGGAGTACTTCAGGCATTTCCGCTCATAGGCTGCTTCTGCCCCCTCCTCCCATGGGAGGGTGAGCTCCATAAGGAGCACCACCTTCACCTGAGTAAACCACGTCTCCATATAAGGAGCACCACCTTCACCTGAGTAAACCACGTCTCCATATAAGGAGCACCACCTTCACCCGAGTAGACCACGTCTCCATATAAGAAGCACCACCTTCACCCGAGTAGACCACGTCTCCATATAAGGAGCACCACCTTCGCCCGAGTGGACCACGTCTCCATTTAAGGAGCACCACCTTCGCCCGAGTGGACCACGTCTCCATATAAGGAGCACCACCTTCACCCGAGTAGACCACGTCTCCATATAAGGAGCACCACCTTCGCCCAAGTAGACCACCAGTGTTCCCAGCCTGACAGACTTGCTCTGTGCCCCTGTGCTGGAGGCCTGCTCTGTGTCCCTGTGCTGGAGGCCTGCTCTGTGTCCCTGTGGTGGAGGCCTGCTCAGTGTCCCTGTGCCGAAGACCTGCTCTGTGTCCCTGTGCTGGAGGCCTGCTCTGTGTCCCTGTGCTGGAGACGTCTCACAGCCTGACAGAATGTGCCACAGGCCTCGTTTGGGGGCAGCACAGAGCGGACGATTTCATCCGCACCAAACCATTAGCGCAGGTTCTGAGGAGAAGGCAGGGTGTCATAATTGGCCCTGATCAGGAAGCTAGGCCTGGCTTGTGGTATCTTCCACCAGCCTGACCCACTGAGCGATCGGTCCTCCACACTTTCCCACGCTGTCCATCCTCCCAGACCACCATAGCAAACTGCTAAAACCTGCTACCTCTCCTGCACCATCCATGGTGGGATGACCCAGAGTCTTCTGTGCCCCTCTGTTTCCCTGCTGGGGGGGTTGTACCCCTCTGTTTCCCTGCTGGGGGGAAGCAGTCAGGTAGAAGCAAACTGCAAACATAGAATGCATATCAGGCCACTGCTATATGTACCACAATTAAACCATCAGTGAAAGCCCAGGATATACTGGTATATTTATAAATCACTGACAAACTATGTTCTACAGCATATCCAGCAATTTACCCACCCAGATATAATTTCTGATTAACAATGTTGTATACTTTAAGCTCTCATAAAACACCAGTAGTACAGATTCTGATGTAGTCCGCTGAAAGGAACTTCTTAGCTTACAATGGAGATGGTACAGTAGAATGGGAACATCCAATTTGTTCAGGTACAGGGCATAAACAATATGTAGAGTAAAAAAATGTTTGGACAGACTAGGCAGAATTTGTGTTATATCAAACAGATTGGAATATGGGTTTATCATCAGCATGCCTTTGGAGCTGAGACGCGCAAGTGAGTACGTTTAACATGGTCGGTGAACTATACACTATACACAGTCCAGAATATATCTTTAGCCGCGTTTCCACCAAATTACCCGGAACTTTTAGTCCCAGGAACTACTTTTCCAGGAACTAAAAGGTTCCTTCAAACAATGGTTGCCTGCGTTTCCACCGGGGTCTAAAGTTCCGCGAAGATTAGACAAATTAGTTCGCTGACGTGTAAAATAGCGACGTTGTCGTCGGTCCATCTGTCCTATGATTTATTCTATAACCCCATACTACCACCGAAGTATCCTACATTATTTTCTAATAACCGGGACAGCCCGGAGGGGTTTATTCCACTTATATACAACGGGTTACCAACAATGACTATATATGGTTACTTTTGTATTTATTGATTTTTTTATAAATGTAATCACCTGGAATTGAAATATTCTTCTGCAGCCGTTTGGGCATATTTTACCGTTGTCAAGCAAAACTGTCGTTGGTAGTTGAACTTGGACCGTTGTTATGCAACAAAAAGGATATAACAGGCCAATAGTCAGATTGTAACTGTTTTATATATCCTCTCAAGCACATTCATTATGTTTTTATGCGAACATTCACTTTCATGTCTTGACATCCGAAGCGACAGAATGCATTCACATTTCCAATATAACTGGCAACAACAGCAGAAAACATGCACACGTTGTAAACAATTTGCTGTTTGATTACTTTCTCATTGTCAATTCCATATAGGCTAATCGCAAAATGACAAGAATAGAACGAAAACTCGGACTTGCGTGAAAATTTAAATTAGCAGTGGTACAGCCACCGTTTGCTTTCCTTCGAAGTTACTGCTAGCCGAGCAGCGAAGTGTGCCCTCCAGATGCGAACCACGCACCATAAATTAGTCCATAGTCTTCCTGGTCTTTTTGTGGAATCGAAGAATGGCAGAGTAAAATTACGGCAGTCAGAAAAAGCTAAAGCGACGATTACTAGAATTAACCTGTTATTTTTCTCTGACAAAAAGTGCGGAAGGTGATTTCCAGTTTGCTTTTACTGTATCAACAATGTGAATTACGCAGAACTACCGCATACCTCACATAACTGTATCAAACGTTTTGAGTCCATTACAACGGACTAACAAAGAAAATCCGGAAGAAAATATTCAGCAACCGAATTAATCCGTTTGAATGTTTTGGTACGTAATATGCTGTCCCAGCACGAATGCTTAGCATTTTATAAAACGAATACTAAAGCAAGAAAAGAACAGAAGAGCACACGTTATAGCCTGCCAACGTCTTGGAATTATAACTAAAACTAGGCTACTGCGCCGCATAACATACAAGTTTGATTTGAAGTTATTATGAAAATAAATTGGTTTGCGGCTGCATATTTTCAAACATGGCGGTTGAAAATAAATACAAAAAAATGCTGCGTGTACTCGACCAATCAGAAATGTTCAGCGCTACAAGCTCCACCCAAAAGGTTCCTGTACTTTCGGAAAGTACTACCCCCCGAGCAGGAACCTTTTGGAGGTAAAATAAAGCCCCCGGAACTAAATTTAGACCCTAGTTCCTGCGGTGGAAACGCACGTAGTTCATCAAAAGGTTCCTAGTTCCGGGGTAAAGTTCCTGCGGTGGAAACGCGCCTTTTAACTACAGTAGTGGCATTTATTCAAAAAAACACCAAAGTGCCATCACCTTGACGCCATTCAAACTTAGGCAGCCCATACACACTGCATGGCCCCCTTTAACTGTCACAGTATTAAATGAAAGAAATGAACACGAAACCAAAATAACAAACTAAAGAAAATAACCCGGGGTTTTAGGCTGTTCGTGCACAGTTTGTCTTTATACGTTGGCGCGCATGTTGGAGCTCATATGAATCCACACAAGAATTATGTTGAGGTTTACTCACACACACAGGAAAACAAGTCACTGGCGATCCGAATGCATGTCCGACACAAACACACTCGTCCAGCCGCGTGCTGTCCTCTTCGTGTGTGGCTAGCTGCAGGTTAGCTAGCCCGAAACAGTAGAGAAAACACTTCGTCGAGAAAAAAATAAGAAAAACTGGAATTTACACCAAAACGTCCGCACCTTCCAATCCCGTACCGCGACTTAATTCAATGACGATGGCGAAAACCGATAATCAATTCCAAAACGTGCATTCAACTCAATTTCACTAAACAGTTTAACGATCTCTCCTGCACCGTGCACCATCTGCTTCTCTCTTGAGTTCCCGTCTTCTCCTGCAACCCCTAACTAGTTCCCACTTGACCTCTTGTCGAACCCCCCATCACGCAGCGTGATTGGACAACATATCTTTTAATCAGCACAGCAATAGGCGCCAGAGAGTTCACTAAAAGTTTAACTAGACCTTCACTCTCCGTGAAATTTCTAAAGTAGCTCTCGTTTCATCAGCTTCTATCACGTGAACCAATTATCTAAATCACACAGTTGCATAGGATAAACTGCAGCTAGCCCCACACGAATGGCACAGAAAAAAACACTGGCCTCTCTGAACAACATTACCCCACCCAAATCCAAGAATTAATGAATTAATTAAATTACATTGCAAATATCAGATCAAATTGGCAAACATGTTCCAAGGGCACTACACTGGTATATTTATAAATCAATGACAAACTATGTTCTACAGCATGCCCACCAATTTACCCACCCAGATATAATTTCTGATTAACAATGTTGTACATTTTAAGCTTTCATAAAATGCCAATAGTACAGATTCTGATGTAGTCAACTGAAAGGAACTTCTTAGCTTACAAAGGAGATGGTACAGTAGAATGGGCACATCCAATTTGTTCAGGTGCAAGGCATAAACAATATGTAGAGTTAAACAAATGTCTGATATTTGAACAGACAAGGCAGAATTTGTGTCATTTCAAACAGTTTGGAATATGGGTTTAACATCAGCATGCCTTTGGAGCTGAGACGCGCAAGTGAGTACGTTTAACATGGTCGGTGAAAATAGCGGTGATATGTGTTATTCAACCAGTCATTTAAACAGAAACATTTACACTCTAGACATTTGACACGTAAACAGTAAAAATAACACATGCAAATGCAACATTACAAACTTGCACCAGCAGGCCTTATCTGATAGAAGAAAAATAATCACATTATCAGAATAGACAGAACAGACATTGCCACAGGAATACCGAACACAAACGCAATTTTCCCCCATGTGGAATAAGCCGGCATTTTGGAAAAACAGAGTTGCGCGGTCTCTAATGAAAATGATTAGCATGGCTTACATGCTCGTCACGTAACAGAAATAATATAAAATGACACCAACACAACACAGTATCACATTTAGCAGTAAATTATTGACTTATCAATGTTCAGTCCAAAAGCTCTTATTAGATGCCACTGTTGACATTTTTAAGTTGGGCCTTACAATCCTTCCAGCTTCTCCCATTGCTATGCCTGGATTTATGACATGGTCAATCACTGTGGCTCTAAATTCATTTGATACAGCAGTATTTTTGCTACCTGCTTGACCACAACCTCAGCCTCAGCCACGACCCGTCCATCAGTACCAACTGCATTGGGCTGCTCCATGTTGTCAGACACTGCTGAATGTAGTACTATAAAACAGCCTTTTATGTTGGGATTACCAATCCTGCTGCAATGCGACTTACCTGGGCAATGTTGCTGGAAGTGACAAGACAGGACTGCAAACATCTTGACTTCATTTCACAATCAGCATGTCTAGCAATAAGCATTGGAAATAATTGTACTAATACGAGACGACTGTATTGTGAAAACTGAGTGTGATTTAGAGTTGTGCACTTTGTGGGTAGGTACTGCAATTAGTGCCTTATGGTAAGAATTTTGCCAGTCAGTTTGGCAAATTGAGTTTTGCACATTGAGCCAAAGCAATCATAACATACTGTAATGAAGTTGTAATGTGTGACTGCAGATATTAGAAATGCATCTGAAAAAATGAGAAAAACTGCAGGGTCTCAGGAACATCTCAATGACCGGATGTCATGCAAACCACATTTCTGCATTTATTTTGGCTTAGTGGTCTAATCCATTCAACTGATGTGCAGCAGATCCAGGTTCAAACCTACAGGAAAACCATTTATTTGAGAGGTAACATAAATATACCAGCTCAATAGACAATCAGTGACTTTTCAAAATGTATTGAGTTGTGGTTACACTACAGTAACAGAAGCAAGCATTCATCAGACACTACACAAATTTTCTTATAATGGAATCTATGTCCACTACTGTAGATGAATGTCATTGCTTCAACTGCAGATTTTAGCCCCATGCTGATCTACTCATATTGAGCCCAAACAAAAACCCATACAGAATATGAAATAAGTAGTACTGTGTCACAGGAGTTCAATACATCACACAATAATAAATCACAACAGCAAAACATTTGATATTTTTATAATTCAGGTTTAATCATTGCATATTATTGTCTGAAAATACAGAAAATTAAAGCAAAAAAAATAAAAAAATAAATCAATCCTAACAGAATAAATAAGGAAACTCAATCCATCATTGTTTACAGTTGTTTACAGTAATGAAATAAAATAAGTACACTGCAGTGATCATTCTGCATTCTCCCTATCAGCTGCATTTGCCCACAGAAATTAGCACGTTGGAACTCTTGTGAAAATGAATGAAAGCAACTGCACATTTAAGTGGAGGAGTTTGCCACTGGCTTCTTTTAAAAAAGACACAGGAGACAAAATTATTACTTCAAAAACATTTACCATGCCATCTTTTGCCATTATTACACTTAATGTTATATTAATGTTTTAATAATCAAAAGTATATAAACACACCTTGAACATTTGAAATATAAATTTATCAAAATGTAAAAAGATAAAATCATATTTAGACAGCGAGTGCTTAACCTGAACCTGCTAAAAGATCATACTCTCATGTACAGGGTTTAAGCTGTACTGAGGCTAATATTGGGCACAGCTGAAATTGCAATGGTAAGGCATTGGTCAAGGAAGGTTGCAAGTGTGTCGACGTGTGTGCGTGTGTGTGATTGGGTGAGAGTGTGTTTGTGTGTGTGCATTTGTGAATGTGTGTGTGCATGCGTACGTTTGTGGGAGTGACTGTTGATGTGAACATGTGTGTGAGTGCGTGAGTATGCGTGTGTGTGTGTGTGTGTGTGCCCGGGTTGCGTGTGTGAATGGGTAAGAGAATGTGTGTGTGTGTGTGTGTGCACGCATGTATGTGTGTGTGCATGTGTGAGAGTATGATTGAGTGCATGAGTATGTGTGCACAGGTGCGTGTGTGTATGGGTAAGAAAAAGTGTGTGCGTGCGTTTGTGTGAATGTGTGTGAGACTGTATATTTGAGTGTGTGCGCGTGCAAGAGAATGAGTGTATGCATGTGTGTGTGCGTGAGAGTGCCTTTGTGAATGTGTGTGTGTTTACACGTGTGTGTGTGTTTGTATGTATGGGTATGAGAATGTTTGTGTATACATGTGTATATGGTGTGTGCACGCATGTATGTGTATGCATGTGTGTGCATGTGTGAGTGCATGAGTATGTGTGTGTGTGTGCGTATAGGTAATAGAATGTGTGTGTATACATGTGTGTGCATGCGTATGGGAATGAGAATGTGTGTGTGTTGACACATGTTCGTGTTTGTGCGTGAGTGCATGAATGTGTGTGTGTGTGTGCGCATGCGTTTGCGAATGTGTGTGTCTGTATACTGTATGTGAGAGTGTGAGTGAGAGAAAGATTGTGTGTGTGTGCATACGGGTATGAGCGTGTGTATGTTTGCATGCGTGTGTATGTGTGTGCGTGAGAGCGTGTGTGTCTGTGTGTAGGTGTGTGTGAGTGACTGGGTGTGAGAGAGTGTGCGTGCGTTGGTGTGTGAGTGTGTGTGCATGACTGAGAGAGAAAGGGTGTGTGTGAGAGTATGTGCGTATGTGATGGAGTGTATGTGAGAGAGAGAGGGTGTGTGTGTGTGTGTGTGTGACTGAGTGTGCAAGAGTGTGTGTAGGTGTGTGAGTGCGTGTGTGTGTGGGTCTAGGTGCATATGAGTGTGTGTATATATGTATGTGAGTGTGTGATTGAGTGTGTGTGTGTATGTGTATATGAGTGTGTGTGTATATAAGTGTGTGTGTGTGTATGAGTGTGTGTGTATGTGTGTGTGTGTGTGTGTGTGTGTGTGTGTGTGAGTAGGTGTGGGTGTGTGAGGGTCTAGGTGTATATGAGCGTTTGTGTTTATATATGTGTGTGAGTGTGTGACTGAGTGTGTGTGTACGTGTATATGAGTGTGTGTATATATATGTGTGTGTGTGTGTGTGTGTGTGTGTGTGTGTGTGTGTGTGTATGTGCATGCGTTCGAGTGTGTATGCGCACATGTGTGTGTGTGTATGCGTGTGTGTGTGTGCATGTTTGTGTGTGTGCGCATGTGTGTATGTCTCTACTCCAGTTAGCAGAGGGACACTGAGGAGTGTGTGAGTTGACACGTGTTTGTGTCTCTGCACGCATGTATGTGTGTGTGCGTGAGTGCATGAGTTTGTGTGTGTGTGCGTATGTTTGTGTGAATGTGTGTGGATGTGAGTGTGTGTGTGTGTGTGTGTGAGTGACTGATTATGAGAGAGAGAGAGGGTGTGTGTGTGTGCATACGGTTATGAGTGTGTGTACGTATGCATGCATGTGTGTGTGCGCGTGAGAGTGCACTGGTGAATGTGTGTGTTTGTGTGTGCGAGAGATTGTGTGTGTCAATGTGTAGGTGTGTGTGAATGTGTGTGATTGGGTGTGTGAGTGATTGGGTGTAAGAAAGTGTGTATGTGTGTGTAAGTGTGTGAGTGTGTGTGCATGCGTGGGTGTTTGAGTGCGTGTGCATGAGTGTACATCAGTGTGTGTGTGTTTATACATGTGTGTGCATGCGTATGGGAATGTGAATGTGTGTGTTGACGCGTGTTTGTGTCTCTGCACGCATGTATGTGTGTGTGAGTGCATGAGTTTGTGTGTGTGTGCATGCGTTTGTGTGAATGTGTGTGTAAGTGTGTGAGTGTGTGTGTACAAGTGTGTGATTGGGGGTGTGAGTGGGTGTGAGAGTGTGTATGTGTGTGTAAGAGTGTGAGTGTGTGTGCAAGAGTGTGTGCATGCGTAGGTGTGTGAGTGTGAGTGCGTGTGCATGACTGCGAGAGAAAGGGTGTGTCTGAGAGTATGTGTGTGTGTGGATGTGTGTGTGTAGGTGTGGATGTGTGTGTCTGTGTATCTGAGTGTGTATGTGTGAGTGTGTGTGTATGTGTATATGACTGTGAGTGGGTATATGAATGTGGTGTGTGTGTGTACGTGAGTGTGTGTGTTTGTGCGCGCGTGCATGCATGCGAGTGTGTATGCACACGTGTGTGTGTATGCGTGTGTGCACGTGCATGTTTGTGTGTGCGCGCATGTGTGTGCATGTTTGTGTGTCCATGTCTCTACTCCAGTTGGCAGAGGGACACTGAGCAGTTACCCCACACTTGAAATCCAGCACAGAGGGGTGTGTGTTGAGTGAAGTGTGTGTGGAATCTGTGCAGGAGGGTCAGTGTGTCAGAGTCAGAGACGCTGTAGAAGGACAGAGTGCCGGCCGGACGGTCCACACACACTCCTACCCTGTACACGCACACACCTCTACCATCATCATCATCATCACACACTCCTGCTCTGCGGTAGGGGGAGGTGAGGGCAGGTATGTCTGTTTGGTTCTTATTGTGCCTGACAGAGTGACTGAGTTTACGAGAGTGACTGTTGTCACACCTCAGACTCCAGGAGATTTTATTCCATCCAAACTCACAGTCAGAATCCTCTCCTTTCCTGCTGATTCCTTTATACGTCACTGCAATATGAACCTCTCCCCACTCCTCAGACACACTGAACTCAGCCTCCCAGTAACAGCGCTCACACACACTCTCTCTGCACACAACCTGGGGCTCATGCTCAAATCTCTCTGGATGATCAGGATATGGCTCCTCTCTCCCCCATGTGCGTGTCACCCTCTTGTTCCCCTCAGACAGAGACAGCCCTCTGTGCGCTGTGTTTGGATCCAGTGTGAGCTGACAGCCGTCTGCACACCAGAGACATTAATGAGATTAATTATCATTATTAATATTCACCTCATTATGTGTGTGAGAGAGAAAGAGCTGTGATAGTACCTGTGTGTGTGTTTGTGTACATGTGTGTTTCTGTTTGTGTGTTTATGTGTGTAAGAGAGAAGTCTCTCTCTCACACACACACACACACACACAGTGTGTATCTATGGAAAGTGTTCTGTGTCGATACACACTCACATTTCCTGGGTCCTGGTTTGGTCCTGTTCTCTCCTCCATGGTCCACACTGTAAGAACAGCAGAACAGAATTTAGAATTTTAACCATCCTTTATTTCCACTCTCAACACACCAATGACAGCACATGAATAAAAACAAAGACACAATAAAACACAAAATCAAGATCATATGAAAAACACACATTTGTCACAAAGGAAACTTATTCCATTCCCTCACCCTATTCCATGTGCAAAAATAGCTCCCCTCCCTCCACTGAACATAAAACACCCTTATAACACACACACTCTGAAACACACTCAGGTTCTCCATTGCTTTGTAATACTGAAACTCCACCATCACTGTGTCCCTGATCAAACCCCTAACTACAACAACCACATCTTATTTACTGCAGTGATCCCCTGCAGCACCCTCCACAGGAGATCCCCAACCCTCTTGAGTAACGCTGGTTTGAACAGTGCCCTCCATGCCCCCCCCAACTCCTTTTGTGTGTGTGTGTGTGTGTGTGTGAGGTGCAGTGTGGAAACTCTCTGTACTTACAGCAGTGTGAGTGTGTCCAGATTAGCAGCAGACAGCGCTCTCACTCCTGAGTCTCCTGGGTGATTGTATCTCAGGTCCAGCTCTCTCAGGTGTGTGTGTGTGTGTGAGAGGTGCAGTGTGGAAGCTCTCTGTACTTACAGCAGTGTGAGTGTGTCCAGTTTAGCAGCAGACAGCGCTCTCACTCCTGAGTCTCCTGGGTGATTGTATCTCAGGTCCAGCTCTCTCAGGTGTGTGTGTGTGTGTGTGTGTGAGGTGCAGTGTGGAAACTCTCTGTACTTACAGCAGTGTGAGTATGTCCAGTTTAGCAGCAGACAGCACTCTCACTCCTGAGTCTCCTGGGTGATTGTATCTCAGGTCCAGCTCTCTCAGGTGTGTGTGTGTGTGTGTGTGTGTGTGAGAGGTGCAGTGTGGAAACTCTCTGTACTTACAGCAGTGTGAGTGTGTCCAGTTTAGCAGCAGACAGCGCTCTCACTCCTGAGTCTCCTGGGTGATTGTATCTCAGGTCCAGCTCTCTCAGGTGTGAGGGGTTTGAACACAGAGCTGAAGCCAGAGAATCACAGCCTCTCTGTGTGACTCTACAGCCTGACATCCTGCAGAGAGAAGGACACACACACCTTACACACATTAATATAAACAAACAGGGCTGTGTGTCAAACACATAGCAGTGTGCTACACACCTTACACACATTCATATAAACTAACAAGGCTGTGTGTCAAACACATAGCAGTGTGCTACACACCTTACACACGTTAATATAAACTAACTGGGCTGTGTGTCAAACACATAGCAGTGTGTTACACACCTTACACACGTTAATATAAACTAACTGGGCTGTGTGTCAAACACATAGCAGTGTGTTACACACCTTACACACATTCATATAAACTAACAAGGCTGTGTGTCAAACACATAGCAGTGTGCTACACACCTTACACACGTTAATATAAACTAACTGGGCTGTGTGTCAAACACATAGCAGTGTGTTACACACCTTACACACATTAATATAAACTAACAGGGCTGTGTGTGTCAAACACATAGCAGTGTGTTACACACCTTGCACACATTAATATAAACTAACAGGGCTGTGTGTGTCAAACACATAACAGTGTGTTACACACTTTACAGCACATTAACATAAACTAACAGGGCTGTGTGTGTCAAACACATAGCAGTGTATTACACACCTTACACACATTAATATAAACTAGCAGGGCTGTGTGTGTCAAACACATAGCAGTGTGTTACACACCTTACACACATTAAAATAAACTAACAGGGCTGTGTGTGTCAAACACATAGCAGTGTGTTACACACCTTACACACATTAATATAAACTAACAGAGCTGTGTGTGTTAGACACATAGCAGTGTGTTACACACCTTACACACATTAATATAAACTAACAGGGCTGTGTGTGTTAGACACATAGCAGTGTGTTACACACCTTACACACATTAATATAAACTAACAGGGCTGTGTGTGTCAAACACATAGCAGTGTGTTACACACCTTACACACATTAATATAAACTAACAGGGCTGTGTGTGTCAAACACATAGCAGTGTGTTACACACCTTACACACATTAATATAAACTAACAGGGTTGTGTGTTTGTGTCAAACACATAGCAGTGTGTTACACACCTTACACACATTAATATAAACTAGCAGGGCTGTGTGTGTCAAACACATAGCAGTGTGTTACACACCTTACAGCACATTAAGATAAACTAACAGGGCTGTGTGTGTCAAACACATAGCAGTGTGTTACACACCTTACACACATTAATATAAACTAACAGGGCTGTGTGTGTTAGACACATAGCAGTGTGTTACACACCTTACACACATTAATATAAACTAACAGGGCTGTGTGTGTCAAACACATAGCAGTGTGTTACACACCTTACAGCACATTAATATAAACTAACAGGGCTGTGTGTGTCAAACACATAGCAGTGTGTTACACACCTTACACACATTAATATAAACTAACAGGGCTGTGTGTGTCAAACACATAGCAGTGTGTTACACACCTTACACACATTAATATAAACTAACAGGGTTGTGTGTGTCAAACATATAGCAGTGTGTTACACACCTTACACACATTAAGATAAACTACCAGGGCTGTGTGTCAAACACACAGCAGTGTGTTACAAACCTTACACACATTAATATAAACTAACAGAGCTGTGTGTGTTAGACACATAGCAGTGTGTTACACACCTTACACACTTTAATATAAACTAATAGGGCTGTGTGTGTTAGACACATAGCAGTGTGTTACACACCTTACACACATTAATATAAACTAACAGGGCTGTGTGTGTCAAACACATAGCAGTGTGTTACACACCTTACAGCACATTAATATAAACTAACAGGGCTGTGTGTGTCAAACACATAGCAGTGTGTTACACACCTTACACACATTAATATAAACTAACAGGGCTGTGTGTGGCAAACACATAGCAGTGTGTTACACACCTTACACACATTAATATAAACTAACAGGGCTGTGTGTGTCAAACACATAGCAGAGTGTTACACACCTTACACACATTAATATAAACTAACAGGGTTGTGTGTGTCAAACATATAGCAGTGTGTTACACACCTTACACACATTAAGATAAACTAACAGGGCTGTGTGTCAAACACACAGCAGTGTGTTACACACCTTACACACATTAATATAAACTAACAGGGCTGTGTGTCAAACACATAGCAGTGTGTTACACACCTTACACACATTAATTGTCTTCAACCTGCCCAAGTTCTCCCCTGCTGAGGTCACTCCACTGACTACCAGTCACTGCAGGTTCAAAGTCCTGACCCTCACCTACACTGCAGCCAACAGGACGGCCCCCGTCTACTTACAGCACATGATTAAATCCTATACGCCCACTTGACCACTGCCTTGCACACCCTGCCATCCGGGTAAAGGGTTCAATCTTGTCTCTACCACAGAGCTTCTCCACCCTAGCTCTCCAGTGGTGGAACAAACTCCCTGTTCCTCTACGAACCTCTCCCTCACTACCCATCTTCCGCCGTGGTCTGAAGATGCATCTCTTCAGACTATACCTGAACTAAGTATCCCCACTCAAATCCCCCTATTTCTACACATGTACCTCCTGTGCCACTCATGTTACATGTACCTCCATCCAGCACTTATTGTGCCTTGTATCATTGTCTAGATGTTGCTTGTAATGCCTCCTAGTTTGACTTAGCATAGGTTAGGTCAGAGTAATGTTCACTGTGTGAACTGGACTTAATGTGTTCATGGCTATGAATAACTGAAAAATATTGTACCTTATCGGACCTGTGTTTTGTAGTTGTTCCAATTACCTTTTGTATGCACTTATTGTACGTCACTTTGGATAAAAGCGTCTGGCAAATAAATGTAATGTAACATAATATAAACTAACAGGGCTGTGTGTGTTAAACTAAAATAACATGAATGTGGAATGAGTTATTATCAAACACATTTGAGTTTATACCCCACTACAGCTCAGTAAACAGGACTAATTCATTTTCTTCATTCATTTGTGTAGTCGAATTCTACCAAGATGAAGAACAGGAACATGCTGTTTCAGTTCTGTGCAGTGTCTGTTTTCACATTAAAAACATCAGTGTTGTATTTAGTCACATTGTAGCCCTAATTTATTGAAGGGGTTTGTGTTTGTACTCACCCCATTCTATGCAGTTTACAGTGTGGGTCCTCCAGTCCAGCAGAGAGCGCTCTCACTCCTGAATCCTGCAGCTCGTTGTCTCTGAGCTCCAGATCTCTCAGCTCTGAGTGAGGAGAACGCAGGACTGAGGCCAGAACATCACAGCAGCCCTCTGTGAGACTACACCAACCCAGCCTGTGGAGAGACCACACACACACACAAACACGCACGCACACAAACACACACACAAATTCTTTGTGACATTGTTCACCTTGACAGTTGATACATATGTACCTATGCATTCCTGAGATGTACACACAAAAACAGGGAGGGGAGTGTGTAAATTAAGTTCATAAAGTATTCTGACTAATCCACAATAGTCTAAGGCAATTACTGGGCTCTAATAACCCTTTCCATGTGATGAACTTATCTGATTTGCAGACATATTTTCATCTGCAAACACAAAAAACAGCATTTTTGTGGTGCACTTTACCTCACCTGACATGTTCTCCAGTTCATAAATATCTATACATTTCAAAGACGCTGAATATTCATCACTATGAATAGATAAATATAACTGTTAATGTACTCGTATAACCCATTAGCTAAATACATTACTGTCATCATGATAATATTTTCTTCCTAATCTTGTAACCATCAAGTTATCAAACAATTTAAGTTTAACAAAATATACAGTCTGTTAGGGTTTTTGACATTAATTAATTAATTTTAAAATATTCAGCAAGGTGAAATGAAACCGCATTCAATACAAAATTGCGCTCTTCCTTATTTACCTCTCGCCAAAGTAACGTGACGGTAACTATGACAACGCTGTTTAAAACGTAGCCTAGGAGGGTTGGTAGGTTACCATGGGGATGCCAGCTCGCTCTGAGTTCTTTACTGTTACCTCAGCTAGTTCATTCTTTGAAAATACAGAACTACAGTTACATAACACAATTATTTGATAATAACTATTAACACTTTGCAAATATCATTTGTTCACCATTTACATCAAACAACAAGACCCTCAAGTTGACACCTGTTGCCGTTGTTCTAAGTTCAGCTTTCGCTTTGACTCACAGGCACGAGTTAGCTAGCTAGCCAGCCAGCCCAACCTACCTTAACGTTACTTCATGACGCAACCAAGCTAGCGGAGCCAGTGAGGAACTAAGCAGCTAACTGTCACAGACAACTTAAATATATACACCAGTATATAAAATAACATGAAGGTTTTATCTAACCAGTCATGACATTATTGGTCAGACCAGCGATATTGTACCTGCTAACAGCTGAAGCAATGCCGGAGCCATGTACGAGCTGTGCTACACTTCAGTTCATCTGGCATGATCTTACAGCAATGCAACTACGGCATCAACTGGAATTACACTGCATCGCCATCTAGTGGCTGTATGAGAACAGCACAACTGATTACTGCCACTAAGTTTTATTGCTGGTAGACACTAGAGTTCTAAAAATGTGGTGTCTTTTGAAACTTCCACACATTGCACCTATGTTCTCCATGTCTTTACGCTATAATCCATCCATTCATTTTATTCTCGCACACTTTTGCGAATATAATAGGTTAATTATTGCGTTACATTTAATTATTATTGTAACAATGATAATAATAATGAAAATAAAAGCCTGATGTATTAGGTCATTTTTTTCTTTTAAAACCCTTTATCAACATGTTTGGTAGCCCTTGTGGAGTAATATAAACTGCACAAAAAATGTAATAAGTGGGGGCATTTGAAGATTATTAGAATACTTATATAAGAAATACTCCTGTAAATGATGTTATTCTTTGATGATAGGAGCTAGAGCCAGAATATTGATCTCTGAATCAGACTATTCCACACAGCATGACTGCTTACAAAGGTATAATATCCAGGCTATGACTTGGGACTGGAACCACAGAAAAGTGACTAAACTAAACGATGTAACACTGCATCTAAACAGCAGCTCACATGTTGTTCAGATGGACACTCCCCCACCAAGATGTACACACATACCTTGCCGGTGAGTTAATGCCCGGCTTTACCAGCAGAATAAAATACCATTTTATTCACAATCCTTTCAGAAACACCACAATCCTGAAAATTAAACATACTGCTGGACTGAACTCTGACAGTTCTACAGATGTAATTCTGACATTCTGGGCCCTTTCCCTATACTGTAAGTTCTCTGAATTGGGGCAATGGGCTCATCTACCTTTTCTATGATCTTTTCTCTGGGCTTAACCCTCCCATAGTAGACGTGCAGCTGCCACCTTTCAGAGTGGACAGTGAGTTAGTTTTCAGTGCTGTAGGATGTTCGGCCACCACCAAAAGTAAAGACAACACATCTTTCATGTGTGGACAGTGAATTTGCTCATTTCCTTTTAGGTTTCTGTGACAAACTTCCCACAGCACTGCAAGCTAACACAGCTAAAGGCAGATTCACTGTAGAAACAGGAAGTAATGCACATGCTCATATTTATGTATTGTGGTGTGGGCCTCTGGAGCCCCGCCCCTCCCTGCTATGAGCCGCCACTCAGCTCCACTTCACCTGTGTCTCACCGGCCCAGCCTGCCGCCCCATGGACAGCACCGGAGGGACAGGGCTGAGTTTCAGCACCTCCACTCCACACTCAGACCTGGACAGCGCCGGAGGGACAGGGCTGAGTTTCAGCACCTCCACTCCGCACTCAGACCTGGACCTGAGATACAGTCAGGCCACCGGCAGCATACCAGTGCTTTTTCCACACCACTTTCCCCTTTGCCTGAGTAGCTGCTGGCCCTATATAGGCCTCATGGTCTCACTCCAGGGGTGTGCTGGCTTTCCCCTCACTGAGTGACTAACAGAGTCTCTGATTCTCGTTTTTTTTTTGTTCTTTTTTTTTGTGTGACAGACTCGAATGTGCCCCTCCTTGTTGTGGCCTGAATTTTGGACCCACCTGCACTTCCCTAGCACTTTTGCTTTCCCCAACATTTGGAGTAGCCTGATCTCGTTTTGTGTTTCCCCTGTCTGCATTCATTGTGATACCACTGTCACAATAAATGTCCTCACTCAAAAAAATGGCTACAAAGCTTAAAAAAAATGTCATTATTTATTTTTATTAATTTTCTTTAATGCAGATTCATGCACAAACGTTTCGGCATGTTGCCTTCTTCAGTGTGCAGGTACAATGATTAAGACATTCCACCTTCTTATAAACAGGTAACAGCTGCCTTTCATTAGGGCTGCTGGCCAATTATTATGAGACAATTATTTATTAAGGCTGCTAGACAATCATAGTGAGACAATTAGATAAATAGGTAAATTGGTTAACGAGCAATCAAGGAGAATAGTAGAGGGGTGAATGTATCCACAAGTGGCCACAATAGAAGACATCAGGCTAAGCCGTTCATAAATCCATGTGGCCACTCGTGAGCTCAGTCACGCCCCTCAATCACAAATGCATTCAGGTTATACACTATAAAATCGAAATCAATAAAAAAGCAGGCATAAAGGCCATACACAGAAATCTAAAGAAAATGAATAAGGTCCAGCTCCTCATTGAGGCCCCCTGGTGACACAGATTTGAGTCTATATCCAGAAGTCCTCTCTTTGGAGTAGTTTTTTCTCAAACCCACCTCCCCTGCGGGCTGGCGTTACCTCTTCTATACCCATACATTGAAGGTCTTTAATAGAGTGTTCCTGTTCTATAAGTGCCTTGCCACTGGTGAGGTGATATCACATCTTCTTATAGAGGATTTATGTTCCCCAAGTCATTGTTTTAAAGTGTAGTTTTACCTATATACACCTTGGGGCAGGGACACTTCAACAAGTAGATTACACCTTTTGTACTACAAGTGATACAAGATTTAATTTGATAAGAGCTGGATGTTTGGGGACACACAAAATTATGTCCTTTCATCATATTACTACAAGATGCACAGCTCCTGCAAGGGAAACAACCAGTTATAAAAGCTTGTTTTTTCTCTTTAACTACGTCTGACTTCACTAGCATATTAGCCAAATTTCTTGCTCTTTTATAAGTAAATAGAGCGGGCCTCTGAAAGGCTTGATTTAAGGAAGTGTCTGAGGACAAAATATGCCAGTGCTTGTTTACGATAGGTCTAATTTTGTTAGAACAGTCATTGTAAGTCAGAACATAGTTAACAGAGAATGTCTTTTTTTTGCTTACTCTGTTTTATTTAGCAGGTCATTTCTATTGAGACCTTTGACCTTTTGTTTAGCGTCATTAAGCCATACTTCAGAGTATCCTCTTGAGCGAAAACGCTCAATGAGGAGCTTTGATTGTTTGTCGTATTCTTCTTCAGTGTCACAGATACGGCGAAGCCTATGCAACTGACTCACAGGTAACCCTTTCTTTAATGGTAATGGGTGATAACTGTCAGCTGACAAAATTGTATTTTTGTCAGTGGGCTTTTTATATACCGTAGTACTAAGGGAATTGCCTTTTTTAGTGACCAAGACATCTAAGAAGTGAATAGCTTCTGGGCTCTTCTCAACTGAAAAGGAAATAGATGGTAGTTTTGAATTAATGTAATTAACAAATTCCATCAGCTTAATTTCTGAATCGTTCCATATCATAAAACAATCATCAATATACCTGAGTATTTGTCCAGTATTTAATAGAACTTATGTAAGGATTGTTCTCATAAATATAATCAAGTTCAAATTTCCCATGAACAATTAGCATAGTTGGGGGCTAATGGAGTCCCCATGGCAGTGCCATGTGTTTGCAAGTAGTAATCTTTATCAAAGAGAAAATAATTTTTTTGTGAGCACCAATTGAGTGAGACTGATAATAAACTCAGTAGGCACACTACCTTCATGATTGGGGAAGAAAGAATCTCAGAGCCTCCAGGCCGGGATTCGTAGGTATGGAGGTGTATAGAGAACCAACATCTAATGTAACTAAAAAGTCACCTTCATCTATGTTTGACAATGCTTGTAAATTCACTAAAAAACCTGTGGTGTCTTTCAAGTATGATGGTAACAGCTTAACTATGGGGTAAATATGAAAGTCCACAAACCGAGAAATGTTCTCAGTAAGGGAGCTGATGCCTGATACTGTAGGCCTCAAAGGAGGATCTTCACGGGATTTATGAATCTTAGGCAATGCATATAGTACAGGTATGGTAGGGTGATTCACAGAGATATATTTAAATTCCAAGATTGCTCCTGTTAACCAATTTACCAATTTATCTATTGTCTCACTATGATTGTCTAGCAGCCTTAATAAATAATTGTCTCATAATAATTGGCCAGCAGCCCTAATGAAAGGCAGCTGTTACCTGTTTATAAGAAGGTGGAATGTCTTAATCATTGTAGCTGCACACTGAAGAAGGCAACATGCCAAAACGTTTGTGCATGAATCTGCATTAAAGAAAACTAATAAAAAATAATGACAATTTTTTTAAGCTTTGTAGCCATTTTTTTGTTGAGTGCGAACCAATTTCTTTTCAATTGATGATATTTCTTTGGTTTCTACGCACCAAACAAATTAAAACGGGTGAGCGCGGTGATTTCTCTTGTTATGAACAATAAAAGTCCTCTACAGGCATGTTGCCAGCACTGTCTGCCTCGTCTGTGCCTCGTTCCCGTAACATACAGTATGGATGTGATAAAAGTTTATTAAAGGAGATGAAAGATATGGAATTGAAGGCATCTGTAAGTGGGTGGAAAATCACAACCTGTACCTGTACAACATGCCATATAAATGCTCTGCCCGTTTGCAAATGTCGCACACAATGCAAATCATGCAAACTATGCAGACTGCACAGAAGTATAACAGTCCTTAGAAGGACCATCTGTCAACCCTTGCAGGAGGAGTATGCAACACATACAGGAATGATAGATTCAATGATTAGGGCACACCAGTAGTACCATGCCCCTTATTTACTGTCAGGATAATTACCATGCAGTGCCCACAAACCCTGTAGAGGGGGGTTGGTCTGGTGGGGATGGTGCTAGGTACTAGAGTTTTGGTCAGGTCAGACTCTATTTAGTCAAATGTAAACTAGTGTGGATTGCGGGAGATGTTCTCTGGATAGCATTTAAGGGAAACTCAAACAATTTACTTCATTATCCAAAGTCCTTTCATAAGAAGCATTTTTGGTATGCATCACAATTTCTTTGTGTTCCATTTCTTTATCTTACAAACTCTTCAGGTGCATGTCCTTTCCTCTCATAGCATAGTGTCCAGTCCATCTTGCCATGTCTTGTAAATAAAATCTCATAAAAAACACGTTTTCAACATACAAAAATGGCAAGTTACTCACACATACAAGACATACACCGTCTATAACTCATTCATTCAGACTGCCAAAATCCAGGCCTGCCATTAAAAGTATTGATATCAAAATGACGCCAAGTTACGGTACTACAAACAATATAGGCTATCTTGCCTCGCCGAAATAAAATAAGATGTATTCCAAAGCAATGCTACCCAATATTTCCTCAATTCTTTCAAGTCAAGTTTGATATCTAATCACCAACATTAGGTTATTCATTGAAATGGTTTATTGAAATTCAACTGTTTAATCTATAGAAATTCATCAATAAACATTCTTATTAAGAATTAACAGTTAATTGATTAACTTAACATCACTATTTCACATCAGTAAATCTGAAAGATGCCTTCTTCCACGTAAGCATTTATCCCCCTCACACAAAATTCCTCCGCTTTGCCCATCGCGGTGTTTGCTACAAATACACAGTTCTACTCTTCAGCCTTTCCCTTTATGCACTTTATAAATAGGAGAAGTAGGAGTATTGGTTTTTATCATTATCTGAATTGGATTAGCCAGCTAATG
Organism: Anguilla japonica; assembly: GCA_025169545.1. Taxonomy (NCBI): domain Eukaryota; kingdom Metazoa; phylum Chordata; class Actinopteri; order Anguilliformes; family Anguillidae; genus Anguilla; species Anguilla japonica. The sequence continues at coordinate 3,306,597 of CM045898.1, read as the reverse complement.
TCATCAAATTTAGATCTGGTTAGCTAGCTAGGTGGCTGGTAGAAATGATCACAAACAACAAGCAACTAATATATTATTAGTTTTATGGTCACCTTGATTTCACTTAGTCTACGTTTCTCTCACAACTAGATCAGGATGTGCTTCATTGTTATCCGATAAACGTTCTTGTTCAAATCACCAGTTTCTTTGGTAGAACATTCGTGCTGCTATCATTCATTTTATTTTATTTTTAAAATAAAACTGTTTGCAATATATAATATAAATATATATGGCACGTTTCCTTCTTTTGAATTACTATGCAGTAAATTCAATCTGCCTCAAACCCATTTATTTCGATTTCTACAAATTCACAACTATATTAGATCTAATACAACTACCTTTCCTAATGCACCTAATAACACCCAGATGGAATCCTTGTTTTCTGTTGATCCTTCATCTAGGGGGGGGAATATCTTATATCTATAACCCTATGTCTGAACAATTAGATATACCCCTAGATTTTCTGAAACCCGCTTGGGAGGAGGACTTAGGCATTAGCTTAATGGGGAAGCAATGGAGAGAGGCACAGGAGGGTGTGCACACAGCATCTATATGTACCAGCATGGTCTTGTTCAGTTCAGGGTGTTGCATCGTCTTCATCTTTCAAAGGTCAAGCCTTCTAAAATGTATCCTAATATAGATCCTTTGTGTGACCGTTGTGGTGTATTTCCTGCCTCGTTGGGGCACATGTTCTGGCTGTGCCCAAAACTATCCAATTTTTTGGAATTCTATTTTTAAAACTCTGTCTGATATCCTAGGGCACATGATAGAACCTGGCCCAGTATTGGCAGTATATGGGGTGCCAGGAGAGGATAGTCCTCTTAGAGGACTCAATTCCACTGCGGCAAGGTTCATAACCCTTCTGGCACGCAGATTAATTCTATTGAACTGGAAATAGACACAGCCTCCCACTCACACTGCGTTGGTCAAAGTTGTAATGTAACACCTTAAACTGGAAATACTCAGATTCACCCTACGAGGTTCCATTGAGAAGTTCCATAAGACTTGGCAACCCTTTATTGATTATGTAGAGGCCAGGCAATAAACACCCTCTTAATTTCTTTACTACAATAACTAGGCTGTACCTATATATAAGATGTCAATAATCACCATGTAAAGCAGCTTTGTACCTTGGTTGATATTTACACTGTATACTGTATATGTACTATGCCTGTCCTATGTGTATGAAAACTTTGCATTTTTTTTTTTGCAACATTTTACATAATTTGTATACAGTGATTACTGTTTGTTTATTAACTAAAATACCAATATACAGACGTTTAAAAAAAAAATTGTTTGCAATATAGCAGAATATACATTCATTGGCATTCAAGCAGACAGACTTCATTAGCTTATCTGATATGGACTAGCCATTAGCTTGTCAGCAGCATTGCATCTTCTGTGAAATTTACACTGTACATAGACTAATGAGTGTCTACACAGCAGAGCCACTGACAACTTCAGAGACTTTCCTCCACGCTGCGTTCCTCTGGTCAGCGTCTCTGCAGGAGGGCAGCGCAGGATTTACGACAATTAAAGGGAGTCCTCCATTGTGGAACTATAGAATGTGGATCTAAATTATGAAAAGGGTGACAATTTACTTGACTGATTTTAGGTCAAATCTGATTGGTTACCACAACGCGTAGTTGTGGGGCCTGGGGTTTGATGTTAAACTTTGGCCATCTCTCCCACTGCCTTGCTGATGTGCCGCCACCTCTCATTTAAATGAATGGAGGCGGTGTCGCTGCCTGGCGTTACTGCGTACAGTGTGGTTTCATCGTTATGGGGTGGATTTCATCCCTCCACCTCAGCCCCCTGCGCGATCTCCATCGCTGTCTCACAGTATCACACAAGTGCTATGCAGCTCTGCGTCACTGGGAAAACACAGACTCTTACTGTACACTCAGGGAAACTCTCTCAGGATCATTCTCATGTGGAAAGACGTGAGGACAGATGCATCCCTCTCTGGGGAGGGGGGGGGGGGGGGCACTCAGGAGGGTCATATGGTGAATGGGACATGGGCAACCCAGCTGCACTCAGCTTACATCAATTATCTGGAGCTACTAACTATACGGACAGCTCTCAGATCTTTTCTTCCCTGTCTAAGAGGACATCATGTGCTCATACGCTATGATGATGACTGCAGTAGTATATGTCAATCACCAAGGTGGCATGCGCTCCCTCCAGCTCCATGGTCTACCCAACAGACTGTTGGTCTGGAGCAACCGTCACTTTCTGTGGTTACGCGTGACCCATGTTCCAGGTATTCTGAACACAGGTGTGAATCTGCTGTAGATCACTTCAGAGGCGTTTTCCCCCCTCGTTCTCATCTCTCCCACTCCAGCCAGAGTGAGAGCAGAGCTTCACACTGATCCTAATCACACGCAGGTGGCAGAAATCACCGTGGCTGACAGAGATTATCCCTCTCCTTTATATACAGCCATGCGCGCTCCCGCTACGCATGGACCTCCTGTCTCAGGTGAATGGGGAAATACATCCCAATACAGGAGGCCGGTAGCCCACTCGATTCTGGGGGTGAGCTCTGTGTAAGGTGAACACATCTCCCCTCATCTGCTATGGGTTTCAGTACTTCACATTGTTCCTGTACCCTGGCTATAGCTTTGGGCAGTGGAAAGTCTTTAGTACTGCTGTACTGATGTGCCAGACAACACCCTCCCCATTCACATTCACACACACCAACACACACTCTGCAACAACTTCCCACTGTTAGCGACAGATGGCCACATATAGAGTTCAATCATTGTAAGGTAATACAACACCTGCAGATCTAATGGGTGGCCCCCGGGGAGTCTGGTGCAATGTTTATTCCTTCCTGGGAATGTTCTCATTTGGCAATAATCACTGACCAGAATAGTTAAACCCTCACTTGTGGCTGTCTCGTTGAGATTCAGACAGAGTGCTTGTTGAGGCACTGTGGCGAGCAGAGGTGGGTAGAGTAGCCAAAAACTGTACTCAAGTAAAAGTAGTGTTACTTTAAAATAATAATGACTCAAGTAGAAGTAAAAGTAGTCATCCAAATAATTACTTGAGTAAGAGTAAGAAAGTATCTTGTGAAAAGACTACTCAAGTACTGAGTTACTTCATATAATCTGATTTAATGTTGAAATAAGCAGAGCAAGATGAACGTAAAAATCCAAATGTCCAAAATATAAAATTGTAAATGCTTGTCCAATAGAAATAAACAAAATATAAAATAGCCATGTGCAAATTCAAATATGGCCTAAATCATATCCCTTTAAATAAAACAATACACAGGAGGTTCGTCAGAAGAGGAGGATTTTCGCTTTCTGTTGTACTCTATTAAGTCTATATACCTCATCAGTTTGTTGGGGTGAACCCTCCGTTGACAGAAAAAATATCAATGAGGCTACAGGGGATTTATCCATTAAAATAGACTCATCATCACAACAAAGAGGAGCCTGCTCAAATTCAAACAGAAACTTCATATGTGGAAAACATAATGCTTTGTCGCACCATTATTGTACCTTATGATGCACTTATCCACAGTATTCCAAAGTCCCATAATGCCTTGCGCGGAATATGTGCAGAACTTCCGGTTTAGCGTAAACAAACTTTATGTATGCTATGCAATGCTATGCAATGTTCCAGTGCTCACGTCATGACTGTTGCATGCTTCACAAAAACTATTACACTACTAACTAACGCTTACATTACAGTGTGAAATATCCACATTAATACCAGTAACCTATTTAAACACACTCAATTTCAAAAATAACGTATATAACCGAAGTATTTTGAACAATAATAGCCTACTTACATAGCAATGATGAAATCTTATCTGTGTTCAGTAGATGGAGACAAAACAAGTGTAACAAAACTTAATATAATAAAAATAGTTAATCTAATAACTTTGTCCTTCATGTAATAACTTTGTCCTCTTTACTGTAATAAATGCTGGTTAACCTGTTTGACCTTTACCAGTCTGGCTTTTGATCCGAGCACTCAACAGAGACTGCCCTCCTGGCTGTGAGGGAGGCACTTGGTACACTACTAACTAACGCTTACATTACAGTGTGAAATATCCACATTAATACCAGTAACCTATTTAAACATACTCAATTTCAAAAATAACGTATATACACGAAGTATTTTGAACAATAATAGCCTACTTACATAGCAATGATGAAATCTTATCTGTGTTCAGTAGATGGAGACAGAGACAGTAAATCAACAATACAGTTCAATCCGCTTCTGTTTTGCTCCAGAAAACGATGTCAGCTAGGTCTATCAGCAAACATGCAGCTTAGCTATGCCCAGAAGTCCTCAATAATAATAGTATTTCCCAAGAAATTACGAATAATAGTTGACCACGTTTCGTGAGTGAATGCATAAGTGAATGCGATGATGAGAAAAATTTCGGTTACGCTGACCTAAAAAACGCTATTCCAAAAGCAAAATTAGACATGTTATAGCCTACATCGTTAGAAAGCTTATACTCTCACCTACTGAATAAATGAATTGTCAATCAAGCCAGACTGTACTAAAAAGGGAGACAACGCCGTAAACAAGGAGTGTGGTATTAGGCACAGCTATTTTGGAAGGTACCGAGGCAAATGCGCGTATATTTCACAAACGGATTGTCCAAGACAATAAATGACCACTCAGTCAAATATTTAGCTATCCACAGCCAAAACTAACCTACAACTTACCGCCACATATTTTCTCAAGTTCAAAGTTGAGTTCTTGTAGGCTGAAATGTCCACATTTCTAGGCAGACAAAGAAGGCAGCGCATAATGTAACTACTGTTTTTGGTAGTCTATAAGTAAAACATAGTTTGAACTTGAGGCCAGGGGTGTTCTGCCTCCTACGAATCACCCGCCGTAGTTTCAGCCGTTGTTGTCGCCCACTCATCCTTCTGTGTGCCGTGACTGGCTACGTTTGATTGGTGAAACGGAGTCATGTGGGGCTATGACAGAGCCAAAGCAAAGACCAGTCAGCCTCTTTGGCTGAAGTCTCTCTGAGAGAATGAAACAAACAGAACGTGCATTGAATAAAAAATGGGTAAAAAATAAAAGTAACGAGCGGAATGTAGCCGAATATAACGGAGTAAAAGTAACATTTTTTCTTCGCAAATATACTCGAGTAAAAGTGGAAAGTATGTTGCATTAAAACTACTCTTACAAGTACAATTTATTCAAAAAGTTACTTAAGTAAATGTAACGGAGTAAATATAACGCGTTACTACCCCTCTGGTGGCGAGTCTCCCTTTGTGCATCGTAATAAAACCTTTTCAACTGGAAAGTGGTCATCAGTGTGTTACATCACTGGTCCCAACATGGTTCCACAAAAGGAGAAGATTCCCAACAGATTTCATTCCAAGACCTGACAGCGTCTCAACTAACAAAATATAACATCATAACGTAACATAACATATGCTGAGAACAGGCCATTCAGCCCAACAGTGCTTGCCAATTTTCAAACTAAATTGTACCTAGTGCTCTGATTACCTACAGACTAGACAGCATCTAACACTGTATCAAGCCTAGTCTTAAAAAAACCCGAGTTTCTGCCCCTACTACATGACCTGGCAGGCCATTCCACACAGTGACTGAAATTTAGCTAATTTCTATTTATGGCCCCTCGTTCTACATACAGAACTCAAGGAGTTTGTCTGTACGCTCTAGGAGATCTCCTACCTGCTGAGACGGAGACACCAAGACCGCAACTTAAAAACGCTTTAAGTGGCTCCAGACAACTAGCAGCAGAAACTGGGGAGCCACTTTAAACTAGAAAAATAAGGCACTTTAACTAACATTAAGTGTTTAATTAAGAATGACAAGGTGCAGAATGAATTGGGTGAAATGAACTAACTTAACTTTTACTAAATAGCAATTACTAAATAGCAATAACTGAAGGAACCCATGTACTAGGTAATATTTTATTCATATATCTCAGGGCAAAATAAAACCAGAATTCATCCAGAACCAGGTTATAATAAACTACTGCTAACATTAGCACATAACAATAAAGGCAAACTATCTAACAACAGTTAAATTTTGCTCCTGGGAAAGCAAACAACCAAAAAACCTCCCGTCGGCAAGACGGTGGCCAAATTAGGTAACGACTAGTTTGCTAGCTGAGTGCTTAACGGAGGAAAAAAAGGGGAAAATTCCCTCCCTGTCCCCTGATGGCAACAAAGACTTTCACATTAGGAGCAAAACAATCTTACTTTACTTTTAATATGGGTTTTAAAAACTAAAATGAAATAACAAATACACAATTCAAAGCACAATACAATCCTGTAACAAACTTTTCCAAACTCCACAAGACTCCTTCCTCTCTCTCTGCCACAAACAGGAAGTGCATGTCAGGCTCAAGCAATCGAGCCACAGCTGTGAGCATAGGGCAATCTGGGAGTTGTTGTTTGTGTTTGTTTGTGATTACGCTCTCTCTCGCTACCCCAATAAAACGTTAGAGATATCTGGAATTTCCAAATCTCCCCTTGTCCAGCTCTTCTGTCCCTATCAGGGTAGTCACGGTGTGTGACACCGGAGTTGAACCCAGAACCTTCTTGCTGTGAGGTCACAGTGCTACCAAATGCACCACCGTGCCACCCTCAGACAAGTATTTTCAGTCAATGCCCTTGTTAAAATGTTCAGCACTCTCAATACTGAACACAAGTGGTATTGCGTGCAAGAACCTCTCCCTTAACCTACATATAAAATGTATTTTACATGACTTCATTTAACAATTATTACTGAAAATTGGGAGGCAGGCTCATTTGACACAAGGACTGGTCTATCTAAAAGCTGACAGTGTACTTATTACATTAAAGTGACCTTATGTTATTGAAAGCAGGGCTAAATATTCATGAATTATTACCAAACTATTCATGAATTTAGTCCCTTTCTAACAAGACCAAACAGGAGTAGCCTATAATAGGTAGTATAAGAGGTAATTCTGTTCAGCTATTGCATACCTATAAAAAGCATGGAAGTTTACTTCTTCTTCTTCTAACATAGACATAAAGATTTTCCAATCAATGATTTCAATTAAATGCCACAAATTGCATTGAAACTTAAGATCAAGCAGAACCGGATGATATTTCACGCATTGCATAGCTATGTCATGGTGCTGCATTAACAAAGTCACAGACTGGTAAACCTCCGGTTGAAGGATTGAATCCCGCCTCGCCCTCAGGCAGATAATTTCCTCTTTAACACTAACGTTTTCTTACGCTTATATTTGCTTTACCAAAACTCACTCACGGCCACCCATATGCATTTCATCACGGCAAATGTACTCCTTTTATTAAAAAGTTACACCAGTTCACCACTGTGCCATTTCTACTAACTATATTTCTTCACTTGGCTACCGTACAAAACCTTCTTATCAGCAAACGCCATGTTTCTACATTCATGTTACCTCGCCCTGTTCTCTATTTAGCCACATACAAACAATAACTACGTATGTACGTTCTGCAACCCCCCATTAAAACATTACATTTAAAATCATGACTCACTCATAATTATAACTACTAGTACTGAACATGAGAAAAGCACATCAGTGCAATAGATTTCACGCGTTACTTAACTCTCCACTTTAACGGCTAATGCTTTATAGCGACTGTTATATATACCGTTCGAAAAGGAAACTAAGCTCGCTCGTGGTCACTCCATTTACTTCGCACTATACTCTGTGATCATGTCAACCTTCACCTACATGCCCATTCTGTTAAACACATATTGTTTCAACTACGCAATTTCATAATTTCATCCTAATTTCTCTCACACTGTTGTCATTTTCTCATATGCAAAGCCTGCTGGGACATATGCGTCTGCTCCTATTCTCCACTATCATGTTTTCCGGTTCTAGCTTAGCAAAACAGCGAAGAGGATTCCCACCTGCAGATAAGCCTATCAAAATGCCTTATAAACCTTACAAACACTAAAAGTGCATCTCCACGAAATAACAGACAACGGAGCAGGACAGAAGGGTACACAAGTTGCAACCTAGGGAGTTCTAATTCTACGGGCTTGCTGATTCTTTTGTCAATCAAGGCTCGTTGGATGGCCGTCAAATCCGTGAGTACATACACTGGCCATATTTCACCTGCGTTTCTGATGCGTTTACACTTATACGCCACCGCACCCTTTGTCACAGCCACTGTTTTACATATATAGCAAACCGAAACTGCTAAACCGTACACGCTCATCAACCGTACAAATTTACACAAGGATAGCCATAATCCACAACCGTTACTTACAGGGTCAACTCGCATTTCCCCCTCTCATAATAAAACGCTTTGCAAAAAGAAATGATATCTCATAAAAAACACGTTTTCAACGTACAAAAATGCCAAGTTACTCACACATACAAGACATACACCGTCTATAACTCATTCATTCAGACTGCCAAAATCCAGGCCTGCCATTAAAAGTATTGATATCCAAATGACGCCAAGTTACGGTACTACAAACAATATAGGCTATCTTGCCTCACCGAAATTAAATAAGGGCCAAGTGATTTGAAAGAAGTGAGGAAATATTGGGTAGCATTGCTTTGGAATACATCTTATTTAATTTCGGTGAGGCAAGATAGCCTATATTGTTTGTAGCACCGTAACTTGGCGTCATTTTGATATCAATACTTTTAATGGCAGGCCTGGATTTTGGCAGTCTGAATGAATGAGTTATAGACGGTGTATGTCTTGTATGTGTGAGTAACTTGGCATTTTTGTACGTTGAAAATGTGTTTTTTATGAGATAAGATCTACTTTGATGACAGTGGTCCTGACAGAAACTGATTGATTTCACATTTGAATGCAGGGCAATTGCTTATTTAAGGTAAAAAGCAAACAAACCAGAGTCACATGAACAAGTGTAACAAAACTTAATATAATAAAAATAGTTAATCTAATAACTTTGTCCTTCATGTAATAACTTTGTCCTCTTTACTGTAATAAATGCTGGTTAACCTGTTTGACCTTTACCAGTCTGGCTTTTGATCCTGGCTGTGACGGAGGCACTTGCCACTGCCTGATCCTACTAGAACTGTCTGAAGCATTCGACACGGTTGACCACAAACTACTCATCTCCACCTTGGCTGAGATAGCCATTTCTGGAACTGCCCTGTCTTAGTTTGCTTCCTATCTTTCAGATAGGTCCTACCAGGTCACCTGGATGGGGTTTGTCTCTGCACCTCATCCCCTTTTCACAGGAGGCCCACAGGGATCTGTACTGGGGCCTCTGCTGTTCTCCGTTTACACCAAATCTCTTGGTTCGGTCATTAATTTGGCTTCTCTTATCACTGCTATGCTGATGATACACAAATCTTCTCTTTCCCTCCCTCTTCCATTACGGTTAATGAGTGAATATCTTCCAACCTGGCTGACATCTCAACTTGGTTGGCCAGCCATCACCTGAAGCTCATCCTCAAAAAGACTGAGCTGCTGTTCATCCATCACAAGACCTCCCTACTGCGGGAGCTTTAATCACTGCTGGCGGCACCACAGTGACTGCCTCTCACTCCGCAAAGAGCCTGGGGGTGGTCCTGGATGACCAGCAGGACCTCAAGGAGCACGTCAAGGCAACATCATAGTCCTGCAAATTTCTCCTGTATAACATCAGGATGATTTGACCATACCTGACTATGCACTCCACCCAGCTACTTGTCCAGGCTATGGTGACCTCACGTCTTGATTACTGCAACTCCCTCCTTGCAAGCCCAGCAGCTTATGCCATACAGCCACTATAGATGATTCAGAATGCTGTTTATCTTCAACCATCCTATGTTCTCTCACATCACTCCCCTGCTGAGGTCACTCCACTGGCTACCGATCGCCGCCAGGATCAGGTTCAAAGTCCTGACCCTTGCCTGCACTGCAGCCAAAAGAACAGCTCCTGTCTACCTATAGGACACGATTCAATCCTACACGGCAGCTTGACCACTCCACTCTGCGGCAGCAGGGTGACCTGCACTCCCTCGGGGTGAATGGTTCTCCCTACCACAGATCCTCTCCAAACTAGCTCCCCAGTATTGGAATGAACTCCCTGTTCCTCTACGAACCATTCAGTCATTGCCCATCTTCTGCTGTAGTCTGAAAACGCACCTCTTCAGTCTGTACCTGGACTAACTATCACTACTCATTACATCACATTACATTACAGGCATTTAGCAGACGCATTTATCCAGATCGACTTACACATAGCATTTTACATTGTATCCATTTATACAGCTGGATATGTACTGAAGCAATTCAGGTTAAGTACCTTGCTCAAGGGTACAACAGCAGTGTCCTACTCAGGAATCTAACCTGCAACCTTTCGATTACAAGCCCAGTTCCTTACCCACTGTGCTACACTGCCACCACTCCCAGGGCACTCTCTGCAGGGCACTCCCAATCTAGGATCACTTATCACTTGTACCCTTCTACCTTATTCCTGTAGCACAGTGTTACTCATTATGCGGCTTGTGAGACTTTGTTTTGTGGCTCATATAGATCCACTGATAACAATAAGAATATAGCTATGACTTACATCTGTAAGTTCCGTGTACGTCCTGTTTTAGCCCATTGAAATGAATTATCCAGCAGATGGCAGCATACTGAAGATACGTCAAAGAACATAGGCTACGTAACAGCGAGGGATCATGGGTAGTCCTATAGCCTATGTATGTAGCTTTGCATTTGAGAATGGTTTTGCAAGTTTAGCACGTAAGCCTAAATTAGATATTCCATAATGCTGTTTGATATAAGGTTATATCAAATTTTGTCTCGGCCTCTGCCCACTCAAAATGGACAGATTTACAACTAGAAAAAAGCAGAACAAGAAAAGTGATTCTTCATAAGCTGACGGTGACGGAGTTAGAAACAGACCGGAGGAGAATGAGCAACGTGAGGAAAGAACGGGGGAAAATGCAGATCAGTTTGGCCCAGAAGCCCAAGACACCGATGCTGCACCAGCAAAGAAAAAGGTTTGGCCAATTCAGGACGAACACCAAAAATTTCAGGATACATGGACTGATGAGTTTTTCTTTGTGCAATACGAATCCACTCAATTCTGCCTAATTTGCCAGAAGACTAGTGCCAATTGTAAACGGTCTAACCTTGAACGCCACTTTAGTGCTTTTCATGCCAAGTACAACATGTTGTACCCGCCAGGTAGCAACCTGAGGACTAATAAAAGTAAACAGTTGACACAGACTCTGACTGAGTAGCAAAAAATGATGGCGAGATCAGTCTTTGTTGCCGAGAAATCGACTGAGGCCACTTAGGAGACCGCATGGATATTAGCTAGGCATAAAAAGGCTTTCACGGATGCTGAAATTGTTAAACAATGCTTTTTGACCTCAGCAGAGATAATGTACTGTGCATAATAATAATAATAATAATAATAATAATAATAATAATAATAATAATAAAGCAAATACATGCACTGCAGCTTTCAGATTCGACATTAATGAGGAGGATCAAGTTTATTGGGAAAGATATCTAGGAACAGCGAATTGCAGATCTTGCAGCGACACCATGTTACAGCATTGCACTTGATGAGAGCATGGATATAAGCGACATGGCGCAATTGTGTGTGTGGGTTCGCTTTATTCAAAAGAACAAATTTCGGGAGGAGCTGTTATATCTGTTACCACTTCATGGACAGACCAGAGTGGAGGACAATTTTCAAGCACTGATGAACTTTCTTGCAGAGAAACAAATCGACTGGTCGAAATTTGTGCTGGTGTGCACCGACGGAGCTCCAAGCATGAGAGAGAAGGAGAGAAGGGACTTATCGGACTGATGGAAGACAGCATTCCCAAGTTTGTCTCCTTTTCATTGTATAATTCATCCGGAGGCACTGGTGTCAAAACTTAAAAACCAAGAGCTAAAAAATGTGATGCAGCTCGTTGTGCGAGTCGTCAATATTAACGAGGCCAGGGCATTTAATAACTGGGAATTCCGTGCACTTCTGGAGGAATACGAGGCAGAGTATGGGGATCTGGTGATGCACAACAAACTGAGAAGGCTATCGCGTGGAACGATTCTGTACTCAACTTCCTCACATCCCTGATTTTCTTGCAAGCAAGGGGAGGGCTGAGCCAAAGCTCGAGGGCCCACACTGGATATTACAGCTGACACTCCTCACTGACATCACGTCCCAGCCGAATTCCCTTAACCTCCAACTCCAAGGAAAAGGGAAGCACCCAGGTAACATGCTAAGAGCAGTCACTGCTTTCCAGCACAAGATCACCACTCTCTTCATACCCGACAGAGAACTTCTTCACTTTCCCAATCTAAGAGTCTGCACAACTGATAACCCTGATCTACTGCAACATTTTGACTATGATGAATTTGTAGGCATATGGGAGAAAATAAGAAATCAATTTGAAAGGAGATTTCAAGATGTTGTGGGGTATAGGGAGCTTTTCAATTTCATTGAGAACCATTTTAATGTGCCATTGTCAAGCCTTACACCTGCTCTGAAAAACCTTTGTCCAGACCTTGCTGTAATACAGAGTGCGATTCTTGAGCTGCTGGTCAACGATGTACTGAAAACTGAGCTCAGATCAGGCGTTGCTCATTTCTGGAGCATGGTCCCAGCCTCAGATTGTCCACATTTAAAGCTCTGTGTGCAGAAGGTAATGAGCTTTTTTGTGAGCACTTACTCATGTGAGGCAACATTTTCTATAATGAGCATTGTCAAAAGAAAAGATAGAAGTAGGCTTACAGATGTGCATCTTGATTGTTTGACTAGGATTGCAACTACTAACTAGTAGAGTAGACTAACTAGAAAGTCAAGGGACAGCTAAAACACATGGGAGCCTCAACATATTGATACAAATATAACAGAGAAAAAGAAGTTTTTAATCTCTATTTTTTTAAACATACACAAAGATGGTAAATATCTTGAGAGTGATGATAAAAAAAAAACATCTGAGTTATATCTGCAATCTCTGTGGCTCTTTGAGTAATGGTCTTACTCATAAGTGGCTCTCCTAAGAAAATTAGTGAGTACCACTGAACCACGGCATCAACTGGAATTACACTGCATCGCCATCTAGTGGCTGTATGAGAACAGCACAACTGATTACTGCCACTAACTTTTAGACGCCAGATTTTTTAAAACATGGTATCTTCTGAAAATTCCACACATTGCACCTATGTTCTGCATGTCTTTACGCTATAATCCATCCATTCATTTTATTCTCGCACGCTTTTGCGAATATAACAGGCTAATTATTGCGTTGCATTTAATTATTATTCTAACAATGATAATAATAATGATAATAAAAGCCTGATATATTAAGTCATGTTTTTCTTTTAAAACCCCTTATCAACATGTTTGGTAGACATTGTGGAGTAATATAAACTGCACAAAAAATGTAATAAGTCGGGGCATTTGAAAGAATTAGAATACTTATCAAAGAAATACTCCTGTAAATGATGTTATCCTTTAGATGATAGGAGCTAGAGCCAGAACATTGATCTCTGAATCAGGCTATTCCACACAGCATGCCTGCTTACAGTGGTATAATATCCAGACTATTACTTGGGACTGGAACCACAGAAAAGTGACTAAACTAAATGATGTAACACTGCATCTAAACAGCAGCTCACATGTTGTTCAGATGGACACTCTCCCACCAAGATGTACACACATACCCTGCCGGCCAATAGTTAATGCCCGGCTTTACCAGTAGAATAAAATACCATTTTATTCACAATCCTTTCAGAAACACCACAATCCTGCAGCACACACAGGTGTGTGATGAAGGAGTAAAACTCACCTTCATCAAAAGGTCAGTGTGTGAAAGAGAGTGGGGTAAATGTATGGATTTCATTAGAGTTCATAGCAGGTAGTGAATAATGGAGATGGATGTAGACTGCAATGTGTGACATACCTGAAACATTTTACTATACAGGCGGTCAATCTTTTACCATGTCAATCAGACACTCAGCATCCAGTCATCACCTGTGACCTGATACTACAGACTCCACTGAAACCTTACATTCTGCTCAGGAACTACAAACCTGCCAACCCTCAAAAGGTTTTATCCTGCTTTTATTTGCTTGTTGTGATAGAGGAGTAAGGTATATATGGGCAAAGAAAGAATGCTGGTGGACAGAGGAGTAAACTGAGAGAGAAAGAGGGTTTTAATATTTCACTGAATAGAACCATAATCACAAATACCATTTAGTTAAGATCACACAATACACAGCACTACTACTACTCACCCCAGTCTCTGTAGTTTACAGTTTGGACTCCTCAGTCCAGCACAGAGCAGTTCCACTCCTGAATCTCCCAGGTTATTGTAGCTGAGGTCCAGATCACTCAGGGGTGAGTTTGATGACTGGAGAGCTGAGGCCATAATATTACAGCACTTCTCTGTCAGGTCACAGCTGTTCAGTCTGCAAAGAAGAGTTAATATCGTATTATTATATTAGCTATACACGGAGCATGTATCTAATATGGGAAATGTGCCAATGACAGTGTTCAGCGATGAAGAGTGAAACTGAGTATTTTAAGGTATATGATGCTCTGAGGAAGATGTCTGTGCTACACTCTCCAACTGCAGTATTTTGGACCTGAAAATTAAACATCCTGCTGGACTGAACTCTGACAGTTTTACAGATGTAATTCTGACCCAAATGTTTTCTTATACTGTATGTTCTCTGAATTGGGGCAATGGGCTCATCTACCTATTCTATGATCTTTTCTCTGGGCTTAACCCTCCCATCCCATACTAGATGTGCAGCTGCCATCTTTCAGAGTGGAGAGCGAGTTCGTTTTCAGTGCTGTAGGATGTTTGGTCACCACCAAAAGTAAAAGGCAACACACATTTTTCAGAGTGGACAGTGACTTTGATTAGTTCCTTTTGGTTTTCTGTGACAAACTTCCCACAGCACTGCAAACTAACACACAGCTAAAGGCAGATTCACTGTAGAAACAGGAAGTAATGCACATGCTCATATATATGTATTGTGGTGAGGGCCTCTGGAGCCCCGCACTTCCCTGCCATCAGCCACCACTCAGCTCCGGAGGGACAGGGCTGAGTTTCAGCACCTCCACTCCACACTCAGACCTGGACAGCGCCGGAGGGACAGGGCTGAGTTTCAGCACCTCCACTCCACACTCAGACCTGGACAGCGCCAGAGGGACAGGGCTGAGTTTCAGCACCTCCACTACACAATCAGACCTGGACAGCGCCAGAGGGACAGGGCTGAGTTTCAGCACCTCCACTCCACACTCAGGCCTGGACAACGCCGGAGGGACAGGGCTGAGTTTCAGCACCTCCACTCCACACTCAGACCTGGACCTGAGATACAATCAGGCCACCGGCAGCATACCAGTGCTTTATCCACACCACTTTCCCCTTTGCCTGAGTAGCTGCTGGCCCTATATAGGCCTCATGGTCTCACTCCAGGGGTGTGCTGGCTTTCCCCTCATTGAGTGCCTAACAGAGTCTCTGATTCTCGTTTTTTTTTTTTTGTGGCAGACTCGGACGTGCCCCTCCTCGTGGCCTGAACTTTGGACCCGCCTGCACTTCCCTAGCACTTTTGCTTCCCCCAACATTTGAGTAGCCTGATCTCGTCTTGAGTTTCACTTTTCCCGTCTTCATTCACTGTGATACCGCTGTCACAATAAAAGCCCTCCACAGGCATATTGCCAGCACTGTCTGCCTCGTCTGTGCCTCATTCCCACAGCATACAGTATGGATGTGATAAAAGTTTATTAAAGGAGATGAAAGATATGGAATTGAAGGTATCTGTAAGTGGGTGGAAAATCACCACCTGTACCTGTGCAACATGCTATATAAATGCTCTGCCCGTTTGCAAATGTCGCACACAATGCAAATCATGCAAACTATGCAGACTGCACAGAAGTACAAAACAGTCCTTAGAAGGACCATGACCGTAAACCCTTGCAGGAGTAGGCTACATGTAACATATACAGGAATGATATATCCAATGATTAGGGCACACCAGTAGTACAAAGTCCCTTATTTACTGTCAGTCTAATTATCATGCAGTGCCCCCAACCCTGTAGAAGGGGGGGGGGGGGGTGTTCTGCTGGGGATGGCGGTGGGTACTATGGTTTTGGCCAGGTCAGACTCTATTTTGTAAAATGTAAACTAGTGTGGATTGTGGGAGATGTTCTCTGGATAGCATTTAAGGGAAGCTCAATCAATTTAGCCTAATTCATTATCCAATGTCCTTTCAAAAAAAGCATTTTTGGCATGCATCACAATTTCTTTGTGTTCCTTTCTTTATCTTACAATATCTTCAGGTGCATGTCCATTCCTCTCTTATAGAATAGTGTCCAGTCCATCTTGCCATGTCTTGTAAATAAAATGATTGCCTCTTAACACTGTTAAAGCTTTCTATTCATGGTTATTGGCAACTCTCATATTTTGTCATATGATAAAGTACTCTTTCTCTTACAGCGCATCCAAAGTACGTGGCTTACTTACACACTGACTGAAGTGTGCACCTCTGGTCAAATAAATCACTGCATTGGTGCCATAAATAAACTCCTCTTTCATCATCTTGTGTTTGAAAGCCAACTCTAGGGAATGACATCCGGTCCAGACCTCCATAGAAGCATCCAGTTGCACCAAGTGTGGCTCTGACAGACAGTAGCGTGTCCAATGCGAAAGGAGGCTACCGCCCTCCAGGAAAAGCATATAGGACCCTGCAGGGCTACTATAGCCCAGGGTACAGACTCCAGTTCAGAGTGAACCCCTCCCCCCATTTCAACAGAGTCATTTACTCTCAAACACGAGAGAGCACTCCCATGTTTAAGAGGAATAAATTCCTTCCGTCTTACAAAAAGGGGGAAATACGTGTGGTTCCCAGAGATCAACCTCAACATAGTTTCTATTTTCATTATTTCCATCTTCCAACGAAGGATGGTTCTCAACTTCCTATCTTGGATCTCAGTGTTAAACAAACATTTGAGGCAATATCATTTCAAAATGTTAACATACAGCACTCTTTCACATTCAAAACTGATCTAAAAACTCAGACATGAATTAGAATAAACTAGAACAAAAGAAAACCCAAACCCGGTTTACCAAAGAAAAAGGATCTTCACAAACACCAAAACCACAAAGCAAACCACAGGCTACACAAAAGAAACCCCAAAGAAGATCTCAAAGAAAAGAACTCTATGCAACCCACAAAACACAAACACACAGCCAACTACAAACCACCCAAAAGAAACCCGAAAGAAAGATCTCCCCTGCCTCATACTGATGGCCTTGTGTTGGCTCACAGGCAGGTGGAGGCAATCAGGTAATTAGGCAATCAGGCAACTACCTCCACCTGCACTACCCAGGCAAGCAGAGGCAGGGACGTAACACCCCCACCCATAAGACAAAAAAAGACAAAAAAACTGTAAGGTACATTGGTCTTTTTTTTTTCCAATTTACTCTACAAAACTACAAGAAAAACAAAAAAAAACAAAACAAATGTCCACAAATTTTCCAGGGAAGTGTGTGTCTGCGCACTGTGTCCTCGCCGCTGCAGAGAAGTGTGTCTCTGCGCGCATCGTCCTCGCCGCCGCAGGGAAGTGTGTGTCTGCGCGCGTCGTCCTCGCCGCCGCAGGGAAGTGTGTGTCTGCGCGCGTCCTCGCCGCCGCAGGGAAGTGTGTGTCTGCGCACGGCGTCCTCGCCGCCGCAGGGAAGTGTGTGTCTGCGCGCGTCCACGCCGCCGCAGGGAAGTGTGTGTCTGCGCACGCCGTCCTCGCTGCCACAGGGAAGTGTGTGTCTGCGCGCGTCCTCGCCGCCGCAGGGAAGTGTGTGTCTGCGCACGCCGTCCTCGCTGCCGCAGGGAAGTGTGTGTCTGCGCACGGCGTCCTCGCCGCCGCAGGGAAGTGTGTCTGCGCGCGGCGTCCTTGCCGCCGCAGGGAAGTCTGTATCTGCGCACGCTGTCCTTGCCGCCGCAGGGAAGTGTGTGTCTGCGCGCGGCGTCCTCTGCCGCAGGGAAGTGTGTGTCTGCGCACGGCATCCTCGCTGCCACAGGGAAGTGTGTGAGTGTCTGCAGGGATGGCAGATCCCGGACGAGCCCCCATTTTGTTACGGCCGGCTCGAAAAAGCCGCAACAACCAGTCCAATGTACCAAAAAAAATAAATCCAAAAACTGATCTAAAAACTCAGACATTTATTAGAATAAATAAACTAAAACTAAAACTAAAACAAAAGAAAACCCACAAAGTTTACCAAACAAAAAGGATCTTCACAAACACCAAAACCACAAAGCAAACCACAAGCTACACAAAAGAAACCCCAAAGAAGATCTCAAAGAAATGAACCTTATGCAACCCACAAAACACAAACACACAGCCAACTACAAACCACCCAAAAGAAACCCGAAAGAAAGATCTCCCCTGCCTCATACTGCTGGGCTTATGTTGGCTCACAGGCAGGTGGAGTCAATCAGGCAATTAGGTAATTAAGCAACTACCTCCACCTGCACTACCCAGGCAAGCAGAGGCAGGGGATGTAACAAATTCTCACCATAATGAAGAAAAACCCCCAAACACCTGTTCTACAAATCAGAAACACTCTCCATAATATAGGTATGGATGTGTCAGTACCTCCTGTCTGCAGAAGACTTCACAAACAGAATGACAGAAGCTACACTGCAAGATGCAAACCACAAGTTATCATTAGCATAACACAAATCTGCCTACAATCAACACACCATCTCAATACATAAAACCCTTATTGATCATCTTAACGATCACCAAAAAAACTATCCTCCTAAATTGAAAATCTAGGAATTCATTAAGTATCACACAACGGCAAAACTTTCTCACTGAACACATATCAATGGAACAAAAATAACTGCCTCACTTAAAAATCTAAGTGACTTCACCACTGTTATATGTAAACATTGTAATTGTATAAATAAAGGTGTCCTCCATCAAGTGGGGGAGTTGGTGGGCCAATTGAAAAATAATAAATAAATGAATAATTAATTAACACTGAACACTGTGTTATAACAGTGAAGACATATTATAGCACCCATGCAGCCAACAATTCACATCAACTTTTAGCACTAAAAAGCTAAACTGTCATCACCATGAATGAGTGTTTACAGCAGGTAAGCCTGCACTGAGGAACTTGAATCTTTTACCAGAAGGTAGAAGTAGGAATTTAGGGTAAAAGATGTGAGTGGGGTCTGATACTATTTTCAGTGCCTGTCTGATAACAGACTCCTCATATATCGTCAGAAGAGATGGGTGTTCCTCAACCCCCATAATATTCATAGCAGTCTGCACCAGATGAACCATCAGACAGTTCATTAGTACGGTCAAGTTATCAAACCATTGGTTCACCTGTGCCACTGTGGCTCTTTCACCTTTGCAATCACGCCTGTATTGTAATAATCTGGGAATTAAGCAACATACCAATTAAAACAGACTGAAAAAAATGATAGACTTATTTTTCTTGAATTATATATAATAATAAAAAATAATCCACCATCTGTATGTCCTTTATTTGGCAGATGCTTTTATCCAAAGCGATGTACAAAAGTGCATTTCATGGTCGTGGACAACTACAAAACACACGTTCAATAATATACAATACTCATTTCGCACAGCTGTTTCTAGCTAAGAACACAGTTTATTTCACACAGTGAACACTATTCTGACATAACTTATGCCAAGCCAAACAATATTTGAAGTGGATAATTGCACTTCAAACCTTCTATGTAATCCAATGGAAGCCAATTGAAAAAAGTGAAATTTTGTACTGGAATTTCTCCTCAAAATTAAATAGTTCAGAGAGGGATTATTTGAAATTTAAAGCGGTGAGGACCTAATCTGGGAAGGAACTGGACCTGTCGTTGAGGACCGGACCAAACTAGACATTCTGATTTGGGTCCGGGTCTGGGTCTGATACCGGAACGAGTTTCAGACTAGTCACCGCAGCTCTACGTGTCCTCCTACCCCTAAAGCCTTTGTATTGCAATGACAAACTTAGCCTGAGTAATAAATAGACCTACAGAATTAAAAGAAATTGGCTTAAACTAGCTGGTCAGCCCACTTACATCTGAGAAACGCTATAAGCTATGGGTAGCCAACTCTCTTATTTGCATGGTGCAAAAAAACCGTAAACGAAAGAGGCCATCAGTATATGATTTCCCAAAGAAGATCACACATCGCAGAGTGGGCTTGCCAGATTTTCCTCTAAATGTATGTAGGGGATTTAAACATTCATGGGTGAAGTTTTACAGAAAAGGCGCATGGGAGTCAATGATAGATAGGGGGATTTTAAATGAGATATGGGGGAACATATGTGAGGAATTTGAATGGGAGTTGATTGAAGATTTTGAGGACTGTTTTTTAGGAGTATTTGATTCAGGCATCTGGCAACACTGAAGCAAGTTGTGAACTAGGTTCAGTCTCAACTCAAGCAAAGAAACCGCAGTCATTTCCTTTATTCAAACATATGTTAGGCTTTAAGAACTCATCACCACTTTGTTGATAATTCGAGAGGTCAACATTGTTTTGACATTGGTGCAGCTAGCCTGATGAACAGTGTATGATGCAGGAAACTGACACAATGCAGTTAGTCAACACAATTCCAAATATAGCCAAGACAAATAAGATCAACACTCCCGCTGCAGTTATGCAAGGCACGGCATTCAGTAGAATTACAGGTCATAAAATTAGGACAGGCACTGACTAAGATAAAGAGTGCAAAACCTTTCAGCAAGGTGAGGATTATCTGAACAATGTTTAATTTTCTGAACCCTTGTTTGGCATCCGGCACTCTGAATACCGAACACAGTGCATCAACAGCTAAAACACCTCACTTATCCAACATGTAAAATACATTTACTTGATTTAATTTGGTAATTATTAGCAAATATATCAAATCTAAAGCCAAGGTTCAATTACCCTGAAACAATTAACAAAGGTTATAGACATGGACAGTCACACGAGGAATGATTGAAAGAAGATACCAAACCACAGTGTGTTTGTCCCAAGGTAATCTAAGGATGTGCCAAGACCAAAATGTAAAAACAAAAAGTCAGCAGAATATTTAAAAAAACCAGAGATGACATGTAGACACCAGACCTAGATGCTAGAATGCTAACTACAAGAAAGGCACATATTTTATCTAGTGGGAGGAGAGGGGAGGGGACACCCCCTCTGACATACACACACACACACATACACACATACAGACCCACACACAGACACACACACACATGCAGACCCACATTCACACACACACACACACACACACACACACACACATGCAGACCCACACTCACTCACACACACACACACACACATGCAGACCCACACTCACACACACACACACACACACATACAGACCCATACTCACACACAGACACACACACACCGACACACACACACATACAGACCCACACTCACACACAGACACACATGCAGACCCACACTCACTCACAGACACACACACACATAGAGACCCACACTCAAACACAGACACACACACACACATACAGACACACACTCACTCACAGACACACACATGCAGGCCCACACTCACTCACAGACACACACACACACACACACAGACACACACACACACACATGCAGACCCACACTCACTCACAGACACATACATTCACACCTCCAATGACTACCCCCAAATTCGTCATCTGTCTTATCTCTAGGCTGTCCTGGCTGAGTGTTTTGAAGCTTCCTATGGCTCAGAACAGCCAAATGGTGAATTAGACAAACTAAAATGTAAAATCAAGATTTTGGCTAGCTGTTTTACAACTTGTTTGATCCACTAAATAACACTACAAATTCATAAGAAATTGTCCCACGCTGCAAATTAATGTGTTAAAAAAAAACAATCAGCCTATCGATTATATTGTTGTCATCAGCTATTTGCTAATTATTCAGTCGTCAACCTCGTGCCACTTATCTGTAAGCTAACCCCTAAATGCTAACTGAGTGAATTGCACAGAAATATGCCCATATTGGCTATACATTTTTAAATCGGCTAAATGTTTCGGAAAGTCCTGTGAATCGCATAATAACATAGGCCTGTGCTAGTTTCATGTAGGAATTCACATCCAAAGCACAGTAGGTGAAATTACTTTCACTAGGAACTAGAGTCTGAAGTTGGAATCAGTCACTGCATGACTCACTCGTTCACTAGGAACTGGAGTCAGTGAACAAGAGTCTGAAGTTGGAATCAGTCGCTGCATGACTCTCGTTCTCGTTTGTGGAAGTCCATCCATTATCTATACCCGCTTATCCTGGTCAGGGTCACAAGGCGAGAGGCAGGAATACACTCTGGACAGGTCGCCAAACTATCACAAGGCACAAACAACATTCACTCACCATTCACACACAATCGGAGTACCCGGAGGAAATCCACATGAACACGGGAGAACATGAAAACTTCACACAGAAAGGCCCAGGCCGGGATTCAAACCCAGGACCTTCTTGCTGTGAGGCGACAGTGCTACCAGCAGAATAAAATGTCATTTTATTCACAATCCTTTCAGAAACACCACAATCCTGCAACAAAACACGTGTGTAATGAAGGAGTAAAACTTGCCTTCAACAAAAGGTCAGTGTGTGAAAGACAGTGGGGTAAATGTATGGATGTCATTAGAGTTCATAGCAGGTAAATGGAGATGGATGAAGACTGCAATGTGTGACAGGCCTGAAACATTTTACTATGCAGGTCAATGTTTTACCATATCAATCAGACAGTCTGCATCCAGTTCTCACCGGTGACCTATTCCTACAGGGACAGGGATCGTTCGACATTAGTACTCTCTTTTATTGATCTATTATCCCTCATAGTTAGTTTCTTTTTTAAAAAGATTACTTTCAGAAGGTCCTGAACATGAATGGGAGTGAACCGGGAGCTGGACAACCAGGAGGAACGGCGATGCTGCTAACGGTTAACAGGGACAGCTAGTTGCTAGTATTCACGCTATCCAAATACAATGGGGTAAGCTCCACAAAATTACTTGTGAAATATCCCTTTAATTATCTTGGTACCTAATTCATTTCATTTGAGGATTGTGGGTATGCATCACAAGTTCTTTGTGTGTTCTTTTTCTTTATCTGCATAGTGATTTTGGTCCATGCCCTCTCTCCTCTTCATTTAACTGTTTTCATTACAAATGGCTAACTTAGCTGTTCACTCCCAGTACAGTTCATTGGTGCTGTTGACCAATATATAAAATATGTCCATTTCTTAAAAAACAAAGACTCTTTCAGGCAAGACTGATGAGGAATCATGTGTCATGTTAGCAGCCATTGTAGAGGCTGTGTTAGAAAAAACACAGACAATATTTTGAGACACAGCTCAAGGCTTGCCCGTTTGCAAGCCAAAGTTAAACTAGCCGAAACCACTGCATCCCTGCACCAGGCCAAACAGGATCAGCTCGAGGCTAAAATGGCGGAGCTGGAGGATAGGAGCAGATGGTGCAACCTTCACATTGTTAACCTACCAGAGAATTCCGAAGAATCCGACCCGGTTGGTTTTCTTACCAATTCCCTCAAAGAGTGATTCCCCTCTCTGGCTGACAGGACTATAGAAGTAATGAGGGCTCACCGTTTCTATGGCGGCTGATCAAAAACAGCAGACAGGCCTAGAACATTGATTATTAATCTGCTGGGGTACACGGATCGACAGCATATTTTGCAAGCCACCAGGAAATCACCAGTGAAGTTTAACGGGATAGTCATTAGTTTTTATCCAGACTTCAGCGATTACACAGCACATCGGCACAGAGCCTACTCTTCTCTGCTGGCAGTAACCTGTGATCGCGGTCTCCAGACTAGAGCCCAACCGATGCCAGATTTTTGGGTCCGATGCCGACCCCGATTTTGGAGAGTCCTAGCCCACCGATTACCAATGTTTTGACCGATATTTTGTCAAAAAGTGCAACATTTTCAAATAAATTTGAAAAACTTATATTTTTCAAAGTTTCTATATTTGAGAACATTTAACTTATAAGCAAACAAATAAATAAAAATAAACACACAAAGAACTTTTTGATAGATAAAAAAATGAAAAAGATGATATTAAATTAAATATATATATTAACACCATCTTCAAGTGGTGTGAATTCAAAATAACTCCACACGTTGCTTTTACTCCTTTCTTTTCCAACCATCTATAAAAAAAAATAATTTAAAAAAATCAGTTTTCCAGTTTCAAACATGTATTTTTATGAATATTATTATTATTGTTGTTGTTATTATTATTATTATTAATAATTTGTTATTATTATTTCTTAGTATCTATTCTCAGTAAGTTAAATGAATTATATTTTCTTATTTTATTCCTACTACATGATCTCAAAGAGGAAGACTTTATCTAGCGGAGCTAATGAGTGAATAAAGTGTAACATTAGATGAAACTAAATTGACTGGATGAAATACGTAACGTGAGGCTTGTCCATAAGAATTCGGTGGTGAAAAAACTACAAAGCGCTTTCGTGCAGGTTACCCGCGCTAAGTGTTGGTTGATTCACTTCTCCAACAGCAATCCTTCTCTCGTGTTATCACGACAAAGCTAGATAACATGGCTTAAAATGATCCACGTAAGAAGTGTTTTATCTGCGTTTTTACTGTCTGGTTAGCTTGCTACGATGACGCGTGACTAGATGACACACTCGCTTGCATTAACGCGTTGGCTATTGACACTGAGATAATGATATTAGCTACTAGGCTATATGATGCTATCATATAGCCTAGTAGCTAATATCATTATCTCAGATTTAAAAAAAACAAATGTGTGATGCATTCAATCACCATTTTATTCTGGCTTGTTATTTATTTGAGAATACAGCGATGTCCTCTGGAAATGTAGATCCTACGCTGCTTATGTGCGCACTGCCACTTCATAAAGGCTTGCTAGCCAGCTAGCTTGCTAAAGTGAACCAATTATGTTAGCTAGCTCGCTTGATAATGAGGATTGATAAACATAGTGGTCGTATAAACGCATTTAATTAAAAAACTTTCACTAAATATACATACCTTTATTGAGGCAATGGAATCTGTGCAGACAAGTCTTGCAGTGGAGAATACTGGATGAGTCACGAGTGGCAAACGTCTTATTAGAGAAGTAGCGCGTCAGCTGCTGCAGTTCACACTTGTATTAGAGCTCCCTCTACTGGATAATTCTAGTAAATAGCAACTACAACGTTCGAACAGACAAGTACAGATAAATAATCATTGTTTTTTTGTTTATTATACTTATTAAAATATCGGGACACATCGGCGGCATAACTGCCGATCCCGATGTCGTCAAAAAAGTCAAATAATGGCCGATATATAGGCCTGGCCGATATATCAGTCGGGCTCTAGATAACACCCCCCTTGGGCCTGAGGGCTCATTCAATGAGGGCCATGGCTGCATAGTGGGCCCTATTCATGGGGTCTCCTTACAGGATATTTATTCAGCCGCAGGCTGGGTTTCTCCAGATACTGTTGCTAGGTTCCACTGCCTGAGGCCGGTAGTCCACTCAGTTCTGGGGGTGAGCTCTGTGTGAGGCGCACACATCTCCCCTCATCTGCTATGGGTTTTAGTGCTTCACACGGTTTCTGGGTCCTGGCTAAAGCTTTGGGCAGTGGAAAGTCTTCAGTACTTCCCTCCTTGGATGTACCAGACACCACCCTCCCCTCAGGGGAGAAGGCATCCTTTGCTGGCCTGACAGCATCTCAGCTGTGAGCATAAGGCATTCTGGGAGCTGTCTATATCTCCCCATAGGTGTATCTCAAACACGAGATGATGAAAGAGAACTTTAGGTTACTGTTGTAACCCCGGTGGAGAGATCCACCAAGACTGCCCTGCTTGCCGCGCATGAGAAGTGAATATGAAGAGTAGTAGTACTGCAGTGTCCCATATGTTCTTCCAGGAGAGCAGTAGTCTCCTGTAGCACTGAATGCGCTACTGGCTGTCAGAACCATACTTGGTGAAATTTGATTACCGGATGTCGTTTCCCATACGTGGATCTCACTACTCTGTGTTTCGGAGAACCGGGGTAGCGACAGTAACTTAAAGTTTTGGGGTAACACCCTTACTGAGGTACTCACTGGGCATATTGTTAGTTTCACTAGCAGGATATGCAGCTCATGGGTCAGTCAAATGTTATTTAACAGAATAATACAGAAGTCATGCCTTGTGATAGTTATATATCATAAGGGGCGACATAGCTCAGGAGATAAGACCGATTGTCTGGTAGTCGGAGGGTTGCCGGTTCAAACCCCGCCGTGGGCGTGTCAAAGTGTCCTTGAGCAAGACACCTAACCCCCAACTGCTCTGGCGAATGAGAGGCATCAATTGTAAAGCGCTTTGGATAAAAGCGCTATATAAATGCAGTCCATTTATAAATGCAGTCCATCCATTTATATAGTCTCGCTACCCAAATGGGGTAAATCTTAATTAGCTTAATCCCAGGTGTTGATTTTAGATTCCTGGATGAGCATGACATTTACCTCCCAGGATTGAAGATCTTAAAGTCAGAGAACACTTAGATGAATGCCTTTCAGCAGTAGCTAGTCTCTCTCTACAGGATACAGGGTCAAGCTGCCCATCATTTCATATGAGCACACCTCAGTCAATACTCTTATATGCAAACTCACATGCACACAAACATTTAGGTTACAGGCTCTGAAAATGAATGGAGTCAGGAAATTAGTCTTCCCTGTGACAAAATTCAAACCCTTACATTGCCATAATCAGTAATTCTATTTAGTTAATGTCACACAGTACACAGCACTACTCACCCCAGTCTCTGTATTTTACAGATTGGACTCCTCAGTCCAGCACAGAGCAGCTCCACTCCTGAATCTCCCAGGTTATTGTAGCTGAGGTCCAGATCTCTCAGGGGTGAGTTTGATGACTGGAGAGCTGAGGCCACAATATCACAGGACTTCTCTGTGAGGTCACAGCTGTTCAGTCTACAAAGAAGAGTTAAAATATTCAAGTAATGAAGAATTATTGGCACTCTTCACTAAAATGAGCATAAATGATTGTATAAAAGAAACATTTAAACATAATGATTTTAATTTTCTGCTCAAACATTTGTAGAAACTGCTTACTTTCACTTTAATAAAACATAATTCTTATAAAAAACTTAGGAAAATAGTATTTTTCTCAAAAACATAGGGGTCAAAATGATTGGCACCCTGAAAGAATATTTAAAATAAAACCAAACAAAGTGGCATCTAATGAAATTTGATTTTTTTTTAAAAATTTGATCTCAGTCCCCCAGAACTGTTTGCTGCCTTTCACCATTTCATGTTTCACTGGGGTACAAATATGAGGTTGCACAAATGTAAAATCCCATTGTCATCCATCACTATGGGCTAAGGGATCAGCTGAGCCCCTGTGCTGAGGCCGTCTTAGGACCCCCTGATCCTGCACACTGCTAAGGGATCAGCTGAGACCCTGTGCTGAGGCCGTCTCAGGACCCCCTGGTGCTGCACACTGCTAAGGGATCAGTGGGCAGGGAGTGGGGGAGCCCCGATACTCCCAGGGAGAGCAGGGCAGCAGTGCAGTACTGTATGGCAGAGGAACATCTGCACATTGTGTTTATACATTAAAATACAGGAATAAGCAGTGAACAGGCTGTACGGACCCAGCGGCAGTTTATATTGAGATTAAAGCTCAGACAGCAGTGTATTTAAAACTCCAGGAGTCACTGTCGGGCAAGCAACAATTAAGTAAAAATATGTTTATTTTCTGAATCCAGTGCTTTGGTCAATGCCCTTGTTAAAATGTTCAGCACTCTGAATACTGAACACAAGTGGTATTGCGTGCTAAAGCCTCACACTTAACCTACATATAAAATATATTTTACGTGATTTAATTTATTGTATTATTTATAAGTATTATTGAAAATGACAATTATGAATTCAATCATTGATAGGTCAGTCAACAGTAACCTGGTGGATTCAACTGACAAACCAAAACAAACTCTGTATCAGGTCTACTTCTAAGTTACAAAACAAAACAGAAGACATCAAAAAAGATGCTAAATTTAGGCCTAGATTACCAGAAAAGAAAGACTGAAGAGCCAGACCTTATCAAAGTATTCCCCTCTTCCAGTGCCATGGGAACAAAGGAAATGAACTAAAACGCACAACCAAGAAACCACCACCAAAATAAAGACCAACTGCAACACAACACAACTAAACACTTGACGCAACATGGCTTGAGCATGTTTGCCCTGTTTGGGCAATGCCGAGTTCAGGTGTAGAAGGGGGGCGTGCTCATTTATGACGAGGAGTGCCCCATCTAAAAGCTGACAGTGTACTTAGTAATTAAAGTGCATTTTAACTTAAGATCAAACAGAACCGGATCTTTGTTCATTCTGTAGCCACACTGGGCCTCTGGCCTTGTAAATATCTCTGTCTTCTGGTTTGTCTCTCCTGAGACACTCTGCAGGAGGTGGGACCCATAGATCGCCTGCCTAGATAAGGGTATCAGAGTGGCGTAAAGGACGTTTCCTTTAATGTTCATGGAGGGGAAGGTAGGCAGCAGTCTTTAAACCAATATTGTATCCAGTTCACTGTTTCTCTCTCTGTGGCCATAATCTAAACACTTGATATCTGACATACTGTAGATAAGTTAATTGCTCATTTTGCCCTCCCGCCCAACCACAGCGTCTGGCTTCAGTCAGTTTTTGGTCTGAAAAACAAATCATCACTGCAGACCCGTCGCCCCGTCCCACAGGAGGACCATTTCAGAGCAGCCAGCAGGCTCAGTGGTTGCAGTCTCGTCAACTTTGGGGGGATTATTTTAAAACGTCACTAAATCAGTTTTTGTAGCTCAGGAAGCTCCCACTTTATATTAGGGTAAATACTGTATATTTATTTGGAGATTTTCATGTCAATTATATTTTCTGTTATGTTTATTGGAAATGACACTCACTTATTCACTCACTTCTACACTAGCTTCTACACTGCTGCCACTTTTCTTGAAAAAGAGCTAAATCTTGCCTGCTTCACCCAAAAATTTTAAGGGACATAAATTCACATAAAAAGACTATATCCACAATGCTAATTAATTTAGAGAACATAGATAATAAAGGGGTGGGGGGGGGGGGGTGGGGGGGGGTGGGGTGGGGTGGGGGGGTGGTGGGTGGGGGGGGTGGGGGGGGGGGGGGTGGGGGGGGGGTGTGGGGGGGGGTGGGGGGGGGGGGGGGGGGGGGGGGGGGTGGGGGGGGGGGGGGGGGGGGGGGGGGGGGTGGGGGGGTGTGGGCCACAGATGAAAGGAACCTGCCAAGATGGTAACATTTGTATTTTCAAACACAATGCATAGGAAGCAGCATGAGTACAGATGAGACTGTGCTGACATCACATAGCAGTGTCTGCTCCATTGCCAATAAAAGCTCAGACTGAGCAGTAGTAACCTATTTTCCTTGAAAGATCCATCATCACCACTAACCTAAGTACATATAACCTGTAACCACACCTACACACAATTAAATCTGCATACATTTCCATGAAGGAAAAATAGCCTATCACTATAAATCTCACCTAAGATAAACTACCTCTTGCACTATCAACCTCCTGACTGAGGACAGGGCTGGGGCTTTCTGTCGTT
The DNA here is from genome assembly GCA_025169545.1 of Anguilla japonica. Classification (NCBI taxonomy): domain Eukaryota; kingdom Metazoa; phylum Chordata; class Actinopteri; order Anguilliformes; family Anguillidae; genus Anguilla; species Anguilla japonica. The sequence continues at coordinate 3,276,986 of CM045898.1, read as the reverse complement.
TTTTTTTTTTTTTAAGAATGACGAGATTTTCCTCTGCATCTTGACCTGGAGATATCAAATGGAATTCAGTGTTTTGCTAACTATAACTACTGGTGGTAAAAATAATCAGCTCACTGCCAAACCGGTGCCTGCCCGCGGCAGATGGGTTCCCCCTCTGAGTCCGGTTCTGCTCAAGGTTTCTTCCTGCTATCAGTCAGGGAGTTTTTCCTTGCCACTGTTGCCCTAGGCTTACTCTTTGGGGGCCGGTTCTCTAAAGCTGCTTTGTGACAAAGCTCCTTTGTTAAAAGTGCTATACAAATAAAAATTGATTGATTGATTGATAAGATTCACACAGCTCTCCTTTACCAATATTAAATAGCATGCTATGCTATCACAAATCACGACTAGCTAGCAAGCCAGAAGGCTAAACAACCAGATTGAGGGATGGCTACTAACTTTAGCTGGTACTAGCATGCAAATCTTGCAAAGCAAACTATGCCTATATTTCTCAAATGCAATTAAGTGCATATGACTAATTGCATTTCATTTTCACACGTTTGAAAAAGGGATTAATGCTCTACTAACCACTTCAGCAACACACCGTTAAGCTGTAGCCTACATCTCCTCCAGCATTGATGCGCAACAGAGTGTTGTCTGTGTGCGTACCTGCTGTTGCGAACCGATTTCACCCTGCAACTTTTGGAGAAACCAATACCATAGGGAAAGGGGGTGTGTGACTTTCTGAGGTATGATCTATGACATAATCAGAAGAATACGTTTGACTCGTAATATAAAATGATCATAACTACATATTATAAAAAATAATAGTAATGAAATAAAATAAAAATATAAAAAATCCAGATATCAAAAATCTGGTGGGGCACGTGCCCCCCCAGCTTGAATGGGCATGACGCGTCTGCGTGCATGCATCCACGCACACACCCTCCCCCAAACACGTGACCTCCATGCCCAATTTCAGCCTCAAAATGTGTGGCTGCTAGAGGTTGGGCACAGCTTTGCAGACCGTCAGGTGGTACATGCACAAGTTAGACAGCAGTTCATGATAAACTTTTCCTTGAAGTTTTATGGTGTTACGTATATTTTCCACCAATTTTTGCCATGTTAGGTGAATCTGTGTAGATTTTATGCACCTTTTTGTGATAGGCCACTCCTGCTGCCATGCCCCCTTTTGCCAATTGGCATGAACAGTTGTTGACTGTGACCAACCTTTCCACAAAATCTTGTGCAAATCTGTCAATCCATTCGGGAGCTATGCACCTTATTAAACTAGCCGAAACCACTGCATCGCTGCACCAGGCCAAACAGGATCAGCTCGAGGCTAAAATGGCGGAGCTGGAGGATAGGAGCAGATGGTGCAACCTTCACATCGTTAACCTACCAGAGAATTCCGAAGAATCCGACCCGGTTGGTTTTCTTACCAATTCCCTCAAAGAGTGATTCCCCTCTCTGGCTGACAGGACTACAGAAGTAATGAGGGCTCACCGTTTCTATGGCGGCTGATCAAAAACAACAGACAGGCCTGGAACGTTGATTATTAAGCTGCTAGGGTACACGGATCAACAGCATATTCCGCAAGCCGCCAGGAAATCTCCAGTGAAGTTTAACGGGATAGTAATTAGTTTTTATCCAGACTTCAGCGATTACACAGTACAGCGGCACAGAGCCTTCTCTTCTCTGCTGGCAGTAACCTGTGATCGTGGTCTCCAGACGCTCCTAATATACCCAGCCACGCTCAAGCTCACTCACAATGGTGCACAGCACCCTCAAGTCTCCGGCTGAGGCAAGTCCGTTCATCAAATGTCTTTCCTGCTAGAGCTGCTCCAGTCAACTGTAAGAGCTGTTATAGTGAAGTGGAAAGGTATGGGAGCAACAACAGCTCAGCAGTGAAGCGGTAGGCCACACAAGCTCACAAAATGCAGTGCTGAAGCTTGTAGCGTATAAAAATCATCTTTCACTACAGAGTTACAAACTACCTCTGGAAACATCATCTCTTATTATGGATTCTCTGAGATAAGCCACAGAATTAACTTAAGATCAGGCACTGGGGTTTGAGGCTAATTTAACAGTTCCCTGAGAAGACCTCACTCTGGCACCCATTATATCCTACGATTCCTCTACCTTCCTATTTTCACTCTACAGGCACTCTGCTGGACATTCTGGGTCAGCCTATACCAGAATAAAGCAGAGACCAGGGTGGTACTACTGGCCTTTAAACATGGTGCATTCACTGCCTGCCCTAGCCTCCCAACATAGAAACACAAACATTTAATTCATAACCAAACGTATCCCTCTCAAACCAAACTTAACACAATTTTAATCATAACATTGAACAGAAGTTTTATCCTGCAAAGTGGCTTAAAACGAAAATATAAAAAGGGGGATAGAGAAGTCTCTCCTTTATTCTTTTCTAATTATTAATTCATTAATTGTGCATAGACCAGGGATAGAAGAAATGGGATTTAAACATTTGTTCTTAGTATTAAAATCTATAATTAGTAATGAATTATGCATAGACCAGGAAGAGAAGGGGAACACCCCTCTTTCAAACACATGGCTGGGATTCAAACAATATTTGTTCTTAATTTACTATTAAAACTTACAATTAAAAGCAAGGATTGTTTTTTCTTCACAAACACTTCGGCAAACACAGCCATAACTAGAACTTCACCAAACTGAGTTTGTGAAGAAAAGGTGTAAAGTGCATTTACTAGTCCAAGTCCAAGTTAAGGACAAATGTTGATTGAAAGTGATGACTTTTTAACAGGGCCGGCCCTAGGATTTTGGCAGCCCTACGCAAATGTGTTCGAAGGGGGGGGGGGGTTTGGTTGGGTGCTGTTGGATGCTGTCGAGTTGGGGGGGGGTGCTGTTGGATTCTGTCGAGTTGGGGGGGGTGCTGTTGGATTCTGTCGAGTTGGGGGGGGTGCTGTTGGATTCTGTCGAGTTGGGGGGGGGGGCGCTTGGTAAAATCCTAGATTACATTGCTATGAAATGTTCTGTTGCCATTCCATTTAAAATTTATACCCATAGTTCCGCGATAAGGGATGAATAACGTGTTAGTTACCTTAGATAAACATTGGATCGTGTGGCCCCCCTAGTGGTTGTGGCCCTAAACAACCGCATAGAGCTTTTATGCCGGCCCTGCTTTTGAAGCAAACATGAGCCTTTGGTCTTGTCTCAGCTTTGTCTTTCTTGTCAGCGGTGTCTTTGGCTTTGATCAGTTTTAATGTGGGAAAGACAAGCCTTGGTTTTGTTTTGTCTTTCATTCGTTTCTTTCATGATTATCTTTTACTTAATTTCCAGGATTGTCTAATTTTGTTTTTGTTTGTGTAGTTGAGCCTGTGTTATAAAATTTTATGTTTTATTGGACCCTATTTTCTCAGTCAAGGCACAACTGTCAAACACTAGCAGCAATGCAAGGCGCTGGTGAATTTGGGTATTTCAGTCATTTCTTGACTCCAGGCACTAGCGCAACTGCGGCACAGTTATAAAAGAGGCTCAATAAGAATAAATGGTTCTGTGGGTGTGGTTGGGTTTGGTTTCATTATTGCCAATCAGATCACCCCATTTCTTTCCCTTTAGGAAACACAGCCAAATGCTAATGTCACCATGGCTGAAGAGCAAGCGTGTTGTGATCATCTCTACTGAAGGGAGGAGAGTTTTCTCTAGCATAACTAGAAGTCTGTACAACACTAAATTCCTAGGCCTTGCAGCAGGGCCCCTCCGTCTCCAGGCACCAGACCTCCTAAGGACAAGCAGTTCGAAATATTGCATGTATGTGTGTGTGTCTGTGTTTTCTTTCTGTCTGTCTCTTATATATTTCTAGAAATCCAAACTGGTGAGCTTGGCCTTCCTCCTTATCCTCCCCCCTGCCATCCTGCCAGGGAGAAACCGGCTATGACGCCATGCTGCCCAGGACTCTGAAAGCAACCAATCGATAAAAACCAAACTATTATTTCTGATTTAAATATTTCTGATATAAAGCTTGTTTGTGTAACGCTTAAGACTAAGAGGTCACTGTGTGCTTATTCAGTATTCATGCTATATTACTAGACAGAGCCAATCATTAATTTTGTTAAATCTTAGGATATGCATATGTATTAACCATGTACCAATCAGAATTGTGTATGTTATTGTTAAAACACTTTTTGCTTATGAAAGCAGGGACCACCCCTGTTTTCTTCAGTTCAGGCTTATCCATCTTGTTGTGTGTAGGTTCCGGATTCTTTCTGCGGAAATAAATCCTATTTCTTACATTGATATACCTCATCATGCTGCTTATTCTAAGGGGAGAATTTTCTCTGCCCGTTATAAACAATTACACCCATTTTGAGGACCTCTACAAATCAATGAAGATGAAACTGAATAGCTTAGATTCATTATTTTATTAATATTTAAACAAAAACAGTGTATTTTCATTTATCTGTTCATATGCCAGTGCTAAGAGGCATAATAAACGGTTCTGTACCCATGAACAGTTCCGCAGGGAGAATATTCCCAGCCTGGCCAGGAGCAGGAGGCAGCTGGCAGAGACAGCCTCCAGTCGGCCTCTCCATCCTGCTGCTGCCGCTACTGTTTCAGCTAGGCAGGCATCGCGCTTGTGCACCAGAGGACAGGAAAGAATCTTATTTGAATTTCTGTATTCAGTTTGAATTTACGATAGTTTTTGTTTGCTTCTTTGTTGTCAATTTTTGTTTCATACCACTATTTAAAATAAACAAAAAAAATGATCTACTTCAACTGTCATTCATTCCAGACATGCACTTGATAAGATGAATGAACACTCACTAGTGAAACGGCTCCACAGGCAACCAGTCCCTGCTCTCTCGTGCACTCTGTGCTCTGTAATCTCTGTAGCGATCGTCACATGCGACTCTGCTTCTCTCTGTATGAAAGTCCTGTAATGTGTCCTCTGTGAGGGTCTATGTCACATCCATGGTGTATGGCTATGTAGTGTAGAACACAGCACACCACAAATAATACACTGACTTTCTGAGGGCTGTACAGTGATGTACCACCCAGTCCATCCAAAATTCTAAAATGCATTTTCAACGAGGATTCATTACACTGATATGAGTAGTATACTTCCCTCTAATTGGTTTAAATCTCGGTGCTGGGGGGAAATACCAACAAGCTGTTGGTACACATAGCCTAATAATATTTGGTGATTAGTTTGAATGGCCTTGGGCTTACGAGGTAGCTAAGCCACTGACTGACATGCTTGTCACAATCAACACCCTGAGCCGATCAGAGGAGGATGGGTTCCCCCCTGGTTCCTTCCGAGGTTCCTTCCTATCTGCCACAGGGAGTTTTCCTTGCCACTGTCACCTTAGGCTTGCTCCTGTGGGAGTTCAGGCCAGGGTTGTCTGTAAGCGCATTGTGACGACTGCTGTAAAATACGCTATACAAATAAATTTTATTGATTGAAGCCAAGGCCATACACATAGGCATAGCCTTCAACATTACAAATAGTATTTTCCCCTGGTTTCATTTTACTCTTGCTTCAGGGGAAAGGCCAAAAAAGCTTGGTACACATAGCCACTGACCCACAATGTTAGAATGGCCTCGAGCTGACCGGATGAAGGGCCCTTCCGGTAGCCGAATGGCGTTTCACATAGTCATCACTCTCAGCTGAAGAGACTAACTACTAACAACATGTCGGCGTATGGTGGTTTTGGGGGTTTCTGCTACTGCCCCCTCCCGGTCTTATCCATGCATGCTTGTACGGATGGCAATGAGTGAGGATTCATTTACACTGATGCAGGGAGTAGTATATTTCCCCCGGTTTAGTGTAAATCTCGGCGCTCAAGGGGAAATACCGACAAGATGTCGGTACACATAGCCTAATATCATATCACACATAGTATGTTCCCCTGGTTTATTAATTAATAATTCATCTCTAACTACGCCTGCCACAGGGGAATGTCCAAACAGTGGCTTTTGTTGGGGCCCTCCAGCATAGACTACAGGGAGATGATGATCCGCATAACTAGACCAGATTTAGCTGAGGTTTGGACCAAGGGCTTCAGCCAAAGAACAGATAGTAAAATCACTGTCATTGTTGACAGGCTTCTCCTTCTGTGTGTGGGGATGCAGGATTTCCTACGCTGCTGCGCAGTGATTACCTCGCTACGCTCCTGCTGCAGCCACTACTGGTTCCTGGGTCCAGACTTAGCCTGGAGTGAATTCTCTACACTGATCCTAGTCCAATATATCCAATTGGTTTAGTCTAAAACTCGGGACCGAGGGGGACAAGGTGTCGGTACACATAGCTAATATCAACCCAGCCATGTTCCCCACATTAATAACAACATCTAATTATTGGCCTCAGGGGAACGTCCAACATGCTGTTGGTACATATAAACACTGATCCATGTAAAAAATAGACGGCCTCAAGCTGACTGGACGAAGGGCTTCCTCCAGGTGGTCGTACACATAGTCATCACATCAGCCGGAGACACTTATTAATAGCATGTTGGCATATGGTTGTTTTGGGGTTTGGCTGCTGGCCTCCCGGCCTTATCCACGCGGGCTGCGTGGTTGGCGGGAGAGCTCCAGAACAGAGGTATACCGCCAAACATAACTGTATTGCCTTTATTGACAATAAAGATCTACTTTGATGACAGTAGTCCTGACAGAAACGGATTGATTTCACATTTGAATGCAGGGCCATATCTTATTTAAGGTAAAAAGCAAACAAACCAGATTCACATGAACAAGTGTAACAACACTTAATATAATAAAAATAGTTAATCTAATAACTTTGTCCTTCATGTAATAACTTTGTCCTCTTTACTGTAATAAATGCTGGTTAACCTGTTTGACCTGGAACTGCCCTGTCTTGGTTTGCTTCCTATCTTTCAGATAGGTCCTACTAGGTCACCTGGATGGGGTCTGTCTCTGCACCTCATCCCCTTTTCACAGGAGGCCCACAGGGATCTGTACTGGGGCCTCTGCTGTTATTCATTTACACCAAATCTCTTGGTTCGGTCATTAATTTACATGGCTTCTCTTATCACTGCTATGCTGATGATACACAACTCTTCTCTTTCCCTCCCTCTTCCATTACGGTTAATGAGAGAATATCTTCCAACCTGGCTGACATCTCAACATGGTTGGCCAGCCATCACCTGAAGCTCAGCTCAAAAAGACTGAGCTGCTGTTCATCCATCACAAGACCTCCCTACTGCGGGAGCTTTAATCACTGCTGGCGGCACCACAGTGACTGCCTCTCACTCCGCAAAGAGCCAAGGCAACATCATAGTCCTGCAGATTTCTCCTGTATAACATCAGGATGATTTGACCATACCTGACTATGCACTCCACCCAGCTACTTGTCCAGGCTATGGTGACCTCCCGTCTTGATTACTGCAACTCCCTCCTTGCAAGCCCAGCAGCTTATGCCATACAGCCACTATAGATGATTCAAAATGCTGTTTATCTTCAACCTTCCTATGTTCTCTCACATAGCTCCCCTGCTGAGGTCACTCCACTGGCTACCGATCGCCGCCAGGATCAGGTTCAAAGTCCTGACCCTTGCCTGCACTGCAGCCAAAAGAACAGCTCCCGTCTACCTATAGGACACAATTCAATCCTACACGGCAGCTTGACCACTCCACTCTGCGGCAGCAGAGTGACTTGCACTCCCTCGGGGTGAATGGATCTCCCTACCACAGATCTTCTCCACACTAGCTCTCCAGTATTGGAATGAACTCCCTGTTCCTCTACGAACCACTCAGTCATTGCCCACCTTCTGCCGTAGTCTGAAAACGCATCTCTTCAGTCTGTACCTGGACTAACTATCACTACTCATTACATCACATTACATTACAGGCATTTAGCATATGCTCTTATCCAGTTTGACTTACACATAGCATTTTACATTGTATCCATTTATACAGCTGGATATGTACTGAAGCAATTCAGGTTAAGTACCTTGGTACAACGGCAGTGTCCTACCCAGGAATCGAACCTGCAACCTTTCGGTTACCAGCCCAGTTCCTTACCCACTGTGCTACACTGCCACCACTCCCAGGGCACTCTCTGCAGGGCACTCCCAATCTAGGATCACTTATCACTTGTACCCTTCTACCTTATTCCTGTAGCACATTGTTACTCATTACGCGGCTCGTGAGACTTTGTTTTGCGGCTCATATAGATCCACTGATAACAATAAGAATATACCTATAACTTACTTCTATATGTTCCATGTATGTCCTGTTTTAGCACATTTAAATGAATTATCCAGCAGATGGCAGCATACTGAAGATACATCAAAGAACGTAGGCTACGTAACAGCGAGGGATCATGGGTAGTCGTATAGCCTATGTGTGTAGCTTTGCATTTGCGAATGGTTTTGCAAGTTTAGCACGTAAGCCTAAATTTGATATTCCATAATGCCGTTTGATATAAGGTTATATCAAATATTGTCTCGCCTCTGCTCACTCAAAATGGACAGATTTATGATTAGAAAAAAGCAAAACGAGAAAAGTGATTCTTCATTAGCTGACGGTGACGGAGTTAGAAACAGGCCCGAGGAGAAAAAGCAACATGAGGAAAGAACGGGGGAAAATGCAGATCAGTTTGGCCGAGAAGCCCAAGATACCGATGCTGCACCAGCAAAGAAAAAGGTGCGGTTAATTCGAACACCAAAAATTTCAGGATACATGGACTGATGAGTTTTTCTTTGTGCAATACGAATCCACTCCATTCTGCCTAATTTGCCAGAAGACTAGTGCCAATTGTAAACGGTCTAACCTTGAACGCCACTTTAGTGCTTTTCACGCCAAGTACAACATGTTGTACCCACCAGGTAGCAACCTGAGGACTAATAAAATTAAACAGTTGACACAGACTCTGACTGAGCAGCAAAAAATGATGGCGAGATCAGTCTCTGTTGCCGAGAAATCGACCGAGGCCACTTAGGAGATCGTATGGATTTTAGCTAGGCATAAAAAGGCTTTCACGGATGCTGAAATTGGTAAACAATGCTTTTTGATCTCAGCTGAGAATGTACCGTGCATAATAATAATAATAATAATAATAATAATAATAATAAAGTAAATACATGCACTGCAGCTTTCAGATTTGACATTAATGAGTAGGATCGAGTTTATTGGGAAAGATATCCAGGAATAGCTAATTGCAGATCTTGCAGCGAGACCATGTTACAGCATTGCACTTGATGAGAGCATGGATATAAGCCACATGGCGCAATTGTATGTGTTGGTTCGCTTTATTCAAAAGAACAAATTTTGGGAGGAGCGGTTATATCTGTTACCACTTCATGGACAGTCCAGAGTGGAGGACGATTTTCAAGCACTGATGAACTTTTTTGCAGAGAAACAAATCGACTGGTCGAAACTTGTGTCGGTGTGCACCGACGGAGCTCCAAGCATGAGAGGGAAGGAGAGAAGTGACTTATCGGACAACCTCGATAAAGTTGATGACTCGCACAACGAGCTGCATCACATTCTTTAGCTCTTGGTTTTTAAGTTTTGACACCAGTGCCTCCTTTCATTGTATAATTCATCAGGAGGCACTGGTGTCAAAACTTAAAAACCAAGAGCTAAAGAATGTGATGCAGCTCGTTGTGCGAGTCATCAACTTTATCGAGGCCAGGGCATTTAATCACTGGGAATTCTGTGCACTTCTGGAGGAATACGAGGCAGAGTACGGGGATCTGGTGATGCACAACTAAGTGAGATGGCTATCGCGTGGCTGGGTGCTTGAATGATTCTGTACTCAACTTCCTCACATCCCTGATTTCCTTGCAAGCAAGGGGAGGGCCGAGCCAAAGCTTGAGGACCCACACTGGATATTACAGCTGACACTCCTCACTGACATCACATCCCAGCTGAATTCCCTTAATCTCCAACTCCAAGGAAAAGGGAAGCACCCAGGTAACATGCTAAGAGCAGTCACTGCTTTCCAGCACAAGATCACCACTCTCTTCATACCTGACAGAGAATTTCTTCATTTTCCCAATCTAAGAGCCTGCACAACTGCTAACCCTGATCTACTGCAACATTTTGACTACAATGAATTTGTAGGCATATGGGGGGAAATAAGAAATGAATTTGAAAGGAGATTTCAAGATGTTGTGGGGTATAGGGAGCTTTTCAATTTCATTGAGAACCCTTTTAATGTGCCATTGTCAAGCCTTACACCTGCTCTGAAAAACCTTTGTCCAGACCTTGCTGTAATACAGAGTGAGATTCTTGAGCTGCAGGTCAACGATGTACTGAAAACTGAGCTCAGATCAGGCGTTGCTCATTTCTGGAGCATGGTCCCAGCCTCAGATTATCCACATTTAAAGCTCTGTGTGCAGAAGGTAATGAGCTTTCTTGTGAGCACTTACTCATGTGAGGCAACATTTTCTATAATGAGCATTGTCAAAAGAAAAGATAGAAGTAGGCTTACAGATGTGCATCTTGATTGTTTGACTAGGATTGCAACCACTAACTACAAGTTTTGCATGGAGAAAGTCAAGGGACAGATAAAACACACGAGAGCCTCAGCATATTGATACAAATATAACAGAGGAAAATATACATTTTTGTGAACTTTTTTAAAATTTCATGTTGATAATGCTTATTTATAATTGCATATGTACATACATACATAAGATGGGTTCCACTCCCATCCTTACACACTCACACACAAGTATTATACCTTTTAATAATGCAATGTAATTATGAATTGAGAATAAAAAGAGATGTAAGGATGGAAATGCATGGTACTGTATTTTTTTAAACATACACAAAGATGGTAAATATCTTGAGAGTAATGATAAAAAAAACATCTGAGTTATATCTGCAATCTCTGTGGCTCTTTGAGTAATGGTTTTACTCATAAGTGGCTTTCCTAAGAAAATTAGTGAGTACCACTGAACCACGGCATCAACTGGAATTACACTGCATCGTCATCTAGTGGCTGTATGAGAACAGCACAACTGATTACTGTCACTAACTTTTACTGCTGGTAGACACCAGATTTTTTAAAACGTGGTATCTTCTGAAAATTCCACACATTGCACCTATGTTCTGCATGTCTTTACGCTATAATCCATCCATTCGTTTTATTTTCGCACGCTGTTGCGAATATAACAGGCTAATTATTGCGTTGCATTTAATTATTATTCTAACAATGATAATAATAATGATAATGAAAGCCTGATATATTAAGTCATTTTTTTCTTTTAAAACCCCTTATCAACATGTTTGGTAGACCTTGTGGAGTAATATAAACTGCACAAAAAATGTAATAAGTCGGGGCATTTGAAAAAATTAGAATACTTATCTAAGAAATACTCCTGTAAATGATGTTATCCTTTAGATGATAGGAGCTAGAGCCAGAACATTGATCTCTGAATCAGGCTATTCCACACAACATGTCTGCTTACAGTGGTATAATATCCAGACTATTACTTGGGACTGGAACCACAGAAAAGTGACTAAACTAAACGATGTAACACTGCATCTAAACAGCAGCTCACATGTTGTTCAGATGGACACTCTCCCACCAAGATGTACACACATGCCCTGCCGGCCAATAGTTAATGCCCGGCTTTACCAGCAGAATAAAATACCATTTTATTCACAATCCTTTCAGAAACACCACAATCCTGCAGCACACACAGGTGTGTGATAAAGGAGTAAAACTCACCTTCATTAAAAGGTCAGTGTGTGAAAGAGAGTGGGGTAAATGTATGGATTTCATTAGAGTTCATAGCAGGTAGTGAATAATGGAGATGTATGTAGACTGCAATGTGTGACAGACCTGAAACATATTACCATACAGGTGGTCAATCCTTTACCATGTCAATCAGACACTCAGCATCCAGTCATCACCTGTAACCTGATACTACAGACTCCACTGAAACGTTACATTCTGCTCAGGAACCACAAACCTGCCAACCCTCAAAAGGTTTTATGCTGCTTTTATTTGCTTGTTGTGATAGAGGAGTAAGGTATATATGGGCAAAGAAAGAATGCTGGTGGACAGAGGAGTAAACTGAGAGAGAAAGAGGGTTTTAATATTTCACTGAATAGAACCATAATCACAAATACTATTTAGTTAAGATCACACAATACACAGCACTACTCACCCCAGTCTCTGTAGTTTACAGTTTGGACTCCTCAGTCCAGCACACAGCAGTTCCACTCCTGAATCTCCCAGGTTATTGTAGCTGAGGTCCAGATCACTCAGGGGTGAGTTTGATGACTGGACTGAGACTGAGGCCACAATATTACAGCACTTCTCTGTGAGGTCACAGCTGTTCACTCTGCAAAGAAGAGTTAATACAGTATTATTATATTAGCTATACACAAAACATGTATCGAATATGGGAAATGTGCCAATGACAGAGTTCAGCGATGAAGAGTGAAACTAGACTATTTTAAGGTTGATGATGCTCTGAGGAAGATGTCTGTGCTACACTCTCCAACTGCAGTATTTTGGACCTGAAAATTAAACATCCTGCTGGACTGAACCCTGACAGTTCTATAGATGTAATTCTGACCCAAATGTCCCCTTTTCTTATACTGTAAGTTCTCTGAATTGGGGCAAAGGTCTCATCTACCTTTTCTATAATCTGTTCTTTTTACATTCTTTTATAGGCATTTGGGCTTATAACCCTCCCATCCCATACGAAGTAAAGATCGTAGTGCAGCTGCCATCTTTCAGTTTTTCCCTAATCAGTGGAGACGTGCGAGTACATTGAGTTTTCAGTGCTGTAGGATGTTCTTGGCCACCACCAAAGTACAGACATTGCAGCTGCCATCTTTCAGAGGAACAGTTCGTTTTCACATGTTTTGCCACCACCAAAGTGGACAGTGGACAGTGACTTTGATTTGTTCCTTCTAGTTTTCTGTGACAAACTTCCCACAGCACTGCAAACTAACACACAGCTAAAGGCAGATTCACTGTAACAGGAAGTAATGCACATGCTCATATGTATGTATTGTGGTGTGGTCCTCTGGAGCCCCACACCTCCCTGTCATCAGCCACCACTCAGCTCCGGAGGAACAGGGCTGGTTTCAGCACCTCCACTCCACACTGACCTGGACAGCGCCGGAGGGACAGGGCTGAGTTTCAGCACCTCCACTCCACACTCAGACCTGGACAGCGCCGGAGGGACAGGGCTGAGTTTCAGCACCTCCACTCCACACTCGCCACTCAGGGACACTGAGTTTCAGCACCTCCACTCCACACTCAGGCCTGGACAACGCCGGAGGGACAGGGCTGAGTTTCAGCACCTCCACTCCACCACCGGACCTGAGCATCACCACCGGCAGCATACCAGTGCTTTTTCCACACCACTTTCCCCTTTGCCTGAGTAGCTGCTGGCCCTGTATAGGCCTCATGGTCTCACTCCAGGGGTGTGCTGGCTTTCCTCTCACTGAGTGACTAACAGGGTCTCTGATTCTCGTATTTTTTTTTTTTTTTTTTTGTGGCAGACTCAGACTTGCCCCTCCTCGTGGCCTGAATTTTGGACCCACCTGCACTTCCCTAGCACTTTTGCTTCCCCCAACATTTGAGTAGCCTGATCTCGTCTTGTAGTTTCACTTCGTCTTCGTGTTTCCTTTTCCCGTCTTCATTCACTGTGATACCGCTGTCACAATAAAAGTCCTCTACAGGCATGTTGCCAGCACTGTCTGCCTCGTCTGTGCCTCATTCCCATAGCATACAGTATGGATGTGATAAAAGTTATTAAAGGATATGAAAGATATGGAATTGAAGGTATCTGTAAGTGGGTGGAAAATCCTGTACCTGTACAACATGCCATATAAATGCTCTGCCCGTTTGCAAATGTCGCACACAATGCAAATCATGCAAACTATGCAGACTACACAGAAGTACAAAACAGTCCTTAGAAGGACCATGACCGTAAACCCTTGCAGAGGACATGTAACACATACAGGAATGATAGATCCAATGATTAGGGCACACCAGTAGTACAAAGCCCCTTATTTACTGTCAGTCTAATTACCATGCAGTGCCCCCAACCCTGTAGGGTGGGGGGGGGGGTTCTGCTGGGGATGGCGGTGGGTACTAGAGTTTTGGCCAGGTCAGACTTATTTTGTAAAATGTAAACTAGTGTGTGGATTGTGGGAGATGTTCTCTGGATAGCATTTAAGGGAAGCTCAAATCAATTTAGCCTAATTCATTATCCAATGTCCTTTCAAAAAAAGCATTTTTGGTATGCATCACAATTTCTTTGTGTTCCTTTCTTTATCTTACAATATCTTCAGGTGCATGTCCATTCCTCTCTTATAGAATAGTGTCCAGTCCATCTTGCCATGTCTTGTAAATAAAATGATTGCCTCTTAACACTGTTAAAGCTTTCTATTCATGGTTATTGGCAACTCTCAATTTGTGTCATATGATAAAGTCTCTTTCTCTTACAGCGCATAAAGTACGTGGCTTACTTATACACTGACTGAAGTGTGCATCTCTGGTCAAATAAATCACTGCATTGGTGCCATAAATAAACTTCTCTTTCATCATCTTGTGTTTGAAAGCCAACTTAGGGAATGACATCCGGTCCAGACCCTCCATAGAAGCATCCAATTGCACAAGTGTGGCTCTGACAGACAGTAGTGCGTCCAATGCGAAAGGAGGCTACTGCCCTCCTGGAAGAGCACATAGAACACTGCAGCGCTACTATAGCCAAGGGCTACAGACAATAGCCAAGGGTTACAGACTCCAGTTCAGAGTGAAACCCCCCATTTCAACAGAGTCATTTACTCTCAAACACAAGACAGCACTCCCATGTTTAAGAGGAGTAAATTCCTTCCTTCTTACAAAAAGGGGGAAATACGTGTGGTTCCCAGAGATCGAACCCAACATAGTTTTTTATTTTCATTATTTCCAGCTCCCAAAGAAGGATGGTTCTCAACTTCCTTTCTTGGATCTCAGTGTTAAACAAACATTTGAGGCAATATAATTTCAAAATGTTAACATACAGCACTCTTTCACGTTCATATATCAGAACGACTGGAAAATTTTGTGCAATTCTTTTAATCAATCGTCGGCACCCAATAATTGATTAATAATGATTAACTGATTAGGTTAAAATCTACTCCATGGCCTATAAAAAAATGAATGACTTAAAATATGCTAACTTAATACCTCAGCAATTTTTGTTAAGGAGTATGAGCATGTCTATGGGCTTTGGGGTCAGTCTGGTGTGCAGTCTGCTGAAGGTGAGACCAGCAGATCAGAAGACGCGCTCAGATTGGCACTGATGTTCCAGGAATGGACCAATAACGTTTCACTAATGCTGCCAGTCAAGGGAACCATGACTCTCTAATTTAACATTTTAGAAATGTCTCTTTAATTTGAAATCTAATCACCACATTAGGTATTCATTGAAATGGTTTATATTGAATTTTACTTTTTAATCTATAGAAATTCATCAATCAACATTCTTATTAAGAATTAACAGTTAATTGATTAACTTAACATCACTATTTCACATCAGTAAATCTGAAAGATGCCTTCTTCCACATAAGCATTTATCTGATGTCTCTTGGTTTCACAGCAATCTCTCCCCATCCTGGAGTGTAACGCTCTTGGGAGTGGATTTATACGCTGTATCCATGTGAGCTTGCCTATCAGCGGACTGCATTTAATCTCCCAGAGTATGTCTCTCTCAGTTCAAGCCCGGCTCGAGAGTACAGTATCACACATGCCTCAGACTACAGGGCTGATGGTGCCAGCCTCTCAGGTTTTGCCACTGGGGCTGTTAAGAATGAGGGGCTTTATGAGGTGGATTTCATCCCTCCACCTCAGCCCTGTGTGCGATCTCCATCACTGTCTCACAGTAACACACAAGCACTCAGCAACTCTGCGTCACTGGGAAAACACTCAGGGACTTTTACACTCAGGGAACCCCTCTCAGGATCGTTTTCATATGGGAAAAAAGGACAGACACATCCCTCTCTGGGGTGGGGGGTCTCAGGAGGGTTACATGGTGAATCAGTTTTCTTTTAGCTATTAACTATATGGACAGCTCTCAGATATTTTCTTCCCTGTCTAAGGGGACATCATGTGCTTGTACGCTGCGATAATGACTGTGGTAGAATATGTCAATCACCAAGTGGCATGCGCTCCCTCCACTCCATGGTCTAGCCCACAGACTGTTTGGTCTGGAGCAGCCGTCACTTTCTGTGGTTACGCGTGACCCATGTTGCTTTAGGCTTGCTCCTGTGGGGGTCTAGGCCAGGGTTGTCTGTGAAGCGTATTGTGACATTGCTGTGAATACGCTGATATAAATAAAATTTGATTGATTGATTGATGTTCCAGGAATTCTGAACACGGAGCGCTGATCTGCTGTCAAGGAGAAAACCTACTGTACGGGGAATGGTGTCTCCATCCCCAGATTTTAGAAATGTTATTGCAGTGATTATCCCTCTCCTTTATGTTACAGCCATGCACGCTCCCCGCTACGCACAGACCTCCTGTCTCAGGTGAACGGGGAAATACAAACCCCCCTGGCCCATGAGAGGCATAACCTCAACGCATTAGGGCTCACCCCCCCCCCCCCCCCCCTCGCGTGGCTTGCAACCATCCAGAGCACGAGAGCGCCCTCTACCAGGTCACTTCATGACTATAATGTGTCAGGTGTTTGAAAGATGGGTGTGCCTCTCATCAGTCAGTGCCTTACCAGTGCTCTGTTTCTGATGTGCTGTGCTTTTCACAGAATCTTATGGATAAAGAGAAATCCTTTCTACCAATAAGATCTACCAGGCAGATATCACTGCTTGTCATGTTGGGTTGAAAGACCATGCAGTGGGACAGCACCCCCTCATTCACAGTTTTCATGAAGGGGGCTCACTGTTCTCTGCCTGTTGCTAAAAAGCACACTTCCCCTTGGGATTTATCACTGGAGCTAGAGGCTCTGTCTCTAAGGCCATTAGAGCCTATACATGAGATAGATTTAAAATTGTTGTCTCTCCAGACAGCGCTGCTGCTTGCACTAGCCTCAGCTAAGTTGAGTCAGTGACCTCCATGTGCTCTCAGTGCATCTCTCGGGCACAATATTCTCCCCCTAAGATGCACAGGCTTTTTCTTAATCTCAATCCAGCCTTTATGCTAAAAGCTTCCCTCAGTCATTTCACATGTGAGATGTTGGAGCTTGCCGCTTTTCACCCACCACCTTTCTCCTCTGACGAGGAGCATAGGCTGCATATGCTGTGTTCTCCACACGTATATGACAAGACTAAGGCTTTTAGAAAGAGCGACCAGGCCTGGGGCCCCTGCCTGTAAAGGAAAAGTATCTCTAGCAGATGGCTTGTCCCATTGGCTTGTGGAAGCTATTGTTATGGCATATGATTCAAAGAGGATAAACACCCCCTTTGGGCCTGAGGGCTCATGCTACGAGGGGGGTATGGCTGCATTGTGGGCCCTATTCATGGGCTCTCCTTACAGGAAATTTATTCAGCCGCATGCCTGGGTTTCTCCAGATACTTTTGCAAGGTTTTACCGCCTGAACGTCACCAGGAGGCCAGTAGCCCACTCAGTTCTGCGGGGGGTGAGCTCTGTGTGAGGCGCACACATCTCCCCCCCTCATCTGCTATGGGTTTTAGTACTTCACATTGTTCCTGGGACCTGGCTACAGCTTTGGGCAGTGGAATGTGTTTAGTACTTCCCTACACGGGATGTGCCCGACACCACCCTCCCCTCAGGGGAGGAGGCATCATTTTTCTGGCCTGACAGTATCTCAGCTGTGAGCATAAGGCAATCTGGGAGTTGTCCATATCTCCCCATAGGTGGATCTCAAACACGAGATGATGAAAGAGAACTTTAGGTTACTGTTGTAACCCCGGGGGAGAGATCCACCAAGACTGCCTTGCTAGCCCGAGCATGAGACGTGCAATATGTTCACTGAGGAATAGTAGCCTTGCAGTGCAGTGTCCTACATGTTATTCCAGGAGGGCAGTGTCTCCTGTAGCACTGAATGCGCTACTGGCTGTCAAAGCCCAACCCTTGGTGCAGAGTTGGAGACCGGATCGTCATTCCCCATAAACGTGGATCAGCTTTACTCTGTGTTTCGGAGAAAGGACCGTAGGCGGGGTAGTGACAGTTATCTTAAAGTTTTGGGGTAACAAACCTTAATGACGGTACTCACTGGGCATACTGTTAGATTCACTAGCAAAATATGTAGCTCTTGCTTGGATAGCTGCTAGGGTCAGTCAAAGTTATTAATAGAATAATACAGAAAGTCCATGCCCAAATTGGGGTCAATCTTATTAGGTTATCCCAGGGATAGTTGTTGGTTTTAGATTCCTGGATGAGCAGGACCTTTACCTCCCAGGATTGAAGTCTCTTAATGGTCAGAGAAACACTTTTGCATGATGCCTGGCAGCAATTAGATAGTCTCGCTGCCCCAGGATACAGGGTCAAGCTGCCTATCGTTTGCATATGAGCAACACCCCAGTCAATTAATCTTAGGAACAAATTGTATTCACACAAAGCGGTTTAGTAAAATGAAGGTTTGAAAAATGAATGGAGTCCAGGAAATTGAGTCTGTCCCCGTGACAAAAATTCAAATGCTTACATGTCCCTGAATCAGTAATTCTATTTTAGTTAATGTCACAACAGTACACAGCACTACTCACACCCAGTCTCGGTTGTTTTACAAGATTGGGACTCCTCAGTCCGCACCAGAGCAGCTCCACTCCTGACTCTAACAGGGTCACGGTAGCTGATGTCCACGATCTCGCAGGGGGTGAGTTTGGTGACTGGAGAGCTTAGGCCACAATATCAAAGGCCTTCTCGGTGAGGTCCCCCGATTTTCATTCTGCAAAGAAGCGTTCATACATTCAAGGTAAAGAAGAATTATTGGAACTCTGTCCTTAACATTGAGCATTAAATGAGATATATAAAAGAACAATAAACCTAATGATTTTAATCATCTGCTCAAACATCTGTAGAGAGATAGAAAACTGCTTACTTTCACTTTGAAATAAAAACCATTTCCTTATAAACATTTTTTAGGATTTTTTTCAACAACATAGGGTCCAAAATTATTGGGCATCCCTAAAGAATATATTAAACTAAAACCAACACGTGGCATCTAACGAAATTTAACAAAAAGAAAAAAATTTGATCTCAGTCACCTGAAATGTACTTGCTGACCTTTCACCATTCCTCTTTCACTGGTGTACACACTATGGGGTTGGCAAAAGATGCAAAATCTCTGGGTCATCCATGACTCTGGGCTAAGGGATCAGCTGAGGCCCCGGTGCTGACTTTGTCCTTCAGGACCCCCTGGTGCTGGACAGCTGCTAAGTGGATCAGCTGCGGCCCCTGTGCTGAGTCTGTCTC
>CM045898.1:3209819-3257154 GCA_025169545.1 Anguilla japonica | reverse complement strand
AAGGTTGTGGGTTCGAATCTCGGCTTGGGGCCTTTCTGTGTGGAGTTTGCATGTTCTCCCCGTGTCCGTGTGGGTTTCCTCCGGGTACTCCGGTTTCCTCCCACAGTCCAAAGACATGCAAGTAGGCCAATTGGAGACTCTAAATTGCCCATAGGTATAAATGTGTGAGGGAATGGTGCGTGTCCCCTGCAATAGATTGGAAGCCTGTCTAGGGTGTATTACTGCCTCTCGCCCAATGCACACTGGGATAGGCTCCAACCCCCCCCCCCCCCCCCCCCCCCCCGCGACCCTGCACAGGATAAGAGGGTATAGATAATGGATGGATGGAAAACCTCGCATTTGAAGACGGATCAATTTTATTTTAACCCTTATTAAAAAATTTCCAGTTGCATAATAACTGTAAAAAGAAATACATGTATAAATAAATAAATAAATAAAATAAAATGATTTTAGAACATAAGGGAAAGGCTTAGGCATAAACAAATGATCACAAAACAAATGCAATATAAAAATATTTTTAAAGAGAACAAAAAATGATATTATTTATTCTTCAAAATAAACATAAACTAATATTTCTAATAACAAAATGCAATAAATAAAATATTTGTATAAATAAAAATGCAACAGCGTGTCCACTGTGATGAAAAGGGAATCCTTGCGCCTCCTGGTGTGGTGGAGGAGAACTGACTCGTTAGTCTGAAGATGGCCGAAATGTAACAACAGTGTTAATACACTCGGAGGTGAAGTAAGGTGTTTTTTGTCATTTTCCAAACGTGACTTTAACATTCCTGCAACGCTGGAATGTAAAGAACAAATATCTAGGAAAAGTCAGTGAATGCAGATGCTGTAGCTTGTTAGTAACTAAATGAAAAAAATCCTAAACTCGGATATATCTCAGTATCTCGGCGCTTCTCGTGTTAAAGCAGGAACCCTGTGCTCAAAAGCTGGTGATTAAACCACTGTCCCATCAGACAGACTGCCCTGAGTTTGTATCCAGGGCTAAAGAGCACTGAGGATAGCAATATTAGATTTTAAAATCACCATGTGATATTTGAAGAAAGTATTTACCACACCGGTAGGTCCACAATGTAAACATGAGAAATTAAATGTAAATGGGCAAGTTAAATATTTATCATCTTTTAAACATAATTATTTCTCATATTTCCTCTCTTCAGATGAATCCATGAAAAGAGCCCAGCAGGCACTGAAAACTCATCTGAAGAGGAAGTTTGGATGCATATTTGAAGGTTTAGCAAAGCAGGACCGCCCAACCCTCCTCAATGAGATCTATACAGAGCTCTACATCACAGAGGGGGGAAGTGGGGAGGTCAATAATGAACACGAGGTCAGACAGATTGAGACAGCATCCAAGAGACAAACCACACAGGAGACTGCAATCCTCTGCAATGACATCTTTAAGCCTTTACCTGGACAAAAGAAACCCATCAGAACTGTGCTTGCAAAGGGCATCGCTGGCATTGGGAAAACCATCTCTGTGCAGAAGTTCATTCTGGACTGGGCAGAAGGAAAAGCCAATCAGGACGTTGATTTCATCTTCACCCTTCCTTTCCGAGATCTGAACTTTAAGAAGAAAAGAGCATTCAGTCTAATGCAACTTCTGCAGCACTACTTTCCACAACTAAAAGAGATCAAAAGTATTGAAGGTGATCAAGTCAAAGTTTTATTTATCTTTGATGGTCTGGATGAGTGTCGACTTCCACTAAATTTCCGAAGCAATAAGAAGTGCTGTGATATAACAGAGTCATCATCAGTGGATGTGCTGCTGACCAACCTCATTAAGGGGAATCTG
This sequence comes from Anguilla japonica, assembly GCA_025169545.1. Classification (NCBI taxonomy): domain Eukaryota; kingdom Metazoa; phylum Chordata; class Actinopteri; order Anguilliformes; family Anguillidae; genus Anguilla; species Anguilla japonica. Next base: position 3,255,344 of record CM045898.1, on the reverse strand, counting down.
CTTCCCAATGCTCTCCTCTGGATCACCTCCCGACCAGCAGCAGCCAATCAGATCCCTCCTGAGTGTGTCCACCAGGTGACAGAGGTACGAGGGTTCAATGACCCACAGAAGGAGGAGTACTTCAGGAAGAGAATCAGGGATCAGAACCAGGCCAACAGAATTATCTCACACATAAAGTTATCCAGGAGTCTCTACATCATGTGTCACATACCAGTCTTCTGCTGGATTTCTGCTGCTGTTCTGGAGGAAATTTTGGGTAAAACAGAGAGTGGAGATCTTCCCAAAACACTGACTGAAATGTACACACACTTCCTGCTCATTCAGACTAATGTGAAGAATCAGAAGTATCATGGCACTGATGAGACAGACCCAAAGAAGATGTCAGCATCAGATACAGAAATCACCCTGAAACTGGGGAAGCTGGCTTTTTTCGACAGCTGGAAAAGGGCAATCTGATATTCTATGAAGAGGACCTGAAAGAGAGTGGCATTGATGTTAGTGAAGCTTCAGTGTACTCTGGGGTGTGCACAGAGATCTTTAAAGAGGAGTGTGGGTTGTATCAGGAGAAGGTCTACTGCTTTGTGCATCTGAGCATTCAGGAGTATCTGGCTGCCTTGTTTGTGTTTCATTCATGTGTAAATGAGAACAGAAATGTACTCAGAATCAAATCAAAACCTCACAGTGACAGAGCGCAACTGTCTGAGTTACACAGGAGTGCAGTGGATCAGGCCTTAAGGAGTAAGAATGGACACCTGGACCTTTTCCTCCGATTCCTTCTTGGCCTCTCTCTGGATTCCGTTGAGACTTTTTTAAGACACAAAGCAAATCCTTTTGTTACATTCTTTAAAAGACTGTTGACACAGAAAGACAAAAAGACAGAAAGCAGATCAGAGAGCATTGAAAAAACAGTCCAGTACGTTAAGGAGAGGATCAGAGAGGAATCTTCGGCAGAGAGGACCATTAATCTGTTCCACTGTCTCAATGAACTGAATGACAGCTACCTAGTGCAGGAAATCCAGAATTCCCTGAGATCAGGAAAACTCTCTGATAAAAAGCTGGAACCAGACCAGTGTTCAGCTCTGGCCTTTGTGTTACTGATGTCAGAGGAGATCCTGGATGAGTTTGACTTGAAGACCTACAACACATCAGCAGCAGGTCATCAGAGACTGCTACCAGTAATCAGGAGCTGCAGGAAGGCCAAGTGAGTATTATGTCATTAATAATGTAGATGATTGACAACATATTTTCCCACTTTCTATTTCTAGTGAGAATAAAGATTTCTGGGCAAGAGAAAATTTTGTTAAAAAAAGATTTCTGAATCAAGATGTTTTAACTCGTGCCCTTATTTAATGTCTTATATCCAGAACATAAGCAGCATCAAATGCAAAACCTCAGCACTTACCATATATTTTATTTTATTTACTATTACTATTTACTGATTTAATACATTTACTAATTATTTTCAAAGATAGCAATTGTGAAATAAATAAGGAGTTAATTGATAGGCAGAGTAATCTGATGGATCAACCTTTGTCAGAACATACAATTCAAGCAGATTAAAATGAGGAGATGCTATATTTGTCACGGTTTCTGTGCAGGGTAGATCATTTTTCCGTTCCTGCAGTGGCTCAGTGGTTAGCATTCAGATTAGCCACTCGGCTAATCGTTATTTTTGGTTCCTGTGGGATGATTGTTGCCGCTCTAACATTCCTTGCATTCCTGCAGGATTACCACTGATCTGTTTCACCTATTGGTTGCTCACTTCTTCCACTGATTACCAGCCACACCTGTGGCTGGGTATTTAAAGCCTCAGTTGGCAGTGGAACGGTGCTTGAGTGTAACGTGTTTCGCTCTAGCCAGTTCCCTGTCTCTTTTTGAGGAAGGTATAAGTATTTTAGGAACCAAGGAATTGCAACAAATTCAGACTTCAGTTTGTTTTTTTTTGGGAAAAAGGTATTAGGACGGTATTTGTCCAGATTCTGAGGTTGGTGGTTTTTTAGGGGTGATTGTGTCACCTTCGGGGCACAAATCTTTCCGCCCCTTACTAACCAGTTTTTTTCCCCCTGGTTTTAGTTGGCCTCAGAACGTCTTCTGTTTGTTTGTGAAAAGACATTTTCTTTTTCTCAGTTTCGGTTTGAAGTCGTTTATTGTTCTTTATTTTTCGTTTCCCTGTTCCTTTATTTTTTATATACTCCTTCTTCCTCAGTTACCCGTTTAGGGGTTTATTATTCTTTATTTGGGATACGTCCCTTAGGAGTGTAGCACCCCCTTCTTATTTCGTCTCTCACAAGACTTAGTGGTTACTGGAGTGCCCTTCGGTAACTTATAGATCCCTTGTTTGGTCGCGTCTGGTCTTCACACTTCCCCTCCCTCACAATATTAAGTTACAGTATTAAGAAAAGGGGCCCTATTTTGGTGACAGCATAGGCACAAACACAGTTGGAATTGCTAGTGTCATATTTTTCAATATCACCATGGTTGTTAGTTTTATGGTCTGCGGTTAATCTGCTTGTGTCAACATGGGTTTGTAGCTGCAGTCAGGGATGTGTCAATAGAAACTTTCACTATGTGAGTTTGGTGTTGAATAATGTGTTTGCAGTCAAACCAACCCATACCAGGTTTTAACTTGTGCTATTTTGGCATTATAACCGTGCCACACATGTGAATCCATAAACACATAACACAGATACAAGAAATATTTTGTTTATTTCAGTTTAACTGTTTTAAAGGAAAGTTGTATTTTTATTCAGTCCAATGCTGACTATTTGGGCAGTGGAGTTAATTGTGTAAGCTACTTGAATGAGATAGGTGGGACCTTTACACCCCTCAGTGTTTACAATGAGCCCAGAATGCACTGGAAACTTGCTTTTAATCATGTGTTTGGCTGGGCTAGGTCAATGATTGAGTGGACCTATGGAATGTTGAAAATGCATTTTAGAATGTTGGATGGACTGGGCGGTACATCACTGTACAGCCCTCAGAAAGTCAGTGCATTCTTTGTGGTGTGCTGTGTTCTACACTACATAGCCATACACCATGGATGTGACATAGACCTCAAAGAGGACACATTACAGGACTTTCATACAGAGAGAAGCAGAGTCGCACTACAGATATTACAGATCACTACAGACATTACAGAGCACCGAGTGCACGAGAGAGCAGGGACTGGTTGTGTGTGGAGCCGTTTCACTATTGAGTGTTGATTCATCTTATCAAGTGCATGTCTGGAATGAATGACACTTAGTTGAGGTAAATCATTTTTTTGTTTATTTTAAATAGTGGTATGAAACAAAAATTGACAGCAAAGAAACAGAAAAGCTATAGTAAATCCAGACAAAATGCTTCATTCCTGTCCTCTGGTGCACAAGCGCGATGTCTGCCTAGCTGAAACAGTAGCGGCAGCAGCAGGATGAAGAGGCCGACTGGAGGCTGTCTCTGCCAGCTGCCTCGTGCTCCTGGCCAGTCTGGGAATATTCTCCCCGCGGAACTGTTCTTGGGAACAGAACCATTTATTATGCCTCTTAGCACTGGCATATGAACAGAAAATACACTTTCGTTTAAATATTAACAAAATAATTAACCAAAACTATTCAGTTTCATCTTCATTGGTTTGTAGAGGTCCTCATAACGGTTGTAATAGTTCATAGTGTTGGGCAGAGAAAATTTTACCCTTAGAATAACCAGCACGATGAGGTATATCCATGTAAGAAATAGGACTTATTTTTGCAGAAAGAGTCTGGAACCTACACACAACAAGATGGACAAGCCCGGTCTCTGCTTTTTTTTATTTTTATTTTTTTAGCAAAAAGTGGTTAACAATAACATACGTAATTCTACTGATTGGCACATGGTTAATACATATGCAAATCGCAAGATGTAACAAAATTAATGATTGTCTGTGTCTAGTCATATAGCATGAATACTGAATAAGCACACGGTGACCTCTTAGTTTTCAGCGTTACATAAACAACTTTATATCAGATGTAATAGTTTGGTTTTTATCGATCGGTTGCTTTCAGAGTCCTGGGCAGCATGGTGTCATAGCTGGTTTCTCCCTGGCAGGATGGCAGGGGGGAGGATAAGGAGGAAAGCCAAGCTCACCAGTTTGAACTTATAGAAATCCATTAGAGACAGAGAGAAAGAAAAAAAAGACATGCACATAAACACATACACACACACATACATGCAATATTTTAAAATTGTTGTGCTTGGGAAGTTTGGTGCCTGGAGACAGAGGGGCCCTGCTGCAAGGCCTAGGAATTTAGTGTTGTACAGACTTCTAGTTATGCTAGAGAAAACTCTCCTCCCTTCAGTAGAGATGATCACAACACGCTTGCTCTTCAGTCATGGTGACATTAGCATTTGGCTGTGTTTCCTAAAGGGAAAGAAATGGGGTGATCTGATTGGCAATAATGAAACCAAAGCCAACCACACCCACAGAACCATTTATTCTTATTGAACCTCTTTTATAACTGTGCCACAGTTGCTCTAGTGCCTGGAGTCAAGAAATGACTGAAGTGCCCAAATTCACCAGTGCCTTGCATTGCTGCTAGTGTTAGACAGTTGTGCCTTGACTGAGAAAATAGGGCCCAATTTAAACATCTAATTTAATAACACAGGCTCAACTACACGAACAAAAAAAAAAAAAAAAAGAGACAATCCTGGAAATTAAGTAAAAGATAATCATGAAAGAAACGAATGAAAGGCAAAACAAAACCAAGGCTTGTCTCTCCCACATTAAAACTGATCAAAGCCAAAGACGCACAGCTGAGAAGCAAAACAAAGCTGAGACACAAGACCAAAGGCTCATGTTTGCTTCAAAAGCAGGGCCGGCATAAAAGCTCTATGCGGTTGTTTAGGGCCACAACCGCTAGGGGGGCCACACGACCACGAGGGGGGGGCCACACGATCCAATGTTTATCTAAAGTAACTAACACGTTATTCATCCGTTATCGTGGAACTATGGGTATAAATTTTAAATGGAATGGCAACAGAACATTTCATAGTAATGTAATTTAGGATTTTACCAAGCGACCCCCCCCCCCCCCCCCCCCCCACTCGACAGAATCCAACAGCACCCCCCCCCCCAACTCGACAGCATCCAACAGCACCCCACCCAACCCGATCCCCCCCGCTCAAAGCTCGAACACATTTGCGTAGGGCCACCAAAATCCTAGTTAAAGGATTTAATCCCTGTTAAAGTCATCACTTTCAATCAACATTTGTCCTTAACTTGGACTTGGACTAGTAAATGCACTTTACACCTTTTCTTCACAAACTCAGTTTGGTGAAGTTCTAGTTATGACTGTGTTTGCCAAACTGTTTGTGAAGAAAAAACAATCCTTGCTTTTAATTGTAAGTTTTAATAGTAAATTAAGAACAAATGTTGTTTGAATCCCAGCCATGTGTTTGAAAGAGGGGGGTTCCCCTTCTCTTCCTGGTCTATGCATAATTCATTACTAATTGTAGGTTTTAATACTAAGAACAAATGTTGTTTAAATCCCATTTCTTCTATCCCTGGTCTATGTGCAATTAATTAATTAATAATTAGAAAAGAATAAAGGAGAGACTTATCTATCCCCCTTTTTATATTTTCGTTTTAAGCCACTTTGCAGGATAAAACTTCTTTTCAATGTTATGATTAAAATTGTGTTAAGTTTGGTTTGAGAGGGATACGTTTGGTTATGAATTAAATGTTTGTGTTTCTATGTTGGGAGGCTAGGGCAGGCAGTAAATGCACCATGTTTAAAGGCTAGTAGTACCACCCTGGTCTCTGCTTTATTCTGGTACAGGCTGACCTAGAATCTCCAGCATAGTGCCTGTAGATAGAGTGAAAATAGGAAGGTAGAGGAATTGTAGGATATAATGGGTGCCAGAGTGAGGTCTTCTCAGGGAACTGTTAAATTAGCCTCAAACCCCAGTGCCTGATCTTGAGTTAATTCTGTGGCTTATCTCAGAGAATCCATAATAAGAGACGTTGTTTCCAGCAGTAGTTTGTAACTCTGTAGTGAGTGTTGCAACCATGGAAAGATTATTTTTACACGCTACAAGCTTCAGCACCGCATTTTGTGAGCTTGTGTGGCCTACCGCTTCACTGCTGAGCTGTTGTTGCTCCCATACCTTTCCGCTTCACTATAGCAGCTCTTACAGTTGACTGGAGCAGCTCTAGCAGGAAAGACATTTGATGAACTGACTTGCCTCAGCCGGAGACTTGAAAAGGTGCTGTGCACCATTGTGAGTGAGCTTGAGTGTGGCTGGGTATATTAGGAACGTCTAGAGACCATGATCACAGGTTACTGCCAGCAGAGAAGAGAAGGCTCTGTGCCGCTGTGCTGTGTAATCGCTGAAGTCTGGATAAAAACTAATGTCTATCTCGTTAAACTTCACTGGTGATTTCCTGGTGGCTTGTGAAATATGCTGTCGATCCGTGTACCCCAGCAGATTAATAATCACTGTTCCAGGCCTGTATGCTGTTTTTGATCAGCCGCCATAGAAACGGTGGGCCCTCATTACTTCTATAGTCCTGTCAGCCAGAGAGGGAAATCACTCTTTGAGGGAACTGGTAAGAAAACCAACCAGGTCTGATCATTCAGAATTCTCTGGTAGGTTAATAATGCAAAGGTTGCATCACCTGCTCCTATCCTCCAGCTTCAGTCAACAGCACCAATAAACTGTACTGGGAGTGAACAGTTAAGTTAGCCATTTGTAATGAAAACAGTTAAATGATTAAACCTGCTCCTATCCTCCAGCTCCGCCATTTTAGCCTCAAGCTGATCCTGTTTGGCCTGGTGCAGCGAGGCAGCGGTTTTGGCTAGTTTAACTTCGGCTTTCAAACTGGCAAATTCAGCCTGTAGCTCTTTCATGCCGAGTGAATATTGAGAGATTTCTGCTCGTATGGACCGGGTTTCGCCCTCGATCCGGGAGAGCTGTGTCTCAAAATATTGTCTGTGTTTTTCTAACACAGCCTCTACAATGGCTGATAGCATGACACAGGATTCCTCATCATGTCCCTTTCTGGGTGAGTCTTGCCTGAAAGAGTCTTTGTTTTTGAAGAAATTGACATATTTTATATATTGGTCAACAGCACCAATAAACTGTACTAGGAGTGAACAGTTAAGTTGTAATGAAAACAGTTAAATGAAGAGGAGAGAGGGCAAGGAGCACAATCACTAGGCAGCCATCTGTGGAGCTTCCCCCATTGTATTTGGATAGCGTGAATACTAGCAACATATGCTGTCCCTGTTAACCGTTAACAGCATCGCCGTTCCTCCTGGTTGTCCAGCTCCCAGTTCACTCCCATTCATTTTCAGGACCTTCTGAAAGTAATCTTTTTAAAACATAAACTGACTACGGGGGATAATAGATCAATAAAAGAGAGTACTGATGTCAAACAATCCCTGTCCCCGTTGTAATAGGTCACCGGTGAGAACTGGATACAGACTGTCTGATTGATATGGTATAACATTGACCTGCGTAGTAAAATGTTTCAGGCCTGTCACACATTGCAGTCTTCATCCATCTCCATTTACCTGCTATGAACTTTAATGAAATCCATACATTTACCCCACTCTTTCACACACTGGCCTTTTGATGAAAGTGAGTTTTACTCCTTGGTATCTTCTTCCATCATTCAATAGATTTGATATGTTTGATAATAATTACTAAATTAAAATGAAATAAATATATTTTACATGTTGGATAAGTGAGGCGTTTTAGCTGCTGATGCACTGTGTTCGGTATTCAGAGTGCCGGATGCCAAACGAGGGTGTTAACGGTTAAAACTGCTGGGTTCAGAAAATTAAACATAGTTCACATAATCCTCACCTTGCTGAAAGGTTTTACACTCTTTATCTTCTTAGTCAGTGCCTGTCCTAATTTTATGACCTGTAATTCTACTGAATGCTGTGCCTTGCATAACTGCAGCGGGAGTGTTGATCTTATTTGTCTTGGCTATATTTGGAACTGTGTTGACTAACTGCATTGTGTCAGTTTCCTGCATCATACACTGTTCATCAGGCTAGCTGCACCAATGTCAAAACAATGTTGACCTCTCGAATTATCAACAAAGTGGTGATGAGTTCTTAAAGCCTAACATTTGTTTGAATAAAGGAAATGACTGCGGTTTCTTTGCTTGAGCTGAGACTGAACCTAGTTCACAACTTGCCTCAGTGTTGCCAGATGCCTGAATCAAATACTAGTACTACTAAAAGAAGTCCTCAAAATCTTCAATCAACTCCCATTCAAATTCCTCACAAATGTTCCCCCATATCTCATTTAAAATCATTATCATTGATGCCCATATGCCTTTACTGTAAAACTTCACCCATGAATGTTTAAATCCCCTACATACATTTAGAGGAAAGTCTGGCAACCCCACTCTGCGATGTGTGATCTTCTTTGGGAAATCATATACTGATGGCCTCTTTTGTTCACAGTTTTTTACATCATGCAAATAAGAGAGTTGGCTACCCAAAGCTTATAGCGTTTCTCAGATGTAAGTGGGCTGACCAGCTAGTTTAAGGCAATTTCTTTTAATTCTGTAGGTCTATTTATTACTCAGGCTAGGTTTGTCATTGCAATACAAAGGCTTTAGGGGTAGGAAGACACGTAGAGCTGTGGTGACTAGTCTGAAACTCATTCCAATTCAGGACCCAGACCCGGACCCAAATCAGAATTTCTTGCTCGGTCCGGTCCTCAATGACAGGTCCAGTTCCTTCCTGGATTAGGTCCCCACCGCTTTAAATTTCAAATAATCCCTCTCTGAACTATGTAATTTTGAGGAGAAATTCCAGTACAAAATTTAATTTTTTTCAATTGGCTTCCATTGGATTGCATAGAAGGTTTGAAGTGCAATTATTCACTTCAAATATAGTTTGGCTTGGCATAAGTTAGGTCAAAATAGTGTTCACTGTGTGAACTAAACTGTGCTCTTAGCTAGAAACAGCTGTACGAAATGAGTATTGTATCTTATTGAACGTGTGTTTTGTAGTTGTGCACTTTTGTACATCGCTTTCTTTGGATAAAAGCATCTGCCAAATAAAGGACATACAGATGGTGGATTATTTTTTATTATGTATAATTCAAGAAAAATAGATCTATCATTTTTTTCAGTCTGCTTTAATCGGTATGTTGCTTAATTCCCAGATTATTACAATACAGGCATGATTGCAAAGGTGACAGAGCCACAGTGGCACAGGCGAACCAATGGTTTGGTTACTTGACTGTATTAATGAACTGTCTGATGGTTCATCTGGTGCAGATTGCTATGAATATTATGGGGGTTGGGAAACACCCATCCCTTCTGACGATATATGAGGAGTCCGTTATCAGACAGGCACAGAAAATAGTATCAGACCCCACTCACATATTTTACCCTAAATTCCTACTTCTGCCTTCTGGTAAAAGATTCAAGTCCCTCAGTGCAGACTTACCTGCTATAAACACTCATTCATGGAGTTGACAGTTTAGCTTTTTAGTGCTAAAAGTTGATGTGAATTGTTGGCTGTATGGGTGTTGTATTGAGATGGTGTATTGATCGTAGGCAGATTTGTGTTATGCTAATGCTAACTTGTGGTTTGCATCTTGCAGTGTAGCTTCTGTCATTCTGTTTGTGAAGTCTTCTGCAGACAGGAGGTACTGACGCATCCATACCTGTATTATGGAGAGTGTTTCTGATTTGTAGAACAGGTGTTTGGGGGTTTTTCTTCATTATGGTGAAAATCTGTTACGTCCCCTGCCTCTGCTTGCCTGGGTAGTGCAGGTGGAGGTAGTTGCTTAATTACCTAATTGCCTGATTTCCTCCACCTGCCTGTGAGCCAACATAAGCCCAGCAGTATGAGCCAGGGGAGATCTTTCTTTCAGGTTTCTTTTGGGTGGTTTGTAGTTGGCTGTGTGTTTGTGTTTTGTGGGTTGCATAAGGTTCATTTCTTTGAGATCTTCTTTGGGGTTTCTTGTGTAGCTTGTGGTTTGCTTTGTGGTTTTGGTGTTTGTGAAGATCCTTTTTGTTTGGTAAACTTTGTGGGTTTTCTTTTGTTTTAGTTTGTGTTTTAGTTTATTTATTCTAATAAATGTCTGAGTTTTTAGATCAGTTTTTGGATTTATTTTTTTTGGTACATTGAACTGGTTGTTGCAGCTTTTTTGAGCCGGCCGTAACAAAATGGGGGCTCGTCCGGGATCTGCCATCCCTGCGGACACTCACACACTTCCCTGTGGCCCCGAGGACACAGTGCGCAGACACACACTTCCCTGCGGTGGCGAGGACACCGTGCGCAGACACACATTTCCCTGCGGCGGCAAGGACGCCGCGCGCAGACACACACTTCCCTGCAGCGGCGAGGATGTGCGCAGACACACACTTCCCTGCAGCGGCGAGGATGTGCGCAGACACACACTTCCCTGCAGCGGCGAGGAAACCTCGCGCAGACACACACTTCCCTGCGGCAGCGAGGATGTGCGCAGACACACACATCTCTGCGGCGGCGAGGACACAGTGCGCAGACACACACTTCTCTGCAGTGGCGAGGACGCCGTGCACAGACACACACTTCCCTGTGGCGGCGAGGATGTGCGCAGACACACACTTCCCTGTGGCGGCGAGGACACAGTGCGCAGACACACACTTCTCTGCAGTGGCGAGGACGACGCGCGCAGACACACACTTCCCTGTGGCGGCGAGGATGTGCGCAGACACACACTTCCCTGCGGCGGCGAGGACACCTCGCGCAGACACACACTTCCCTGTGGCGGCGAGGATGTGCGCAGACACACACTTCCCTGCGGCCCCGAGGACACCTCGCGCAGACACACACTTCCCTGCGGCAGCGAGGACGCCTCGCCTAGACACACACTTCCCTGCAGTGGCAGACTTCCCTGGAAAATTTGTGGACATTTGTTTTTTGTTTTTTTTTGTTTTCTTGTAGTTTTGTAGAGTAAATTGGAAAAAAAAGAACAATGTACCTTACAGTTTTTTTGTCTTTTTTTGTCTTATGGATGGGGGTGTTACGTCCCTGCCTCTGCTTGCCTGGGTAGTGCAGGAGGAGGTAGTTGCCTGATTGCCTAATTACCTGATTGCCTCCACCTGCCTGTGAGCCAACACAAGGCCATCAGTATGAGGCAGGGGAGATCTTTCTTTCGGGTTTCTTTTGGGTGGTTTGTAGTTGGCTGTGTGTTTGTGTTTTGTGGGTTGCATAGAGTTCTTTTCTTTGAGATCTTCTTTGGGGTTTCTTTTGTGTAGCCTGTGGTTTGCTTTGTGGTTTTGGTGTTTGTGAAGATCCTTTTTCTTTGGTAAACCGGGTTTGGATTTTCTTTTGTTTTAGTTTATTCTAATTCATGTCTGAGTTTGTAGATCAGTTTTGAATGTGAAAGAGTGCTGTATGTTAACATTTTGAAATTATATTGCCTCAAATGTTTGTTTAACACTGAGAAGTTGAGAACCATCCTTCGTTGGAAGCTGGAAATAATGAAAATAGAAACTATGTTGAGGTTGATCTCTGGGAACCACACGTATTTCCCCCTTTTTGTAAGAAGGAAGGAATTTATTCCTCTTAAACATGGGAGTGCTCTCGTGTTTGAGAGTAAATGACTCTGTTGAAATGAGGGGGAGGGGTTCACTCTGAACTGGAGTCTGTAGCCCTTGGCTATAGTAGCCCTGCAGGGTCCTATATGCTTTTCCTGGAGGGCGGTAGCCTCCTTTCGCATTGGACATGCTACTGTCTGTCAGAGCCACACTTGGTGCAACTGGATGCTTCTATGGAGGTCTGGATCGGATGTCATTCCCTAGAGTTGGCTTTCAAACACAAGATATGAAAGAGGAGTTTATTTATAGCACCAATGCAGTGATTTATTTGACCAGAGGTGCACACTTCAGTCAGTGTATAAGTAAGCCACGTACTTTGGATGCGCTGTAAGAGAAAGAGTACTTTATCATATGACTAAATATGAGAGTTGCCAATAACCATGAATAGAAAGCTTTAACAGTGTTAAGAGGCAATCATTTTATTTACAAGACATGGCAAGATGGACTGGACACTATTCTATAAGAGAGGAAAGGACATGCACCTGAAGATATTGTAAGATAAAGAAAGGAACACAAAGAAATTGTGATGCATGCCAAAAATGCTCTTTTTGAAAGGACATTGGATAATGAATTAAATTGATTGAGCTTCCCTTAAATGCTATCCAGAGAACATCTCCCATAATCCACACTAGTTTACGTTTTACAAAATAGTTTGACCTGGCCAAAACCATAGTACCCACCGCCATCCCCAGCAGAACACCCACCCCCCTTCTACAGGGTTGGGGGCACTGCATGATAATTAGACTGACAGTAAATAAGGGACTTTGTACTACTGGTGTGCCCTAATCATTGGATATATCATTCCTGTATATGTTACATGTACTCCTGCAAGGGTTTACGGTCATGGTCCTTCTAAGGACTGTTTTGTACTTCTGTGCAGTCTGCATAGTTTGCATGATTTGCATTGTGTGCGACATTTGCAAACGGGCAGAGCATTTATATGACATGTTGCACAGGTACAGGTGGTGATTTTCCACCCACTTACAGATACCTTCAATTCCATATCTTTCATCTCCTTTAATAAACTTTTTTCACATCCATACTGTATGCTGTGGGAATGAGGCACAGACGAGGCAGACAGTGCTGGCAATATGCCTGTGGAGGGCTTTTATTGTGACAGCGGTATCAGTGAATGAAGACAGGGGAAAAGTGAAACTCAAGACGAGATCAGGCTACTCAAATGTTGGGGGAAGCAAAAGTGCTAGGGAAGTGCAGCTGGGTCCAAAATTCAGGCCACGAGGAGGGGCACGTCTGAGTCTGCCACAAAAAAAAATAAAGAACGAGAATCAGAAACTCTGTTAGTCGATCAGTGAGGGGAAAGCCAGCACACCCCTGGAGTGAGACCATGAGGCCTATATAGGGCCAGCAGCTACTCAGGCAAAGGGGAAAGTGGTGTGGATAAAGCACTGGTATGCTGCCGGTGGCCTGATTGTATCTCAGGTCCAGGTCTGAGTGTGGAGTGGAGGTGCTGAAACTCAGCCCTGTCCCTCCGGCGCTGTCCATGGTGCTACAGGCTGGCCGGTGAGACACAGGTGAAGTGGAGCTGAGTGGCGGCTGATGGCAGGGAGGGGCGGGGCTCCAGAGGCCCTCACCACAATACATAAATATGAGCATGTGCATTGCTTCCTGTTTCTACAGTGAATCTGCCTTTAGCTGTGTGTTAGTTTGCAGTGCTGTGGGAAGTTTGTCACAGAAAACCAAAAGGAACTAATAAAAGTCACTGTCCACTCTGAAAAATGTGTGTTGCCTTTTACTTCTAGCTAAAGTATCTGGAGAAACCCAGCCTGCCGCTGAATAAATTTCTTGTGAGGAGACCCCATGGAATAGGGCCCACGGTGCAGCCATGCCCCTTGTAGAATGAGCGTGTGGAGAACAGACACAGGACACAGCATATGCAGCCTATGCTGCTCTTCAGAGGAGAAAGGTGGTGGGTGAAAAGCGGCAAGCTCCAACACCTCACATGTGAAAGCTGGGAAGCTTGAGGCATAAAGGCTGGATTGGGCTTAGGAAAAACCGTATCCATTTTAGGGGAGAATATTGCGCACAAGAGGTGCACTGAGAGCGCATGGAGGTCACTGACACACTTATCTGAGGCTAGTGCAAGCATCAACGCTGTGTGGAGAGACAACAATTTTAATCTAATTTATGAACTCAAACGGCCTTACAGACCGAGCCTCCAGCACCTGTGATAAATCTCAAGCTTTTTAGCAACAGGTAGAGAACAGTGAGCCCCCTTCATGAACCTGTGAATGAGGGGGTGCTGCCCCACTGCATGGTCTTTCAACCCAACATGACAAGCAGTGATAGCTGCCAGGTAGATCCTATTGGTAGAAAAGGATTTCTCTTTATCCATAAGGTTCTGTGAAAAGCACAGCTCATCAGAAACAGAGCTCTGGTAAGGCACTGACTGACAAGAGGCACACCATCTTTCTAACACCTGACACTTATTGTCATAAAGTGACCTGGTAGAGGGTACTCTCGTGCTCTGGATGGTTGCAGTCACGCGAGGGGGAAGCCCTAATGTGTTGAGGTTATGCCTCTCACAGGCCAAGCCCATAGAGCTACTCGCTCAGGGCAGGGGTGGTGTATTTCCCCGTTCACCTGAGACAGGAGGTCTGTGCGTAGTGGGAGCGTGCATGGCTGTACATAAAGGAGATGGATAATCACTGCAGTAACATTTCCACAATCTGGGGATGGAGACACCATTCCCTGTACAGTGGGTTTCTCCTTGTCAGCATATCAGCGCTCATGTTCAGAATTCCTTGAACATCAATCAATCAAATTTTATTTATATAGCGTATTTCACAGCAATTGTCACAATACGCTTCACAGACAACCCTGGCCTAGACCCCCACAGGAGCAAGCCTAAAGCAACATGGGTCACGCGTAACCACAGAAAGTGACGGCTGCTCCAGACCAACAGTCTGTGGGCTAGACCATGGAGCTGGAGGGAGCGCATGCCACCTTGGTGATTGACATATGCTACTGCAGTCATTATCGCAGCGTACGAGCACATGATGTCCCCTTAGACAGGGAAGAAAATATCTGAGAGCTGTCCATATAGTTAATAGCTAAAAGAAAATTGATTCACCATGTAACCCTCCTGAGACCCCCCACCCCAGAGAGGGATGTGTGTGTCCTCATGTCTTTCCTCATGAGAACGATCCTGAGAGGGGTTCCCTGAGTGTAAAAGTCTGTGTTTTCCCAGTGACACAGAGTTACAGAGCGCTTGTGTGTCACCGTGAGATGGCGATGGAGGTCGCGCACAGGGCTGAGGTGGAGGGATGAAATCCACCTCATAAAGCCCCTCATTCTTAACAGCCCCAGTGGCAAAACCTGAGAGGCTGACACCATCAGCTCCTGTAGTCTGAGGCATGTGTGATACTGCACTCTTGAGTCTGGTTTGAACTGAGAGAGACATACTCTGAGAGATAAAATGCAGTCTTCTGATAGACATGGTTCACATGGATACAGAGTATAAATCCACTCCCAAGAACGTTTCACTCAGGGATTGGGAGAGATTGCTCTTGGGGAGGTTTACTCTGAAACCAAGAGACAACAGATGTGTCAGAACTCACTGAGTGTCCTGCACAACTCTGGGTTTTGAATTGGCAATAATCAGCCAATCGTCTGTATAAGTCAGTATTCTGAGCCTCATTAGTCTCAGCGGAGCCAGACCCGCCTCTACACAAATACAGAACACCCGTGGACTCAGGGAAAGGCCGAAGGGTGGAACTGTGTATTTGTAGCAAACACCGCGATGGGCGAAGCGGAGGAATTTTGTGTGAGGGGGATAAATGCCTACGTGAAAGAAGGCATCTTTCAGATTTACTGATGTGAAATAGTGATGTTAAGTTAATCAATTAACTGTTAATTCTTAATAAGAATGTTTATTGATGAATTTATATAGATTAAACAGTTAATTTTCAATGAACCATTTCAATGTATAACCTAATGTTGGTGATTAGATTTCAAATTAGAGACATTTCTAAAATGTTAAATTAGAGAGTCACGGTTCCCTTGACTGGCAGCGTTAGTGAAGCGTTATTGGTCCATTCCTGGAACATCAGTGCCATCTGAGCGCATCTTCTCAACTGCTGGTCTCACTTCAGCAGACTGCACACCAGACTGACCCCAAAGCACACAGACATGCTCATACTCCTTAACGAAAATGCTTAAGTATTAAGCTAAGCATATTTTAAGTCATTCTTTTTATAGGCCATGGAGTAGATTTTAATCTAATCAGTTAATCATGATTAATCAATTATTGGGTGCCGACGATTGATTAAAAGAATTGCACAAAAGTTTCCAGTCGTTCTGACATATTGAACGTGAAAGAGTGCTGTATGTTAACATTTTGAAATTATATTGCCTCAAATGTTTGTTTAACACTGAGATCCAAGAAAGGAAGTTGAGAACCGTCCTTCTTTGGGAGCTGGAAATAATGAAAATAAAACTATGTTGGGTTCGATCTCTGGGAACCACACGTATTTCCCCCTTTTTGTAAGAAGGAAGGAATTTATTCCTCTTAAACATGGGAGCACTCTCTTGTGTTTGAGAGTAAATGACTCTGTTGAAATGGGGGGTTTCACTCTGAACTGGAGTCTGTAGCCCTTGGCTATAGTAGCCCTGCAGTGTCCTATATGCTCTTCCTGGAGGGCGGTAGCCTCCTTTCGCATTGGACACGCTACTGTCTGTCAGAGCCACACTTGGTGCAACTGGATGCTTCTGTGGAGGTCTGGACCGGATGTCGTTCCCTAGAGTTGGCTTTCAAACACAAGATGACGAAAGAGAAGTTTATTTATGGCACCAATGCAGTGATTTGTTCGAGCAGAGATGCATACTTCAGTCAATGTATAAGTAAGCCACGTACTTTGGATGCGCTGTAGGAGAAAGAGTACTTTATCATATGACTAAATATGAGAGTTGCCAATAACCATGAATAGAAAGCTTTTACAGTGTTAAGAGGCAATCGTTTTATTTACCAGACATGGCAAGATGGACTGGACACTATGCTGTAAGAGAGGAAAGGACATGCACCTGAAGAGATTGTAAGATAAAGAAACGGAACACAAAGAAATTGTGATGCATACCAAAAATGCTTTTTAAGAAAGGACTTTGGATAATGCAGTAAATTGTTTGAGCTTCCCTTAAATGCTATCCAGAGAACATCTCCCACAATCCACACTAGTTTACATTTGACAAAATAAAGTCTCACCTGAACAAGACTCTAGTACCTACCGCCATCCCCAGGAGACCCCCCCGCCCCCACCCAACAGAGACAGGGGTGCTGCATGGTAATTATACTGACAGTAAATAAGGGGCATTGTACTGCTGGTGTGCCCTAATCATTGAATATATCATTCCTGTATGTGTTGCATGTCCTCCTGCAAGGTTTTACAGTGATGGTCCTTCTAAGGACTGTTTTATACTTCTGTGTAGTCTGCATAGTTTGCATGATTTGCATTGTGTGCTACATTTGCAAATCATTTATATGGCATGTTGTACAGGTACAGGTTGTGATTTTCCACCCACTTACTGATACCTTCAATTCCATATCTTTCATATCCTTTAATAAACTTTTATCACATCCATACTGTATGCTACGGGAACGAGGCACAGACAAGGCAGACAGTGCTGGCAACATGCCTGTAGAGGACTTTTATTGTGACAGCGGTATCACAATGAATGAAGACAGGGAAAAGTGAAACACGAAAGACGAGGTGAAAGCAGGTGGGTCCAAAATTCAGGCCACGAGGAGGGGCACGTCCAAGTCTGCCACAAAAAAAAAAAAAAACGAGAATCATAGACTCTGTTAGTCACTCAGTGAGGGGAAAGCCAGCACACCCCTGGAGTGAGACCATGAGGCCTATACAGGGCCAGCAGCTACTCAGGGAAAGGGGAAAGTGGTGTGGATAAAGCACTGGTATGCTGCTGGCGGCCTGATTGTATCTCAGGTCCAGGTCTGAGTGTGGAGTGGAGGTGCTGAAACTCAGCCCTGTCCCTCCGGCGCTGTCCAGGTCTGAGTGTGGAGTGGAGGTGCTGAAACTCAGCCCTGCCCCTCTGGCGCTGTCCAGGTCTGAGTGTGGAGTTGAGGTACTGAAACTCAGCCCTGTCCCTCCGGAGCTGAGTGGTGGCTGATGACAGGGAGGTGCGGGGCTCCAGAGGACCACACCACAATACTTATATATGAGCATGTGCATTACTTCCTGTTACAGTGAATCTGCCTTTAGCTGTGTGTTAGTTTGCAGTGCTGTGGGAAGTTTGTCACAGAAAACCAAAAGGAAATAATCAAAGTCACTGTCCACTCTGAAAAATGTGTGTTGTCTTTACTTTTGGTGGTGGCCAAACATCCTACAGCACTGAAAACTAACTCACTGTCCACTCTGAAAGGTGGCAGCTGCACGTCTAGTATGGGATGGGAGGGTTAAGCCCAGAGAACAGATTATAAAAAGGTAGATGAGCCCTTTGCCCCAATTCAGAGAACTTACAGTATAGGAAAAGGGGACATTTGGGTCAGAATTACATCTGTAGAACAGTCAGAGTTCAGTCCAGCAGGATGTTTAATGTTCAGGTCCAAAATACTGCAGTTGGAGAGTGTAGCACAGACATCTTCCTCAGAGCATCATCAACTTTTAAATCCTCAATTTCACTCTTCATCGCTGAACACTGCAATTGGCACATTTCCCACATTAGATACATGCTTCGTGTATAGCTAATATAATAATACTATATTAACTCTTCTTTGCAGACTGAACAACTGTAACCTCACAGAGAAGTGCTGTGATATTGTGGCCTCAGCTCTCCAGTCATCAAACTCACCCCTGAGAGATCTGGACCTCAGCTACAATAACCTGGGAGATTCAGGAGTGGAACTGCTCTGTGCTGGACTGAGGAGTCAAAACTGTAAACTACAGAGACTGGGGTGAGTAGTGCTGTGTATTGTGTGATCTTAACTAAATAGTAT
This sequence comes from Anguilla japonica, assembly GCA_025169545.1. Lineage (NCBI taxonomy): Eukaryota > Metazoa > Chordata > Actinopteri > Anguilliformes > Anguillidae > Anguilla > Anguilla japonica. Next base: position 3,236,802 of record CM045898.1, on the reverse strand, counting down.
TTGTGATTATGGTTCTATTCAGTGAAATATTAAAACCCTCTTTCTCTCTCGGTTTGCTCCTCTGTCCACCAGCATTCTTTCTTTGCCCATATATACCTTACTGCTCTATCACAACAAGCAAATAAAAGCAGGATAAAACCTTTTGAGGGTTGCCAGGTTTGTGGTTCCTGAGCAGAATGTAAGGTTTCAGTGGAGTCTGTAGTATCAGGTCACAGGTGATGACTGGATGCTGAGTGTTTGATTGACAGGGTAAAAGATTGACCGCCTGTATAGTAAAATGTTTCAGGTCTGTCACACATTGCAGTCTTCATCCATCTCCATTATTCACTACCTGCTATGAACTCTAATGAAATCCATACATTTACCCCACTCTCTTTCACACACTGACCTTTTGATGAAGGTGAGTTTTACTCCCTCATCACACACCTGTGTGTGCTGCAGGATTGTGGTGTTTCTGAAAGGATTGTGAATAAAATGGTATTTTATTCTGCTGGTAAAGCCGGGCATTAACTATTGGCCGATAGGGTATGTGTGTACATCTTGGTGGGAGAGTGTCCATCTGAACAACATGTGAGCTGCTGTTTAGATGCAGTGTTACATCGTTTAGTTTAGTCACTCTTCTGTGGTTCCAGTCCCAAGTAATAATCTGACCACTGTAAGCAGACATGTTGTGTGGAATAGCCTGATTCTGAGATCAATGTTCTGGCTCGAGCTCCTATCATCTAAAGAATAACATCATTTACAGGAGTATTTCTTAGATAAGTATTCTAATTCTTTCAAATGTCCCGACTTATAAAATTTTTTGTGCAGTTTATATTACTCCACAAGGTCTACCAAACATGTTGATAAGGGGTTTTAAAAGAAAAAAATGACTTAATATATCAGGCTTTTATTATCGTTGTTATTATCATTGTTACAATAATAATTAAATGCAACGCAATAATTACCCTGTTATATTCGCAAAAGTGTGCGCGAATAAAATGAATGGATGGATTATAGGGCAAGGACACACAGATAATAGGTGCAATGTGTGGAATTTTCAAAAGACACCACGTTTTTAAAAATCTAGTGTCTACCAGCAATAAAAGTTAGTGGCAATAATCAGTTGTGGTGTTCTCATACAGCCACTAGATGGCGATGCAGTGTAATTCCAGTTTCTGCCGTAGTTCAGTGGTACTCACTAATTTTCTTAGGAGAGTCACTTATGAGTAAGACCATTACTCAAAGAGCCACAGAGATTGCAGATATAACTCAGGTGTTTTTTTTATCATCACTCTCAAGATATTTACCATCTTTATTTACCATCTTTATGTTTATGTTTAAAAAAATACAGTACCATGCTTTCCATCCTTACATCTCTTTTTATGCTCAATTCATAATTACATTGCATTATTAAAAGGTATAATACTTGTGTGTGAGTGTGTGAGGCTGGGACTGGAACTCATCTTATGTATGTATGTACATATGCAATTATACATAAGCATTATCAACATGAAATAAAAAAAAGTTCACAAAAATGTATATATTGGCCTACTAATAGAGATGAAAAACTTCTTTTTCTGTTATATTTGTGTCAATATGTTGAGGCTCTCATGTGTTTTAGCTGTCCCTTGACTTTCTCCATGCAAAACTTGTAATTAGTGGTTGCAATCCTAGTCAAACAATCAAGATGCACATCTGTAAGCCTATTTCTATGTTTTCTTTTGACAATGCTCATTATAGAAAATGTTGCCTCACATGAGTAAGTGCTCACAAAAAAGCTCATTACCTTCTGCACACAAAGCTTTAAATGTGGATAATCTGAGGCTGGGACCATGTTCCAGAAATGAGCAACGCCTGATCTGAGCTCAGTTTTCAGGACATCTTTGACCTACAGCTCAAGAATCACTCTGTATTACAGCAAGGTCTGGACAAAGGTTTTTCAGAGCAGGTGTAAGGCTTGACAATGGCACATTAAAAGGGTTCTCAGACATAACAGCTCCTCCCGAAATTCGTCCTTTTGAATAAAGCGAACCCACACACACAATTGCGCCATGTCGCTTATATCCGTGCTCTCATCGAGTGCAAAGCTGTAACATGGTGTCGCTGCAAGATCTGCAATTCGCTGTTCCTGGATATCTTTCCCAATAAACTTGATCCTCCTCATTAATGTCGAATCTGAAAGCTGCAGTGCATGTATTTGTTTTATTATTATTATTATTATTATTATTATTATTATTATTATTATTATTATTATTATTATTATTATTGTTAGGGGCCAAGCACCGAAGGTGCAGGGCACCTATTGTAATCGTTAGTATTATTATTGGGATGGCAGGTATGCCATCCCGCCAAGTTATGCCTTGGCGGGGGCATGCCCCATACCTATACAGCACCGAGAGTTTGGCACTTTTCTGACCCCATTTCAACAGACAGACATAAACAACTTCACATGTCCACACAATAAAGTCCCAAACTAAGGGGATTTTGCGTTTTCTCCTTCTTCTTCTTCTCTTTCTTCTTCTTCTTCTTCTTATTCTTATTTTTCCTGCCACCTATCCCACTAACAACATGTCTCCCCATTGGACATTTCACCGACACCAGCCAAATCTTCACCCACACGACCCAATCAAAAACTCGCATACACACGCAAAATACCCATACCTTTTTACTCTGAAACATTTCCAGTTGAAACAGCTAGCCTGCCTGTGGCCTAGTGGGTAAGGTCCCAGTCTTGGGAACATGGGTCTTACATTCAAGCCCAGCTAGGAACATGTTTCTTTCACCTGCTTTTACCCTCACTAATAATTGTCTACTACTTCTCAATTATTGCTTTTGCACCATATCTACCCGCCGTTCACCGAACGTATACCGAACTGAACTGCATTATGACGTACCGTCTGCATGTTCAGTTATTAACCGGCTACAATATTGCAAAGCCATATGGATTCAACGGGAGCTCTTCTGTGCTTACTGGTCTGTGTTCTTCTTTAAAACCACGGACAGGTTTGCTAATGATATTTAACGCATTGCATAGCTATGTCATTGTGCTGCACTAACAAAGTCACAGACTGGTAAACCTCCGGTTGAAGGATTGAATCCCGCCTCGCCCTCAGGCAGATAATTTCCTCTTTTACACTGTTTCCTTACGCTTATATTTGCTTTACCAAAACTCACTCATGGCCACCCATATGCATTTCATGACGGCAAATGTATTCCTTTTATTAAACAGTTACACCAGTTCACCACTGTGCCATTTCTACTAACTATATTTCTTCACTTGGCTAGCGTACAAAACCTTCTTATCAGCAAATGCCACGTTTCTACATTAATGTTACCTCACCCTGTTCTCTATCTAGCCACATACAAACAATTACTACATATGTACGTTCTGCAACTCCCCATTAAAACATTACATTTAAAATCATGATTCACTCATAATTATCACTACTACTGAACAGGAGCAAAACACATCAGTGCAATAGATTTCACACGTAACTTGTCCACCCCACTTTCATGACTATTACTTTATACAGACTGTTATATATACCTTTCGATAAGGAAACTAAGCTCGCTCATGGTCACTTCCATTTACTTCGCATTATAGTCTGTGATCATGTCAACCTTCCCCTACATGCCCATTCTGCTAAAAACATATTGTTTTAACTATGCAATTTTATCATTTCTCCTAATTTATCTCACACTGTTGTTATTTTCTCATATGCAAACCCTGCTGGGACATATGCGTCTGCTCCTATTCTCCACTATCAAGTTTTCCGGTTCTAGCTTAGCAAAACAGCGAACAAGATTCCCACCTGCAGATAAGCCTATCAAAATGCCTTATAAACCTTACAAACACTAAAAGTGCACCTCCACGAAATAACAGACAACGGAGCAGGACAGAAGGGTACACAAGTTGCGACCTAGGGAGTTCTAATTCTACGTGCTTGCTGATTCTTTTGTCAATCAAGGCTCGTCGGATGGCCGTCAAATCCGTGAGTACATACACTGGCCATATTTCACCTGCGTTTCTGATGCGTTTATGCTTACACCACCGCACCCTTCTGAACTGTTTCACATATATAGCAAACCGAAACTGCTAAACGGTACACGCTCATCAGACTGTACAAATTCACACAAGGATAGCCATAATCCACAACCGTTTCTTACAGGGTCACTTCGCATTTCTCACTCTCATAATAAAACGCTTTGCAAAAAGAAATGATATCTCATAAAAAACACGTTTTCAACGTACAAAAATGCCAAGTTACTCACACATACAAGACATACCCCGTCTAACTCATTCATTCACACTACAAAATTCCAGGCCTGCCATTAAAAGTATTGATATCAAAATGATGCCAAGTTACGGTACTAGAAACAATATAGGCTATCTTGCCTCACCGAAATGAAATAAGATGTATTCCAAAGCAATGCTACCCAATATTTCCTCAATTCTTTCAAGTCAAGCGTAACAACTTTCCCATAAGGACCCATAAGCTCCGCCCATTAGATCTTCCGCAAATTAGACTTTTTTGAAAAATGCTTCAAATGCTTTCTGCCATGGAAGTCTAGACTTTTTAATGTCATTATACATTAACAACAGCAGATGGCGCCATTTATCTATAAAATGGTTGCTGTTCACAAGGAGATGGTTCAATGGTATTAGAAATCCCAGTAGGCTATTTTTTTTAAATATTCATTTAATTTAAATAACTTATTCATTTGAAAACGTGATTGTGTTTTATTTTCTTTTAAATGTAACAATTTCATATATCAGCATACCCTATTTTATTCATTGTATCAAGTGACTTCAATTCAGGGTGCGTCCACTTTCAGTTTGTACCTTGTCCCTGTATTCATGCGGGTTTCCTCTGGGTATTCTGGATTTCTACTGCAGTCCAAACGCATTCAGGTAATGTCAATTGGACATGATGTATTGCCCATAGGTGTAAGTGTAAGAGTGTGTGTCGATGTGCCTGTTCACCCTGTGATGGACTGGTGTCTTGTTCAGGGGTTGTTCTGGTTGCTTGTCTACCTGGTGCCCCTGTAGTGCTTGGCCCCTTCATTGCTGCTCGCAGCTATATTTATTATTATTATTATTATTATTATTATTATTATTATTATTATTATGCACTGTACATTATCTCTGCTGAGGTCAAAAAGCATTGTTTAACAATTTCAGCGTCCATGAAAGCCTTTTTATGCCTAGCTAAAATCCATGCGATCTCCTAAGTGGCCTTGGTCGATTTCACGGCAACAGAGACTGATCTCGCCATCATTTTTTGCTGCTCAGTCAGAGTCTGTCAACTGTTTACTTTTATTAGTCCTCAGGTTGCTACAACATGTCGTACTTTGCGTGAAAAGCACTAAAGTGGCGTTCAAGGTTATACCGTTTACAATTGGCACTAGTCTTCTGGCAAATTAGGCAGAATTGAGTGGATTCATATTGCACAAAGAAAAACTCATCAGTCCATGTATCCTGAAATTTTCGGTGTTCGTCCTGAATTGACTGCACCTTTTTCTTTTTTGGTGCAGCATCGGTGTCTTGGGCTTCTAGGCCAAACTGATCTGCATTTTCCCCCGTTCTTTCCTCACGTTGCTCTTTCTCCTCTGGCTTGTTTCTAACTCCGTCCCCGTTAGCTAGTGAAGAATCACTTTTATCGTTATGCTTTTTTCTAATCGTAAATCTGTCCATTTTGAGTGGGCAGAGGCCGAGACAATATTTGATATAACCTTATATCAAACGGCATTATGGAATATCAAATTTAGCCTAAACTTGCAAAACCATTCGTAAATGCAAAGCTACACACATAGGCTATACGTCTACCCATGATCCCTCGCTGTTACGTAGCCTATGTTCTTTCACGTATCTTCAGTATGCTGCCATCTGCTGGATAATTCATTTCAATGTGCTAAAACAGGACATACATGGAACATATAGAAGTAAGTTATAGCTATATTCTTATTGGTATCAGTGGATCTATATGAGCCGCAAAACAAAGTCTCACGACCCACGTAATGAGTAACACTGTGCTACGGGAATAAGGTAGAAGGGTACAAGTGATAAGTGATCCTAGATTGGGAGTGCCCTGCAGAGAGTGCCCTGGGAGTGGTGGCATTGTAGCACAGTGGGTAAGGAACTGGGCTTATAATCGAAAGGTTGCAGGTTCGATTCCTGGGTAGGACACTGCTGTTGTACCCTTGAGCAAGGTACTTAACCTGAATTGCTTCAGTACATATCCTGCTGTATAAATGGATACAATGTAAAATGCTATGTGTAAAATGCTATGTGTAAGTCGATCTGGATAAGAGCGTCTGCTAAATGCCTGTAATGTAATGTGATGTAATGAGTAGTATAGTTAGTCCAGCTACAGACTGAAGAGATGTGTTTTCAGACTACGGCAGAAGATGGGCAATGACTGAGTGGTTCGTAGAGGAACAGGGAGTTCATTCCAATACTGGGGAGCTAGTGTGGAGAAGATCTGTGGTACGGAGATCCATTCACCCCGAGGGGGTGCAGGGCGCCCAGCTGCCACAGAGTGGAGTGGTCAAGCTGCTGTGTAGGATTGAATCGTGTACTATAGGTAGACAGGAGCTGTTCTTTTGGCTGCACTGCAGGCAAGGGTCAGTACTTTGAACCTGATCCTGGCGGCGATCGGTAGCCAGTGGAGTGACCTCAGCAGGGGAGTGATGTGAGAGAACGTAGGAACGTTGAAGAGCAGCATTCTGAATCATCTGTAGTGGCTGTATGGCACAAGCTGGCTGGCTTGCAAGGAAGGAGTTGCAGGAGTCAGGATGGGAGTTCACCATAGCCTGGACAAGTAGCTGGGTGGAGTGCATAATCAGGTATGGTCGAATCATCCAGATGTTATACAGGAGAAATCTGCAGGACTATGATGTTGCCTTGACGTGCTCCTTGAAGTCCAGCTGGTCATCCAGGACCACCCCCAGGCTCTTTGCGGAGTGAGAGGCAGTCACTGTGGTGCCGCCAGCAGTGATTAAAGCTCCCGCAGTAGGGAGGTCTTGTGATGGATGAACAGCAGCTCAGTCTTTTTGAGGCTGAGCTTCAGGTGATGGCTGGCCAACCAAGTTGAGATGTCAGCCAGGTTGGAAGATATTCTCTCATTAACCGTAATGTAAGAGGGAGGGAAAGAGAAGAGTTGTGTATCATCAGCATAGCAGTGATAAGAGAAGCCATGTAAATTAATGACCGAACCAAGAGATTTGGTGTAAATGGAGAACAGCAGAGGCCCCAGTACAGATCCCTGTGGGCCTCCTGTGAAAAGGGGACGAGGTGCAGAGACAGACCCCATCCAGGTGACCTGGTAGGACCTATCTGAAAGATAGGAAGCAAACCAAGACAGGGCAGTTCCAGAAATGGCTATCTCAGCCAAGGTGGAGATGAGTAGTTTATGGTCAACCGTGTCGAATGCTTCAGACAGTTCTAGTAGGATCAGGCAGTGGCAAGTGCCTCCGTCACAGCCAGGAGGGCAGTCTCTGTTGAGTGCTCGGATCAAAAGCCAGACGGGTAAAGGTCAAACAGGTTAACCAGCATTTATTACAGTAAAGAGGACAAAGTTATTACATGAAGGACAAAACCATTTTTATTATATTAACCGTTGTTACAGTTGTTCATGTGGCTTGGTTTGTTTGCTTTTTACCTTAAATAAGGTATAGCCCTGTATTCAAATGTGACATCAATCTATATTTGCTGGAAAAATAAGCTAAAATTCCCTGTTTTGCATGAGGGTGCAGCCATGTTGCCTACCCTCCCTTCCACGAACATTAAAGGAAACGTCCTTTACCCCACTCTGATACCCTGATCTAGGCAGGTGATCTATGGGTCCCACCTCCTGCAGAGTTTGTCTCAGGAGAGACAAACCAGAAGACAGAGATATTTACAAGGCCAGAGGCCCAGTGTGGCTACAGAATGAACAAAGATCCTGTTCTGTTTGATCTTAAGTTAAAATGCACTTTAATTACTAAGTACACTGTCAGCTTTTTTTTTCCTGTCTCGGAAAAAACAAACCAGAAGACAAAGGTATTTACGAGGCCAGAGGATACAGAAGCTACAGAGTAGCTACAGAACAAATAAAGATCCGGTTCCGTTTGATCTTAAGTTTAATTGTAATTTGTGGCATTCAATTGAAATCATTGATTGAAAAATCTTTATGTGTATGTTAGAAGAAGAAGTAAACTTCCATGCTTTTTATAGGTATACAATAGCTGGATGGAATTACCTCTTATACTACCTATTATATTTCTGTCATGACTATTTAGCCCTGCTTTCAACAACATAAGTCCACTTTAATGTAAGAAGTACACAGTGAGCTTTTAGATAGGCCAGTCCTTGTCATAAATGAGCCTGCCCCCCCCCCCTTTTGGTTGTGCATTTTAGCTCATTTCCTTTGTCCCTGTGGCACTGGAAGAGGGGCATACTTTGATAAGGTCTGGCTCTTCAGTCTCTCTCTCTTTTCTGGTAATCTCAAATCAGAATATTGTTTCATTTCTTCTGTTTTGTACCTTAGATGTAGTGAGCCTTCATTCAGTAAGTGCATAATTTCAAAAGTGCATCATTTCAATTCACTATTTTAATTGACTCCTTATTTAATAAAATTATTTAGTCTTCTGACAGAATTTGTTTTGGCTTGTCACTTGATTCCACCAGGTTACTGTCAATTGACCTATCAAATATTTTGTCTATTTAATTTATAAATGTCATTTTCAATAATAATTGTTAAATTAAGTCATGTAAAGTACATTTTATATGTAGGTTAAGGGAGAGGTTCTTGCACGCAATACCACTTGTGTTCAAGGGCATTGACTGAAAATACTGGTCTGAGGGTGGCACGGTGGTGCAGTTGGTAGCACTGTCACCTCACAGCAAGAAGATTCTGGGTTCAAATCCGGTGTCACACACCATGACTACCCTAATAGGGACAGAAGAGCTGGACACAGGGAGATGTGTATATTCCAGATATCTCCAGCATTTTATTGGGATAGCGAGAGAGACCGTAATCACAAACACAAACGAAAAACCTTCGCCCGTCACCCTCATGGGATCTGGGCAAAAACAATAAACTAAAATAACAAAGACAAATTAAATTATACGAGCGCTTTTCAGCCTTTTCTCTGGTCTGTACGTGCTCTCTCTCACCATCGTGGGGGATCCCGGTCTCAGACGCCTACTGTGGAAAGAAGCACACTTTTAAATCCTGGATTGATTCGTAACATCATCCAGGTGTGTATCTGCTTAACTAGTAGGCATGGTCCTCCAATTGCCCTGAATTCCTCCCGCAAACCTGCCACATCTGGCCTGGGCCTTTCTGTGTGGAGAATGGCCTTTATTTTGCATGTTCTCCCCGTGTCCACGTGGGTTTCCTCCGGGTACTCCGGTTTCCTCCTACAGTCCAAAGACATGCAGATAGGCTAATTGAAGACAGTACAGTGCCCATAGGTATGAGTGTGTGAGTGCATGGTGTGTGTGTCCTGCGATAGATTGGCAGCCTGTCTGGTCCAATGCACACTGGGATAGGCTCCAGCACCCCTCGCGACCCTGCCCAGGATAAGCGGGTATAGATAATCGATGGATGATGGATGGATGTCGGTTGTCCAACAGTGCTTCCTGGAGTTTTACATCCAATATTGAAATGGAGTGATCTTTGTCTGCAACATGTTACACATGCATGTAAATACACTGCTGTCTGAGTTTTAATCACAATATAGACCGCTTGGGTCCGTACAGCCTGCTCACTGCTTATTTCTGTATTTTAATGTATAAACACAGCGTGCAGATGTTCCCCTGTCATACAGTACTGCACTGCTGCCCTGCTCTCCCTGGGAGTATCGGGGCTCCCCCACTCCCTGCCCACTGATCCCTTAGCAGTGTGCAGCACCAGGGGGTCCTGAGACAGCCTCAGCACAGGGGCTCAGCTGATCCCTTAGCAGTGTACAGCACCAGGGGGTCCTGAGACAGCCTCAGCACAGGGGCTCAGCTGATCCCTTAGCAGTGCGCAGCACCAGGGGGTCCTGATACGGCCTCAGCACAGGGGCTCAGCTGATCCCTTAGCAGTGTGCAGCACCAGGGGGTCCTGAGACAGCCTCAGCACAGGGGCTCAGCTGATCCTTTAGCCCATAGTGATGGATGACAAAGAGATTTTACATTTATGCAACCTCATATTTGTACCGCAGTGAAACAGGAAACTTCTGCCACCTGGGTGTGATTAGGATCAGTGTGAAGGTCTACTCTCTCACTCTGGATGGAGTGGGAGAGATGGGAGTGAGGGGGGCAAATGCCTGTGAAGAGATCTACAGCTGCACAGCCAAATCTCTGCCATAGCATTTACACAATCTGGGGATGGAGACACCATTCCCCGTACAGTGGGTTTCTCCTTGTCAGCAGATCAGCGCTCGTGTTCTGAATTCCTTGAACATCAATCAATCAATCAAATTTTATTTGTATAGAGCATTTCACAGCAATTGTCACGATAAGCTTCACAGACAACCCTGGCCTAGACCCCCACAGGAGCAAGCCTAAAGCAACATGGGTCACGCGTAACCACAGAAAGTGACGGCTGCTCCAGACCAACAGTCTGTGGGCTAGACCATGGAGCTGGAGGGAGCGCATGCCACCTTGGTGATTGACATATGCTACTGCAGTCATTATCGCAGCGTACGAGCACATGATGTCCCCTTAGACTGGAAAGAAAATATCTGAGAGCTGTCCATATAGTTAATAACTAAAAGAAAATTCATTCACCATGTGACGCTCCTGAGACCCCCCACCCCAGAGAGGGATGTGTTTGTCCTTTTTTTCCGTATGAAAACGATCCTGAGAGGGGTTCCCTGAGTGTAAAAGTCTGTGTTTTCCCAGTGACACAGAGTTACAGAGCGCTTGTGTGTCACCGTGAGACGGCGATGGAGATCATGCACAGGGCTGAGGTGGAGGGATGAAATCCACCTCATAAAGCCCCTCATTCTTAACAGCCCCAGTGGCAAAACCTGAGAGGCTGACACCATCAGCTCCTGTAGTCTGAGGCATGTGTGATACTGCACTCTTGAGTCTGGTTTGAACTGAGAGAGACATACTCTGAGAGATAAAATGCAGTCTGCTGATAGGCAAGTTCACATGGATACAGAGTATAAATCCACTTCCAAGAACGTTTCACTCCGGGATGGGGAGAGATTGCTCTTGGGGAGGTTTACTCTGGAACCAGGAGACAACAGATGTGTCAGAACTCACTGAGTGTCCTGCACAACTCTGGGTTTTGAATTGGCAATAATCAGCCAATCGTCTGTATAAGTCAGTATTCTGAGCCTCATTAGTCTCAGTGGAGCCAGACCCGCCTCTACACAAATACAGAACACCCGTGGACTCAGGGAAAGGCCGAAGAGTAGAACTGTGTATTTGTAGCAAACACCGTGATGGGCGAAGCGGAGGAATTTTGTGTGAGGGGGATAAATGCCTACGTGGAAGAAGGCATCTTTCAGATTTACTGATGTGAAATAGTGATGTTAAGTTAATCAATTAACTGTTAATTCTTAATAAGAATGTTTATTGATGAATTTCTATAGATTAAACAGTTGAATTTCAATAAACCATTTAAATAAATAACCTAATGTTGGTGATTAGATTTCAAATTAAAGAGATGTTTCTAAAATGTTAAATTAGAGAGTCACGGTTCCCTTGACTGGCAGCGTTAGTGACACGTTATGGGTCCATTCCTGGAACATCAGTGCCATCTGAGCATGTCTTCTCAGCTGCTGGTCTCACCTTCAGCAGACTGCACACCAGACTGGCCCCAAAACACACAGACATGCCCATACTCCTTAACAAAAATGCTTAAGTATTAAGCTAAGCATATTTTAAGTCATTCTTTTTATAGGCCATGGAGTAGATTTTAATCTAATCAGTTAATCATTATTAATCAATTATTGGGTGCCGACGATTGATTAAAAAAATTGCACAAAATTTTCCAGTCGTTCTGATATATTGTACGTGAAAGAGTGCTGTATGTTAACATTTTGAAATTATATTGCCTCACATGTTTGTTTAACATTGTGATCCAGGATAGGAAGTTGAGAACCGTCCTTCTTTGGGAGCTGGAAATAATGAAAATAAAAACTATGTTGGGTTTGATCTCTGGGAACCACACATATTTCCCCCTTTTTGTAAGAAGGAAGGAATTTATTCCTCTTAAACATGGGAGCGCTCTGTTGTGTTTGAGAGTAAATGACTTTGTTGAAATGAGGGGTTTCACTCTGAACTGGAGTCTGTAGCCCTTGGCTAATGTCTGTAGCCCTTGGCTATAGTAGCCCTGCAGTGTCCTATATGCTCTTCCTGGAGGGCGGTAGCCTCCTTTCCCATTGGTCATGCTACTGTCTGTCAGAGCCACACTTGGTGCAACTGGATGCTTCTATGGAGGTCTGGACCGGATGTCGTTCCCTAGAGTTGGCTTTCAAACACAAGATGACGAAAGAGTTTATTTATGGCACCAATGCAGTGATTTGTTCGAGCAGAGATGCGTACTTCAGTCAGTGTATACATAAGCCACGTACTTTGGATGCGCTGTAGGAGAAAGAGTACTTTATCATATGACAAAATATCAGAGTTGGCAATAATCATGAATAGAAAGCTTTAACAGTGTTAAGAGGCAATCATTTTATTTACCAGACATGGAAAGATGGACTGGACACTATGCTGTAAGAGGGGAAAGGACATGCACCTGAAGAGATTGTAAGATAAAGAAACGGAACACAAAGAAATTGTGATGCATACCAAAAATGCTTTTTATGAAAGGACTTTGGATAATGAAGTAAATTGTTTGAGCTTCCCTTAAATGCTATCCAGACAACATCTCCCACAATCCACACTAGCTTACATTTGACAAAATAAAGTCTAACCTGAACAAGACTCTGGTACTTACCACCATCCCCACAAGACCACGCCCCCCCACCCTACAGGGACAGGAGTGCTGCATGGTAATTTTCCTGACAGTAAATAAGGGGCATTGTACTATTGGTGTGCCCTAATGATTGAATATATTATTCCTGTATGTGTTGCATGTCCTCCTGCAAGGGTTTACAGTGATGGTCCTTCTAAGGACTGTTTTATACTTCTGTGAAGTCTGCATAGTTTGCATGATTTGCATTGTGTGCTACATTTGCAAATAATTTATATGGCATGTTGTACAGGTACATGTTGTGATTTTCCTCCCACTTACAGATACCTTCAATTCCATATCTTTCATATCCTTTAATAAACTTTTATCACATCCATACTGTATGCTGTGGGAACGAGGCACAGACGAGGCAGACAGTGCTGGCAACATGCCTGTAGAGGACTTTTATTGTGACAGTAGTATCACAATGAATGAAGACAGGGGAAAAGTGAAACACGAAAGACGAGGTGAAAGACTACTCAAAGAGAGAGATCAGGCTACTCAAATGTTGGGGGAAGGAAAAGTGCTAGGGAAGTGCAGGCAGGTCCAAAATTCAGGCCACGAGGAGGGGCACGTCCGAGTTTGCCACAAAAAAAAAAAACACGAAAATCAGAGACTCTGTTAGTCACTCAGTGAGGGGAAAGCCAGCACACCCCTGGAGTGAGACCATGAGGCCTATGTAGGGCCAGCAGCTACTCAAGCAAAGGGGAAAGTGGTGTGGAAAAAGCACTGGTGTGCTGCTGGCGGCCTGATTGTATCTCAGGTCCAGGTCTGAGTATGGAGTGGAGGTGCTGAAACTCAGCCCTGTCCCTCCAGCGCTGTCCAGGTCTGAGTGCGGAGTGGAGGTGCTGAAACTCAGCCCTGTCCCTCCGGCGCTGTCCAGGTCTGAGTGTGGAGTGGAGGTGCTGGAACTCAGCCCTGTCCCTCCGGCGCTGTCCATGGTGCTGCAGGCTGGGCCGGTGAGACACAGGTGAAGTGGAGCTGAGTCGCAGCTGATGGCAGGGAGGGGCGGGGCTCCAGAGGCCCACACCACAATACATATATATGAGCATGTGCATTACTTCCTGTTACAGTGAATCTGCCTTTAGCTGTGTTAGCTTGCAATGCTATGGGAAGTTTGTCACAGAAAACTAAAAGGAAATGAGGAAATTGACTGTCCACACATGAAAAATGTGTGTTGTCTTTACTTTTGGTGGTGGCCAAACATCCTACAGCACTGAAAACTAACTCACTGTCCACTCTGAAAGGTGGCAGCTGCACGTCTAGTATGGGATGGGAGGGTTAAGCCCATAGAAAAGATCATAGAAAAGGTAGATGAGCCCATTGCCCCAATTCAGAGAGCTTACAGTATAGGAAAAGGGCCCATTTGGGTCAGAATTACATCTATAGAACTGTCAGAGTTCAGTCTAACAGGATGTTTAATTTTCAGGATTGTGGTGTTTCTGAAAGGATTGTGAATAAAATGATATTTTATTCTGCTGGTAAAGCCAGGCATTAACTCACCAGCACGGTATGTGTGTACATCTTGGTGGGAGAGTGTCCATCTGAACAACATGTGAGCTGCTGTTTAGATGCAGTGTTACATCGTTTAGTTTAGTCACTTTTCTGTGGTTCCAGTCCCAAGTCATAGCTTAGTCATGGCTCCACTAGCTAGGTTGGGTCATGAAGTAACGTTAAGGTAGGTTGGGCTGGCTAGCTAGCTAACTCGTGCCTTTGACTGTGTGAGTCAAAGCGAAAGCTGAACTTAGAACAACGGCAACAAGTGTCAACTTGAGGGTCATGTTGTTTGATGTAAATGGTAAACAAATGATATTTGCAGTGTTAATAGTTATTGTCAAATAATTGTGTTATGTAACTGTAGTTCTGTATTTTCAAAGAATGAACTAGCTGAGGTAACAGTAAACAGCTCAGAGCGAGCTGGCATCGCCATGGTAACCAACCGACCCTCCTAACGGCCACATTTTAAACAGCGTCGTTATGGTTACCGTCACGTTACTTTGGCGAGAGGTAAATAAGGAAGAGCGCAATTTTGTATTGAATGCGGTTTCATTTCACCTTGCTGAATATTTTAAAATTAATGTCAAAAACCCTGACAGACTGTATAATTTGTTAAACTTAAATTGTTTGATAACTTGATGGTTACAAGATTAGGAATAAAATATTATCATGATGACAGTAATGTATTTAGCTAATGGGTTATACGAGTACCTTAACAGTTATATTTATCTATTCATAGTTATGAATATTCAGCGTCTTTGAAATGTATCGATGTTTATGAACTGAAGAACATGTCAGGTGAGGTGAAGTGCACCACAAAAATGCAGTTTTTTGTGTTTGCAGATGAAATTAATATGTTTGCAAATCAGATAAGTTCATCACATGGAAAGGGTTATTAGAGCCCAGTAATTGCCTTAGACTATTGTGGATTAGTCATAATATTTTATGAACTTAATTTACACACCCCCCTCCCTGTTTGTGTGTGTACATCTCAGGAATGCGTAGGTACATATGTATCAACTGTCAAGGTGAACAATGTCACAAAGAATTTGTGCGTGTGTTTGTGTGCGTGCGTGCTTGTTTGTGTGTGTGTGGTCTCTCCACAGGCTGGGTTGGTGTAATCTCACAGAGGGCTGCTGTGATGTTCTGGCCTCAGTCCTGCGTTCTCCTCACTCAGAGCTGAGAGATCTGGAGCTCAGAGACAACGAGCTGCAGGATTCAGGAGTGAGAGCGCTCTCTGCTGGACTGGAGGACCCACACTGTAAACTGCATAGAATGGGGTGAGTGCAAACACAAACTTAGGGCTACAATGTGACTAAATACAACACTGATGTCAATGTTTCTAATGTGAAAACAGACACTCCACAGAACTGAAACAGCATGTTCCTGTTCTTCCTCTTGGTAGAATTTGACTACACAAATGAATGAAGAAAATGAATTTGTCCTGTTTACTGAACTATAGTGGGGTGTAAACTCAAATGTGTTTGATAATGACTCATTCCACATTCATGTTATTTTAGTTTAACACACACAGCCCTGTTAGTTTATATTATGTTACA
Source organism: Anguilla japonica (assembly GCA_025169545.1). Taxonomy (NCBI): domain Eukaryota; kingdom Metazoa; phylum Chordata; class Actinopteri; order Anguilliformes; family Anguillidae; genus Anguilla; species Anguilla japonica. The sequence goes on along the minus strand of CM045898.1, from coordinate 3,220,823 downwards.
TTACATTTATTTGCCAGACGCTTTTATCCAAAGTGATGTACAATAAGTGCGTACAAAAGGTAATTGGAACAACTACAAAACACAGGTCCGATAAGGTACAATATTTTGCAGTTATTCATAGCCATGAACACATTAAGTCCAGTTCACACAGTGAACATTACTCTGACCTAACCTATGCTAAGTCAAACTAGGAGGCATTACAAGCAACATCTAGACAATGATACAAGGCACAATAAGTGCTGGGTGGAGGTACATGTAACATAAGTGGCACAGGAGGTACATGTGTAGAAATAGGGGGATTTAAATGATAGAAATGATCTACAGAGTGGTGATAGTTAGTCCAGGTATAGTCTGAATAGATGCATCTTCAGACCACGGCGGAAGATGGGTAGTGAGGGAGAGGTTCGTAGAGGAACAGGGAGTTCGTTCCACCACTGGCTAGGGTGGAGCTAGGGTGGAGAAGCTCTGTGGTAGAGACAAGATTGAACCCTTTACCCGGATGGCAGGGGGTGCAAGGCAGTGGTCAAGTGGGCGTATAGGATTTAATCATGTGCTGTAAGTAGACGGGGGCCGTCCTGTTGGCTGCAGTGTAGGTGAGGGTCAGGACTTTGAACCTGCAGTGACTGGTAGCCAGTGGAGTGACCTCAGCTGGGAAGAACTTGGGAAGGTTGAAGACAATAAACGTGTGTAAGGTGTGTAACACGCTGCTATGTGTTTGACACAAAGCCCTGTTACTTTATATTAATGTGTGTAAGGTGTGTAACACACTGCTATGTGTTGGACACACAGCCCTGTTAGTTTATATCTCATAAACAACACGTTTTCATCGTACAAAAATGCCAAGTTACTCATACATACAAGACCAGTCCAGGCCTGCCATTAAAAGTATTGATATCAAAATGACGCCAAGTTATGGTACTACAAACAATATAGGATATCTTGCCTCACCGAAATTACATAAGATGTATTTCAAAGCAATGCTTCCCAATATTTCCTCAATTCTTTCAAGTCACTTGGCCCTGTGTTTTGTAATCTTACCATTTTACAATGTCATGCAAACTTTGTGTCAGATCAAAGAGTCAAATATTTCGAATTGCCTCATGGAATACATTGAAATTCATGTACATAACTGCTGCTGAGTAACTACAGGAAGCATATTTCTCCAGGGAACATGTTTATACTTGGTTCTGAACTGAATTTGAGTACATGTACAAGTTATTGTATATTTGCTACGTACAATAAATACTGCATGTAAAATACATATTGTACATACATACATAGAGAACTTCTTTATCCCCCTGGGGACATTTTTCTCGCAGCATGTTACATTCACATTTAAGAACACACACTTATACCAAGAAACATACTATCATTCACGCAATAGAAAGGCTGGGCAGGGAAATACATACATACCAATACAAATTGGACATATACACACCTATTCAATCAATCTTGACTGTGAGAAAGGCATCCACACATATGTTTGGCCTGTCCATGTAGTGCATGCTTATACACGTTTTTTATGAGATATCATTTCTCTTTGCAAAGCGTTTTATTATGAGAGTGAGAAATGCGAAGTGACCCTGTAAGAAACGGTTGTGGATTATGGCTATCCTTGTGTGAATTTGTACAGTCTGATGAGCGTGTACTGTTTAGCAGTTTCGGTTTGCTATATATGTAAAACAGTGGCTGTGACAAAGGGTGCAGTGGCATAAGTGTAAACGCAACAGAAACGCAGGTGTAATATGGCCAGTGTATGTACTCACGGAGCCTTGATTGAGATAAGAATCAGCAAGCCCGTAGAATTAGAGCTGCCTAGGTCGCAACTTGTGTACCCTGCTGTCCTGCTCCGTTGTCTGTTATTTCGTGGAGATGCACTTTTAGTGTTTGTAAGGTTTATAAGGCATTTTGATAGGCTTATCTGCAGGTGGGAATCCTGTTCGCTGTTTTGCTAAGCTAGAACCAGAAAGCTTGCTAGTGGAGAATAGGAGCAGACGCATATGTCCCAGCAGGCTTTGCATATGAGAAAATAACAACAGTATGAGAGAAATTAGGATGAAATGATGAAATTGCGTAGTTGAAACAATATGTTTTTAGCAGAATGGGCATGTAGGTGAAGGTTGACATGATCACAGACTATAGTGCGGAGTAAATAAAGTGACCATGAGCGAGCTTAGTTTCCTTATGGAAGGGTATATATACTAAAGCGTCAACCGTTAAAGTGGAGGGTTAAGTAACATGTGTAATCTATTGCACTGCTGTGTTTTTTTCATGTTCAGTACTAGTAGTTATAATTATGAGTGAATCATGATTTTAAATGTAATGTTTTAATGGGGAGTTGCAGAACGTACATATGTAGTAATTGTTTGTATGTGGCTAGATAGAGAACAGGGCGAGGTAACATTAATGTAGAAACGTGGCGTTTGCTGATAAGAAGGCTTTGTACGCTAGCAAAGTGAAGACATATAGTTAGTAGAAATGACACAGTGAACTGGTGTAACTGTTTAATAAAAGGAATACATTTGCCGTCATGAAATGCATATGGGTGGCCGTGAGTGAGTTTTGGTAAAGCAAATATAAGCGTAAGAAAACGTTAGTGTAAAAGAGGAAATTATCTGCCCGAGGGCGAGGCGGGATTCAATCGTTCAACCGGAGGTTTACCAGTCTGTCACTTTGTTAGGGCAGCACCATGACATAGCTGTGCAATGCGTGAAATATCATTAGCAAACCTGTCCGTGGTTTTAAAGAAGAACACAGACCAGTAAGCACAGAAGAGCTCCCATTGAATCCATATGGCTTTGCAATATTGTAGCCGGTTAATAACTGAACATGCAGACGGTACGTCATAATGCAGTTCAGTTCGGTATACGTTCGGTGAACGGCGGGTAGATATGGTGCAAAAGCAATAATTGAGAAGTAGTAGACAATTATTAGTGAGTGTAAAAGCAGGTTAAAGAAACGTGTCCGTAGCTGGGCTTGAACCTACAACCCCATGTTTCCAAGACTGTAACCTTATCCACTAGGCCACGAGCAGAGTAGCTGCTTAAACTGGAAATGTTTCAGAGTAAAAAGGTATGGGTATTTTGCGTGTATATGCGAGTTTTTGATTGGGTCGTGAGGATGAAGATTTGGCTGATGTTGGTAAAATGTCCATTGGGGAGACATGTTGTTAGTGGGATAGGCGGCAGGAAAAATAAGAATAAGAAGAAGAAGAAGAAGAAGAAAGAGAAGAAGAAGGAGAAAACGCAAAATCCCCTTAGTTTGGGGCTTTATTGTGTGGACATGTGAAGTTGTTTATGAAATCTGTCTGTTGAAATGGGCTCAGAATGTACAGAATTTAATGTTTTTAACGGCTGAGTGTCTGTGGCTGTTGTGGTTATTTCTGTGGGGAACCCTGAAAAGTGCCAAACTCTCGGTGCTGTATAGGTATGGGGCATGCCCCCGCCAAGGCGTAACTTGGCGGGATGGCATACCTGCCATCCCAATGTGCTGTAAGGTGTGTAACACACTGCTGTGTTTGACACACACAGCCCTGTTTGTTTATAGTAATGTGTGTAAGGTGTGTAACACACTGCTATGTGTTTGACACACACAGCCCTGTTAGTTTATATTAATGTGTGTAACACACTGCTGTGTGTTTGACACACACAGCCCTGTTAGTTTATATTAATGTGCTGTAAGGTGTGTAACACACTGCTATTTGTTTGACACACGCAGCTCTGTTAGTTTATATTAATGTGTGTAGGGTGTGTAACACACTGCTTTGTGTTTGACACACAGAGCCCTGTTAGTTTATATTAATGTGTGTAAGGTGATTAACGCACTGCTATGTGTCTAACACACACAGCCCTGTTAGTTGATATTAATGTGTGTATGGTGTGTAACACACTGCTATGTGTTCGACACACACAGCCCTGTTAGTTTATATTAATGTGCGGTAAGGTGTGTAACACACTGCTGAGTTTGACACACACAGCCCTGTTAGTTTATATTAATGTGTGTAAGGTGTGTGTGTCCTCTCTGCAGGCTGTCAGGCTGTAGAGTCACACAGAGAGGCTGTGATTCTCTGGCTTCAGCTCTGTGTTCAAACCCCTCACACCTGAGAGAGCTGGACCTCAGCTACAATCACCCAGGAGACTCAGGAGTGAGAGCGCTGTCTGCTGCTAAACTGGACACACTCACACTGCTGTAAGTACAGAGAGTTTCCACACTGCACCTCACACACACACACACACACACACACCTGAGAGAGCTGGACCTGAGATACAATTACCCAGGAGACTCAGGAGTGAGAGCGCTGTCTGCTGCTAAACTGGACACACTCACACTGCTGTAAGTACAGAGAGTTTCCACACTGCACCTCACACACACACACCTGAGAGAGCTGGACCTGAGATACAATCACCTAGGAGACTCAGGAGTGAGAGCACTGTCTGCTGCTAAACTGGACACACTCACACTGCTGTAAGTACAGAGAGTTTCCACACTGCGCCTCACACACACACACACACACACACACACACACAAAAGGAGTTTGGGGGGGGGGGCATGGAGGGCACTGTTCACACCAGCGTTACTCAAGAGGGTTGGGGATCTCCAGTGGAGGGTGCTGCAGGGGATCACTGCAGTAAATAAGATGTGGTTGTTGTAGTTAGAGGTTTGATCAGGGACACAGTGATGGTGGAGTTTCAGTATTACAAAGCAATGGAGAACCTGAGTGTGTTTCAGAGTGTGTGTGTTATAAGGGTGTTTTATGTTCAGTGGAGGGAGGCGAGCTGTTTTTGCACATGGAATAGGGTGAGGGAATGGAATGAGTTTCCTTTGTGACAGATTTGTGTATTTTTCATATGATCTTGGTTTTGTGTTTTATTGTGTCTTTGTTTTTATTTATGTGATGTCATTGGTGTGTTGAGAGTGGAAATAAAGGATGGTTAAAATTCAAAATTCTGTTCTGCTGTTCTTACAGTGTGGACCATGGAGGAGAGAACAGGACCAAACCAGGACCCAGGAAATGTGAGTGTGTATCGACACAGAACACTTTCCACAGGTACACACTCTGTGTGTGTGTGTGTGTGTGTGAGAGAGGGACTTCTCTCTTACACACATAAACACACAAACAGAAGCACACATGTACACAAACACACACACACAGGTACTATCACAGCTCTCTCTCTCTCACACACATAATGAGGTGAATATTAATAATGATAATTAATCTCATTAATGTCTCTGATGTGCAGATGGCTGTCAGTTCACACTGGATCCAAGCACAGCGCACAGAGATGTGTCTCTGTCTGAGGGGAACAGGAGGGTGACACACACACCGGGGAGAGAGCAGCCATATCCTGATCATCCAGAGAGATTTGAGTACCGGCTCCAGGTTGTATGCAGAGAGAGTGTGTGTGAGTGCTGTTACTGGGAGGCTGAGTTCAGTATGTCTGAGTGGGGAGTGGTTCATATAGCAGTGACAGATAAAGGAATCAGCGGGAAAGGAAAGGGTTCTGACTGTAGGTTTGGATGGAATAAAAACTCCTGGAGTCTGGAGTGCATTAAACACAGATACTCTGATAAACTCAGATACTCTGTCTGGCACAATAAGAACGAAACACTCATACCTACCCCCCCCTCCCCCTACCGCAGAGCAGGAGTGTGTGATGATGATGATGGTAGAGGAGTGTGTGTGTACAGGGTAGGAGTGTTTGTGAACCGTCCGGCCGGCACTCTGTCCTTCTACAGCGTCTCTGTATCTGACACACTGACCCTCCTGCACAGATTCCACACACACTTCACTCAACACACACCCCTCTGTGCTGGATTTTGTGTGTGGAGATCCTCAGTGTCCCTCTGCTAACTGGAGTAGAGACACACACACACACACACAAACATGCATGTGCACACATGCATACACACACACACACGTGCGCATACACACTCGCATGCATGCACGCACACACACACAAACACTCACGTACACACACACACACCACATTCACATACCCACTCACACACACTCACACATACACACTCAGATACACGTAGACACACACACCCACACCTACACACACACATCCACACACACACACATACTCTCACACACCCTTTCTCTCTCTTAGTCATGCACACGAACTCACACACCTACGCACGCACACACTTGTGCACACTCATACACACTTTCTCACACCCAATCACTCACACACCCAATCACACACATGCACACACACATCTACACACGCACACACACAATCTCTCGCACACACAAACACACACATTCACCAGTGCACTCTCACGCGCGCACACACACACATGCATGCATACGTACACACGCTCATAACCGTATGCACACACACACACTCTCTCTCTCTCATACTCAGTCACTCACACACACACACACACACTCACATCCACACACATTCACACAAACGCACGCACACACACAAAAACTCATGCACACACACATACATGCGTGCAGAGACACAAACACGTGTCAACACACACACTCCGCAGTGTCCCTCTACTAACTGGAGTAGAGACACACACACATGCGCACACACACAAACATGCACACACACACGCATACACACACACACACATGTGCGCATACACACTCGAACGCATGCACACACACACACACACACACACACATATATATATACACACACTCATATACACATACACACACACACACACACACTCAATCACACGCTCACACACATATATAAACACAAACACTCCTATACACCTAGACCCTTACACACCCACACCTACACACACACACACATATACACACACACTCACATACACACACGCACACACGTATACACACACACACTTATATACACACACTCATATACACATTCGCACACACACGCTCAATCACACACTCACATGTATATATACACACACTCATATGCACCTAGACCCACACACATGCACTCACACACCTACACACACTCTCGCACACTCAGTCACACACACACACACACCCTCTCTCTCTCACATACACTGCATCACACACACACACATACTCTCACACACACCCTTTCTCTCTCAGTCATGCACACGCACTCACAAATACACACACGTTTACTCATGCACACGCACTCACACACCTACGCACTCACACCTTCTCACACCCAGTCACTCACACACACCTACACACGGACACACACAATCTCACGCACACACGCGCATGCAAACATACACACGCTCATCCCTGTATGCACACACACACACACACACACTCTTTCTCTCACTCACACTCTCACATACAGTATACAGACACACACATGCGCAAACGCACCCGCATACACACACACTCATGCACTCACGCACAAACACAAACGTGTCAACACACACACATTCTCATTCCCATACGCACGCACACACACACATTCTCTTACCCACACGCACACACACACATACTCATGCACACACATGCATACACATAAATGCATGCACACACCATGTACACATGTATACACAAACATTCTCATACCCATACATACACACACACACACACGTATAAACACACACACATTCACAAAGGCACTCTCACACACACACACATACGCATACATACACTCATTCACTTGCACACACACACACACTCAAATACACAGTCTCACACACATTCACACAAACACATGCACACACACTTTCTCTTACCCATACACACACGCACCCGTGTGCACACACACACATACTCATGCACTCAATCATACTCTCACACATGCACACACACATACATGCGTGCACACACACACACACACACATTTTCTTACCCATACACACATGCACCCGTGTGCACACACACACATACTCATGCACTCAGTCATACTCTCACACATGCACACACACATACATGCGTGCACACACACACATTCTCTTACCCATTCACACACGCAACCCGGGCACACACATACTCATGCACTCACACACATACACACACACACATGCTCACATCCACAGTCACTCCCACAAACGTACGCATGCATGCACACACATTCACAAATTCACGCACACAAACACAGTCTCACCCAATCACACACACACACACACACACGTTGACACACTTGCAACCTTCCTTGACCAATGCCTTACCACTGCAATTTCAGCTGTGCCCATATTAGCTTCAGTACAGCTTATACCCTGTACATAAGAGTGATCTTTTAGCAGGTTCAGGTTAAGCACTTGCTGTCTAAATATGATTTTATTTTTTTTTTACATTTTAATACGTTTATATTGAAAATGTTCAAGATGTGTTTATGTACTTTTAATTATTAAAACATTAATATAACATTGAGAGTAATAATGCCTAAGATGGAAGAGTAAAATGTTTTTGAAGTAATAATTTTGTCTCGTGTATCTTTTTTAAAAGAAGCCAGTGGCAAACTCCTCCACTTAAATGTGCATTTTGCTAGTTTTTACAGTTGCTTTCATTCATTTTCACAAGAGTTCCATTGTGCAGATTTCTCTGGGCAAATGCAGCTGATAGGGAGAATGCAGAATGATAACTGCAGTGTACTTATTTCATTTCATTACTGTAAACAATGATGGATTGAGCTTCCTTATTTATTCTGTTAGGATTGATTTTTTTTTGTTTGTTTTTTGTTGCTTTAATTGTCTGTATTTTCAGACAACAATATGCATTGATTAAACCTGAATTATAAAAATATCAAATGTTTTGCTGCTGTGATTTATTATTGTGTGATGTATTGAACTCCTGTGACACAGTACTACTTATTTCATATTCTGTATGGGATTATGTTTGGGCTCAATATGAGTATATCAGCATGGGGCTAAAATCTGCAGTTGAAGCAATGACATTCATCTACAGTAGTGGAAATAAACTCTATTATAAAAAAGTTGTGTAGTGTTTGATGAATGCTTGCTTCTGTTACTGTAGTGTAACCACAACTCAATACATTTTGAAAAGTCACTGCTTGTCTATTGAGATGGTATATTTATGTTACTTCTCAGAGAAATGGTTTTCCTGTAGGTTTGAACCTGGATCTGCTGCACATCAGTTGAATGGATTAGACCACTAAGCCAAAATCAGGGCAGAAGTGTGGTTTGCATGACATCCAGTCTCTGAGATGTTCCTGAGACCCTGCAGTTATTCTCGTTTTTTCAGATGCATTTCTAATATCTGCAGTCACACATTACAAATGCATTACAGTATGTTATGATTGCTTCGGCTCAATGTGGAAAACTCAATTTGCCAAACTGACTGGCAAAATTCTTACCCTAAAACACTAATTGCAGCACCTACCCGCAAAGTGCACAACTCTAAATCACACTCAGTTTTCACAATGCAGTCGTCTCGTATTGGTACAGTGTTCCAATGCTTATTGCTAGACATGCAGATTGTGAAATGAAGTCAAGATGTTTGCAATCCTGTCTCGTTACTTCCAACAACATTGCCCAGGTGAGTCGCATTGCAGCACGATTCGTAATCCCAACAGCCCAAAAGGCTGTTTTACAGCACTACATTCAGCAGTGTCTGACAACATGGAGCAGCCCAATGCAGTTGGTACTGATGGACGGGCCGTGGCTGTGCCTGAGGTTGTGGTCAAGTAGGTAGAAGAAATATTGTTGTATCGAATGAATTTAGAGCCACAGTGATTGACCATGTCATAAATCCAGGCATAGCAATGGGAGAAGCTAGAAGGATTGTAAGGCCCAACTTAAAAATGTCAACAGTGGCATCTAATAAGAGCTTTTGGACTGAACATTGATAAGTCAATAATTTACTGCAAAATGTGATACAGTAATTACATTACAGGATTGTTGTGTTGGTGTCATTTTATATTATTTCTGTTATGTGACGAGCCTATAAGCCATGTTAATCATTTTTATTAGAGACCGCGCAACTCTGTTTTTCCAAAATGCCAGCTTATTCCACATGGGGGAAAATTGCGTTTGTGTTAGGTGTTCCTGTGGCAATGTCTGTTCTGTCTGTTCTGATAATGTGATTATAGGGGCGACATAGCTCAGGAGGTAAGAGCGGTTGTCTGGCAGTCAGAGGGTTGCCGGTTCGATCCCCCCCCCTGGGTATGTCGAAGTGTCCCTGAGAAAGACACCTAACCCCTAATTGCTCTGGTGAATGCGAGGCATCAATTGTAAAGTGCTTTGGATAAAAGCGCTATATAAATGCAGTCCATTTACCATTACTTTTCTTCTATCAGATAAGGCCTGCTGGTGCAAGTTCGTAATGTTGCATTTGTATGTTGTTACGGCCCAAGACTGCCGAGTTTCAGTAACCGGCTGTCAGCCCAAAGCCAAACACATTTAAAAACACCACAACGTTCTTTGGCAGACACAAAGAATATATTTATTACAAAACCCAATAACCCAACACAATACAAACACCCACAAACAAACAGCTAGACAGGACAGAGCCAGCAGATCTAACCTAACACTCACTGTCTAAATGTACATAAGTTCTACCCTCACTACCGGGGAGGATGGGACAAGGGAAAGATCAAATTAAAGGGGAGAAAGGGGGAAGTGAGTCTTCTGGTCCGCTGCTACCCTACCCTGACTAACTACAATAAAAAGGTGCAAAAGAAAAGAAAACCTTACCACACGGTCTATGAAGTATGCAATGTGATTATTTGACAAAGAACAATGTTGACTGTTAAACAAAACAAAACAAGACAAGACACAGTAGTCGCTGCTTGTAGCGTCTCTACAATAACAAAGAATGAGAGTCGGTAGTCGCTGCTTGGTAGTCGAACAATGAGAGAGAGCGAGATGTCCCGAATCGCCATCTTTTATGGGGGAGTCAATTACGGCAGTCTGCACCCGGACCCGACCAGTGCACACGCCTGTGCGCGCACCCACTTCAGCCCGCGGAGAGAGCGACTCCTACTGGACAAAAGATAAATTATTACAAAACGAATTTCCGCAGAAATAATAACCAGAATAACCAGTAACCAGAAACACATAACCAGACACATAACATATGTGTTATTTTTACTGTTTACGTGTCAAAATGTCTAG
>CM045898.1:3192945-3209319 GCA_025169545.1 Anguilla japonica | reverse complement strand
GCAAACACGCCTGCCACAGGCCACCGAAGTGGCTTTTCTTGGGGCCCCTCCAGCACAGAGACACAGGGAGATGATGTTCAAAAAGTCCACGTTTATTTACGAGGGTTTGGCAAGATGGTATAGCCAAAGGAGCAGATGTTACAAACTGTCATGACAGAGCTCTCCTCGTGTGGGTGGGGATGGCAGATTTAACCTGTGCGCAGTGATTACCTCACTACGCACAGGTGCAGCCACTCCTGTTCCTGGTCCAATTAGACCTGGCCAATTCCCCAATTCTTAACCAATTATACAATTGGCCAGGTCTAATTAACTTGACCCAGGGCAGGTGTGGCTGCTTAAACCAGCCATCCCCACACCACATACCCCCAACGCCAAACTGAGGCCAGGGAGAATCCCTGGCCGAAGCATACACCCCCCTACCCCCCCCCACCACCCCCCGCACTCCCAACAAAGCAAAAGACAAACAAAAAAATAAAATAAAAAACACTCCAAAAAAAATGTCAGGGTGGGTGGCCCCGGAACAGTCCAGTACCTGCTGTGACCCACCCCCGGATGACAAGGCAGCCCTTCTTCCTCCTCCCTCCCGGAGCGCAGGAAGTCCTGGGCTGCTCTGCTGGGCTGGTGGGGGCGTCACCGGGCTTGGGCTGTTCCAGGGGCTGTGGTGGGGTGGCTGGGCTGGTGGGCTTGCTTCCTTGCGGCGCTGGGGACCAGGAACCCTCGTAGCTGTGGTGGCCGCCAGTCGGCTCTGCTGGCAGGCAGCTGCAGGCTTACCCCCTAATGGGCTCCGGGCAAACCAACCAGGCCAAAACAACGAACTAAAACAACAAACAGACAAGAAAGGAAGCAAAACGGCGCGGCCACTGCTTGTGCGCCGCCCGTAGCTGACCCGCCTTCCCGGCCAAGTCCAGCTCACGGCGCGACCACCTCTCGTGCACCGCCCGTAGCTGACCTGCCTTCCTGGCCAGGTCCAGCTCCTCAGCATCCCAGCTGAGGATCGCTTCCTTCCCCTCCGTTGTCATCTCTTGCTCCCCGTTTTTGGCCTGGAGGATCCGCCCGAAGCCCTGTCGGGAACACCTCAGCTGCCCCTCCTCCAGTGTGCTTCCTGGCTGGCCCTCCTGTGCCTCTTTCCTGTGCCGGAGAAGCCCCACGTTGGGCGCCACTGTAGCAAACACGCCTGCCACAGGCCACCGAAGTGGCTTTTCTTGGGGCCCTCCAGCACAGAGACACAGGGAGATGATGTTCAAAAAGTCCACGTTTATTTACGAGGGTTTGGCAAGATGGTATAGCCAAAGGAGCAGATGTTACAAACTGTCATGACAGAGCTCTCCTCGTGTGGGTGGGGATGGCAGATTTAACCTGTGCGCAGTGATTACCTCACTACGCACAGGTGCAGCCACTCCTGTTCCTGGGTCCAATTAGACCTGGCCAATTCCCCAATTCTTAACCAATTATACAATTGGCCAGGTCTAATTAACTTGACCCAGGGCAGGTGTGGCTGCTTAAACCAGCCATCCCCACACCACAGAGACTAACTCTTAGTCACCTGGGCCCCTGCCTGCAAAGGGAAAGCATCTGTAAGCAGTGGCTGTTTCATTGGTTTGGGAAAGCTCTTGCAATAGCCTATGATTCAAAGCGGATAACACCCCCCTTGGGCCTGAGGGCTCATTCTATGAGGAGCATGGCTGCATTGTGGGTTCTACCCACAATGCAGCCATGCTAGGTTCTACAACCAGAACATTCTTCTTCTACCCACAATGCAGCCATGCTAGGTTCTACAACCAGAACATCACCAGGAGGCCGGTAGCCCACTCAGTTCTGGGGGTGAGCTGTGTGTGAGGTGAACACATCTCCTCTCATCTGCTATGGGTTTTAGTACTTCACATTGTTCCTGGGCCCTGGCTATAGCATTGGGCAGTGGAATGTGTTTAGTACTTCCCTACACGGGATGTGCCAGACCCCACCCTCCCCTCAGGGGAGGAGGCACCCCTTGCTGGCCTGACAGCGTCTCAGCTAACATAACATAATAATGAAAACAGGCCATTCAGCTCAACAATGCTTGCCATTTTCCAAACTAAATTCTACCTAATGCTCTGATTACCTTCAGACTAGACAGCATCTAACACTGTATCAAGTCAGGTCTTGAAAACCCCCAGAGTTCCTACCTCTACTACATGGCTATTCCACACAGTGACTACTCTGTGTGGAAAAATGCTTTTCAATGTCTGTGCGGAATTTACCTTTTAGTAATTTCCATTTATGGCCCCTCGTTCTACTAACAGAACTCAAGGAGTTTGTCCTCATGCTGCAGGAGATCTCCTACCTGGGCATCAGGCAGGCAACACATCGTCCAGGATTTCTTTTTTTAGACTATGCTGTCTACCCCTCTAATGATTGAGTCCCCCTCTATCACCAACTCCCTTTTCTGGGAGGATGTGGCCACCTGGTGCCCAGTGGCTCATCAGTCCTTCACTCTCAGGGTCAAGAGCCAGATCCAGTTCCTGGAAGGGCTAGAATCGGTTGGACACCACAACCTCTGGAGATGCTGCCCCTGTGTGGTGTGCATGCCCTTTTCTACGCCTGCTCCCCACTGTCACTTCCTGCCTGCTCTGGCTTCTCCCCTCTTCCCAGCTGTGGTGTGCACACTAAATCCTTAACGAACAAGCTACTCAGTTCCTGGAACCCTGCCAACTGCAAACCGTGGAGTCCAGCAAGCTGGCCCTCAAGATCAAGAATCTTGCTCTCAAGGTGCTCAACCAGTTGGCAACGGTGGCAGGCAAACTCACCCTGGAAATCGCTTTCCAGAAGCGCGATCATCCTGCAGACCTCACACAGCTTTGGCCACATTTTTAGCCCCTAAATATCACCTTATCTCTCCCTAAGCCTATAGTAAGTTACTGCCGAGATGGAGACACCAAGACCACAACTTAAAAATGCTCAAGGTGGCTCCGGACAACTAGCAGCAGAAACTGGACAGGACTGAAAATAATCACATTTTAACTTCGCATTTAATTAAGAATGGCCAGGTGTGGAATCAATCGGGGTTATAATGAACTAACTTAACATTTACGATATAGCAATTACTAAATAATACTAACAGAAGGAACCCTTGTACTAGGTCATATTTTATTAATATCTCAGGACAAATTACAACCTAAATTTGACCGGAATAACCTTATAATTAACTACAACTAACGTTAGCACGTAACAATAAAGGCAAACTATCTCACGACAGTTATATTTTGCACCTGGGAAAGCGAACAACCAAAAAAAAGCCTCCTGTCGGCAAGAAGGTGGCCAAATAAGCGAATCAACTAGTTTAACTTTAGGTTCCTGTTGTAACCTCGGTTCTCTGAAACATTAAATGGGATCAGCTGAGCCCCTGTGCTGAGGCCGTCTCAGGACCCCCTGGTGCTGCACACTGCTAAGCGATTAGCTGAGCCCCTGTGCTGAGGCCATCTCAGGACACCCTGGTGCTGCACACTGCTAAGGGATCAGTGGGCAGGGAGTAGGGGAGCCCCGATACTCCCAGGGAGAGCAGGGCAGCAGTGCAGTACTGTATGACAGGGGAACATCTGCACGCTGTGTTTATACATTAAAATACAGGAATAAGCAGTGGGCAGGCTGTACGGACCCAGCAGCGGTCTATATTGTGATTAAAACTCAGACAGCAGTGTATTTACATGCACGTCTAACATGTTGCAGACAAAGATCACTCCATTTCAATATTGGATGTAAAACTCCAGGAAGCACTGTTGGACAACCGACATCCATCCATCATCCATCGATTATCTATACCCGCTTATCCTGGGCAGGGTCGCGAGGGGTGCTGGAGCCTATCCCAGTGTGCATTGGGCCAGACAGGCTGCCAATCAATCGTAGGACACACACACCATGCACTCACACATTCATACCTATGGGCACTTGACTGTCTTCAATTAGCCTATCTGCATGTCTTTGGACTGTAGGAGGAAACCGGAGTACCCGGAGGAAACCCACGTGGACACGGGGAGAACATGCAAAATAAAGGCCATTCTCCACACAGAAAGGCCCAGGCCGGATGTGGCAGGGCTCGGTTTGCGGGAGGAATTCAGGGCAATTAGAGGACCACGCCTACTGGTTAAGCAGACACACATCTGGATGATATTACAAATCAATCCAGGATTTAGAAGTGTGCTTCTTTCCACAGTAGGCGTCTGAGACCGGGATCACCCACGATGGTGAGAGAGAGCACGTATAGACCAGAGAAAAGGCTGAAAAGCGCTCGTATAATTTATTTTATCTTTGTTATTTTAGTTTATTGTTTTTGCCCAGATCCCATGAGGGTGATGGGCAAAGGTTTTTCTTTTGTGTTTGTGATTACGGTCTCTCTCGCTATCCCAATAAAATGCTGGAGATATCTGGAATTTACACATCTCCCTGTGTCCAGCTCTTCTGTCCCTATCAGGGTAGTCATGGTGTATGACACCGGATTTGAACCCAGAATCTTGTTGCTGTGAGGTGACAGTGCTACCAACTGCACCACCGTGCCACCCTCAGACCAGTACTTTCAGTCAATGCCCTTGAACACAAGTGGTATTGCGTGCAAGAAACTCTCCCTTAAAAGAGAGAGAGACTGAAGAGCCAGACCTTATCAAAGTATGCCCCTCTCCCAGTGCCACAGGGACAAAGGAAATTAGCTAAAATGCACAAGCAAAAAGGGGGGGGGGGGCAGGCTCATTTATGACGAGGACTGGTCTATCTAAAAGCTGACAGTGTACTTATTACATTAAAGTGACCTTATGTTGTTGAAAGCAGGGCTAAATAGTCATGACAGAAATATAATAGGTAGTATAAGAGGTAATTCCGTCCAGCTATTGTAAACCTATGAAAAGCATGGAAGCTTACTTCTTCTTCTAACATAGACATAAAGATTTTTCAATCAATGATTTCATTTGAATGCCACTAATTACATTTAAACTTAAGATCAAATGGAACCGGATCTTTATTTGTTCTGTAGCCACGATGGGCCTCTGGCCTCGTAAATACCTTTGTCTTCTGGTTTGTTTTTTCCGAGACAGGAGGTGGGACCCATAGGTCGCCTGCCTAGATCAGGGTATCAGAGTGGCGTAATGGACGTTTCCTTTAATGTTCGTGGAAGGGAGGGTAGGCAGCATGGCTGCACCCTCATGCAAAACAGGGAATTTTAGCTTATTTTTCCAGCAAATATGGATTGATGTCACATTTGAATACAGGGCTATACCTTATTTAAGGTAAAAAGCAAACAAACCAGAGCCACATGAACAACTGTAACAACGGTTAATATAATAAAAATGGTTAATCTGATAACTGTCCTTCATGTAATAACTTTGTCCTCTTTACTGTAATAAATGCTGGTTAACCTGTTTGACCTTTACCAGTCTGGCTTTTGATCCGAGCACTCAACAGAGACTGCCCTCCTGGCTGTGACAGAGGCACTTGCCACTGCCTGATCCTACTAGAACTGTCTGAAGCATTCGACACGGTTGACCACAAAATACTCATCTCCACCTTGGCTGAGATAGCTATTTCTGGAACTGCCCTGTCTTGGTTTGCTTCCTATCTTTCAGATAGGTCCTACCAGGTCACCTGGATGGGGTCTGTCTCTGCACCTCATCCCCTTTTCACAGGAGGCCCACAGGGATCTGTACTGGGGCCTCTGCTGTTCTCCATTTACACCAAATATTTCCTCAATTCTTTCAAGTCACTTGGCCCTGTGTTCTGTAATCTTACCATTTTACAATGTCATGCAAACTTTGTGTCAGATCAAAGAGTCAAATATTTCGAATTGCCTCATGGAAAACATTGAAATTCATGTACAAAACTGCTGCTGAGTAACTACAGGAAGCATATTTCTCCAGAGAACATGTTTATACTTGCTTCTGAACTGAATTTGAGTACATGTACAAGTTATTGTATATTTGCCACGTACAATAAATACTGCATGTAAAATACATATTGTACATACACACACAGAGAACTTCTTTATCCCCATGGGGACATTTCCCTCACAGCATGTTACATTCACATTTACGAACACACACTTAAACCAAGAAACATACTATCATTCACGCAACAGAAAGGCTGGGCAGTGAAATACATACATACCAATACAAATTGGACATATGCACGCCTATTCAATCAATCTTGACTGTGAGAGAGCCATCCACACATGTTTGACCTGTCCATGTAGTGCATGCTTATACACACAGGGCCAAGTGACTTGAAAGAATTGAGGAAATATTGGGTATCATTGCTTTGAAATACATCTTATGTAATTTCGGTGAGGCAAGATAGCCTATACTGTTTGTAGTACCGTAACTTGGCGTCATTTTGATATCAACACTTTTGAGTAACATGGCATTTTTGTACGTTGAAAACGTGTTTTTTATGAGATATTTCTTTTTGCAAAGCGTTTTATTATGAGAGTGAGAAATGTGAAGTGACCCTGTAAGAAACGGTTGTGGATTATGGCTATCCTTGTGTGGATTTGTACATTCTGATGAGCGTGTACCGTTTAGCAGTTTCGGTTTGCTATATATGTAAAAACAGTGGCTGTGACAAAGGGTGCGGTGGCGTAAATGTAAACGCATCAGAAGCGCAGATGAAATATGGCTAGTGTATGTACTCACGGATTTGACGGCCATCCAACAAGCCTTGATTGACAAAAGAATCAGCAAGCCCGTAGAATTAGAGCTTCCTAGGTCGCAACTTGTGTATCCTGCTGTCCTGCTCCGTTGTGTTATTTCATGGAAATGGACTTTTAGTGTTTGGAAGGTTTATAAGGTATTTTGATAGGCTTATCTGCAGGTAGGAATCCTCTTCGCTGTTTTGCTAAGCTAGAACCGGAAAAGTTGATAGTGGAGAATAGGAGCAGACGCATATGTCCCAGCAGGCATATGAGAAAATAACAACAGTGTGAGATAAATTAGGAGAAATGATGAAATTGCGTAGTAGAAACAATATGTTTTTAGCAGAATGGGTATGTAGGTGAAGGTTGACATGATCACAGACTATAGTGCGAAGTAAATGAAGAGACCATGAGCGAGCATAGTTTCCTTATCAAACGGTATATATAACAGTCTGTAAAAAGCATTTATTGTTAAAGTGTATGGTTAAGTTACATGTGAAATCTATTGCACTGATATGCTTTTGTCATGTTCAGTACTAGTAGTTATAATTATGAGTGAGTCATGGTTTTAAATGTAATGTTTTAATGGGGAGTTGCAGAACGTACATATGTAGTAATTGTTTGTATGTGGCTAGATAGAGAACCGGCGAGGTAACATGAATGTAGAAACGTGGCGTTTGCCGATAAGAAGGTTTTGCACGGTAGCCAAGTGAAGAAATATAGTTAGTAGAAATAGCACAGTGGTGAACTGGTGTAACTTTTAAAATAAAAGGAATACATTTGCCGTCATGAAATGCATATGGATGGCCGTGAGTGAGTTTTGGTAAAGCAAATATAAGCGTAAGAAAACGTTAGTGTAAAAGAGGAAATTATCTGCCTGAGGACGAGGCGGGATTCAATCCTTCAACCGGAGGTGTGTGTGTGTGACTTTGTTAGTGCAGCACCATGACATAGCTATGCAATGCGTGAAATATCATTAGCAAACCTGTCCGTGGTTTTAAAGAACACAGACCAGTAAGCACAGAAGAGCTCCCGTTGAATCCATATGGCTCTGCAATATTGTAGCCGGTTAACAATTGAACGTGCAGACGGTACGTGATAATGCAGTGTATACGTTCGGTGAACGGCGGGTAGATATGGTGCAAAAGCAATAATTGAGAAGTAGCAGACAATTATTAGTGAGGGTAAAAGCAGGTTAAAGAAACGTGTCCCTAGCTGCGCTTTAACCTACAGCCCCAGGTTCCCAAAACTGTAACCTTACCCACTAGGCCACAGGCAGATTAGCTGTTAGACGTGGAAAAGTTTCAGAGTAAAAAGGTATGGGTATTTTGCGTGTGTATGCGAGTTTTTTATTGGGTCGTGAGGGTAGGATTTGGCTGGTGTCGGTAAAATGTCCAATGGGGAGACATGTTGTTAGTGGGATAGGTGGCAGGAAAAATAAGAATGAGAAGAAGAAGAAGAAGAAGAAAGAGAAGAAGAAGGAGAAAACGCAAAATCCCCTTAGTTTGGGGCTTTATTGTGTGGACATGTGAAGTTGTTTATGAAATCTGTCTGTTGAAATGGGGTCAGAATGTACAGAATTTAATGTTTTTAAGTAAGGGCTGAGTGTCTGTGGCTGTTGTGGTTATTTCTGTGGGGAACCCTGAAAAGTGCCAAACTCTCGGTGCTGTATAGGTATGGGGCATGCCCCCGCCAAGGCGTAACTTGGCGGGATGGCATACCTGCCATCCCAATATGCACACACATACATAAGATGAGTTCCACTCCCATCCTTACACACTCACACACAAGTATTATACCTTTTAATAATGAAATGTAATTATGAATTGAGAATAAAAAGAGATGTAAGGATGGAAAGCATGGTACAGTATTTTTTTTAACATACACAAAGATGGTAAATATCTTGAGTGATGATTATAAAAACATATGAGTTATATCTAAAATCTCTGTGGCTCTTGGAGTAATGATCTTATTCATAAGTGGCTCTCCTAAGAAAATTAGTGAGTACCACTGAACTACAGCATCAACTGGAATTACACTGCATCGCCATCTAGTGGCCGTATGAGAACACCACAACTGATTATTGCCACTAACTTTTATTGCTGGTAGACACTAGATTTTTAAAAACGTGGTGTCTTTTGAAAATTCCACACATTGCACCTATTATCTGTGTGTCCTTGCCCTATAATCCATCCATTCATTTTATTTGTGCACACTTTTGCGAATATAACAGGCTAATTATTGCATTGCATTTAATTATTATTGTAACAATGATGATAATAATGACAATAAAAGCCTGATATATTAAGTCATGTGTTTCTTTTAAAACCCCTTATCAACATGTTTGTTAGACCTTGTGGAGTAATATAAACTGCACAAAAAATGTAATAAGTCGGGACATTTGAAGGAATTAGAATACTTATCTAAGAAATACTCCTGTAAATGATGTCATCCTTTAGATGATAGGAGCTAGAGCCAGAACATTGATCTCAGAATCAGGCTATTCCACACAACATGTTTGCTTACAGTGGTATAATATCCAGACTATTACTTGGGACTGGAACCACAGAATAGTGACTAAACTAAACAATGTAACACTGCATCTAAACAGCAGCTCACATGTTGTTCAGATGGACACTCTCCCACCAAGATGTACACACATACCCTGCCGGCCAATAGTTAATGCCAGGCTTTACCAGCTGAATAAAATACCATTTTATTCACAATCCTTTCAGAAACACCACAATCCTGCAGTACACACAGGTGTGTGATGAAGGAGTAAAAGTCACCTTCATCAAAATGTCAGTGTGTGAAACAGGGTGGGGTAAATGTATGGATTTCATTAGAGTTCATATCAGGTAGTGAATAATGGAGATGGATGTAGACTGCAATGTGTGACAGACCTAAAACATTTTACTATACAGGTGGTCAATCTTTTACCCTGTCAATCAGACACTCAGCATCCAGTCATCACCTGTGACCTGATACTACAGACTCCACTGAAACCTTACATTCTGCTCAGGAACCACAAACCTGGCAATCCTCATAAGGTTTTATCCTGCTTTTATTTGCTTGTTGTGATAGAGGAGTAAGGTATATATGGGCAAAGAAAGAATGCTGGTGGACAGAGGAGTAAACAGAGAGAGAAGAGCTTTTTAATATTTCACTGAATAGAACCATAATCACAAATTCTATTTAGTTAAGATCACAAAGTACACAACACTACTCACCCCAGTCTCTGTAGTTTAAAGTTTGTACTCCTCAGTCCAGCACAGAGCAGTTCCACTCCTGAATCTCCCAGGTTATTGTAGCTGAGGTTCAGATCTCTCAGGGGTGAGTTTGATGACTGGAGTGCTGAGGCCACAATATTACAGCACTTCTGTGTGAGTTCACAGTTGTTCAGTCTGCAAAAAAGAGTTAATATATTATTGTACTATTACATTAGGTATACATGAAGCATGTATCTAATATGGGAAATGTGCCAATGACAGTGTTCAGCGATGAAGAGTGAAATTGAGGATTTTAAGGTTGATGATGCTCTGAGGAAGATGTCTGTGCTACACTCTCCAACTACAGTATTTTGGACTTGAAAATTAAACATCCTGCTGGACTGAACTCTGACTGTTCTACAGATGTAATTCTGACCCAAATGTCCCCTTTTCTTATACTGTAAATTCTCTGAATTGGGGCAAAGGGCTCATCAACCTTGTCTATAATCTGTTCTCTGGGATTAACCTTCCCATCCCATACTAGACGTGCAGCTGCCATCTTCCAGAGTGGAGAGCGAGTCAGTTTTCAGTGCTGTAGGATGTTTGGCCACGACCAAAAGTAAAGATGTAAAAAGCAACACACATTTTTCAGAGTGGACAGTGACTTTGATTATTTCCTTTTGGTTTTCTGTGACAAACTTCCCACAGCACCGCAAACTAACACACAGCAAAAGGCAGATTCACTGTAACAGGAAGTAATGCACATGCTCATATATAAGTATTGTGGGGTGGTCCTCTGGAGCCCCGCCCCTCCCTGCCATCAGCCACCACTCAGCTCCAATTCACCTGTGTCTCACCGGCCCAGCCTGCTGCCCCATGGACAGCGCCAGAGGGACAGGGCTGAGTTTCAGCACCTCCACTCCACACTCAGACCGGGACAGCGCTGGAGGGACAGGGCTGAGTTTCAGAACCTTCACTCCACACTCAGGCCTGGACAGCGCCAGAGGGACAGGGCTGAGTTTCAGCACCTCCACTCCACACTCAGACCTGGACAGTGCCGGAGGGACAGGGCTGAGTTTCAGCACCTCCACTCCACACTCAGACCTGGACCTGAGATACAGTCATGCCACCGGCAGCATACAAGTGCTTTTTCCACACCACTTTCCCCTTTGCCTGAGTAGCTGCTGGTCCTATATAGGCCTCATGGTAAACTCCAGGGGCGTGCTGGCTTTCCCCTCACTGATCGATTAACAGAGTCTCTTATTCTCGTTTTTTTTTTTTTTTTTTGTGGCAGACTCGGACGTGCCCCTCCTCGTGGCCTGAATTTTGGACCCGCCTGCACTTCCCTAGCACTTTTGCTTCCCCCAACATTTGAGTAGCCTGATCTCTCTCTTTGAGTAGTCTTTCACCTCATCTTTCGTGTTTCACTTTTCCCCTGTCTTCATTCATTGTGATACCGCTGTCACAATAAAAGTCCTCAACAGGCATGTTGCCAGCACTGTCTGCCTCGTCTGTGCCTCGTTCCCACAGCATACAGTATGGATGTGATAAAAGCTTATTAAGGGATATGAAAGATATGGAATTGAAGGTATCTGTAAGTGGGTGGAAAATCACAACCTGTACCTGTACAACATGCCATATAAATGATTTGCAAATGTAGCACACAATGCAAATCATGCAAACTATGCAGACTACACAGAAGTATAAAACAGTCCTTAGAAGGACCATCACTGTAAACCCATGCAACACACACAGGAATGATAGATTCAATCATTAGGGCACACCAGTAGTACAATTCCCCTTATTTACTGTAAGTATAATTACCATGCAGCACCCCTGTCCCTGTAGGGTGGGGGGTGGGGGGGGGGGGGGGGGGTCTCCTGGGGATGGCAGTAGGTACTACAGTTTTGGTCAGGTCAGACTCTATTTTGTCAAATGTAAACTAGTGTGGATCAACTCAAAAGTATTGATATCAAAATGACGCCAAGTTACGGTACTACAAACAATATAGGCTATCTTGCCTCACCGAAATTAAATAAGATGTATTCCAAAGCAATGATACCCAATATTTCCTCAGTTCTTTCAAGTCACTTGGCCCTGTGTGTATAAGCATGCACTACATGGACAGGCGAAACATACGTGTGGATGGCTCTCTCACAGTCAAGATTGATTGAATAGGCATGTATATGTCCAATTTGTATTGGTGTGTATGTATTTCGCTGCCCAGCCTCACACAACGCATTTTTGTACGTTGAAAACGTGTTTTTTTATGAGATATCATTTCTTTTTTTTGCAAAGCGTTTTATTATGAGAGTGAGAAATGCGAAGTGACCCTGTAAGAAACGGTTGTGGATTATGGCTGTCCTTGTGTGAATTTGTACAGTCTGATGAGCGTGTACTGTTTAGTAGTTTCGGTTTGCTATATATGTAAAACAGTGGCTGTGACATAGGGTGCGGTGGCGTGTAATTTTAAACGCAACAGAAACGCAGGTGAAATATGGCCAGTGTATGTACTCACGGATTTGACGGCCATCCAACAAGCCTTGATTGAGAAAAGAATCAGCAAGCCCGTAGAATTAGAGCTGCCTAGGTCGCAACTTGTGTACCCTGCTGTCCTGCTCCGTTTTCTGTTATTTCGTGGAGATGCACTTTTAGTGTTTTGTAAGGTTTATAACGCATTTTTTTGATAGGCTTATCTGCAGGTGGGAATCCTGTTCGCTGTTTTGCTAAGCTAGAACCGGAAAACTTGATATTGGAGAAATAGGAGCAGACGCATATGTCCCAGTAGGCTTGCATATGAGAAAATAACAACACGTGAGAGAAATGAGGATGAAATGATGAAATTGCGTAGTTGAAACAATATGTTTTTAGCAGAATGGGCATGTAGGTGAAGGTTGACATGATCACAGACTATAGTGCGGAATAAATAAAGTGACCATGAGCGAGTTTAGTTTCCTTATGGAATGGTATATATAACAGTCTGTATAAATCATTTAGCTGTTAAGGTGGAGGGTTAAGTAACGTGTGCAATCTGTTATACTAATGTGCTTTTCTCATGTTCAGTACTAGTAGTTATACTTACATGTGAGTCATGAGTTTAAAAGTAATGTTTTAATGGGGAGTTGCAGAACGTACATACGTAGTAATTGTTTGTATGTGGCTAGATAGAGAACAGGGCAAGGTAACATGAATGTAGAAACGTGGCGTTTGCTGATAAGAAGGTTTTGTACGGTAGGCAAGTGAAGAAATATAGTTAGTAGAAATGGCACACTGGTGAACTGGTGTAACTTTTTAATAAAAGGAATACATTTGCCGTTATGAAATGCATATGAGTGGCCGTGAGTGAGTTTTTGTAAAGCAAATATAAAAGCGTAAGAGAACGTTAGTGTAAAAGAGGAAATGATCTGTCTGAGGGCGAGGCGGGATTCAATCCTTTAACCGGAGGGTTACCAGTCTGTGACTTTGTTAATGCAGCACCATGACATAGCTATGCAATGCGTGAAGTATCATTAGCAAACCTGTCCGTGGTTTTAAAGAAGAACACAGGCCAGTAAGCACAGAAGGGCTCCCGTTGAATCCATATGGCTTTGCAATATTGTAGCCGGTTAATAACTGAACGTGCAGACGGTACGTGATAATGCAGTGTATACGTTCGGTGAACGGCGGGTAGATATGGTGCAAAAGCAATAATTGAGAAGTAGCAGACAATTATTAGTGAGGGTAAAAGCAGGTTAAAGAAACGTGTCCCTAGCTGTGCTTTAAACCTACAACCCCAGGTTCCCAAGACTGTAACCTTACCCACTAGACCACAGGCAGATTAGCTATTAGACCTGGAAAAAGTTTCAGAGTAAAAAGGTATGGGTATTTTGCGTGTGTATGCGAGTTTTTGATTGGGTCGTGAGGGTAGGATTTGGCTGGTGTCGGTAAAAAATGTCCAATGGGGAGACATGCTGTTAGTGGGATAGGCGGCGGCAGGAAAAATAAGAATGAGAAGAAGAAGAAGAAGAAGAAAGAGAAGAAGAAGGGGGGGGTGGGGTGGGGGGGGGGGGGGGGGGGAGAGAAACGCAAAATCCCCTTAGTTTGGGGCTTTATTGTGTGGACATGTGAAGTTGTTTTATGAAATCTGTCTGTTGGAAATGGGGTCAGAATGTACAGAATTTAATGTTTTTAAGTAAGGGCTGAGTGTCTGTGGCTGTTGTGGTTATTTCTGTGGGGAACCCTGAAAAGTGCCAAACTCCTCGGTGCTGTATAGGTATGGGGCATGCCCCCGCCAAGGCATAACTTGGCGGGATGGCATACCTGCCATCCCAATCCTAATTTATTTTGTCTTTGTTATTTTAGTTTATTGTTTTTGTCCAGATCACATGAGGGTGATGAGCGAAGGTTTTTCATTTGTGATTACGCTCTCTCTCGCTACCCCAATAAAACGGAATTTCCAAATCTCCCTGTGTCCAGCTCTTCTGACCCTATCAGGGTAGTCACGGTGTGTGACACCGGAGTTGAACCCAGAACCTTCTTGCTGTGAGGTGACAGTGCTACCAACTGCACCACCGTGCCACCCTCAGACAAGTATTTTCAGTCAATGCCCTTGTTAAAATGTTCAGCACTCTGAATACTGGAAACACAATTGGCATTGCGTGCAAGAACCTCTCCCTTAACCTACATATAAAATGTATTTTTAACATGACTTAATTTAACAATTATTATTGAAAAATGACATTTGTAAATTAAATAGACAAATTCATTGATAGGTCAGTCGACAGTAACCTGGTGGAATCAAGTGACAAGCCAAACAAATTCTGTATCAGGTCAGAAGACTAAATCATTTTATTAAATAAGGAGTCAATTAAAAATAGTGAATTGAAATGATAACACTCTTGAAATCATGCACTTCTTGAATGCAGGCTCACTACATCTAAGGTACAAAACAACAAAGCATAAGAAATTAAACAATATGCTAATTTGGGATTACCAGAAAAAGAGAGAGAGACTGATAAGCCAGACCATACCAAAGTATTACCCTCTTCCCCTGTTTCAGTGCCATAGGAACAAAGGAAATTAGCTAAAATGCAACAACCAAGAAACCGCCACCAAATAAAGACCAAACATAAGACAACTTTTTTCCTGAGGTCATCATAAAACACTTAACGCGCAGCATGACTTGAGCATGTTTTCCCTGGTTGAGAGATGCCGAGTTGAGGTGTGGAAAGTGGGGGGGGGGGGGTGCCTGGGGGCAGGCTTGTTTATGACAAGACTGGTCTATCTAAAAAGCTGACAGTGTACTTATTACCATTAAAGTGACCTTATGTTGTTGAAAACAGGGCTAAATATTCATGGTTTATTACCAAACTATTCATGAATTTAGTCCCTTTCTAACAAGACCACCAAACAGGAATATAATAGGTAGTATAAGAGGTAATTCTGTTCAGAAACCTATCGCATACCTATAAAAAGCATGGAAGTTTTTACTCTTCTTCTTTTCTAACATAGACATAAAGATTTTCCAATCAATGATTTCAATTAAATGCCACAAATTGCATTTAAACTTAAGATCAAACAGAACCGGATCTTTATTTGTCCTGTAGCCACACTGGGCCTCTGGCCTCATAAATAGCTTTGTCTTCTGGTTTGTCTCTCCTGAGACAAACTCTGCAGGAGGTGGGACCCATAGATCACCTGCCTAGATAAGGGTATAGCAGGTGGTGTAAAGGAGGTTTCTGTTAATGTTCATGGAGGGTAGGGTAGGCAGCAGTATTCAAGCCAATACTGTATTCCAGTTCACTGTTTTCTCTCTCTGAGGCCAATAATATCAACCACTTGATATCTGACATACTGTAGATAAGTTAATTGCTAATTTTGCCCTCCCGCCCACACCACAGCGTCTGGCTTCAGTCGGTTCGTGGTCTGAAGAACAAAGCATCGCTGCAAACCCATCGCCCCGTCCCCCAGGTGGACTCTTCCATTTCAGAGCAGTCAGCAGCTCAGTGGGTCGCAGTCTCGTCAGAGGGCAGTTCATGAAAATGAATAGGTATTGTGTAGCAAGACTCATGTGAGCACCCTGGGGCAATACAACAGGACCCTTTGTTCCTTTTTTTTCTGTTTTGTTTCTTTCCTCCAATTCATTGTTGAGCTCATTTAAGGTCAGCCATCTAGCAATAAGAATTGTGCAGCTACAGCTAATGCCAATGATGTTCAATTCAATTAACTTTATTTATTCCTGAGGAGCAATTCATTTCTGGGCATATTGTCAATCAACATCAAAAACAGATGGGAGATAATATACTCAATGACCTGATGTCACATACAACTGAAATTCAAATAAACTAATTTTTTTAAAATGCAGCAAAATAAGTGCAATAAAAAGTTATGGAGTATATATGTACATGTAAAAACACACGCACATGTACAAATTCACTTGTGCTATTCAGACTTAGAGAGTGCAGGGGAGAGGTGATCAGGAATCCAGCCTGATGTCCTCAGGCACCAAACAGTACTACTCTCCGCAAATCTTCTCCACAT
>CM045898.1:2998731-3192445 GCA_025169545.1 Anguilla japonica | reverse complement strand
TGTTATGGTTCCCTGACCTTGTGCCCTAGGTGGCGGAATGTGGTGTGCAACCTTTCTTTGATTATCTTCCTAATAGGCAAATGGGTGTCACCTGGAAGGGGTCCTACTTAAGGGGCCCCTCTGGCTGATACTCACTCTCTCTCCATTCAGAGGACAAACCTGCAGTCTGGGAGCATTTCCTACACTGTGCATTTTGTAGTGTTCTTTAATTAAGATTTTTTGAATTGTGACTATTTTTTTTGCGTTATTCTCGTTTATGTTGCGGACTGGCCAGGGCTGATCGTAACATAAACTGGGGGGTCGTCCGGGATCTGCTGATCCGGTATGTATTCTTGCTAGTTTGTATCCGCTTGAGCACAGTTTTGATAGCCTAACTAAAGTTCTCTGCGTTTGCGTGGTGCGCTGGTAGGTTGAGTCAAGAGTGTTATTGGTTTGCTGTGGTTTCCCTCAGGTAATTGTAGTCGTCGGGCATGTCCTTCGGGCTTGTCACTTTGTTATTTTGCCTTTATTATTTTTGGTGTTAACTCTGGGTGGGGGTACGCTCCGGTTCGCCGGGAGTAGCTAGTTAATTGGTCTCTCATTTTGCGTTCACGGGTTTTTGCGTTTAAAAGCCGCCTCGAGCCCCGGTACTACACCGAAGACTATGTTAGGTTTTAGTAGATTTTTCGTTGATAGTTAGGACCTGAGGGAAGTCAACGTATAGTGACTCTAATTATCGTTGTTATTAGGTGATTAGTATCACCTGTGATTTTTTGCTCAAGCGGAGGACGCTAGGACGAGAGAGCTTGTGGTTGTTTGGGGGAGTATGGAAATTTGCTACATTTCTACCTTTGCAGTTTGTTTGATTATGCAAACGGTAGCTGTGTTCGCATGTTTAATTGGTGATATTTCCATGTTCATGGGGTCGTTCGTTTGTTCGTTGCTTGTACTAGCTGCAAACTTAGCGTGTTCACATTTCGACTTGCGAACTGTGACTCGTGTTCTTTCAAGCCGTGGTGTCTGTGAACCGTGTTAGAATTACTTCCGTGTGCTTTTCGAGAGAGCGGCAATATCCAGCGCTCGGTAAGTAAATTTGAGCTACTTTAGTGATTCATTTGATGGTTTTGATGCTACCAGTGTGTAATGTTGTATTCGTAGCGCTAGTGTAGCAATTTTGTGCATCGTCATAAACTACTTTTGTAAGCTTGTAAAACTCTGTACTATTTTTACATTGATGCCTTGATATTGGCTGCTTCATATGGTTGTTTGTGTGCGGTTGTCCCTTCGCTTGCGTTTTGTGCTGTAGCTGTAAAGTTAAATGGTTTGGCTACTTGTGATACTGTTGATTGTACTGTAAAGCATTTTTCTTGTGCTTTGGTGCATTGATTAGTATAACAGTACTTGTTTGCCTTCCTATAGCCTTTTTGTATAACCTGTGGTATTGGTAGTCTAGTGTTGATTGCTACACTTACTGCTGTTGTGGTGCTGGGGGCACTGATCCAATTCCATTTTTTTTAGCCTCTCGATGTGTTAGTTTTCTTAGGTGAGTGGTTCTGATTGTGTGCTAGGATTCTTGACTGCATTTGTTTAGATTATCTTAAGATGTCTACTGTTGACAATCAGACGTTTTTTGATGATCCCTCTGAGAACCTGCTAGAGGAATTTACTAAAGAGCAGCTGTTTAAAATTGCAGAGTATTACGAAATTGAGATTTCTAGTAGTGATAAACGACTTAGAGCCAACGTTGTTAACACTTTGAAGGCAATTCTAACTGACATGGGGGTGCTTAGAACTAAACAGGAGTCCCCCTCGCGACTCATCGAGTCTGAGGTTACGTTGAAATTACAACTACTTGATCGGGAATTGGAAATGAAAAGGCTAGAATTAGCAGCAAAAGAGGCAGATTTGGAAATGAAAAAGGTTAGATATTGAAGGCAAGAAGACTACCCCTCCTGTAGCATTTGACGTAGGTAGGCATATTCGTATGGTTCCCCTGTTTTCAGAAAGAGGTAGAGGGGTACTTTTCTCATTTTGAGAGTGGCCACCTCATTAAATAGGCCGAGGGAGGTATCGACTTTGTTGCTACAATGTGTCCTTACTGGTAAGGCCCAAGAGGCCTATTCAACGTTATCCTTTGAAGACAGCGCTGATTATGATTTAGTCCGGGCTGCCATATTGCGTACATATGAACTGGTACCTGAAGCATACCGTCAGAAGTTCCGACGCTATGCTAAGCAGGATAAACAAACTTATGTGGAGTTTGCAAGGGAGAAGGGGCAGTTGTTTGATAGGGTGGTGTCGATCTCAGAAGATTGAGACTAAGGAAACAACTCCGTGAGATGATGGTTCTGGAGGAGTTTAAGAATGGTCTGCCTGACGCCATTACCACTTATCTCAATGAACAAAAAGTAACCAACGTGTCAGAAGCTGCCGTCCTTGCTGATGAATCTTGTGTTGACCCATAAGGTTGTGTTTGGGGGGGAAAAACATTCATAATGAGGGCAAAGACAGACATCAAGGGGTTTTCGTTCCTTAAAGCCCACTTCCACGGCCCTGTGCCACTGAGTAAGTCTAGCCCTATGGGTAAATACCCTGATGGAGTCTGTTTTTACTGCAAAAAGGCAGGACATAGGATCTCCAATTGCTTCAGTCTCAGAAAAAAACAGCAGGGTGCTAAATCTGTTGGCCTGGTAGCTCCGTTGAAGACTTGTGACGTTGCTGAACCTGAATTCCATGTCTCACCATCCAAATGCTCCAGTACTCAAAAGGATTACACTCCATTCCTCATGAATGGCTCTGTGTCAATACCTGGGCAGGGTGGAAATGCACCAGTCTGTATCCTCAGAGACACAGGCACTGCTCAGTCCTTCTTATTAGGAGTTTTACCCCTGTCTGAACAGACCTCCACTGGCACTAGTGTTTTAATCCGAGGGTTTGAGATGGGCTTTGTTGACGTGCCCTTACATCGCGTTGATGTAACTTCTGACCTAAGCCGCGTTTCCACCAAATTACCCGGAACTTTTAGTCCCAGGAACTACTTTTCCAGGAACTAAAAGGTTCCTTCAAACAATGGTTGCCTGCGTTTCCACCGGGGTCTAAAGTTCCGCGAAGATTAGGCAAATTAGTTCGCTGACGTGTAAAATAGCGACGTTGTCGTCGGTCCATCTGTCCTATGATTTATTCTGTAACCCCATACTACCACCGAAGTAGCCTACATTATTTTCTAATAACCGGGACAGCCCGGAGGGGTTTATTCCACGTATATACAACGGGTTACCAACAATGACTATATATGGTTACTTTTGTATTTATTGATTTTTTAAAATCAATTTAATCACCTGGAATTGAAATATTCTTCTGCAGCCGTTTGGGCATATTTTACCGTTGTCAAGCAAAACTGTCGTTGGTAGTTGAACTTGGACCGTTGTTATGCAACAAAAAGGATATAACAGGCCAATAGTCAGATTGTAACTGTTTTATATATCCTCTCAAGCACATTCATTATGTTTTTATGCGAACATTCACTTTCATGTCTTGACATCCGAAGCGACAGAATGTATTCACATTTCCAATATAACTGGCAACAACAGCAGAAATCATGCACACGTTGTAAACAATTTGCTGTTTGATTACTTTCTCATTGTCAATTCCATATAGGCTAATCGCAAAATGACAAGAATAGAACGAAAACTCGGACTTGAGTGAAAATTTAAATTAGCAGTGGTACAGCCACCGTTTGCTTTCCTTCGAAGTTACTGCTAGCCGAGCAGCGAAGTGTGCCCTCCAGATGCGAACCATGCACCATAAATTAGTCCATAGTCTTCCTGGTCTTTTTGTGGAATTGAAGAATGGCAGAGTAAAATTACGGCAGTCAGAAAAAGCTAAAGCGACGATTACTAGAATTAACCTGTTATTTTTCTCTGACAAAAAGTGCGGAAGGTGATTTCCAGTTTGCTTTTACTGTATCAACAATGTGAATTACGCAGAACCACCGCATACCTCACATAACTGTATCAAACGTTTTGAGTCAATTACAACGGACTAACAAAGAAAATCCGGAAGAAAATATTCAGCAACCGAATTAATCCGTTTGAATGTTTTGGTACGTAATATGCTGTCCCAGCACGAATGCTTAGCATTTTATAAAACGAATACTAAAGCAAGAAAAGAACAGAAGAGGACACGTTATAATTCCAAGACGTTGGCAGGCTATAACTAAAACTAGGCTACTGCGCCGCATAACATACAAGTTTGATTTGAAGTTATTATGAAAATAAATTGTTTTGCGGCTGCATATTTTCAAACATGGCGGTTGAAAATAA
Organism: Anguilla japonica; assembly: GCA_025169545.1. Taxonomy (NCBI): domain Eukaryota; kingdom Metazoa; phylum Chordata; class Actinopteri; order Anguilliformes; family Anguillidae; genus Anguilla; species Anguilla japonica. Next base: position 3,188,144 of record CM045898.1, on the reverse strand, counting down.
ATACAAAAAAATGCTGCGTGTACTCGACCAATCAGAAATGTTCAGCGCTGCAAGCTCCACCCAAAAGGTTCCTGTACTTTCGGAAAGTACTACCCCCTGAGCAGGAACCTTTTGGAGGTAAAATAAAGCCCCCGGAACTAAATTTAGACCCTAGTTCCTGCGGTGGAAACGCACGTAGTTCCTCAAAAGGTTCCTAGTTCCGGGGTAAAGTTCCTGCGGTGGAAACGCGCCTCTAGTGACTGGCAGTGTCGTAGTGGGAGTGCGACCGTCCCTCCCCGTGCCTGGTGTTACATTTATTTTGGGGAATGATCTGGCAGGTGGAAATGTTTGGAGCCAATCTGACACTCCACCGGAAGTTGTCTCTGTGCCATTGGTGTGTGAGGGTCCAGATGAGTTGGAACAAACATATCCTGACGTTTTCCCTACATGTGCTGTCACTCGTGCTATGGCCAAGCAACGTGATGCTAGTGACTTGCAGGACGAGGGTTTTTACGACCTTTGTGACGTTTTTTGGGGACCCTGAAATGTCTGACTCGCAGTCTGTCTCTCTCTCTACCGTCAAGACATCTGAAGACCTTGTTCCAGAAAAGGGTAATACTGTGAAAACCACCATTTGTGACATGCCACTGTCTCGAGCACAATTAATCTCTGCTCAGAAGGCTGATCTAACCCTTGTGTCTCTGTTTGAGTCTGTGTCTCCTGATCAGGAGATTGATGCTGAACCCCGAGGATATTTCCTTAGGGATGGAGTGTTGATGAGGACATGGAGGGCCACATGATGTTCCTGATGGGTGGAAGGTAATTTCTCAGATAGTAATTCCATCTACCTACAGAAACGAGGTTTTGAGTGGCTCACGATGGTTTGGCCGGACATCTAGGGATTAATAAAACATACAATCGCATCCTTCGGCATTTCTTTTGGCCTGGCTTAAAGCGGGATGTGGTGAAATTCTGTAAAACGTGTCATGTCTGTCAGGTTACTGGGAAACCTAACCAGACCATTCCTCCTGCACCCCTTTACCCAATCCCAGTAGTTGGTGAGCCCTTTGAGCATATAATTCTGGATTGTGTTGGGCCTCTTCCACGGTCAAAAGGGGGCCATCAGTACTTATTAACAATCATGTGTGCTGCTACTCACTTCCCAGAGGCTATCCCTCTGCGGAAGATTACTGCAAAAGCAGTCATCAAAGCCTTAATCAAGTTCTTCTCTGTTTTCGGCCTCCCTAGGGTCATTCAAAGCGACCAGGGAACCAACTTCATGTCACGTGTTTTTGCCCAAGTCCTTCAACAACTCCAAATCAAGCATAATGTCTCCAGTGCTTATCATGCTGAGAGCCAGGGGGCCTTAGAAAGGTTTCACCAAACCCTTAAGACTATGCTTCGTGCTTACTGTTTGGAGCTCGGGAAGGATTGGGAAGAGGGCATCCCCTGGTTGGTTTTTGCATCCAGAGAAGTAGTGCAGGAGTCTTTAGGGTTCAGTCCTGCGGAATTGGTGTTTGGTCACACGGTGCGTGGTCCTCTGGCCCTGTTGAGGGACCAGTGGCTTAAGGAAACTCCTCAGCATAATTTGTTGGAATATGTCAGCAAATTTCGCTCTCAATTACACCGAGCCCGTGACTTGGCCAAGCAGAACCTAGAAGTTGCTCAGGGGGAAAATGAAACACTGGTTTGACCGTAAAGCCCAGGTCCGGAAGTTCGCCCCCGGTGAGGAGGTCTTGGTTCTGCTGCCCATTGCTGGTTCTGCTCTACAGGCACGGTATAGTGGACCATATGTGGTGGAACGTAAGGTATCTGAACGTGACTGTTATCATCATCACCCCTGATAGGCGACGGCCTACGCAACTGTGTCACGTCAATATGTTAAAGCCCTACCATGGGAGGGGGCCTACTGCAAAGCCCGTATCACTCTCTGCTGTGCTCCCACATTTACCTTTGCCTTCCTGCACCTTCCCAGGGCTGACTGTTGCCTCGTCTCCACTCCTGGAGAGGAGTGTTGGGGATGTGACTGTTCATTCCCAAGGTAGGAATGTTGCATTGACCTCACTCTTGGAGGAGAACGAGGAGGGTTGTGACTTTCTCCATCTCGGTGTGTGATAGAGGGTCGCTTACAGAATTCTGAGATGTTTTCCATTTTTCATGATCACCTCCCTCACCTGTCCGGTGCTGAGAAGGCTGACATTGTCGCTCTGGTTCAGTCTTACCCTTCTCTTTTTCCTGATGTGCCCAGTTGTACATCTCTCATAGAGCATGACATTGATGTAGGTTCTGCACTCCCCATTAAGCAACATGCTTATCGGGTCAACCCCTTGAAGCGTGAGCTCTTGAAAAAGGAGGTTGATTATATGTTGTCACATGATATTGCTGAACCGAGCTCAAGTCCATGGAGTTCTCCATGTTTGTTAGTAACCAAACCGGATGGATCATATTGTTTTTGTGCAGATTATCGAAAGATTAATGCTGTCACTAAACCTGATTGCTATCCCCTACCGCGAATGGACGATTGTGTCGATAGGGTGGGATCTGCCAGATTTGTAAGTAAATTCGACCTTCTGAAAGGCTACTGGCAGGTTCCATTGTCCGCTCGCGCTAGAGAGATATCTGCATTTGTTACACCAGACTCTTTCCTCCAGTACAAGGTAATGCCATTTGGCATGAGAAATGCGCCTGCAACCTTCCAACGCCTTATTAACCACGTTTTTTGTCTGGTCTTTCCAACTGTGAGGCATATCTGGATGATGTGGTGGTTTTTAAGCTCCTCGTGGTCCACACATTTGGGTCATATACGGGAGCTTTTTTGACCGTCTGTTGGCTGCTAACCTTACCATTAACCTTGCCAAGTGTGAGTTTGGTAGAGCTACTGTAACCTACTTGGGTAAGGTCATTGGCAGGGGGCAAGTGCGTCCCATAGGAGCAAAGGTTGAGGCTATTTGTCAGTTTCCTGTACCAACCACCCGCCGAGAGGTACGGCGATTCTTGGGTATGGTTGGATATTACAGGAATTTCTGTAAACTTCTCGTCTGTCGTCGCCCCTTTGACCGATCTCATTAGCCCCAAGGTTGATTTCCACTGGTCTGATTCCAGCCAGCGTGCATTTGAGAATGCCAAAGCGCTGCTAGTTAGTGCCCCAGTATTAGCAGCTCCAGACTTCTCGAAGCCTTTCCGTCTTGCTGTGGATGCAAGTGATTTTGGGGCAGGTGCTGTTCTTCTCCAGGTTGATTCTAATGGCGTTGAACATCCTGTCTGCTACTTCTCTAAGAAGTTTAGTCCGCAGCAGCGTGCATACTCAACCGTGGAGGAGGAGGCACTCGCCCTGGTTCTCGCTGTCCAACACTTCGAGGTTTATGTTGGCTCCTCTTCATGCCCTGTTCTTGTATACACAGACCATAATCCTTTGGTCTTCTTGAACCGCATGCAGAATTCAAACATGTTGGACATGTTGGGATGGAGATACGGGTCGGTGAATGGGCACTGGTTGGTGGGTAGTAGTAGGGTCTGAGTCCCTGTATATATTTATGTTTAGTTGTATAACGATGTATTATATATTTTGCCTATGATTTGACTGTTTTTGTGGTGACTGGTGTCACAATTTGGTGGTGGGGGTGTTATGGTTCCCTGACCTTGTGCCCTAGTGGCGGAATGTGGTGTTGCAACCTTTCTTTGATTATCTTCCTAATAGGAAATGGGTGTCACCTGGAAGGGGTCCTAATTAAGGGGCCCTCTGGCTGATACTCGCTCTCTCACCATTCAGAGGACAACCTGCAGTCTGGGAGCATTTCCTACACTGCATTTTGTAGTGTTCTGTAATTAAAGATTTTGAATTGTGACTATTTTTGCGTTCTCGTCATAGCAGTGTGTTACACACCTTACACACATTAATTGTCTTCAACCTGCCCAAGTTCTCCCCTGCTGAGGTCACTCCACTGGCTACCAGTCACTGCAGTTTCAATGTCTGACCCTCACCTACACTGCAGCCAACAGGACGGCCCCCCGTTCTACTTACAGCACATGATTAAATCCTATATTCCCACTTGACCACTGCCTTGCACCCCCTGCCATCCAGGTAAAGGGTTCAATCTTGTCTCTACCACAAAGCTTCTCCACCCTAGCCAGTGGTGGAACGAACTCCCTGTTCCTCTACGAACCTCTCCCTCACTACCCATCTTCCGCCGTGGTCAGAAGATGCATCTCTTCAGACTATACCTGGACCAACTATCACCACTCTGTACATCATTTCTATCACTTAAATCCCCCTATTTCTACACATGTACCTCCTGTGCCACTCATGTTACATGTACCTCCATCCAGCACTTATTGTGCCTTGTATCATTGTCTAGATGTTGCTTGTAATGCCTCTTAGTTTGACTTAGCATAGGTTAGGTCAGAGTAATGTTCACTGTGTGAACTAGACTTAATGTGTTCATGGCTATGAATAACTGTGCAAAGTATTGTACCTTATTGGACCTGTGTTTTGTAGTTGTTCCAATTACCTTTTGTATGCACTTATTGTACGTCACTTTGGATAAAAGCGTCTGGTAAATAAATGTAATGTAATATAATATAAACTAACAGGGCTGTGTGTGTTAAACTAAAATAACATGAATGTGGAATGAGTCATTATCAAACACATTTGAGTTTACACCCCACTACAGTTCAGTAAACAGGACTAATTCATTTTCTTCATTTGTGTAGTCGAATTCTACCAAGAGGAGGAACAGGAACATAATGTTTCAGTTCCGTGAAGTGTCTGTTTTCACATTAGAAACATTGACATCAGTGTTGTATTTAGTCACATTGTAGCCCTTTGGATTGTGTTTGTACTCACCCCAGTCTCTGCAGTTTACAGTGTGGGTCCTCCAGTCCAGCAGAGAGTGCTCTCACTCCTGAATCCTGCAGCTCGTTGTCTCTGAGCTCCAGATCTCTCAGCTCTGAGTGAGGAGAACGCAGGACTGAGGCCAGAACATCACAGCAGCCCTCTGTGAGACTACACCAACCCAGCCTGTGGAGAGACCACACACACACACAAACACGCACGCACGCACAAACACGCATAAATTCTTTGTGATATTGTTCACCTTGACAGTTGATACATATGTACCTATGCATTCCTGAGATGTACACACAAAAACAGGGAGGGGGGTGTGTAAATTAAGTTCATAAAGTATTCTGACTAATCCACAATAGTCTAAGGCAATTACTGTGCTCTAATAACCCTTTCCATGTGATGAACTTATCTGATTTGCAAACATATTAATTTCATCTGCAAACACAAAAAACAGCATTTTGTGGTGCACTTTACCTCACCTGACATGTTCTTCAGTTCATAAACATCTATACATTTCAAGACGCTGCATATTCATCACTATGAATAGATAAATATAACTGTTAATGTATAACTACTCGTATAACCCATTAGCTAGATACATTACTGTTATAATGGTAATATTTTCGTCCTAATCTTGTAACCATCAAGTTATTAAACAATTTAAGTTTAACAAATTATACAGTCTGTCAGGGTTTTTGACATTAATTTTAAAATATTCAGCAAGGTGAAATGAAACCGCATTCAATACAAAATTGCGCTCTTCCTTATTTACCTCTCACCAAAGTAACGTGACGGTAACCATGACGACGCTGTTTAAAACGTGGCCGTTAGGAGGGTCGGTTGGTTACCATGGTGATGCCAGCTCGTTCTGAGCGGTTTACGGTTACCTCAGCTAGTTCATTCTTTGAAAATACAGAACTACAGTTACATAACACAATTATTTGATAATAACTATTAACACTTCGCAAATATCATTTGTTTACCATTTACATCAAACAACATGACCCTCAAGTTGACACTTGTTGCCGTTGTTCTAAGTTCAGCTTTCGCATTGACTCACAGGCATGAGTTAGCTAGCTAGCCAGCCCAACCTACCTTAATGTTACTTCATGACCCAACCTAGCTAGCGGAGCCAGAGAGGAACTAAGCAGTGTTGGGAAACAGACAGTTTTGTGTATTCTTAGTCCCAGTTTGTGTATTCTAAGTCCTGGAGGAAGGGCCACCCCCATGACCATATATGGGCCTCCATTCCTGTCGGTTTCGAGGTTTCCCCTCCTAGGAATTTCCGCTGGGCCCCCCATGTGTATTATGGATTTGAATGGTCCAATCAGAAGGAAGCACAGCTCCTTATCACCAATCAGAGGCAGTGCTCCTTTCAGCAATAGAATTCCACTATATGCAAATACCAATCTACTGGAAACTGTATAAATCTAATCACCCACCAGTACTATTTTGAACTTTCTCTTTGAGTTGTTTCCGTAGCCGGCTGCGTAATAAATCTTCCTGTTTTTACTACAAACTTTTGATTTGCTTCTTCCTGGGATAACGGTCATTTTTACCTGTTTTGGTAATACCTTGATTAACCTACAGCAGCTAACTGTCACGGACAACTTAAATATATACACCAGTTGTAGGAAAATTTTGAGACTCCCCATGATTGTGATGACGTCACATGTTAAAGTTAGGGTATTCCCATCAATGTTGATCAAACTGGTTCCTCCAAACTCTTGATGCTTCATGATAAAAATATATCACATGTATAACTATACACTCATATAATCAATATGTAATCCAATAAACCTATATCAGTAGTTGCAGCTAAGCTTATGGAAACGCAAGAAACCACAGTATCCACTGTAGAAAAAAGCAAGAGAACGCAGAAGGCTTCACATTTACTCACTCAGCAGAAAATACTAAACAAATACACATTTACTCACTCAGCAGAAAATACTAAATAAATACTAATCATACACTATTGCCAAAAAATGTCAGCAAATAACACTAACCAAAACAAACTAATCATATACTGCCAAAATAGAGCAGAGAACAATAATCCAAAACTAACAAAACGCTAATGCCAAATAGAAGTGCTAGAAAACTAATATTTACAGTGATCCATATGTAACCTGACTACAAAGGAAAGGAGGCTATGACTTGTATGCATAATGGAAAAGTACAGAATAAAGACCAATATTTCTTATGAGAAAGTTGGGGTAACATTCCACAATAACGTTATCTCCTAAGAACAGAAAATCATTGTGGTGCCAAAAAGGTCAGTTTGACCCAAGAACAGGAAATTAAAATCATTGTGGTGCCAAGAAGGACAGATGGTATTTTTAGAAATGTATTAAGGGGAGTTGTGGGGTACATTTGTGTATAAAAGGAATGTACAACTGACAATCGAGGTTCAATTCGGCGGAATTGATCCGGCTTTGTTGTGCACTTGTGCAAATAAAGTCTAACCTTTCTGAAGAGCTTGCTGCCGTGGTGTCTTTTCCCTCGTGAAGTAGTTTTCTACAGATTGGCGATTGGACTTTGAATTATGTCGGTTCCTAGATACGACACAGTATATAAAATAACATGAAGGTTTTATCTAACCAGTCATAATATTATTGGTCAGACCTGCGATATTGTACCTGCTAACAGCTGAAGCAGTGTCGGAGCCGTGTACGAGCTGTGCTACACTTCAGTTCATCTGGCACGATCTTACAGCAATGCAACTACGGTATCAACTGGAATTACACTGCATCGCCATCTAGTGGCTGTATCAGAACAGCACAACTGATTACTGCCACTAACTTTTATTGCTGGTAGACACTAGATTTTCAAAAATGTGGTGTCTTTTGAAACTTCCACACATTGCACCTATGTTCTGTATGTCTTTACGCTATAATCCATCCATTAATTTTATTTTCGCACGCTATTGCGAATATAATAGGTTAATTATTGCGTTGTATTTAATTATTTTTGTAACAATTATAATAATAATGAAAATAAAAGCCTGATGTATTAGGTCTTTTTTTTTTCTTTAAAAACCCCTTATGAACATGTTTGGTAGCCCTTGTGGTGTAATATAAACTGCACAAAAAATGTAATAAGTGGGGGCATTTGAAGATTATTCGAATACTTATCTAAGAAATACTCCTGTAAATGATGTTATTCTTTAGATGATAGGAGCTAGAGCCAGAACATTGATCTCTGAATCAGACTATTCCACACAGCATGACTGCTTACAGTGGTATAATATCCAGGCTATGACTTGGGACTGGACCCACAGAAAAGTGACTAAACTAAACGATGTAACACTGCATCTAAACAGCAGCTCACATGTTGTTCAGATGGACACTCTCCCACCAAGATGTACACACATACCGTGCCGGTGAGTTAATGCCCGGCTTTACCAGCAGAATAAAATACCATTTTATTTACAATCCTTTCAGAAAAACCACAATTCTGAAAATTAAACATCCTGTTGGACTGAACTCTCACAGTTCTATAGATGTAATTCTGACCCAAATGGGCCCTTTTCCTATACTGTAAGTTCTCTGAATTGGGGCAATGGGCTCATCTACCTTTTCTATGATCTTTTCTCTGGGCTTAACCCTCCCATCCCATACTAGACGTGCAGCTACCACCTTTCAGAGTGGACAGTGAGTTAGTTTTCAGTGCTGTAGGATGTTTGGCCACCACCAAAAGTAAAGACAACACACAGTTTTTATGTGTGGACAGTGAATTTGCTCATTTCCTTTTAGTTTTCTGTGACAAACTTCCCACAGCACTGCAAGCTAACACAGCTAAAGGCAGATTCACTGTAACAGGAAGTAATGCACATGCTCATATTTATGTATTGTGGTGTGGGCCTCTGGAGCCCCGCCCCTCCCTGCTATGAGCCGCCACTCAGCTCCACTTCACCTGTGTCTCACCGGCCCAGCCTGCCGCCCCATGGACAGCGCCAGAGGGACAGGGCTGAGTTTCAGCACCTCCACTCCACACTCAGATCTGGACAGCGCCAGAGGGTCAGGGCTGAGTTTCAGCACCTCCACTCAGCACTCAGCCTTAATAAATAATTGTCTTATAATAATTGGCCAGCAGCCCTAATGAAAGGCAGCTGTTACCTGTTTATAAGAAAGTGGAATGTCTTAATCATTGTAACTGCACACTGAAGAAGGCAACACGCCAAAACATTTGTGCATAAATCTGCATTAAAGAAAACTAATAAAAAATAAATAATTACATTGTTTTGAAGCTTTGTAGCCATTTTTTTGAGTGCGAACCAATTTCTTTTCAATTGACGACATTTCTTTGGTATCTATGCACCAAACAAATTAAAACGGGTGAGCGCGGTGATTTCTCTTGTTATGAACAATAAAAGTCCTCTACAGGCATGTTGCCAGCACTGTCTGCCTCGTCTGTGCCTCGTTCCCGTAACATACAGTATGGATGTGATAAAAGTTTATTAAAGGAGATGAAAGATATGGAATTGAAGGTATCTGTAAGTGGGTAGAAAATCACAACCTCTACCTGTACAACATGCCATATAACTGATTTGCAAATGTAGCACACAATGCAAATCATGCAAACTATGCAGACTACACAGAAGTATAAAACAGTCCTTAGAAGGACCATCTCTGTCAACCCTTGCAGGAGGAGTATGCAACACATACAGGAATGATAGATTCAATCATTAGGGCACACCAGTAGTAAGATGCCCCTTTACCATGCAGTGCTCCCATACCCCCCCCCCCCCTTGTTACAGGGTAGGTACTAGAGTTTTGGTCAGGTCAGACTTCATTTTGTCAAATGTAAACTAGAGTGGACTGCAGGAGATGTTCTCTGGATAGCATTTAAGGGAAGCTCAAACAATTTACTTCATTATCCAAAGTCCTTTCATAAAAAGCATTTTTGGTATGCATCACAATTTCTTTGTGTTCCATTTCTTTCTTACAATCTCTTCAGGTGCATGTCCTTTCCTCTCTTATAGCATAGTGTCCAGTCCATCTTGCCATGTCTTGTAAATAAAATCTCATAAAAAACACGTTTTCAACGTACAAAAATGCCAAGTTACTCACACATACAAGACCAGTCCAGGCCTGCCATTAAAAGTATTGATATCAAAATGACGCCAAGTTCTGGTACTACAAACAATATAGGCTATATTGCCTCACCAAAATTAAATAAGATGTATTCCAAAGCAATGCTACCCAATATTTCCTCAGTTCTTTCAAGTCACTTGGCCCTATGTTTTGTAATCTTACCATTTCACAATGTCATGCAAACTTTGTGTCAGATCAAAGAGTCAAATATTTCGAATTGCCTCATGGAACACATTGACATTCATGTAGAAAACTGCTGGTGAGTAACTACAGGGAGCATATTTCTCCAGAAAACATATGTTTATACTTGCTTCTGAATTGAATTTGAGTAAATGTACAAGTTATTGTATATTTGCTACATACAATAAATACTGCATGTCAAATACAAATTGTACATACATACATAGACAACTTCTTTATCCCCATGGGGACATTTCCCTCGCAGCATGTTACATTCACATTTACGAACACACACTTATACCAAGACACATACTATCATTCACGCAACAGAAAGGCTGGGCAGCGAAATACATACATACCAATACAAATTGGACATATACACGCCTATTCAATCAATCTTGACTGTGAGAGAGCCATCCACACATATGTTTGGCCTGTCCATGTAGTGCATGCTTATACACACAGGGCCAAGTGACTTGAAAGAACTGAGGAAATATTGGGTAGCATTGCTTTGGAATACATCTTATTTAATTTCGGTGAGGCAAGATAGCCTATATTGTTTGTAGTACCGTAACTTGGCGTCATTGATATCAGTACTTTTGAGTAACTTGGCATTTTTGTACGTTGAAAACGTTTTTTATGAGATATCATTTCTTTTTGGAAAGCGTTTTATTATGAGAGTGAGAAATGCGAAGTGACCCTGTAAGAATCGGTTGTGGATTATGGCTGTCCTTGTGTGAATTTGTACAGTCTGATGAGCGTGTACTGTTTAGCAGTTTCGGTTTGCTATATATGTAAAACAGTGGCTGTGACAAAGGGTGCGGTGACGTACGTGTAAACGCAACAGTAACGCAGGTGAAATATGGCCAGTGTATGTACTCACGGATTTGACGGCCATCCTACAAGCTTTGATTGAGAAAAGATGCCATCCCAACCCAATCCCATATTTGCACACGCGCATCCACACACATTTAATATAAATACCCTACATTTCACTCATTCACTCATACATGTATCATTGTTTTCTTCTTAATAAATAATTCCTTTGTTTAAAAGTATACCTTGTTGTGTTGTCTCCCTTTTTGTCATAACTATAGCTTAAGTCGTAACAACTGTTTAATCCATAGAAATTCATCAATAAACATTCTTATTAAGAATTAACAGGTAATTGATTAACTTAACATCACTATTTCACAACAGTAAATCTGAAAGATGCCTTCTTCCACGTAAGCATTTATCCCCCTCACACAAAATACACAGTTCTACTCTTCGGTCTTTCGCTGAGTCCACGGGTGTTCTGTCATTGTGTAGAGGCGGGTCTGGCTCCAAACTATTGGCTGATCATTGGCAATTCAAAACCCAGAGTTGTGAAGGACACTCAGCGAGTTCTGCCGCATGTGTTGTCTCTTGGTTTCAGAGTAAACCTCCCCAAGAGCAATCTCTCCCCATCCTGGAGTATAATGTTCTTGGGACTTGATTTATACTCTGTATCCATGTGAGCTTGTCTAACAGCAGACTGCATTTTATCTCTCAGGGTATGCCTCTCTTAGTTCAAAACAGACTCAAGAGTGCAGTATGACACATGGCTCAGACTGCAGGGGCTGATGGTGTCAGCCTCTCAGGTTTTGCCACTGGGGCTGTTACGGTGAAGCCACACTGATTCTGGCAAAGCCGCCTGGCACCGCTCCCGCGTCACACAATCGGCCGCTTGTGGGCGTGTCACCTATTTTATGACAGACAGTTGCGTTTGTTAAATGTTGAACGGGTTTAATGTTGTGTTTCAAATCATTGTCCAGTTTGAATAAAAACTTTTAAAATTATGAAAATGTAAGATATTGCATTTGAATTATTATGATAGGCTAGGCTCCCTTATTCATTTTGTGATTTAAATTAAATATCAAATAGGATCCATTCCTGCTTGTTTTCAAATTTTTGGAGGGAGAGCACTTTATAAATAGAAGTAGGATTATTGGTTTTTATCATTACCTGAATTGGATTAGCCAGCTAATGTCATCAAATTTAGATCTGGTTAGCTAGCTAGGTGGCTGGTAGAGATGATCACAAACAGCAAGCAACCAACATATTATTAGTTTTATGGTCACCTTGATTTCACTTAGTCTACGTTTCTCTCACAACTAGATCAGGATGTGCTTCATTGTTATCCGATAAACGTTCTTGTTAAAATCACCAGTTTCTTTGGTAAAACATTTGTGCTGCTATCATTTATTTTATTTTATTTTTTAAATAAAATTGTTTGCAATATATAATATAAATATATATGGCACGTTTCCTTCTTTTGAATTACTATGCAGTAAATTCAATCCGCCTCAAACCCATTTCTTTCGATTTATACAAATTCGCAACTATATTAGATCTAATACAACTACCTTTCCTAATGCACCTAATAACACCCAGATGGAATCCTTGTTGATCCTTCATCTAGGGGGGGTAATATCTTATATCTATAACCCTATGTCTGAACAATTAGATATATCCCTAGATTTTCTGAAATCCGCTTGGGAGGAGGACTTAGGCATTAGCTTAATGGGGTAGCAATGGATAGAGGCACTGGAGGGTGTGCACACAACATCTATATGTACCAGGCATGGTCTTGTTCAGTTTAGGGTGTTGCATCGTCTTCATCTTTCAAAAGTCAAGCTTTCTAAAATGTATCCTAATATAGATCCTTTGTGTGACCGTTGCGGTGTATTTCCTGCCTCGTTGGGGCACATGTTCTGGCTGTGCCCAAAACTATCCAATTTTTGGAATTCTATTTTTAAAACTCTGTCTGATATCCTAGGGCACATGATAGAACCTGGCCCAGTATTGGCAGTATTTGGGGTGCCAGGAGAGGATAGTCCTCTTAGAGGACTCAATTCCACTGTGGCAAGGTTCATAACCCTTCTGGCACGCAGATTAATTCTATTGAACTGGAAACAGACACAGCCTCCCACTCACACTGCGTTGGTCAACGATGTAATGCAACACCTTAAACTGGAAAAACTCAGATTCACCCTACGAGGTTCCATTGAGAAGTTCCATAAGACTTGGCAACCCTTAATTGATTATGTAGAGGCCAGGCAATAAACACCCTCTTAATTTCTTTACTACAATAACTAGGCTATACCTAATATAAGATGTCAATAATCACCACGTAAAGCAGCTTTGTACCTTGGTTGATATTTACACTGTATACTGTATATGTACTATGCCTCCCCTATGTGTATGAAATCTTTGCATTGTTTTTTGAAACATTTTATATAATTTGTATACAGTGATTACTGTTTGTTTATTAACTAAAATACCAATAAACAGACATTTAAAAAAAAAATTGTTTGCAATATAGCAGAATATACGTTCATTGGCATTCATGCAGACAAACTTCATTAGCTTATCTGATATGGACTAGCCATTAGCTCGTCAGCAGCATTGCATCTTCTGTGAAATTTACACTGTACATAGACTAATGACCGTCTACTCAGCAGAGCCACCGACAACTTCAGAGACTTTCCTCCACGCTGCGTTCCTCTGGTCAGTGTCTCTGCAGGAGGGCAGCGCAGGATTTACGACAATTAAAAGGAGTCCTCCATTGTGGAACTATAGAATGTGGAACTAAATTATGAAATGGGGGACAATTTACTTGACTTATTTTTAGGTCAAATCTGATTGGTTACCACAACGCGTAGTTGTGCCACCTGGGGTTTGATGTTAAACTTAGGTCATCTCTCCCACTGCCTTGCTGATGTGCCGCCACCTCTCATTTAAATGAATGGAGGCGGTGTCGCTGCCTGGCATTACCGCGTACAGTGTGGTTTCACCGTTATGGGGTGGATTTCATCCCTCCACCTCAGCCCCCTGCGCGATCTCCATCGCTGTCTCACAGTATCACACAAGCGCTACGCAGCTCTGCGTCACTGGGAAAACACAGACTCTTACTGTACACTCAGAGAACCCCTCTCAGGATCATTCTCATGTGGAAAGACGTGAGGACAGATGCATCCCTCTCTGGGGGGGGGGGGGGGGGCACTCAGGAGGGTCACATGGTGAATGGGACGTGGGCAACCCAGCTGTGCTCAGCTTACATCAATTATCTGGAGCTACTAACTATATGGATAACTGCTCTACTAGGCCACTTTATGACAATAAGTGTCAGGTGTGAGAAAGATGGTGTGCCTCTCGTCAGTCAGTGCCTTACCAGTACTCTGTTTCTGACGTGCTATGCTTTTCACAGAACCTTATGGATAAAGAAAAATCCTTTCCTACCATTAAGGTCTACCTGGCAGATGTCAGTGACCTCCATACGCTCTCAGTACATATCTCATGCACAATATTCTCCCCTAAGATGCACAGGCTTTTTCTTAAGCTCAATCCAGCCTTTATGCCTAAAAGCTTCCCTCCTTTCACATGTGAGGTGTTGAAGTTTGCCGCTTTTCACCCACCACCTTTCTCCTCTGAAGAGGAGCATGGGCTGCATAAGCTGTGTTCTTCACACGTATATGACAAAGACTAAGGCTTTTAGAAAAAGCGACCAGCTCTTAGTCACCTGGGCCCTTGCCTGCAAAGGGAAAGCATCTCTAAGCAGTGGCTGCCCCACTGGCTTGTGGAAGCTACTGTTATGGCATATGATTCAAAGAGGATAACACCCCCTTGGGCCTCAGGGCTCATGCTACGAGGGGCATGGCTGCATTGTGGGCCCTATTCCATGGGGTCTCCTTGCAGGAAATTTATTCAGCCGCAGGCTGGGTTTCTCCAGATACTGTTGCTAGGTTCCACTGTCTGAGGCCGGTAGCCCACTCAGTTCTGGGGGTGAGCTCTGTGTGAGGTGCACACATCTCCCCTCATCTGCTATGGGTTTTAGCACTTTACATTGTTCCTGGCACCTGGCTATAGCTTTGGGCAGTGGAATGTGTTTAGTACTTCTCTACATGGGATGTGCCAGACACCACCCTCCCCTCAGGGGAAGAGGCATGCTTTGCTGGCCTGACAGCATCTCAGCTGTGAGCATAAGGCATTCTGGGAGCTGTCTATATCTCTCCGTAGGTGGATCTGAAACACGAGATGATGAAAGAGAACTTTAGGTTACTGTTGTAACCCTGGTGGAGAGATCCACCAAAAGTGCCCTGCTTGCCACGCATGAGAAGTGAATATGTTCACTGAGGAGTAGTAGCACTGCAGTGTCCTATATGTCCAATTGGATGACTGGATGTCATTCCCCATACGTGGATCTCTCCACTCTGCGTTTCAGAGAACCGGGGTAGCGACAGTGACTTACTGAGGTACTCACTGGGCATACTGTTAGATTCACTAGCAGGATATGCAGCTCT
The DNA here is from genome assembly GCA_025169545.1 of Anguilla japonica. Lineage (NCBI taxonomy): Eukaryota > Metazoa > Chordata > Actinopteri > Anguilliformes > Anguillidae > Anguilla > Anguilla japonica. The sequence goes on along the minus strand of CM045898.1, from coordinate 3,172,725 downwards.
TCATGGATAGCTGCTAGGGTCAAAAATGTCATTTAATAGAATAATACAGAAGTCATGCCTTGTGATGTTTATATAGTCTCGCTACCCAAATGGGGTAAATCCTTATTAGGTTAATCCCAGGGATAGTTGTTGGTTTTAGATTCCTGGATAAGCAGGATATTTACCTCCCAGGATTGAAGATCTTAATGTCAGAGATCACTTAGATGAATGCCTGGCAGCAGTAGCCAGTCTCTCTCTCCAGGATACAGGGTCAAGCTGCTCATCATTTCACATGAGCACACCTCAGTCAATAATCTTATATGCAAACACACATTCACACAAACATCCATGAATGGAGTCAGGAAATTAGTCTTCCCTGTGACAAAATTCAAACCCTTACATTGCCATAATCAGTAATTCGATTTAGTTAATGTCACACAGTACACAGCACTACTCACCCCAGTCTCTGTAGTTTACAGATTGGACTCCTCAGTCCAGCACAGAGCAGCTCCACTCCTGAATCTCCCAGGTTATTGTAGCTGAGGTCCAGATCTCTCAGGGGTGAGTTTGATGACTGGAGAGCTGAGGCCACAATATCACCTGACTTCTCTGTGAGGTCACAGCTGTTCAGTCTGCAAAGAAGAGTTTATACATTCAACTCAGGAATTACTGGCCCTCTTTACGAAAATTATCAAAAATCATTGTGCAAGACAAACAATATACCCAATGATGCAAATTGTCTGCTCAAACATTTGGAGAAACTACTTACTTTCAGTATAATTTAAAAAATATTCTTTTAAAAAAACTTCTGAGTAATAGCAGTTTTCTCAAAAGCATAGGGGTCAAAATTATTGGTACCCCTAAAGAATATTTAAAATAAAACATCTGAAGTGGCATCTGAAGAAATTTTTTATTTTATTTGATCTCAGCCCCCAGAAACTGTATAGCTGCCTTTCACCATTCCTTGTATCACTGGCGTGTAAATATGAGGCTGCACACACACAAAATGCCTTTGTCATCTATGACCATGGGAAAAACCAAAGAGCTTTCAACTCAGAAGAGAGAGTTGTTGACCTACACAAATCTGGTTTGTGTGTTGTCGGTTCCTCATGCTAGGCAGCCGACAGCTACCAGCCAGCTAGTTAGGATCCCCTTATCCTACACACTGCTAAGGGATCAGCTGAGCCCCTGTGCTGAGGCTGTCTCAGGACCCCCTGATCATGCACACTGTTAAGGGATCAGCTGAGCCCCTGTGCTGAGGCTGTCTCAGGACCCCCTGGTGTTGCACACTGCTAAGGGATCAGCTGAGCCCCTGTGCTGAGGCTGTCTCAGGACCTCCGGGTGCTGCACACTGCTAAGGGATCAGCTGAGCCCCTGTGCTGAGGCCGTCTCAGGACCCCCTGGTGCTGCACACTGCTAAGGGATCAGTGGGCAGGGAGTGGGGGAGCCCCGATACTCCCAGGGAGAGCAGGGCAGCAGTGCAGTACTGTATGACAGAGGAACATCTGCACATTGTGTTTATACATTAAAATACAGGAATAAGCAGTGAGCAGGCTGTATGGACCCAGCGGCAGTTTATATTGAGATTAAAGCTCAGACAGCAGTGTGTTTAAAACCCCAGGAGGCACTGTCGGGCAAGCAACAATTAAGTAAAAATATGTTTATTTTCTGAATCCAGTGCTTCAGTCAATGCCCTTGTTAAAATGTTCAGCACTCTGAATACTGAACACAAGTGGTATTGTGTGCTAAAACCCCTTAACCTACATATAAAATATATTTTACGTGATTTAATTTAACAAGTATTATTGAAAATTACAATTATGAATTCAATCATTGATAGGTCAGTCAACAGTAACCTGGTGGAATCAACTGGCAAACCAAAACAAACTCTGTATCAGGTCTACTTCTAAGTTACAAAACAAAACAGAAGACATCAAACAAGATCCTAAACTTAGATTACCAGAAAAGAAAGACTGAAGAACCAGACCTTATCAAAGTATTCCCCTCTTCCAGTGCCACAGGAACAAAGGAAATGAGCTAAAACACACAACCAAGAAACCACCACCAAAATAAAGACCAACTGCAACACAACACAACTTTTTCCTGAGGCCATCATAAACACTTGACGCAACATGGCTTGAGCATGTTTGCCCTGTTTGGGCAATGCCACGTTCAGATGTAGAAAGGGAGGCAGACTCAATTATGACAAGGACTGGCCTATCTAAAAGCTGACAGTGTACTTTTTAATGAAAGTGACCTTATGTTGTTGAAAGTATGGCTAAGAACCATATTATTACCAAAATATTTAGGAATTTAATCCCTTTCTAACAAAACCAAACATGAATATATTAGGACGTAATTCAGTTAAGTTATTGAATACCAATATAAAGCATGGAAGTTCACTTGTATGAAACGGGGAATGGGAAGTGTTCGGAGGCTCCCAAGCACACTGACAAGGGTACCACCAGGCTACTAAAAAAAACAAAGAAATAATAGTAGCGAAGCCGATATCCGACAAACGCTAACCAAGAACCCAAACACTGGTACAAAATAATCAAGGTCCCAGAAGTTCCAACGGGAAACCCTTAGACTTAGGGTTCAACAGAGAATACAGCTGCGTGACAAACACTCAGCTAAAATAAATAATCTGAGTGCAACTCAGAAAAACTCAAAAGAAAAACAAGACCAGGACAACGTCCCAAATATCCCAGCTTGCAGAGCTGCAAAATAATAAAGAACCTTTTCTTGAGCACTAAACTGCGCTTCACACCCACGCTGAATAAACCGGACAAGCAACCTAACACAAAAAGCTCACACAGAGCACTTGTCCCACTGTCCTAATACCTGGCTCTGGTCTTAGTAATATTGACACAGACGCGATGAACCCTGTCACGTCACAGGTTAAATAGGCGATGAACAGGTGAGCCCAATCAGGACTCCTCCACCCCAGTCTTCCTTCACTGCAGATGACTTTGCAGCATTCGTTGATGGAAAGATCGCAGACATCCGCAGCTCCTTTGCCCCCTCTGCGCCCTCCGCGCCCTCCGCCCCCACTGCGCCCTCCGCCCCCTGTCTCTCCACTTTTTCTCTCCTCTCAGACTCTGAAGTTTCCCAGCTTCTGCTCACTCACCGCCCTACCACCTGCGCCCTCGACCCTATCCCCTCATCTCTCCTCCAGGCAATCACACCAGACATCCTCCCTTTTGTCACCTCCCTCGTGAACTCCTCCCTATCTTCTGGATGTTTCCCCTCATCCTTCAAGAGGGCCCACATCACCCCGCTGCTGAAAAAACCCACACTAGATCCTTCAGTCATTCAGAACTACCGCCCGGTATCTCTCCTCCCTTTCCTATCCAAAACACTTGAACGTGCTGCATCCAACCAACTCTCTGCTTTCTTCTCTCGGAACAACCTGCTTGACCCCCACCAGTCTGGCTTCAGGCCTGGCCACTCGACCGAGACTGCACTCCTCTCGGTCAGTGAGTCACTCCATGCCGCACGCGCAGCCTCCCTCTCCTCTGTCCTGATTCTCCTAGACCTCTCCGCTGCATTTGACACCGTGGAGCATTCTATCCTCCTGTCCTCCCTGGCAGCAACAGGGATCTGCGGCTCAGTCCTTGACTGGATTGAGTCTTACCTCTCTGACCGTTCCTTCCAGGTTGCCTGGGCGGGTAAGGTATCACCACCCCGTCCCCTCGCCACCGGAGTTCCCCAGGGCTCAGTCCTCGGTCCCCTTCTCTTTTCATTATACACCAGATCCCTTGGCCCTGTAATATCTGCCCATGGCTTGTCCTACCACTCGTATGCCGACGACACGCAACTCTTTCTCTCCTTCCCCCCATCGGACACACAGGTCCCTGCCCGCATCTCCGCTTGCCTGAGGGACATCCAGAGCTGGATGGACACTCACCACCTGAAGCTCAACCCAGGAAAGACGGAGCTAATCTTTATTCCTGCCCTATCCTCTCCCCTCCTTGACTTCTCCATTTCCCTAGGGGACACCTTAGTGACATCATCACCCTGTGCCAAGAATCTCGGGGTGGTGATGGACAACAAGCTGTCCCTCTCCAAGAACATCGCAGCAGTAAGCCGGACATGCAGATTTTTCCTGTATAACATCCGGAGAATCCGCCCCTTTCTCACCACCTACTCAACCCAGCTCCTGGTCCAAGCAATGGTTCTATCCCGCCTGGACTACTGCAACTCTCTTCTGGCTGGACTACCGGCATCTGCCACCAGACCTCTGCAACTCATCCAGAATGCTGCAGCTCGTCTGGTCTTCAACCTCCCCAGACACTCCCACGTCACGCCCCTGCTCACTACCCTCCACTGGCTGCCTGTTATAGCTCGCATCAAATTTAAAACATTGGTCCTAGCATACCAGGCAGTCAAGGGATCAGCCCCAGCATACCTCCACAGGATATTCAAACCCTACATGCCAGCCAGATCCCTCCGTTCTGCTACCTCAGGACGCCTGGCACCTCCCCCTCTTCGCACCTGCACCTCCAGATCACGTCTCCTGTCTGTTCTGGCCCCACGATGGTGGAATGACCTCCCCGTGGAGGTCAGAACAGCTAAGTCACTAACCCATTTCAAACGACAACTGAAGACTCACCTCTTCAGGCTGCACCTCTCCCCTTCCCTCCCTACCCCCCTGTAAATGACTGTAAGCTTAGGGTTGTAACTAGGCAGCTGTTTTGTAGGTGACTTAGGTGCATTAACTGTCTTAATGCAGTGGAGTTTTTATTAAAAAAAAAAAATTAAAAAAAAAAAAAAATACAAGCAGTAATTGTTGCCGTTCTCGTTGTATTAGTGTTAATCAGTTTAACCTTCAGGGTCCAAGTTGATCTATGCGGTTGTTCCCTGCACTTGGACCGGTACTTCTCTCTAGGGTTTTCGTCATACTTGTTCCTGGTTATGGTTATACACTTTGATGTACGTCGCTCTGGATAAGAGTGTCTGCCAAATGCCTGTAATGTAATGTAATGTAATGGACTCAGGGTGCTCCCCTGGTGGCCACATCCAGCCACTGCACCTTGAAACCATGACATTGTGCTTCTAACATTAACATAAAGTTATCAGTCAATGATTTCAATAAAATGTTATAGATTGCATTTAAACTTAAGATCAAACAGAACCGGGTCTTTTGTTCATTCTGTAGCCACACTGGGCCTCTGGCCTTGTAAATAGCTTTGTCTTCTGGTTTGTCTCTTCTGAGACAAATGTAGGAAAATTTTGAGACTCCCCATGATTGTGATGGCGTCACATGTTAAAGTTAGGGAATTCCCATCAATGTTGATCAAACTGGTTCCTCCAAACTCTCGATGCTTCATGATAAAAATACATCACATGTATGACTATACACTCATATAATCAATATGTAATCCAATAAACCTATATCAGTAGTTGCAGCTAAGCTTATGGAAACGCAAGAAACCACAGTATCAACTGTAGAAAAAAAGCAAGAGAACGCAGAAGGCTTAAAAAAAACTACACTTACTCACTCAGCAGAAAACATTAATCAAATACTAACCATACACTTATATTTTCAAACTGATCAACTGCTAATAAATGTGCTAGAAGACTAATATTTTACAGTGACCCCTATGTAACCTGAATACAATAGAAAATTACAGGAGGCTGTAACTTGTATGCTTATTGGAAAATTACAGGAGGCTGTGACTTGTATGCATAATGGAAAATTACAGAATAAAGACTGATATTTTTTAAGGGAAAGTTGGGGTAACATTCCACAATGACGTTATCACCTAAGAACAGAAAATCATTGTGGTGCCAAGAAGGTCAGGTCGACCCAAGAGCAGGAAATCATTGTGGTGCCAAGAAGGACAGATGTTATTTTAAGGAATGTGTTAGGGGGAGTTGTGGGGTACACAGTGTATAAAATGAATGTAAAACTGACAATCGAGGTTCAATTTGGCTGAATTGATCCGGCTTTATGCACCTGTGCAAATAAAGTCTAACTTTTCTGAAGAGCTTGCTGCTGTGGTGTCTTTTCCCTCGTGAAGTAGTTTTCTACAAATTAATGACTGGACTTTGAATTCTGTCAGTTCCTAGACACAACACAAACTCTGCAGGAGGTGGGACCCATAGATCTCCTGCCTAGATAAGTGTATCAGAGTGGCGTAAAGGATGTTCCTTTAATGTTCGTGGAGGGGATGGTAGGCAGCATTCTTCAAGCCAATATTGCATCCAGTTCACTGTTTCTCTCTCTCTGAGGCCATAATCTAAACACTTGATATCTGACATACTGTAGATAAGTTCATTGCTAATTTTGCCCTCCCGCCCAACCACAGCGTCTGGCTTCAGTCGGTTCGTGGTCTGAAGAGCAAATCATCACTGCAGACCCGTCGCCCTGTCCCACAGTTGGACCATTTCTGAGCAGCCAGCAGCTCAGTGGATGCAGTCTTGTCAGAGGCAGTTCATGAAAATTATAGGTATTGTGTAGTAATATTCATTTGAGCACCCTGGGGAAATACAAAAGGACTCTCGATGCATTTTTGTTTTGTTTCTTTCCTCCTGACTCGTCGCTGAGCTCACTGAAAGTCAGCCATCTACCAATAGGAACTGAGCAGCCGAGACTAATGCCAATGATGTCACAAACTATCTTGTTCCAAGATGGCTGCAGCCTCATGTAAAAAAGCTTTTTTCCTGGCAAATACAGATCAATTTCAGATTTGAATGCAGGGCCATGTCTTATTTAAGGTAACAAGCGTGAATTCCGCAATAACTGCGACCGCACACGCGCATGCATCCATGCACAATTAGGGGCGCAATTAGAGCGGGGGGCATGGGGATCCTTCCCCAGAAAAAGAAAGAAAATAATGACGCAATTTTTCGGTATGGCCGATATATCGGCCATTATTTGACTTTTTTGACGACATCGGGATCGGCAGTTATGCAGCCGATGTGTCCCGATTTTTAAATAAGTATAATAAACAAAAAAAACATTGATTATTTATCTGTACTTGTCTGTTCGAACGTTGTAATTGCTATTTACTAGAATTATCCAGTAAAGGGAGCTCTAATACAAGTGTGAACTGCAGCAGCTGACGCGCTACTTGTGTAATAAGACATTTGTCACTCGTGCCTCATCCAATATTCTCCATTGCAAGACTTCTCTGCACAGATTCGATTGGCACAATAAAGGTATGTATATTTGGTGAAAGTTTTTAATTAAATGCGTTTATACGACCACTATGTTTATCAATCCTCATTATCAAGCGAGCGAGCTAGCTAACATATTTGGTTCACTTTAGCAAGCTAGCTGGCTAGCAAGCCTTTATGAAGTGGCAGTGAGCACATAAGCAGCGTAGGATCTACATTTCCAGAGGACATCTCAAATAAATAACCAGCCAAAATAAAAAGGTGATTGAATGCGTCACACATTTGTTTTTTTTATCTGAGATGATATTAGCTACTATATGATGCTGTGTCGATAGCCAACGCGTTATTGCAAGCGAGTGTCATCTAGTCACGCGTCATCGTAGCAAGCTAACCAGACAGTAAAAGCGCTGATAAAACACTTCTAACGTGGATCATTTTAAGCCATGTTATCTAGCTTTGTCGTGATCAACCAACAGTTAGCGCAGGTAACCTGCACGAAAGCGCACTGTAGTTTTTTTCACGTATTTCATCCAGTCAATTTAATTTCACCTAACGTTACACTTGATTCACTCATTAGCTCCGCTAGATAATGTCTTACTCTTTGAGATCATGTAGTAGAAATAAAATAAGAAAAAATAATTAATTGGGATGGCAGGTATGCCATCCCGCCAAGTTACGCCTTGGCGGGGGCATGCCCCATACCTATACAGCACCGAGAGTTTGGCACTTTTCAGGGTTCCCCACAGAAATAACCACAACAGCCACAGACACTCAGCCCTTAAAAACATTAAATTCTGTACATTCTGACCCCATTTCAACACACAGATTATATAAGCAACTTCACATGTCCACACAATAAAGCCCCAAACTAAGGGGATTTTGCGTTTTCTCCTCCTTCTTCTCTTTCTTCTCTTTCTTCTTCTTCTTCTTCTTCTTCTTCTCATTCTTATTTTTCCTGCCGCCTATCCCACTAACAACATGTCTCCCCATTGGACATTTTACCGACACCAGCCAAATCTTCACCTACACGACACAATCAAAAACTCGCATACACACGCAAAATGCCCATACCTTTTTACTCTGAAACTTTTCCAGCATGAACAGCTAATCTGCCTGTGGCCTAGTGGGTAAGGTTACAGTCTTGGGAACCTGGGGTTGTAGGTTCAAGCCCAGCTAGGGACACGTTTCTTTAACCTGCTTTTACCCTCACTAATAATTGTCTGCTATTTCTCAATTATTGCTTTTGCACCATATCTACCCGCCGTTCACCGAACGTATACACTGCATTATCACGTACCGTCTGCACGTTCAGTTATTAACCGACTACAATATTGCAAAGCCATATGGATTCAACGGGAGCTCTTCTGTGCTTACTGGCCTGAGTTCTTCTTTAAAACCACGGACAGGTTTGCTAATGATACTTCACGCATTGCATAGCTATGTCATGGTGCTGCATTAACAAAGTCACAGACTGGTAACCCTCCGGTTGAAGGATCGAATCCCGCCTCGCCCTCAGACAGATCATTTCCTCTTTTACACTAACGTTTTCTTACGCTTTTATATTTGCTTTACCAAAACTCACTCACGGCCACTCATATGCATTTCATAACGGCAAATGTATTCCTTTTATTAAAAAGTTACACCAGTTCACCAGTGTGCCATTTCTACTAACTATATTTCTTCACTTGGCTACCGTACAAAACCTTCTTATCAGCAAACGCCACGTATCTACATTCATGTTACCTTGCCCTGTTTTCTATCTAGCCACATACGAACAATTACTACGTATGTACGTTCTGCAACTCCCCATTAAAACATTACATTTAAAATCATGACTCACATATAAGTATAACTACTAGTACTGAACATGAGAAAAGCACACTAGTATAATAGATTGCACACGTTACTAATAACCCTCCACCTTAACAGCTAATGCTTTATACCGACTGTTATATATACCGTTCCATAAGGAAACTAAGCTCGCTCATGGTCACTTTATTTACTCCGCACTATAGTCTGTGATCATGTAAACCTTCACCTACATGCCCATTCTGCTAAAAACATATTGTTTCAACTATGCAATTTCATAATTTCATCCTCATTTCTCTCACGCTGTTGTTATTTTCTCATATGCAAAGCCTACTGGGACATATGCGTCTGCTCCTATTCTCCAGTATCAAGTTTTCCGGTTCTAGCTTAGCAAAACAGCGAACAGGATTCCCACCTGCAGATAAGCCTATCAAAATGCGTTATAAACCTTACAAACACTAAAAGTGCATCTCCACGAAATAACAGACAATGGAGCAGGACAGCAGGGTTACACAAATTGCGACCTAGGCAGCTCTAATTATACGGGCTTGCTGATTCTTTTTTCTCAATCAAGGCTTGTGTTGGATGGCCGTCAAATCCGTGAGTACATACACTGGCCATATTTCACCTGCGTTCTGTTGCGTTTAAAATTACACGCCACCGCACCCTATGTCACAGCCACTGTTTTACATATATAGCAAACCGAAACTACTAAAACAGTACACGCTCATCAGACTGTACAAATTCACACAAGGACAGCCATAATCCAAACCATTTCTTACAGGGTCACTTCGCATTTCTCACTCTCATAATAAAACGCTTTGCAAAAAGAAATGATATCTCATAAAAAACACGTTTTTAACGTACAAAAATGCCAAGTTACTCAAAAGTATTGATATCAAAATGACGCCAAGTTACGGTACTAACTACGGTACTAGGCTATCTTGCCTCACCGAAATTAAATAAGATGTAGGCTATTCCAAAGCAATGCTACCCAATATTTCCTTACTCAGGCAAAGGGAGTGGTGTGGAAAGTACTAAAGGTTGTGGAAGGACTGTATCTCAAGTCCAGGTCTGAGGTGGAGTGGAGGGGCAGAACTCAGCCCTGGTTCCGGGCACTGTCCAGGCCTGAGTGTGGGAGTGGAGGTGCTGAACGGCCTGTCCTCTGGCGCTGTCCAGCCTTGAGGGGAGAAGGTTCTAAAACTCAGCCCTGTCCCTCCAGCGCTGTCTCGGTCTGAGTGTGGAGGGAGGTGCTGAAACTCAGCCCTGTCCTCTGGCCGCTGTCCATGGGGCAGCAGGCTGGGCCGGTGAGACACAGGTGAATTGGAGCTGAGTGGTGGCTGATGGCAGGGGAGGGGCGGGGCCCCAGAGGACCACCTCCACAAGATTTATATAAGAGGTATTACTTCCGTTGCTGTTAATCTGCCTTTGCTGTGTGTTAGTTTGCGGTGCTGTGGGAATGTTTGAAACCAAATAGGCCAATAAAGTCAGCCTGTCCAATTTTGAAAAATGGTAAGGCTTTTATCTTTGCCTTTTGGTCGGGCCAAACATCCTACAGCACTGAAAACTGACTCGCTTCCACTCTGGAAGATGGGCAGCGTACGGTCTAGTGGGTGGGCGGGAAGGTTAATCCCAGAGAACAGATTTTTAGACAAGGGTTGATGAGCCCTTTGCCCTAATTCAGAGTGAATTTACAGAGGTTAGGCGTATTTGGGTCAGAATTACATCTGTAGAACAGTCAGAGTTCAGTCCAGCAGGATGTTTAATTTTCAAGTCCAAAATACTGTAGTTGGAGAGTGTAGCACAGACCTCTCCTCAGAGCATCATCAACCTTAAATCCTCAATTTCACTCTTCATCGCTGAACATCATTGGCACATTTCCTATATTAGATACATGCTTCATGTATACCTAATGTAATAGTACAATAATATATTAACTCTTTTTTGCAGACTGAACAACTGTGAACTCACACAGAAGTGCTGTATTATTGTGCCTCAGCACTCCAGTCATCAAACTCACCTTCAGATTTGAACCCCAGCTACAATAACCTGAGATTCAGGAGTGGAACTTCCAGTTGACTGAGGAGTACAAACTTTAAACTACAGACTGGGAGTAGTGTTGTGTATTTGTGATCTTAACTAAACAGAATTTGTGATTATGGTTCTATTCAGTGAAATATTAAAAAGCCTTTCTCTCTTACCTCTGTCCACCAGCATCTTCTTTCTTTGCCCATATATACCTGCTCCTCTCCATCAAGCACCAAGCAAATAAAAGCAGGATAAAACCTTATGAGGATTGCCAGGTTTGTGGTTCCTGAGCAGAATGTATGTTTCAGGGGAGTCTGTAGCATCGTATTACAGGTGATGACTGGATGCTGAGTGTCTGATTAAAAGATTGCCACCTGGTATAGTAAATGTTTTGTGGCTCATTACACATTGCAGTCTACATCCATCTCCATTATTCACTACCTGATATGAACCCCAATGAAACCACATTTACCCCAATCTACTCACACTGACATTCTTGAGCTGGTTATGATTTATCTTCATCACACAACTTGTGTACTGGGCAGGATTGTGGTGTTTCTGAAAGGATTGTAATAAAATGGTATTTTATTCAGCTGGAAGCCTGGCATTAAATTATTGGCCGGCAGGGTAAGTATGTGTACATCTTGGTGGGAGAGTGTCCATCTGAACAACATGTGAGCTGCTGTTTAGATGCAGTGTTACATTGTTTAGTTTAGTCACTATTCTGTGGTTCCAGTCCCAAGTAATAGTCTGATATTATACTCACTGGGCAAACATGTTGTGGAAATAGCCTGGATCTGAGGATCAATGTTCTGGCTCTAGCTCCGATTGTCATCTAAAGGATGACTTATTTACAGGAGTATTTCAGAGGTATTCTAATTCCTTCAAATGTCCCGACTTTACATTTTGTGAGTTTATATTACTCCACAAATATTCACAAACATGTTGATAAGGGTTTTAAAAGAAACACATGACTTAATATATCAGGCTTTTATTTGGGCTTATTATCATCATTGTTACAATAATAACTAAATGCACGCAATAAATAAATTGTTATATTTGCAAAAGTGTGCACTAAATAAAAATGAATGGATGGATTATAGGTGCACACACAGATAAATAGGTGCAATGGAATTCAAAAAGACGACCACGAAAAAAAAAAAAAGACCAGGAGAGGAGACATAAGTGGCTCTCACTAAGAAAAATTAGTGAGTACCACTGAACTACAGCATCAACGTGGGGAATTAACAATACACTGCCATCGCCCATCTAGTGGCCGTATGAGAACAACACACAACTACTGTGATTATTGCCACTACCTTTTATTGGCCTGGTAGACACTAGAATTTTTAAAAACTGGTGTCTTTTGAAAATTCCACACATTGCAACCCTATTATCTGTGTGTCCTTGCCCTATAATCCATCCATTCATTTTATTTGTGCACAACTTCTTGCGGAATATAACGAGGCTAATTATTAGCATTGGCATTTAATTATTATTGTAACAATGATGCATAATAATGGACAATAAAAGCCTGATATATTAAGATCATGTGTTTCTTTTAACAAACCCTTAGCAACATGTTTTGTTAGACCTTGTGGAGTAATATAAACTGCCCAACAAACCATTTAATAAGTCGGGACATTTGAAGGAATTAGAATACTGTATCTAAGGAAATACATCCTGTAAATGATGTCATCCTTTAGTATGATAGTAGCTAGAGCCAGAAGCATTGATCTCAGAATCAGGCTATTCCACCAACATGTTTGCTTACAGTGGTATAATATCCATAACTATACTACTTGGGACTGGAACCACAGAATAGTGACTAAACTCAAACATGTAACACTCGCATCTAAAACAGCGAGCTCACATGTTGTTCATATGGGACACTCTCCCACCAAGATGTACACACATACCACCCTGCCGTCCAATAGTTAATGCCAGGCTTTTAACCCAGCTGAATAAAATACCATTTTATTCACAATCCTTTCAGAAACAGCCACAATCCTGACAGGTACAACACAGGTGTGTGCTTGAGAGGAGTAAAAGTCACCTTTCATCAAAATGTCAGTGTGTGAAACAGGGTGGGTAAATGTATGGATTTCATTAGAGTTCAATATCAGTAGTGGAATAATGGAGATGGATGTTAGACTGGCAATGTTGACAGACCTAAAACATTTTACTAGTAAACCATTGGTAATCCTTTTACCCTGTCAATCAGAACACTCAGCATCCAGTCATCACCTGTGAACCTGATACTACAGAACATCCACTGAAACCTTACATTCTGCTTCAGGAACCACCAACCTGTCAATCGCTCATAAGGTTTTATCCTGCCCCTGCTTTTATTTGCATTGTTGTGATACGAGGAGTAAGGTATATATGGTAAAAAAAAGCAAAGAAAAGAATGCTGGTGGACAAGAGGAGTTAAATAGCAGAGAGAGAAGAGCTTTTTTAATATTTCCACTGAATAGAACCCATATCACAAGTTCTATTTAGTTTAAGATCACAAACGTACATACAACACTACTTACTCACCCCAGTCCTCTGTAGTTTTAAAGTTTTGTACTCCTCAGTCCAGCACATAGCAGTTCACCTCCTGAATCTCCCAGGTTAGTTGTATCTGAGGATTCAGATCTCTCAGAGGGTGAGTTTGAATGACGTGGAGTGCTGAGGCCACAATATTACAAACAGCCAACTTCTGTGTGCGGTTCAACAGTTTTGTCATTCTGCAAAAAAGAGTTAGATATATTATTGTACTATTGACATTAGGTATACATGAAGCATGTAGTCTATAATGGGAAATGTGACCAATGTACGTGGTTCAGCTATGAATGAGTGAAATTGAGGTATTTTAAGGTTGATTGATGCTCTGATAAAGATGTCTGTGCTCCCCAGCTCTCCAACCTACAGTATTTTGGACTTGAAAATTAAACCATCCTGCTGGACGAGAACTCTGACTGCTTCTACAGATGTAATTCTGACACCAACTGTCCCCTTTTCTTATACTGTAATTCCTCTGAATTGGGGCAAAGGGCTCATCAACCTTGTCTATAATCTTGTTCTCTTGGTGATTAACCTTCCCCCCATCCCATACTAGACGTGCAGCTGCCGATCTTCCAGAGTGGACCAAAGAGGCGAGTCAGTGTTTCATTGCTGTAGGATGTTTTGGAGCCACGACCAAAAGTAAAGATGTAAAAAGCAACACAGCATTTTTCAGAGTGGAGCCGTGACTTTGGGATTATTTGCCTTTTGGTTTTCTGTGACAAAGCTTCCCACAGCACCGCAAACTAACAAACACAGCAAAAGGCAGATTCACTGTAACAGGAAGTAATGCACATGCTCATATATAAGTATTGTGGGGTGGTCCTCTGGAGCCCCGCCCCTCCCTGCCATCAGCCACCACTCAGCTCCAATTCACCTGTGTCTCACCGGCCCAGCCTGCTGCCCCATGGACAGCGCCAGAGGGACAGGGCTGAGTTTCAGCACCTCCACTCCACACTCAGACCGGACAGCGCTGGAGGGACAAGGGCTGAGTTCAGAACCTTCACTCCACACTCAGGCCTGGACAGCGCCAGAGGGACAGTCTGCTGAGTTTCAGCACCTCCACTCCACACTCCAGACCTGGACAGTGCCGGAGGGACAGGGCTGAGTTTCAGCACCTCCACTCCACACTCAGACCTGGACCTGAGATACAGTCATGCCACCGGCAGCATACAAGTGCTTTTTCCACACCACTTTCCCCTTTGCCTGAGTAGCTGCTGGTCCTATATAGGCCTCATGGTAACTCCGGGCGTGCTGGCTTTCCTTCCCCCTCACTGATCGATTAACGGAGAGTCTCTTATTCTCGTTTTTTTTTTTTTTTTTTTTGTGGCAGACTCGGACGTGCCCCTCCTCGGGCCTGAATTTTGGACCGCCTGCACTTCCCTAGCACTTTTGCTTCCCCCCAACATTTGAGTAGCCTGATCTCTCTCTTTGAGTAGTCTTTCACCTCATCTTTCGTGTTTCACTTTTCCCCTGTCTTCATTCATTGTGATACCGCTGTCACAATAAAAGTCCTCAACAGGCATGTTGCCAGCACTGTCTGCCTCGTCTGTGCCTCGTTCCCACAGCATACAGTATGGATGTGATAAAAGCTTATTAAGGGATATGAAAGATATGGAATGAAGGTATCTGTAAGTGGGTGGAAAATCACAACCTGTACCTGTACAACATGCCATATAAATGATTTGCAAATGTAGCACACAATGCAAATCATGCAAACTATGCAGACTACACAGAAGTATAAAACAGTCCTTAGAAGGACCATCACTGTAAAACCCATGCAACACACACAGGAATGATAGATTCAATCATTAGGGCACACCAGCTAGTACATTCCCCTTATTTACTGTAAGTATAATTACCATGCAGCACCCCTGTCCCTGTAGGGTTGGGGGTGGGGGTGGGGGGGGGGGGTCTCCTGGGGATGGCAGTAGGTACTACAGTTTTTGGTCAGGTCCAGACTCTATTTTGTCAAATGTAAACTAGTGTGGATCAACTCAAAAGTATTGATATCAAATGACGCCAAGTTACGGTACTACAACAATATAGGGCGATCTTGCTCACCGAAATTAAATAAGATGTATTCCAAAGCAATGATACCCAATATTTCCTCAGTTTCTTTCAAGTCACTTGGCCCTGTGTGTATAAGCATGCACTACATGGACAGGCGAAACATACGTGTGGATGGCTCTCTCACAGTCAAGATTGATTGAATAGGCATGTATATGTCCAATTTGTATTGGTGTGTATGTATTTCGCTGCCCAGCCTCACACAACGCATTTTTGTACGTTGAAAACGTGTTTTTTTATGAGATATCATTTCTTTTTGCAAAGCGTTTTATTATGAGAGTGAGAAATGCGAAGTGACCCTGTAAGAAACGGTTGTGGATTATGGCTGTCCTTGTGTGAATTTGTACAGTCTGATGAGCGTGTACTGTTTAGTAGTTCGGTTTGCTATATATGTAAAACAGGGCTGTGACATAGGGTGCGTGTGGCGTGTAATTTTAAACGCAACAGAAACGCAGGTGAAATATGGCCAGTGTATGTACTCACGGATTTGACGGCCATCCAACAAGCCTTGATTGAGAAAGAATCAGCAAGCCCGTAGAATTAGAGCTGCCTAGGTCGCAACTTGTGTACCCTGCTGTCCTGCTCCGTTTTCTGTTATTTCGTGGAGATGCACTTTTAGTGTTTGTAAGGTTTATAACGCATTTTTGATAGGCTTATCTGCAGGTGGGAATCCTGTTCGCTGTTTTGCTAAGCTAGAACCGGAAAACTTGATATTGGAGAATAGGAGCAGACGCATATGTCCCAGTAGGCTTTGCATATGAGAAAATAACAACAGCGTGAGAGAAATGAGGATGAAATGATGAAATTGCGTAGTTGAAACAATATGTTTTTAGCAGAATGGGCATGTAGGTGAAGGTTGACATGATCACAGACTATAGTGCGGAATAAATAAAGTGACCATGAGCGAGTTTAGTTTCCTTATGGAATGGTATATATAACAGTCTGTATAAATCATTAGCTGTTAAGGTGGAGGGTTAAGTAACGTGTGCAATCTGTTATACTAATGTGCTTTTCTCATGTTCAGTACTAGTAGTTATACTTACATGTGAGTCATGAGTTTAAAAGTAATGTTTTAATGGGGAGTTGCAGAACGTACATACGTAGTAATTGTTTGTATGTGGCTAGATAGAGAACAGGGCAAGGTAACATGAATGTAGAAACGTGGCGTTTGCTGATAAGAAGGTTTTGTACGGTAGGCAAGTGAAGAAATATAGTTAGTAGAAATGGCACACTGGTGAACTGGTGTAACTTTTTAATAAAAGGAATACATTTGCCGTTATGAAATGCATATGAGTGGCCGTGAGTGAGTTTTTGTAAAGCAAATATAAAAGCGTAAGAGAACGTTAGTGTAAAAGAGGAAATGATCTGTCTGAGGGCGAGGCGGGATTCAATCCTTTAACCGGAGGGTTACCAGTCTGTGACTTTGTTAATGCAGCACCATGACATAGCTATGCAATGCGTGAAGTATCATTAGCAAACCTGTCCGTGGTTTTAAAGAAGAACACAGGCCAGTAAGCACAGAAGGGCTCCCGTTGAATCCATATGGCTTTGCAATATTGTAGCCGGTTAATAACTGAACGTGCAGACGGTACGTGATAATGCAGTGTATACGTTCGGTGAACGGCGGGTAGATATGGTGCAAAAGCAATAATTGAGAAGTAGCAGACAATTATTAGTGAGGGTAAAAGCAGGTTAAAGAAACGTGTCCCTAGCTGTGCTTTAACCTACAACCCCAGGTTCCCAAGACTGTAACCTTACCCACTAGACCACAGGCAGATTAGCTATTAGACCTGGAAAAGTTTCAGAGTAAAAAGGTATGGGTATTTTGCGTGTGTATGCGAGTTTTTGATTGGGTCGTGAGGGTAGGATTTGGCTGGTGTCGGTAAAATGTCCAATGGGGAGACATGCTGTTAGTGGGATAGGCGGCAGGAAAAATAAGAATGAGAAGAAGAAGAAGAAGAAGAAAGAGAAGAAGAAGGAGAAAACGCAAAATCCCCTTAGTTTGGGGCTTTATTGTGTGGACATGTGAAGTTGTTTATGAAATCTGTCTGTTGAAATGGGGTCAGAATGTACAGAATTTAATGTTTTTAAGTAAGGGCTGAGTGTCTGTGGCTGTTGTGGTTATTTCTGTGGGGAACCCTGAAAAGTGCCAAACTCTCGGTGCTGTATAGGTATGGGGCATGCCCCCGCCAAGGCATAACTTGGCGGGATGGCATACCTGCCATCCCAATCCTAATTTATTTTGTCTTTGTTATTTTAGTTTATTGTTTTTGTCCAGATCACATGAGGGTGATGAGCGAAGGTTTTTCATTTGTGATTACGCTCTCTCTCGCTACCCCAATAAAACGGAATTTCCAAATCTCCCTGTGTCCAGCTCTTCTGACCCTATCAGGGTAGTCACGGTGTGTGACACCGGAGTTGAACCCAGAACCTTCTTGCTGTGAGGTGACAGTGCTACCAACTGCACCACCGTGCCACCCTCAGACAAGTATTTTCAGTCAATGCCCTTGTTAAAATGTTCAGCACTCTGAATACTGAACACAAGTGGCATTGCGTGCAAGAACCTCTCCCTTAACCTACATATAAAATGTATTTTACATGACTTAATTTAACAATTATTATTGAAAATGACATTTGTAAATTAAATAGACAAATTCATTGATAGGTCAGTCGACAGTAACCTGGTGGAATCAAGTGACAAGCCAAAACAAATTCTGTATCAGGTCAGAAGACTAAATCATTTTATTAAATAAGGAGTCAATTAAAATAGTGAATTGAAATGATACACTCTTGAAATCATGCACTTCTTGAATGCAGGCTCACTACATCTAAGGTACAAAACAAAGCATAAGAAATTAAACAATATGCTAATTTGGGATTACCAGAAAAGAGAGAGAGACTGATAAGCCAGACCATACCAAAGTATTACCCTCTTCCTGTTTCAGTGCCATAGGAACAAAGGAAATTAGCTAAAATGCACAACCAAGAAACCGCCACCAAAATAAAGACCAAACATAAGACAACTTTTTTCCTGAGGTCATCATAAACACTTAACGCAGCATGACTTGAGCATGTTTTCCCTGGTTGAGAGATGCCGAGTTGAGGTGTGGAAAGTTGGGGGGGGGGGGTGCCTGGGGGCAGGCTTGTTTATGACAAGGACTGGTCTATCTAAAAGCTGACAGTGTACTTATTACATTAAAGTGACCTTATGTTGTTGAAAACAGGGCTAAATATTCATGGTTTATTACCAAACTATTCATGAATTTAGTCCCTTTCTAACAAGACCAAACAGGAATATAATAGGTAGTATAAGAGGTAATTCTGTTCAGCTATCGCATACCTATAAAAAGCATGGAAGTTTACTTCTTCTTCTTCTAACATAGACATAAAGATTTTCCAATCAATGATTTCAATTAAATGCCACAAATTGCATTTAAACTTAAGATCAAACAGAACCGGATCTTTATTTGTCCTGTAGCCACACTGGGCCTCTGGCCTCATAAATAGCTTTGTCTTCTGGTTTGTCTCTCCTGAGACAAACTCTGCAGGAGGTGGGACCCATAGATCACCTGCCTAGATAAGGGTATCAGAGTGGTGTAAAGGAGGTTTCTGTTAATGTTCATGGAGGGGAGGGTAGGCAGCAGTATTCAAGCCAATACTGTATCCAGTTCACTGTTTCTCTCTCTGAGGCCAATAATATAAACACTTGATATCTGACATACTGTAGATAAGTTAATTGCTAATTTTGCCCTCCCGCCCAACCACAGCGTCTGGCTTCAGTCGGTTCGTGGTCTGAAGAACAAAGCATCGCTGCAAACCCATCGCCCCGTCCCACAGGTGGACTCTTCCATTTCAGAGCAGTCAGCAGCTCAGTGGTCGCAGTCTCGTCAGAGGCAGTTCATGAAAATGAATAGGTATTGTGTAGCAAGACTCATGTGAGCACCCTGGGGCAATACAACAGGACCCTTTGTTCCTTTTTTCTGTTTTGTTTCTTTCCTCCCAATTCATTGTTGAGCTCATTTAAGGTCAGCCATCTAGCAATAAGAATTGTGCAGCTACAGCTAATGCCAATGATGTTCAATTCAATTAACTTTATTTATTCCTGAGGAGCAATTCATTTCTGGGCATATTGTCAATCAACATCAAAAACAGATGGGAGATAATATACTCAATGACCTGATGTCACATACAACTGAAATTCAAATAAACTAATTTTTTTAAAATGCAGCAAAATAAGTGCAATAAAAAGTTATGGAGTATATATGTACATGTAAAAACACACGCACATGTACAAATTCACTTGTGCTATTCAGACTTAGAGAGTGCAGGGGAGAGGTGATCAGGAATCAGCCTGATGTCCTCAGGCACAAACGTTACTCTCCGCAAATCTTCTCCACATTAGCTCCCCAGTATTGGAATGAACTCCCTGTTCCTCTACGAACCACTCAGTCATTGCCCATCTTCTGCCGTAGTCTAAAAACACATCTCTTCAGTCTGTACCTGGACTAACTATCACTACTCATTACATTACAGGCATTTATCAGACCCTCTTACACATAGCATTTTACATTGTATCCATTTATACAGCTGAATAAATTCAGGTTAAGTACCTTGGTACAACGGCAGTGTCCTACCCAGGAATCGAACCTGCGACCTATCGGTTACAAGCCCAGTTCCTTACCCACTGTGCTACACCGCCACCACTCCCAGGGCACTCTCTGCAGGGCACTCCCAATCTAGGATCACTTATCACGTGTACCCTTCTACTTTATTCCCGTAGCACAGTGTTACTCATTACGCGGCTTGTGAGACTTTGTTTTGCGGCTCATATAGATCCACTGATAACAATAAGAATATAGCTATAACTTACTTCTGTAGGTTCCATATAGGTTCTCCTGATGTCCTGTTTTAGCACATTGAAATGAATTATCCAGCAGATGGCAGCATACTGATGATACGTCAAAGAACGTAGGCTACGTAACAGTGAGGGATCATGGGTAGTCGTATAGCCTATGTGTGTAGATTTGCATTTGCGAATGGTTTTGCAAGTTTAGCACGAAAGCCTAAATTCGATATTCCATAATGCCGTTTGATATAAGGTTATATCAAATATTGTCTCGGCCTCTGCCCATTCAAAATGGACAGATTTAGGATTAGAAAAAAGCAGAACGAGAAAAGTGATTCTTCATTAGCTGACGGTGACGGAGGGGGAAAATGCAGATCAGTTTGGCCGAGAAGCCCAAGACACCAATGCTGCACCAGCAAAGAAAAAGGTGCGGTCAATTCAGGATGAACACCGAAATTTCAGGATACATGGACTGATGAGTTTTTCTTTGTGCAATACGAATCCACTCCATTCTGCCTAATTTGCCAGAAGACTAGTGCCAATTTTAAATGGTCTAACCTTGAACGCCACTTTAGTGCTTTTCACGCCAAGTACAACATGTTGTACCCACCAGGTAGCAACCTGAGGGCTAATAAAATTAAACAGTTGACACAGACTCTGACTGAGCAGCAAAAAATGATGGCGAGATCAGTCTCTGTTGCCAAGAAATCGACCGAGGCCACTTAGGAGATCGCATGGATTTTAGCTAGGCATAAAAAGGCTTTCACGGATGCTGAAACTGTTAAACAATGCTTTTTGACCTCAGCTGAGATAATAATGTACCGTGCATAATACTAATAATAATAACAATAATAATAACAACAATGATAATAATAAAGAAAATACATGCACTACAGCTTTCAGATTCAACATTAATGAGGAGGATCGAGTTTATTGGGAAAGATCTCCAGGAACAGCGAATTGCAGATCTTGCAGCGACACCATGTTACAGCATTGCACTTGATGAGAGCGCGGATATAAGCGACATGGCGCAATTGTGTGTGTGGGTTCGCTTTATTCAAAAGAACAAATTTCGGGAGGAGCTGTTATATCTGTTACCACTTCATGGACAGACGAGAGTGGAGGACGATTTTCAAGCACTGATTAACTTTTTTGCAGAGAAACAAATCGACTGGTCGAAACTTGTGTCGGTGTGCACCGACGGAGCTCCAAGCATGACAGGGAAGGAGAAGGGACTTATCGGACTGATGGAAGACAGCATTCCCAAGTTTGTCTCCTTCCATTGTATAATTCATCAGGAGCACTGGTGTCAAAACTTAAAAACCAAGAGCTAAAGAATGTGATGCAGCTCGTTGTGCGAGTCATCAACTTTATCGAGGCCAGGGCATTTAATCACCGGGAATTCCGTGCACTTCTGGAGGAATACGAGGCAGAGTACGGGGATCTGGTGATGCACAACTAAGTGAGATGGCTATCGCGTGGCCGGGTGCTTGAACGATTCTGTACTCAACTTCCTCACATCCCTGATTTTCTTGCAAGCAAGGGGAGGGCTGAGCCAAAGCTTGAGGACCCACACTGGATATTACAGCTGACACTCCTCACTGACATCACATCCCATCTGAATTCCCTTAACCTCCAACTCCAAGGAAAAGGGAAGCACCCAGGTAAGATGCTAAGAGTAGTCACTGCTTTCCAGCATCACCACTCTCTTCATACCCGACAGAGAATTTCTTCACTTTCCCAATCTAAGAGCCTGCACAACTGATAACCGTGTTCTACTGCAACATTTTGACTATGATGAATTTGTAGGCATATGGGAGGAAATAAGAAATGAATTTGAAAGGAGATTTCAAGATGTTGTGGGGTATAGGGAGCTTTTCAATTTCATTGAGAACCATTTTAATGTGCCATTGTCAAGCCTTACACCTGCTCTGAAAAAGAGCAGAAGGTAATGAGCTTTTTTGTGAGCACTTACTCATGTGAGGCAACATTTTCCATAATGAGCATTGTCAAAAGAAAACATAGAAGTAGACTTACAGATGTGCATCTTGATTGTTTGACTAGGATTGCAACCTCTAACTACAAGTTTTGCATGGAGAAAGTCAAGGGACGGCTAAAACACATGAGAGCCTCAACATATTGATACAAATATAACAGAAAAAGACGTTTTTCATCTCTATTAGTAGGCCAATATATATATTTTTGTGAACTTTTTTTATTTCATGTTGATGATGTATAATTGCATATGTACATACATACATAAGATGAGTTCCACTCCCAGCCTTACACACTCACACACAAGTATTATATCTTTTAATAATGCAATGCAATTATGAATTGAGAATAAAAAGAGATGTAAGGATGGAAAGCATGGTACTGTATTTTTTTAAACATACACAAAGATGGTAAATATCTTGAGAGTGATGAAAAAAAAAAAACACCTGAGTTATATCTGCAATCTCCGTGGCTCTTTGAGTAATGGTCTTACTCATAAGTGGCTCTCCTAAGAAAATTAGTGAGCACCACTGAACTACGGCATCAACTGGAATTACACTGCATCGCCATCTAGTGGCCGTATGAGAACACCACAACTGATTATTGCCACTAACTTTTACTACTGGTAGACACTAGATTTTTAAAAACGTGGTGTCTTCTGAAAATTCCACACATTGCACCTATGTTCTGTGTGTCCTTGCCCTATAATCCATCCATTCATTTCATTCTCGCACGCTTTTGCGAATATAACAGGCTAATTATTGCATTGCATTTAATTATTATTGTAACAATGATAATAATAATGATAATAAAAGCCTGATATATTAAGTCATTTTTTTCTTTTAAAACCACTTATCAACATGTTTGGTAGACCTTGTGGAGTAATACAAACTGCACAAAAAATGTAATAAGTCGGGGCATTTGAAAGAATTAGAATACTTATCTAAGAAATACTCCTGTAAATGATGTTATCCTTTAGATGATAGGAGCTAGAGCCAGAACATCAATCTCTGAATCAGGCTATTCCACATAGCATGCCTGCTTACAGTGGTATAATATCCAGACTATTACTTGGGACTGGAACCACAGAAGAGTAACTAAACTAAACGATGTAACACTGCATCTAAACAGCAGCTCACATGTTGTTCAGATGGACACTCTCCCACCAAGATGTACACACATACCCTGCCGGCCAATAGTTAATGCCTGGCTTTACCAGCTGAATAAAATACCATTTTATTCACAATCCTTTCAGAAACACCACAATCCTGCAGCACACACAGGTGTGTGATGATGGAGTAAAACTCACCTTCATCAAAAGGTCAGTGTGTGAAAGAGAGTGGGGTAAATGTATGGATTTCATTAGAGTTCATAGCAGGTAGTGAATAATGGAGATGGATGTAGACTGCAATGTTTGACAGACCTGAAACATTTTACTATGCAGGCGGTCAATCTTTTAGCATGTCAATCAGACATTCAGCATCCAGTCATCACCTGTGACCTGATACTACAGACTCCACTGAAACCTTACATTCTGCTCAGGAACCACAAACCTGGCAACCCTCAAAAGGTTTTATCCTGCTTTTATTTGCTTGTTGTGATAGAGGAGTAAGGTATATATGGGCAAAGAAAGAATGGTGGTGGACAGAGGAGTAAACTGAGAGAGAAAGAGCTTTTTAATATTTCACTGAATAGAACCATAATCACAAATTCCATTTAGTTAAGATCACAAAGTACACAGCACTACTCACCCCAGTCTCTGTAGTATACAGTATGGACTCCTCAGTCCAGCACAGAGCAGTTCCACTCCTGAATCTCCCAGGTTATTGTAGCTGAGGTCCAGATCTCTCAGGGGTGAGTTTGATGACTGGAGAGCTGAGGCCACAATATCACAGGACTTCTGTGTGAGTTCACAGTTGTTCAGTCTGCAAAGAAGAGTTCATATATTATAGTATTATTACATTAGGTATACATGAAGCACGTATCTAATATGGGAAATGTGCCAATGATAGTGTTCAGAAATGAGGAGTGAAATTGAGGATTTTAAGGTTGATGATGCTCTGAGGAAGATGTCTGTGCTAAACTCTCCAACTGCAGTATTTTGGACCTGAAAATTAAACATCCTGCTGGACTGAACTCTGACTGTTCTACAGATGAAATTCTGACCCAAATGTCCCCTTTTCCTATACTGAAAGTTCTCTGAATTGGGGCAAAGGGCTCATCAACCTTTTCTATGATCTGTTCTCTGGGCTTAACCCTTCCATCCCATACTAGACGTGCAGCTGCCATCTTTCAAAGTGGAGAGCGAGTTAGTTTTCAGTGCTGTAGGATGTTTGGCCACCACCAAAAGTAAAGATGTAAAAGGCAACACACATTTTTCAGAGTGGACAGTGACTTTGATTATTTCCTTTTGGTTTTCTGTGACAAACTTCCCACAGCACCGCAAACTAACACACAGCTAAAGGCAGATTCACTGTAACAGGAAGTAATGCACATGCTCATATATAAGTATTGTGGTGTGGTTCTCTGGAGCCCCGCCCCTCCCTGCCATCAGCCACCGCTCAGCTCCGGAGGGACAGGGCTGAGTTTCAGCACCTCCACTCCACACTCAGACCTGGACAGCGCCAGAGGGACAGGGCTGAGTTTCAGCACCTCCACTCCACACTCAGACCTGGACCTGAGATACAGTCAGGCCACCGGCAGCATACCAGTGCTTTTTCCACACCACTTTCCCCTTTGCCTGAGTAGCTGCTGGTCCTATATAGGCCTCATGGTCTCACTCCAGGGGTGTGCTGGCTTTCCCCTCATTGAGTGACTAACAGAGTCTCTGATTCTTTTTTTTTTTTTTTTTTTTTTTTGTGGCAGACTCGGACGTGCCCCTCCTTGTGGCCTGAATTTTGGACCCACCTGCACTTCCCTAGCACTTTTGCTTTCCCCAACATTTGAGTAGCCTGATCTCTCTCTTTGAGTAGTCTTTCACCTCGTCTTTCGTGTTTCACTTTTCCCGTCTTCATTCATTGTGATACCGCTGTCACAATAAAAGTCCTCAACAGGCATGTTGCCAGCACTGTCTGCCTCGTCTGTGCCTCGTTCCCACAGCATACAGTATGGATGTGATACAAGTTTATTAAAGGATATGAAAGATATGGAATTGAAGGTATCTGTAAGTGGGAGGAAAATCACAACCTGTACCTGTACAACATGCCATATAAATGATTTGCAAATGTAGCACACAATGCAAATCACGCAAACTATGCAGACTACACAGAAGTATAAAACAGTCCTTAGAAGGACCATCACTGTAAACCCATGCAGGAGGAGTATGCAACACATACAGGAATGATAGATTCAATCATTAGGGCACACCAGTAGTACAATTCCCCTTATTTACTGTAAGTATAATTACCATGCAGCACCCCTGTCCCTGTAGGGTGGGGGGGGGGGGTCTCCTGGGGATGGCAGTAGGTACTGCAGTTTTGGTCAGGTCAGACTATTTTGTCAAATGTAAACTAGTGTGGATTGTGGGAGATGTTCTCTGGATAGCATTTAAGGGAAGCTCAAACAATTTACTTCATTATCCAAAGACCTTTCTTAAAAAGCATTTTGGTATGCATCACAATTTCTTTGTGTTCCATTTCTTTATCTTACAGTCTCTTCAGGTGCATGTCCTTTCCTATCTTACAGTATAGTGTCCAGTCCATCTTGCCATGTCTGGTTAATGAAATCTCATAAAAAACACGTTTTCAATGTACAAAAATGCCAAGTTACTCAAAAGTATTGATATCAAAATGACGCCAAGTTAAGGTACTACAAACAATATAGGCTATCTTGCCTCACCGAAATTAAATAAGATGCATTCCAAAGCAATGCTACCCAATATTTCCTCAGTTCTTTCAAGTCACTTGGCCCTGTGTGTATAAGCATGCACTACATGGACAGGCCAAACATATGTGTGGATGGCTCTCTCACAGTCAAGATTGATTGAATAGGCGTGTATATGTCCAATTTGTATTGGTATCTATGTATTTCGCTGCCCAGCCTTTCTGTTGCGTGAATGATAGTATGTGTCTTGGTATAAGTGTGTGTTCGTAAATGTGAATGTAACATGCTGCGAGGGAAATATCCCCATGGGGGATAAAGAAGTTCTCTATGTATATGTATGTACAATATGTATTTTACATGCAGTATTTATTGTACGTAGCAAATATACAATAACTTGTACATGTGCTCAAATTCAGTTCAGAAGCAAGTGCAAACATATGTTTTCTGGAGAAATATGCTTCCTGTACTTACTGAGCAGCAGTTTTGTACATGAATTTCAATGTGTTCCATGAGGCAATTCGAAATATTTGACTCTTTGATCTTACACAAAGTTTGCATGACATTGTAAAATGGTAAGATTACAAAACACAGGGCCAAGTGACTTGAAAGAACTGAGGAAATATTGGGTAGCATTGCTTTGGAATACATCTTATTTAATTTCGGTGAGGCAAGATAGCCTATATTGTTTGTAGTACCGTAACTTGGCGTCATTTTGATATCAATACTTTTGAGTAACTTGGCATTTTTGTACGTTGAAAACGTGTTTTTTATGAGATATCATT
Source organism: Anguilla japonica (assembly GCA_025169545.1). Taxonomy (NCBI): domain Eukaryota; kingdom Metazoa; phylum Chordata; class Actinopteri; order Anguilliformes; family Anguillidae; genus Anguilla; species Anguilla japonica. Next base: position 3,145,722 of record CM045898.1, on the reverse strand, counting down.
TCTTTTTGCAAAGTGTTTTATTATGAGAGTGAGAAATGCGAAATGACCCTGTAAGATTGTGGATTATGGCTGTCCTTGTGTGAATTTGTACAGTCTGATGAGCGTGTACTGTTTAGTAGTTTCGGTTAGCTATATATGTAAAACAGTGGCTGTGACATAGGGTGCGGTGGCGTGTAATTTTAAACGCAACAGAAACGCAGGTGAAATATGGCCAGTGTATGTACTCACGGATTTGACGACCATCCAACAAGCCTTGATTGAGAAAAGAATCAGCAAGCCCGTAGAATTAGAGCTGCCTAGGTGGCAACTTGTGTACCCTGCTGTCCTGCTCCGTTGTCTGTTATTTCGTGGAGATGCACTTTTAGTGTTCGTAAGGTTTATAACGCATTTTTGATAGGCTTATCTGCAGGTGGGAATCCTGTTCGCTGTTTTGCTAAGCGGAAAACTTGATACTGGAGAATAGGAGCAGACGCATAGTAGGCTTTGCAGTAGGCTTTGCATATGAGAAAATAACAACAGCGTGAGAGAAATGAGGATGAAATGATGAAATTGCGTAGTTGAAACAATATGTTTTTAGCAGAATGGGCATGTAGGTGAAGGTTGACATGATCACAGACTATAGTGCGGAATAAATAAAGTGACCATGAGCGAGCTTAGTTTCCTTATGGAACAGTATATATAACAGTCGGTATAAAGCATTAGCTGTTAAGGTGGAGGGTTAAGTAACGTGTGCAATCTGTTATACTAATGTGCTTTTCTCATGTTCAGTACTAGTAGTTATACTTTTCTCATGTTATACTAGTAGTTTTAATGGGGAGTTGCAGAACGTACATACGTAGTAATTGTTTGTATGTGGCTAGAAAGAGAACAGGGCAAGGTAACATGAATGTAGAAACGTGGCGTTTGCTGGTAAGAAGGTTTTGTACGGTAGGCAAGTGAAGAAATATAGTTAGTAGAAATGGTGAACTGGTGTAACTTTTTAATAAAAGGAATACATTTGCCGTTATGAAATGCATATGAGTGGCCGTGAGTGAGTTTTGGTAAAGCAAATATAAAAGCGTAAGAGAACGTTAGTGTAAAAGAGGAAATTATCTGTCTGAGGGCGAGGCGGGATTCAATCCTTTAACCGGAGGGTTACGAGCCTGTGACTTTGTTAATGCAGCACCATGACATAGCTATGCAATGCGTGAAGTATCATTAGCAAACCTGTCCGTGGTTTTAAAGAAGAACACAGGCCAGTAAGCACAGAAGAGCTCCCGTTGAATCTATATGGCTTTGCAATATTGTAGCCGGTTAATAACTGAAGGTGCAGACGGTACGTCATAATGCAGTGTATACGTTCGGTGAACGGCGGGTAGATATGGTGCAAAAGCAATAATTGAGAAGTAGCAGACAATTATTAGTGAGGGTAAAAGCAGGTTAAATAAACGTGTCCCTAGCTGCGCTTTAACCTACAACCCCAGGTTCCCAAAACTGTAACCTTACCCACTAGGCTACAGGCAGATTAGCTGTTAGACGTGGAAAAGTTTCAGAGTAAAAAGGTATGGGTATTTTGCGTGTGTATGCAAGTTTTTGATTGGGTCGTGAGGGTAGGATTTGGCTGGTGTCGGTAAAATGTCCAATGGGGAGACATGTTGTTAGTGGGATAGGCAGCAGGAAAAATAAGAACGAGAAGAAGAAGAATGAGAAGAAGAAGAAGAAGAAGAAGAAAGAGAAGAAGGAGAAAACGCAAAATCCCCTTAGTTTGGGGCTTTATTGTGTGGACATGTGAAGTTGTTTATGAAATCTGTCTGTTGAAATGGGGTCAGAATGTACAGAATTTAATGTTTTTAAGTAAGGGCTGAGTGTCTGTGGCTGTTGTGGTTATTTCTGTGGGGAACCCTGAAAAGTGCCAAACTCTCGGTGCTGTATAGGTATGGGGCATGCCCCCGCCAAGGCATAACTTGGTGGGATGGCATACCTGCCATCCCAATGATTGCCTCTTAACACTGTTAAAGCTTTCTATTCATGGTTATTGCCAACTCTCATATTTTGTCATATGATAAAGTACTCTTTCTCCTACAGCGCATCCAAAGTATGTGGCTTACTTACACACTGACTGAAGTATGCATCTCTGCTCGAACAAGTCACTGCATTGGTGCCATAAATAAACTTCTCTTTCGTCATCTTGTGTTTGAAAGCCAACTCTAGGGAACGACATCCGGTCCAGACCTCCATAGAAGCATCCAGTTGCACCAAGTGTGGCTCTGACAGACAGTAGCGTGTACAATGCGAAAGGAGGCTACCGCCCTCCAGGAAAAACATATAGGACACTGCAGGGCTACTATAGCCAAGGTCTACAGACTCCAGTTCAGAGTGAAACCCTCCATTTCAACAGAGTCATTTACTCTCAAACACAAGAGAACGCTCCCATGTTTAAGAGGAATAAATTCCTTCCCTCTTACAAAAAGGGGGAAATACGTGTGGTTCCCAGAGATTGAACCCGACATAGTTTTTATTTTCATTATTTCCAGCTCCCAAAGAAGGACGGTTCTCAGCTTCCTATTTTGGATTCCAGTGTTAAACATTTGAGGCAATATAATTTCAAAATGTTAACATACAGCACTCTTTCACGTTCAATATGTCAGAACGCCTGGAAACTTTTGTGCAATTCTTTCAATCAGTCGTCGGCACCCAATAATTGATTAACTGATTAGATTAAAATCTACTCCGTGGCCTATAAAAAGAATGACTTAAAATATGCTAGGCTTAATACTTAAGCATTTTTGTTGAGGAGTATGAGCATGTCTGTGTGCTTTGGGGTCAGTCTGGTGTGCATTCTGCTGAAGGTGAGACCAGCAGCTGAGAAGACGTGCTCAGATGGCACTGATGTTCCAGGAATGGACCAATAACGTTTCACTAACGCTGCCAATCAAGGGAACCGTGACTCTCTAATTTAACATTTTAGAAACGTCTCTTTAATTTGAAATCTAATCACCAACATTAGGTTCATTGAAAATTAACTGTTTCATCTATAGAAATTCATCAATCAACATTGTTATTAAGAATGAACACTTAACTGATTAACATAACATCCCAGTTTCACATCAGTAAATCTGAAAGATGCCTTCTTCCACGTAGGCATTTATCCCCCTCACACAAAATTCCTCCGCTTCGCCCATCGCGGTGTTTGCTACAAATACACAGTTCTACTCTTCGGCCTTTCCCTGAGTCCACTGGTGTTCTGTCTTTGTGTAAAGGCGGGTCTGGCTCCACTGAGACTAATGAGGATCAGAATACTGACTTATACAGACGATTGGCTGATTATTGCCAATTCAAAACCCAGAGTTGTGCAGGACACTCAGTGAGTTCTGACACATCTGACACATTGGCTTCAGAGTAAACCTCCCCAAGAGCAATCTCTCCCCATCCCGGAGTGAAATGTTCTTGGGAGTGGATTTATACTCTGTATCCATGTGAGCTTGCCTGTCAGCAGACTGCATTTTATCTTTCAGAGTATGTCTCTCTCAGTTCAAACCAGGCTCAAGAGTGCAGTATCACACATGCCTCAGACTACAGGGGCTGATGGTGTCAGCCTCTCATGTTTTGCCACTGGTGCTGTTAAGAATGAGGGGCTTTATGAGGTGGATTTCATCCCTCCACCTCAGCCCTGTGCGCGATCTCCATCACCGTCTCCCGGTGACACACAAGCGCTCTGTAACTCTGTGTCACTGGGAAAACACAGACTTTTACACTCAGGGAACCCCTCTCAGGATCATTCTCATGCGGAAAAAAAGGACAGACACATCCCTCTCTGCGGTGGGTGGTCTCAGGAGGGTTACATGGTGAATCAATTTTCTTTTAGCTATTAACTATATGGACAGCTCTCAGATATGTTATTCCCTGTCTAAGGCAACATCATGTGCTGGTACGCTGTGATAATGACTGCAGTAGCATATGTCAATCACCAAGGTGGCATGCGCTCCCTCCAGCTCCATGGTCTAGCCCACAGATTGTTGCTCTGGAGCAGCCGTCACTTTCTGTGGTTACACGTGACCCATGTTGCTTTAGGGGGGCAAATGCTCTTCACAGGCATTTGCCCCCCTCACTCCCATCTCTCTCACTCCAGCCAGAGTGAGAGAGTAGACCTTCACACTGATCCTAATTGCACCCAGGTGGCAGAAATTTCCTGTTTCACTGGGGTACAAATATGAGGTTGCATAAATGTAAAATCCCTTTGTCATCCATCACTATGGGCTAAGGGATCAGCTGAGCCTCTGTGCTGAGGCTGTCTCAGGACCTCCTGGTGCTGCACACTGCTAAGAGATCAGCTGAGCCCCTGTGCTGAGGCCGTCTCAGGACCCCCTGGTGCTGCACACTGCTAAGGGATCAGCTGAGCCCCTGTGCTGAGGCCGTCTCAGGACCCCCTGGTGCTGCACACTGCTAAGGGATCAGTGGGCAGGGAGTGGGGGAGCCCCGATACTCCCAGGGAGAGCAGGGCAGCAGTGCAGTACTGTATGACAGAGGAACATCTGCACATTGTGTTTATATTAAAATACAGGAATAAGCAGTGAGCACCCAGCAGCGGTCTATATTGTGATTAAAACTCAGACAGCAGTGTATTTACATGCACGTGCAACATGTTGCAGACAAAGATCACTCCATTTCAATATTGGATGTAAAACTCCAGGAAGCACTGTCGGACAACCGACATCCATCCATCATCCATCGATTATCTATACCCGCTTATCCGGGACAGGGTCGCAAGGGGTGCTGGAGACTATCCCAGTGTGCATTGGGCCGGACAGGCTGCCAATCTATTGCAGGACACACACACCATGCACTCACACATTCATACCTATGGGCACTTTACTGTCTTCAATTAGCCTACCTGCATGGACAGTAGGAGGAAACCCACGTGGACACGGGGAGAACATGCAAAATAAAGGCCATTCTCCACACAGAAAGGCCCAGGCCAGATGTGGCAGGGCTCGGTTTGCGGGAGGAATTCAGGGCAATTAGAGGACCACGCCTACTGGTTAAGCAGACACTCACCTGGATGATATTACGAATCAGTCCAGGATTTAAAAGTGTGCTTCTTTCCACAGTAGGTGTCTGAGACCGGAATACCCCACGATGGTGAGAGAGAGCATGTACAGACCAGAGAAAAGGCTGAAAAGCCTTTGTTATTTTAGTTTATTGTTTTTGATCAGATCACGTGAGGGTGATGAGCGAAGGTTTTTCGTTTGTGTTTGTTTGTGATTATGCTCTCTCTCGCTACCCCAATAAAACGTTAGAGATATCTGGAATTTCCAAATCTCCCTGTGTCCAGCTCTTCTGTCCCTATCAGGGTAGTCACGGTGTGTGACACCGGAGTTGAACCCAGAACCTTCTTGCTGTGAGGTGACAGTGCTACCAACTGCACCACCGTGCCACCCTCAGACAAGTATTTTCAGTCAATGCCCTTGTTAAAATATTCAGCACTCTGAATACTGAACACAAGTGGTATTGCGAACCTCTCCCTTAACCTACATATAAAATGTATTTGACATGGCTTAATTTAACAATTATTATTGAAAATGACATTTATAAATTGAATAGACACATTATTTGATAGGCCAGTCGACAGTAACCTGGTGGAATCAAGTGACAAGCCAAAACAAATTCTGTATCAGGTCAGAAGACTAAATCATTTTATTAAATAAGGAGTCAATTAAAATAGTGAATTGAAATGATACACTCTTGAAATCATGCACTTCTTGAATGCAGGCTCACTACATCTAAGGTACAAAACAAAACAGAAGAAATTAAACAGTATACTAATTTGGGATTACCGGAAAAGAGAAAAGAGATTACCCTCTTCCTGTTTCAGTGCCATAGGAACAAATGAAATGAGCTAAAATGCACAACCAAAAAACCACCACCAAAATAAAGACCAAATACAAGACAACTTTTTTCTTGAGGTTATCATAAACACTCAACGCAGCATGGCTTGAGCATGTTTGCCCTGATTGAGAGATGCCGAGTTGAAGTGTGGAAAGTTGGGGGGGGGGGGGGGGGGTGTTGTGCAGGGAGGCAGGCTCATTTAACACAAGGACTGCTCCATCTAAAAGCTGACAGTGTACTTATTACATTAAAGTGACCATATGTTGTTCTAAGCAGGGCTAAATATTCATGAATTATTACCAAACTATTCATGAATTCAGTCCCTTTCTAACAGGAATATAATAGGTAGTATAAGAGGTAATTCTGTTCAGCTATTGTATACCTATAAAAAGCAGAAGTTTACTTCTTCTAACATAGACATAAAGATTTTCCAATTAATGATCTCAATTAAATGCCACAAATTGCATTTAAACTTAAGATCAAACAGAACCGGATCTTTATTTGTCCTGTAGCCACACTGGGCCTCTGGCCTCGTAAATAGCTTTGTCTTCTGGTTTGTCTCTCCTGAGACAAACTCTGCAGGAGGTGGGACCCATAGATCGCCTGCCTAGATAAGGGTAGAGTGGCGTAAAGGACGTTTCCGTTAATGTTCATGGAGGGGAGGGTAGGTAGCAGTATTCAAGCCAATATTGTATCCAGTTCACTGTTTCTCTCTCTGAGGCCATTAATATAAACACTTGATATCTGACATACTGTAGGTAAGTTACTTGCTAATTTTGCCCTCCCGCCCAACCACAGCGTCTGGCTTCAGTCGGTTCGTGGTCTGAAGAACAAATCATCACTGCAGACCCGTCGCCCCGTCCCACAGGTGGACTCTTCCATTTCAGAGCAGTCAGCAGCTCAGTGGTTGCGGTCTCATCAGAGGCAGTTCGTGAAAATGAATAGGTATTGTGTAGCAAGACTCACGTGAGCACCCTGGGGCAATACAACAGGACCCTTTGTTCCTTTTTTCTGTTTTGTTTCTTTCCTCCCAATTCATTGTTGAGCTCATTTAAGGTCAGCCATCTAGCAATAAGAATTGTGCAGCCACAGCTAATGCCAATGATGTTCAATTCAGTAAACTTTATTTATTCCCGAGGAGCAATTCATTTCTGGGCATATTGTTATTCAACATCAAAAACAGATGGAAGATAATATACTCAATGACCTGACGTCACACACAACTGAAATTCAAATAAACAAATTTTTTAAAAATGCAGTAAAAAAAGTGCAATAAAAAGTTATGGAGTATATATGTACATGTAAAAACACACGCACATGTGTCACGGTTGAGGAGGGTGGGACGCAATTGCAGACCGAGGGGATCTAAAAGTTAACCCTGACGGGTAACCACAAAATCGCCGAGCGATAGAAAGGGACAGGGGAAATACCAAATAATAAAGAGCTAAATAATCGCTCCCTCCACTCACTGAAACTTCTGTCAGTGGGCTCAGAAAACTAAAAAAAAGGAAACACCGCCGCAGCGTAACTACCCAGAAAGAAAAACCCCACTAGAAAAACAGAGGGGAGTCACTTACGAAAGCAAAAGGACACTCGCCGTCTGGCGGGTAGAAAACAAAAGGAAAACTAAAGAGACGTGAGCAATATGTAGGGGCGATATAGCTCAGGAGGTAAGACCGATTGTCTGGCAGTCGGAGGGTTGCCGGTTCAAACCCCGCCCTGGGCATGTCGAAGCAAGACACCTAACCCCTAACCTCTAACTGCTCTGGCGAATGAGAGGCATCCATTGTAAAGCGCTTTGGATAAAAGCGCTATATAAATGCAGTCCATTTACCAATATGTCCTCCACAGCACAAAGAGATATTCAGGTCGAGAAAAAACTAAATGGTGATCAAATCTGGCAGATAGGATCAACACGGTAACTTCTGCCGATTCTTACACCCCTACACACCAAGAGTATGACAAACAACGAGTCTGCGCTGAACCCCAGAAATCAGGGGCTAGATATAGGCCTCCCACACCTGACCCTCATCAGGGACAATTAGCTCAAAGCAAATGCCTGTGAGGTGCCATCACCTCACCATAGCACTCACACACTTGCCCCTCGTCAGGGTCAATTAACCCACAGAAATCAGCGTGAGAGGTGCCACCACCTCACAACATGTACAAATTCACTTGTGCCATTCGGGCTCAGAGAGTGCAGGGGAGAGGTGATCATGAATCAGCCTGATGTCCTCAGGCACAAACGTTACTCTCCGCCTGACCGTCCGGCACCGGGTGCAGCAGTACCGTCGACCCAGGGGCAAGCCCAGCCAGATCGCTATGAGAGCAACTGGCTTGTTCCAAGATGGCTGCACCCTCATGCAAAACAGGGAATTTTAGCGTATTTTTCTGGCAAATATGGAGCATCGCGTAGTTCTGGCAGGCCACGAGAGTCAAGCGCTCCGGCTGAATCAGCTGATGGCTCAGCTGAGTGATGTTCGCCTATCACAGTACATTCACTAACAGGGTGGTTTACTTAAACAGCCTCCCTCTACTCATTCGGCTGCTCCTCCTGCATGCAAGCTGCTGCATGTTGCTTTGTAAATACCCTCCACCACCCCAGCTTCATCCCTATGTGTCAAGAATTTGCATTTCTCCATTCCTATGTGTTAAGAAATTGCATTGCTCCATCCCTATGCGTTAAGAACTTGCTTTGCTGCTGGATCTGTTCTGTGTGTACCCCTCTAGGTGGGTTTGGCTGCTGGCCTCCCGGCCTTATCCACGTGGGCTGCGTGGTTGGCGGGAGAGCTCCAGAACAGAGCCATACCGCCAAACGACTGTATTGCATTTATTGTCAATAAAGATCTACTTTGATGACAGGGGTCCTGACAGAAACGGATTGATTTCACATTTGAATGCAGGGCTATATCTTATTTAAGGTAAAAAGCAAACAAACCAGAGTCACATGAACAAGTGTAACAACACTTAATATAATAAAAATAGTTAATCTAATAACTTTGTCCTTCATGTAATAACTTTGTCCTCTTTACTGTAATAAATGCTGGTTAACCTGTTTGACCTTTACCAGTCTGGCTTTTGATCCGAGCACTCAACAGAGACTGCCCTCCTGGCTGTGACGGTGGCACTTGCCACTGCCTGATTCTACTAGAACTGTCTGAAGCATTCGACACGGTTGACCACAAACTACTCATCTCCACCATGGCTGAGATGGCCATTTCTGGAACTGCCCTGTCTTGGTTTGTTTCCTATCTTTCAGATAGGTCCTACCAGATCACCTGGATGGGGTCTGTCACTGCACCTCATCCCCTTTTCACAGGAGGCCCACAGGGATCTGTACTGGGGCCTCTGCTGTTCTCCATTTACACCAAATCTCTTGGTTCGGTCATTCATTTACATGGCTTCTCTTATCACTGCTATGCTGATGATACACAACTCTTCTCTCTCCCTCCTGTTACGGCTAGCCACAGGCAAACCACAACAGAAAATGGAGTCGAACAAGAGATTCAACAATAATGATTTAATCCAGAATTAATGGACAACTTTCACAATGCACTTGAATATAAATACAAGTAGCCATGTATCACCACGTAGTAGTACAATAATGGATGAATTAGTACAATGGTAATAACTAGGTAGCACTCAAATGGGGTGATCCTCCAGGCCCGTCTGTGTAGAGGACCCAGAAGGATCACAGGGCTGTAGTATATACAGTAGAGTCTCAGGTGCAGTCTATTGGGAACAGGTGTAGCTCCTCCCACTGCCAATCACCAATGAATCAATCTAAGAGCAGAGAGAGCGACAGAGAGAGAGAGAGGGAGAAAGACACACACCCCACATGCACCAAGAAGTAGGGGCGCACATAACACCTCCCTCTTCCATTACGGTTAATGAGAGAATATCTTCCAACCTGGCTGACATCTCAACTTGGTTGGCCAGCCATCACCTGAAGCTCAGCCTCAAAAAGACTGAGCAGCTGTTCATCCATCACAAGACCTCCCTACTGCAGGAGCTTTAATCACTGCTGGCGGCACCACAGTGATTGCCTCTCACTCCGCAAAGAGCCTGGGGGTGGTCCTGGATGACCAGCAGGACCGGAAGGAGCACGTCAAGGCAACATCATAGTCCTGCAGATTCTCCTGTATAACATCAGGATGATTTGACCATACCTGACTATGCATTCCACCCAGCTACTTGTCCAGGCTATGGTGACCTCCCGCCTTGATTACTGCAACTCCCTCCTTGCAAGCCCAGCAGCTTATGCCATACAGCCACTATAGATGATTCAGAATGCTGTTTATCTTCAACCTTCCTATGTTCTCTCACATCACTCCCCTGCTGAGGTCACTCCACTGGCTACCAATCGCCGCCAGGATCAGGTTCAAAGTCCTGACCCTTGCCTACACTGCAGCCAAAAGAACAGCTCCCGTCTACCTATAGGACACGATTCAATCCTACACGGCAGCTTGACCACTCCACTCTGCGGCAGCAGGGTGACTTGCACTCCCTTGGGGTGAATGGTTCTCCCTACCACAGATCTTCTCCACACTAGCTCCCCAGTATTGGAATGAACTCCCTGTTCCTCTACGAACCACTCAGTCATTGCCCATTGTGGCAAACACGCCTGCCACAGGCCACCGAAGTGGCTTTCCTTGGGGCCCTCCAGCACAGAGACACAGGGAGAAGATGTTCCAACAGTCCAGGGCTGCGTTTCCCAGAGTCTCCTTAGCGCTACGTGCATCGTAAGGTATACCTTAAGCTCTTCCTTAAGCTCTCGAGCTGTTTCCCAGCGTCTCCTTAACTAAGGTATACCTTAGTTAAGGTATACCTTTAAAAGGGTGGTCTGAGGCACTCGTAAGCTGTCCCTTAGCGATCCGATCCGCGGTTTCAGCCTTATTATGCCAACATTTCGCTTTTCAAATCGACAGTTGTACTACAGTGCGCATCTAGTAGCACGTCTGCATGCGAAAATTACATAGATAGTTTAATATTAACTTTACGAAAATTAATTATCCAATCAACGTTTCTGTGCATAGCACGTCATGAGAATGTTGTCGTTTCACCTGTCTATCCCCATAATGATGGCAATTAAGTGTAGGGCCTATCCAGAATACTAATCCAATTTGTGAAGAAAAAAAGTTTTTTTTAATTTATACGAAGTGGAGCGAATTGGATGTGGATATGTGGATTAATATGGATTTTCTGACTGGTTAGGCTACCGTAGCCTGTACCCTGCTAGTACAAGCCTATATTTGACAGATATTAGGCAAATTGACAAATCTAAATGAGGACAGCTGGAAACTAATCAAGAGGGCGGCACCCGCTATATCTAGTCGATCATGATCGGGCTCAGTTAAACCACATTATGGCTGCATTACAACGAATACTTGCTCTAAACCAAAGGCGTCGCCGTTCGCGTAGCCGATTGGTTTACGTGAATCATTTCATAAGGACAAACTTCAACCCGCTTGATGTCCTCTCAGACACTGCCATCGTCGCTAAATACCGGCTGCCACGGGTGGAAATACTGAAGCTACTTGAAATTGTGTCCCCGCACATTTCAAGGGCCACCCGTTGCAACTTCGCCCTCAGCCCAGAGGTCCAGCTCCTGGCGGCTTTACGCTTTTATGCAGTGGGCAGTTTTCTGGAGGTGGTGGGAGACGGAACCGGGCTCAGCAAAGCTTCGGTATCACGGAGTGTGGAGGCCGTGACCAACATCCTCGTGCGTCATGCCCAAGCGTACATCAAGATGCCTGCAAGGAGAGAGGAGATACAGCAGGCACACCAGGGCTTCCACGCTGTGGCTGGCATTCCCCAGGTGATTGGACTGGTGGATGGGACCCTAATCCCTGTGTCCAACCCATCCGTGGACGACCAGATGTTCATCTGCCGTAAGGGGTATTCCGCCATCAACACCCAAGTGGTGGTGGACCACAATGGGCTCATCGTGGACGTGGTGGCGAAGTGGCCAGGCAGCACGCACGACAGTTACATCTGGGCCAACTCAGCTGTGGGGCAGGATGCTGCCAGGGGAGTGTTCGGCAGGGGTTTTTTCCTCGGAGACAGTGGCTACCCCCTCCGAACCTACCTGATGACACCAGTGGCGAATCCTGTCACACAAGCTGAGCAGGATTTCAACGATGCCCACATCCGCACCAGGGGCCTCGTAGAACGCACAATTGGCCGTTGGAAACACAGATTTCGCTGCATTCATCGGTCGGCGGGAGGGCTGAAGTTCAACCCTGCGAAGTGCTGTGCTGTCATTGTTGTAACAGCAATGCTGCACAACATTGCTGTGCACGCACAAGCGCACATGCCTCTGGAGGATAATGAGGATGAAGAGGATGATGATGCCGAAGGTGACAACCCTCCTCCCCCTGAACATCGTGCAGCACAATATAACGCCGGTTTTCAGGCCAGGCAAAATATCATCAATATTTTTGGCTAAAGTTGGTCTCTTTTGTTTTTTCTCCGCTTTTCCTTTGCAGTCACTAAACGGTCAATGTCCAGCACCAGTCACCCACACACCATCCGAACTCCCATTCCAGCAATAAACCCACCATCCAAACTCCCATTCCAGCAATAAACCCACCATCCAAACTCCCTTCAGTCAACCCCATTTCTCCCCACAATGAGCCCGCTGTTATCAGTGTGGACCCATCAAATTAAAATGCTATAATTAGCCTACCAAAACTTAAACCAGCTAAGCAAAGTTTGCACGCGTAACCCGCGTGCGTTACCCACAGAGGTATTCTCCAAGCACATGGCTTAAGAATGGTTTCATCTTAACATAAAACATTCTAAACAGACAATTTTATCTCCTATTTCAATGTTTGATAATGCAGTAACTGACACGAAATACACTTGGGTCTAAACTATTCCCTAGCAACAGAATCCCAGTGAAACGCTCTATAAAAAACAAACAACATGGAATAGAACACAGGTGCTTTATTTGCAGAGTAACAAAAGATTAAGGTTTCCAAAAAGGAGCATGTTTTATCAAAGGAACAAAATTAATGCAAACAAAGATAGTATACCGCTCCTTAAAAACAAAAAAACAAAAAAAGAAATTCATCAACGGGGACGTGGTCATGGATTTGTCTCATCTGCAAGGGAAGAAAAGTTAATTAGTGAAATTGAATGGAATACATTGCAGAATAGGAATAGGACACAAAAAACGTTAGACTTACCTTGAGACGGCAGAATGATGGGCACGGATATGGAGGGCCTATGGAACTGCGCCTCTGCCAAATCATACTGCCTCTGCAGGAGGTCCAGTTTTGCTCGTTTTACTTCCAGCATCTCCCGCTGGAGGTTGTTGGACATCTCCAGTTGTGCCTCGATGCCCCGCAGCACCACCAGCTTCTCCTTTTCCAAGGAGAGAAGCTCTTCGCTGCAGCTGCAGCGCACGACTCTCTGCCTCGACATTCCACCTCGCATCCGAGGTGTTCTGGTGCGGGCTTCTGTCGGGGGGGAGTCGTGTGGGATGGGGGGAGAACCACAGCCAGAAGGCGACGAGGCATGCGAGCTTTGGGGTGGCGAGGAGGGCTCGGGGGGTGGGGTGGATGTCCCCTCACAAGAGGGCTGGAGGGTGGATGTCCCCTCGCCAGATCGGACATCAATGCCCCCCGAGATGCCTTGGGAGGCCGTGTGGCCAATTATTGAAAGGGCCTTTTCTTCATCCGGGGTGAGGCTGGATACGCTGCGTCCACCACCCGTTTTTGCCATCTCCCTCCGCACTACCGCCCCTCGAGATTTGGCAAGACTGGCAAAGTCTTGCCATTTCTTCCTGACAACTGTCCAGTCTCTGGGTGGACAGGAGCTGGAAGCAGCCATTTTTTTGGCTATATTCTTCCAAATACTTACTTTAGCTTTATTGGAAACAGTACTCCTGAAAGTACTGAATAGGACGCCCTTGTTTTCTTGTACTTCGTCCAGTAACACGTGCATTTCCTCCTTTGTGAAAACCGCCCCTCTGTGCCGTCTTGGTTTTGCAGCCATCTTCTCTTCATATGTGCAACTCCCCACGGGTAATTATGTAGGCTGCATTAGCCAATCCCAGTGCGTAATAAATTAAATTAGTAATCGGATGCACCTGCTATTAATTACACTAATCAGTGATCACACAAAACACGGCAATGAAACGCCACGTTGTGTGCCTTCTTTTACTTCCTTTAAGTGAGCCGTCTATAGTATTATAATAGGCTATCAAATGCTTTGGCAATATTTCATTTAATACCCTCTTTACTCTACTGACCCAGGTTAAAATGCCGTTGCATACGCGGTATAGAATTAATCATTATCAATTTCCACAGACGCGCTTTTGCCTTTCATCTACGATCATTTTTGCAATGCAGAGAAAAGTCCGCGGGAATCAGGGGATATGCTGCTACAGTTGTCTTTATATATTGTTTGACAAAAACAGATTAAAATTAGACGTTTGTTTCAATAAGAACAAAATAATTCACCCATATGTACCCTATATCCTTTGTTCTGGGCTTCCAAGAAGTCCCAGACTATGGCGTATATATCCCGATTGATGCTCTTTATTTTATCTTTTGTAGCCTACATTTATTGATTAAAACTATCACAAGGTCTCGTTTTGACTCTTAAAGAGATTAGCTGATAATCTATAGTAGGCATAGCTTCCTCTTCTGCAATATTAGATTGATGTAAAATGATTATGACAACACTTGTAATATTAAAACGTCATTCACAAGCCTTTACAAGTGAGACAATCGATTCGCTTGGCATCGATTGATAAACTTTTCAGCACCACAGTGAAGGCCAGCTCCAACTTACGATGTACCTTTGAGTTGTCCCTTAACAGTTGCCTTAAGGGATAGTCTGGGAAACACTCGTAAAAAAGCGGTTTCCCTTTGAAAGGTATACCTTAAGAACCATCGTAAAGCGTTAAGGTACATCGAAACTCGGAAACGCAGCCCAGATTTATTTGCAAGGGTTTGGCAAGATGTTACAGCCAAGTGAGCAGATCTAAAACACTATCATGACAGAGAGGCTCTCCTCGTGTGGGTGGGGATGGCAGATTTAACCTGTGCGCAGCGATTACCTCACTACGCACAGGTGCAGCCACTCCTGTTCCTGGGCCCAATTAGCCTGGCCAATTCTCCAATTCTTAACCAATTATCCAATTGGCCAGGTCTAATTAACTTGACCCAGGGCAGGTGTGGCTGCTTACACCAGCCATCCCCAAACCACACCCATCTTCTGCCGTAGTCTGAAAACGCATCTCTTCAGTCTGTACCTGGACTAACTATCACTACTCATTACATCACATTACATTACAGGCATTTAGCAGACGCTCTTATCCAGTTCAACTTACACATAGCATTTTACATCGTATCCATTTATACAGCTGGATATGTACTGAAGCAATTCAGGTTAAGTACCTTGGTACAACGGCAGTGTCCTACCCAGGAATCAAACCTGCGACCTTTTGGTTACAAGCCCAGTTCCTTACCCACTGTGCTACACTGCCACCACTCCCAGGGCACTCTCTGCAGGGCACTCACAATCTAGGATCACTTATCACTTGTACCCTTCTACCTTATTCCTGTAGCACATTGTTACTCATTACGCGGCTCGTGAGACTTTGTTTTGCGGCTCATATATAATATATATACTGATAACAATAAGAATATAGCTATAACTTACTTCTATATGTTCCATGTATGTCCTGTTTTAGCACATTGAAATGAATTATCCAGCAGATGGCAGCATACTGAAGATACGTCAAAGAACGTAGGCTACGTAACAGCGAGGGATCATGGGTAGTCGTATAGCCTATGTGTGTAGCTTTGCATTTGCGAATGGTTTTGCAAATTTAGCACAAAAGCCTAAATTTGATATTCCATAAAGCCGTTTGATATAAGGTTATATCAAATATTGTCTCGGCCTCTGCCCACTCAAAATGGACAGATTTATGATTAGAAAAAAGCAGAACGAGAAAAGTGATTCTTCATTAGCTGACGGTGACAGAGTTAGAAACAGGCCCGAGGAGAAAGAGCAACGTGAGGAAAGAACGGGGGAAAATGCAGATCAGTTTGGCCGAGAAGCCCAAGACACCAATGCTGCACCAGCAAAGAAAAAGGTGCGGTCAATTCAGGACGAACACCGAAAATTTCAGGATACATGTACTGATGAGTTTTTCTTTGTGCAATATGAATCCACTCAATTCTGCCTAATTTGCCAGAAGACTAGTGCCAATTGTAAACGGTGTAACCTTGAACGCCACTTTAGTGCTTTTCACGCCAAGTACAACATGTTGTACCCACCAGGTAGCAACCTAAGGACTAATAAAATTAAACAGCTGACACAGACTCTGACTGAGCAGCAAAAAATTATGGCGAGATCAGTCTCTGTTGCCGAGAAATCGACTGAGGCCACTTAGGAGACCGCATGGATTTTAGCTAGGCATAAAAAGGCTTTCACGGACGCTGAAATTGTTAAACAATGCTTTTTGACCTCAGCAGAGATAATGTACCGTGCATAATAATAATAATAATAATAATAAAGCAAATACATGCACTGCAGCTTTCAGATTCGACATTAATGAGGAGGATCAAGTTTATCGGGAAAGATATCCAGGAACAGCGAATTGCAGATCTTGCAGCGACACCATGTTACAGCATTGCACTTGATGAGAGCGTGGATATAAGCGACATGGCGCAATTGTGTGTGTGGGTTTGCTTTATTCAAAAGAACAAATTTCGGGAGGAGCTGTTATATCTGTTACCACTTCATGGACAGACCAGAATGGAGGACAATTTTCAAGCACTCATGGGAGCCTCAACATATGTATGACCTTTTTCGCAGAGAAACAAATCGACTGGTCGAAACTTGTGTCGGTGTGCACCGACGGAGCTCCAAGCATGACAGGGAAGGAGAAGGGACTTATCGGACTGATGGAAGACAGCATTCCCAACTTTGTCTCCTTTTCATTGTATAATTCATCTGGAGGCACTGGTGTCAAAACTTAAAAACCGAGACCTTAAGAATGTGATGCAGCTCGTTGTGCGAGTCATCAACTTCATCGAGGCCAGGGCACTTAATCACTGGGAATTCCGTGCACTTCTGGAGGAATACGAGGCAGAGTACGGGGATCTGGTGATGCACAACTAACTGAGATGGCTATCGCGTGGCCGGGTGCTTGAACGATTCTGTACTCAACTTCCTCACATCCCCACACTGGATATTACAGTTGACACTCCTCACTGACATCACGTCCCAGCTGAATTCCCTTAACCTCCAACTCCAAGGAAAAGGGAAGCACCCAGGTAACATGCTAAGAGCAGTCACTGCTTTCCAGCACAAGATCACCACTCTCTTCATACCTGACAGAGAATTTCTTCACTTTCCCAATCTAAGAGCCTGCACAACTGATAACCGTGATCTACTGCAACATTTTGACTATGATGAATTTGTAGGCATATGGGAGGAAATAAGAAATGAATTTGAAAGGAGATTTCAAGATGTTGTGGGGTATAGGGAGCTTTACAATTTCATTGAGAACCATTTTAATGTGCCATTGTCAAGCCTTACACCTGCTCTGAAAAACCTTTGTCCAGACCTTGCTGTAATACAGAGTGCGATTCTTGAGCTGCTGGTCAACGATGTACTGAAAACTGAGCTCAGATCAGGCGTTGCTCATTTCTGGAGCATGGTCCCAGCCTCAGATTATCCACATTTAAAGCTCTGTGTGCAGAAGGTAATGAGCTTTTTTGTGAGCACTTACTCATGTGAGGCAACATTTTCTATAATGAGCATTGTCAAAAGAAAAGATAGAAGTAGGCTTACAGATGTGCATCTTGATTGTTTGACTAGGATTGCAACTACTAACTAGTAGGGTAGACTAACTAGAAAGTCAAGGGACAGCTAAAACACATGGGAGCCTCAACATATTGATACAAATATAACAGAGAAAAATAAGTTTTTCATCTCTATTTTTTTAAACATACACAAAGATGGTAAATATCTTGAGAGTGATGATATAAATAAAGAAAAACATCTGAGTTATATCTGCAATCTCTGTGGCTCTTTGAGTAATGGTCTTACTCATAAGTGGCTCTCCTAAGAAAATTAAGCCGCGTTTCCACCAAATTACCCGGAACTTTTAGTCCCAGGAACTACTTTTCCAGGAACTAAAAGGTTCCTTCAAACAATGGTTGCCTGCGTTTCCACCGGGGTCTAAAGTTCCGCGAAGATTAGGCAAATTAGTTCGCTGACGTGTAAAATAGCGACGTTGTCGTCGGTCCATCTGTCCTATGATTTATTCTGTAACCCCATACTACCACCGAAGTAGCCTACATTATTTTCTAATAACCGGGACAGCCCGGAGGGGTTTATTCCACTTATATACAACGGGTTACCAACAATGACTATATATGGTTACTTTTGTATTTATTGATTTTTTTTATCAATTTAATCACCTGGAATTGAAATATTCTTCTGCAGCCGTTTGGGCATATTTTACCGTTGTCAAGCAAAACTGTCGTTGGTAGTTGAACTTGGACCGTTGTTATGCAACAAAAAGGATATAACAGGCCAATAGTCAGATTGTAACTGTTTTATATATCCTCTCAAGCACATTCATTATGTTTTTATGCGAACATTCACTTTCATGTCTTGACATCCGAAGCAACAGAATGCATTCACATTTCCAATATAACTGGCAACAACAGCAGAAAACATGCACACGTTGTAAACAATTTGCTGTTTGATTACTTTCTCATTGTCAATTCCATATAGGCTAATCGCAAAATGACAAGAATAGAACGAAAACTCGGACTTGCGTGAAAATTTAAATTAGCAGTGGTACAGCCACCGTTTGCTTTCCTTCGAAGTTACTGCTAGCCGAGCAGCGAAGTGTGCCCTCCAGATGCGAACCATGCACCATAAATTAGTCCATAGTCTTCCTGGTCTTTTTGTGGAATTGAAGAATGGCAGAGTAAAATTACGGCAGTCAGAAAAAGCTAAAGCGACGATTACTAGAATTAACCTGTTATTTTGCTCTGACAAAAAGTGCGGAAGGTGATTTCCAGTTTGCTTTTACTGTATCAACAATGTGAATTACGCAGAACTACCGCATACCTCACATAACTGTATCAAACGTTTTGAGTCAATTACAACGGACTAACAAAGAAAATCCGGAAGAAAATATTCAGCAACCGAATTAATCCGTTTGAATGTTTTGGTACGTAATATGCTGTCCCAGCACGAATGCTTAGCATTTTATAAAACGAATACTAAAGCAAGAAAAGAACAGAAGAGCACACGTTATAATTCCAAGACGTTGGCAGGCTATAACTAAAACTAGGCTACTGCGCCGCATAACATACAGGTTTGATTTGAAGTTATTATGAAAATAAATTGGTTTGCGGCTGCATATTTTCAAACATGGCGGTTGAAAATAAATACAAAAAAATGCTGCGTGTACTCGACCAATCAGAAATGTTCAGCGCTGCAAGCTCCACCCAAAAGGTTCCTGTACTTTCGGAAAGTACTACCCCCCGAGCAGGAACCTTTTGGAGGTAAAATAAAGCCCCTGGAACTAAATTTAGACCCTAGTTCCTGCGGTGGAAACGCACGTAGTTCCTCAAAAGGTTCCTAGTTCCGGGGTAAAGTTCCTGCGGTGGAAACGCGCCTTTAGTGAGTACCACTGAACCACGGCATCAACTGGAATTGCACTGCATCGCCATCTAGTGGCTGTATGAGAGCAGCACAACTGATTACTGCCACTAACTTTTACTGCTGGTAGACGCCAGATTTTTTAAAACGTGGTATCTTCTGAAAATTCCACACATTGCACCTATGTTCTGCATGTCTGTATGCTATAATCCATCCATTCATTTTATTCTCGCACGCTTTTGCGAATATAACAGGCTAATTATTGCGTTGCATTTAATTATTATTCTAACAATGATAATAATAATGATAATAAAAGCCTGATATATTAAGTCATGTTTTTCTTTTAAAACCCCTTATCAACATGTTTGGTAGACATTGTGGAGTAATATAAACTGCACAAAAAATGTAATAAGTCGGGGCATTTGAAAGAATTAGAATACTTCAAAGAAATACTCCTGTAAATGAAAAATATCCTTTAGATGATAGCAGCTAGAGCCAGAACATTGATCTCTGAATCAGGCTATTCCACACAGAATGCCTGCTTACAGTGGTATAATATCCAGACTATTAATTGGGACTGGTACCACAGAAGAGTGACTAAACTAAACGATGTAACTCTGCATCTAAACAGCAGCTCACATGTTGTTCAGATGGACACTCTCCCACTAAGATGTACACACATACCCTGCCGGCCAATAGTTAATGCCCGGCTTTACCAGTAGAATAAAATACCATTTTATTCACAATCCTTTCAGAAACACCAAAATCCTGCAGCACACACAGGTGTGTGATGAAGGAGTAAAACTCACCTTCATCAAAAGGTCAGTGTGTGAAAGAGAGTGGGGTAAATGTATGGATTTCAGTAGAGTTCATAGCAGGTAGTGAATAATGGATATGGATGAAGACTGCAATGTGTGACAGACCTGAAACATTTTACTATACAGGCGGTCAATCTTTTACCATGTCAATCAGACACTCAGCATCCAGTCATCACCTGTGACCTGATACTACAGACTCCACTGAAACCTTACATTATGCTCAGGAACCACAAACCTGCCAACCCTCAAAAGTTTTTATCCTGCTTTTATTTGCTTGTTGTGATAGAGGAGTAAGGTATATATGGGCAAAGAAAGAATGCTGGTGGACAGAGGAGTAAACTGAGAGAGAAAGAGGGTTTTAATATTTCACTGAATAGAACCATAATCACAAATTCTATTTAGTTAAGATCACACAGTACACAGCACTACTCACCCCAGTCTCTGTAGTTTACAGTTTGGACTCCTCAGTCCAGCACAGAGCAGTTCCACTCCTGAATCTCCCAGGTTATTGTAGCTGAGGTCCAGATTACTCAGGGGTGAGTTTGATGACTGGAGAGCTGAGGCCATAATATTACAGCACTTCTCTGTGAGGTCACAGCTGTTCAGTCTGCAAAGAAGAGTTAATATAGTATTATTATATTAGCTATACACAGAGCATGTATCTAATATGGGAAATGTGCCAATGACAGTGTTCAGCGATGAAGAGTGAAACTGAGTATTTTAAGGTATATGATGCTCTGAGGAAAATGTCTGTGCTACACTCTTCAACTGCAGTATTTTGGACTTGAAAATTAAACATCCTGCTGGACTGAACTCTGACAGTTTTACAGATGTAATTCTGACCCAAATGTTTTCTTATACTGTAAGTTCTCTGAATTGGGGGCAATGGGCTCATCTACCTATTCTATGATCTTTTCTCTGGGCTTAACCCTCCCATCCCATACTAGACATGCAGCTGCCGTCTTTCAGAGTGGAGAGCGAGTTCGTTTTCAGTGCTGTAGGATGTTTGGCCACCACCAAAAGTAAAAGGCAACACACATTTTTCAGAGTGGAGAGTGACTTTGATTAGTTCCTTTTGGTTTTCTGTGACAAACTTCCCACAGCACTGCAAACTAACACACAGCTAAAGGCAGATTCACTGTAACAGGAAGTAATGCACATGCTCATATATAAGTATTGTGGTGTGGTTCTCTGGAGCCCCGCCCCTCCCTGCCATCAGCCACCACTCAGCTCCGGAGGGACAGGGCTGAGTTTCAGCACCTCCACTCCGCACTCAGACCTGGACAGCGCCAGAGGGACAGGGCTGAGTTTCAGCACCTCCACTCTGCACTCAGACCTGGACAGCGCCGGAGGGACAGGGCTGAGTTTCAGCACCTCCACTCCGCACACTGACCTGGACCTGAGATACAGTCAGGCCAGCGGCAGCATACCAGTGCTTTTTCCACACCGGTTTCCCCTTTGCCTGAGTAGCTGCTGGCCCTGTATAGGCCTCATGGTCTCACTCCAGGGTGTGCTGGCTTTCCTCTCACTGAGTGACTAACAGGGTCTCTGATTCTTGTATTTTTTTTTTTGTTTTTTTTGTGGCAGACTCAGACGTGCCCCTCCACGTGACCTAAATTTTGGACCCACCTGCACTTCCCTAGCACTTTTGCTTCCCCCAACATTTGAGTAGCCTGATCTCTCTCTTTGAGTAGTCTTTCACCTCGTCTTTCGTGTTTCACTTTTCCCCTGTCTTCATTCATTGTGATACTGCTGTCACAATAAAAGTCCTCTACAGGCATGTTGCCAGCACTGTCTGCCTCGTCTGTGCCTCGTTCCCATAGCATACAGTATGGATGTGATAAAAGTTTATTAAAGGATATGAAAGATATGGAATTGAAGGTATCTGTAAGTGGGTGAAAAATCACAACCTGTACCTGTACAACATGCCATATAAATGCTCTGCCCGTTTGCAAATGTCGCACACAATGCAAATCATGCAAACTATGCAGACTACACAGAAGTATAAAACAGTCCTTAGAAGGACCACCACTGTAAACCCTTGCAGGAGGACATGCAACACATACAGGAATGATAGATTCAATCATTAGGGCACACCAGTAGTACAATGCCCCTTATTTACTGTAAGTATAATTACCATGCAGCACCCCTGTCCCTGTAGGTTGGGGGGGGGGAGCGGGAGGTGAGCTCATGGGGATGGCGTGGGTACTAGAGTTTTGTTCAGGTTAGACTTTACTTTGTCAAATGTAAACTAGTGTGCATTGTGGGAGATGTTCTCTGGATAGCATTTAAGGGAAGCTCAAACAATTTACTTCATTGTCCAAAGTCCTTTCATAAAAAGCATTTTTGGTATGCATCACAATTTCTTTGGGTTCCTTTTCTTTATCTTACAATCTCTTCAGGTGCATTTCCTTTCCTCTCTTATAGCATAGTGTCCAGTCCATCTTGACATGTCTTGTAAATAAAATGATTGCCTCTTAACACTGTTAAAGCTTTCTATTCATGGTTATTGCCAACTCTCATATTTAGTCATATGATAAAGTACTCTTTCTCCTACAGTGCATCCAAAGTACGTGGCTTACTTATACACTGACTGAAGTATGCATCTCTGCTCGAACAAATCACTGCATTGGTGCCATAAATAAACTTCTCTTTCATCATCTTGTGTTTGAAAGCCAACTCTAGGGAATGGCATCCAGTCCAGACCCCCATAGAAGCATCCAACTGCACCAAGTGTGGCTCTGACAGACAGTAGCGTGTCCAATGCGAAAGGAGGTTACCGCCCTCCTGGAAGAGCATATAGGACACTGCAGCGCTACTATAGCCAAGGGCTACAGACAATAGCCAAGGGCTACAGACTCCAGTTCAGAGTGAAACCCCCCATTTCAACAGAGTCATTTACTCTCAAACACAAGAGAGCGCTCCCATGTTTAAGAGGAATAAATTCCTTCCTTCTTACAAAAAGGGGGAAATACGTGTGGTTCCCAGAGATCAAACCCAACTTAGTTTTTATTTTCATTATTTCCAGCTCCCAAAGAAGGACGGTTCTCAACTTCCTTTCTTGGATCTCAGTGTTAAACAAACATTTGAGGCAATATAATTTCAAAATGTTAACATACAGCACTCTTTCACGTTCAATATGTCAGAACGACTGGAAAATTTTGTGCAATTCTTTTAATCAATCGTCGGCACCCAATAATTGATTAATAATGATTAACTGATTAGATTAAATCTACTCCGTGGCCTATAAAAAGAATGACTAAAATATGCTTAGCTTAATACTTAAGCATTTTTGTTAAGGAATATGAGCATGTCTATGTGCTTTGGGGTCAGTCTGGTGTGCAGTCTGCTGAAGGTGAGACCAGCAGCTGAGAAGACACGCTCAGATGGCACTGATGTTCCAGGAATGGACCAATAACATTTCACTAATGCTGCCAGTCAAGGGAACCATGACTCTCTAATTTAACATTTTAGAAACATCTCTTTAATTTGAAATCTAATCACCAACATTAGGTTATTCATTGAAATGGTTTATTGATATTTTACTTTTTAATTTATAGAAATTCATCAATCAACATTCTTATTAAGAATTAACACTTAATTGATTAACATAACATCCCAGTTTCACATCAGTAAATCTGAAAGATGCCTTCTTCCACGTAAGCATTTATCCCCCTCACAAAAAATTTCTCCGCTTCACCCATCGAGGTGTTTGCTACAAATACACAGTTCCACCCTTCGGCCTTTCCCTGAGTCCACGGGTGTTCTGTCTTTTTGTAGAGGCGGGTCTGGATCCATTGAGACTAATGAGGCTCAGAATACTGACTTATACAGACGATTGGCTGATTATTGCCAATTCAAAACCCAGAGTTGTGCAGGACCTCAGCGAGTTCTGACACATCTGATCTCTCTTGGTTTCAGAGCAATCTCTCCCATCCTGGAGTGTAACGTTTTTGTGACTGGATTTATACTCTGTCTCCATGTGAGCTTGCCTATCAGCAGACTGCATTTTATCTCTCAGAGTATGTCTCTCTCAGTTCAAACCGTGCTTGAGAGTACAGTATCACACGTGCCTCAGACTACAGGGGCTGATGGTGTCAGCCTCTCAGGTTTTGCCACTGGGGCTGTTACGGTGAAGCCACACTGATTCTGGCAAAGCCGCCTGGCGCCGCTCCCGCGTCCCACAATCGGCCGCTTGTGGGCGTGTCACCTATTTTATGACAGACACTTGTGTTTGTTAAATGTTGATCGGGTTTAATGTTGTGTTTCATGTTATCATTGTCCAGTTTGAATAAAAACTTTTAAACTTATGAAAATGTAATATATTTTATTTGAATTATTATGATAGACTAGGCTCCCTATTTAATTTTGTGATTTAAATTTAATATGAAATAGGATCCATTCCTACTTGGACGGATAGCACTGTATAAATAGAAGTAGGAGTATTGGTTTTTTATCATTATCTGAAATGGATTAGCTAGCTAGCTAATGTCATCAAAGTTAGGTCTGATTAGCTAGCTTGATGGCTGGTAGAAATGAGCACAAACAACTCTCAATTAATACATTATTAGTTTTATGGTCACCTTGATTTCACTTCTTCTACGTTTCTCTCACAAGTAGATCAGTATGTGCTTCATTGTTATCCGATAAACGTTATTGTTCAGAATCACCAGTTTCTTTGGTAAAACATTTGTGCTGCTATCATTTATTTTTTAAATAAAATTGTTTGCAATATAGCAGAATATACATTCATTGGCATTCATGCAGACAAACTTCATTAGCTTATCTGACATCGACTAGCCATTAGCTCTTCAGCAGCATTGCATCTTCTGTGAAATTTACACTGTACATACAGTAATGACTGTCTACACAACAGAGCCACCGACAACCTCAGAGACTTTCCTCCACGCTGCGTTCCTCTGGTCAGCATCTCTGCAGGAGGGCAGTGCAGGATCATTGGGAAACCCAACACGGCAATTACAAGGGAGTCCTCCATTGTGGAACTAAACTAAAATTTGAAAAGGGGGACAATTCACTTGACTGATCTTTAGATCAAATCTGATTGGTTACCACGACACGTAGTTATACTGCCTGGGGCTTGAAGTTAAACTTCTGGCCATCTCTCCCACCACCTCACCACCTAGCCCTGCCAATCCCAAAATGCCTTGCTGAGGTGTGCCGTCACCTCTCATTTAAAATGAATTAAATGAATGGAGGCGGTGTCGCTGCCTGACGTTACTGCATACAGTGTGGTTTCACCGTTATGAATCCGGGGCATTATGGGGTGGATTTCATCCCTCCACCTCAGCCCTGTGCGCACTCTCTGCAACTTTGCGTCACTGGGAAAATACAGACTCTTACACTCAGGGAACCCCTCTCAAGATCGTTCTCATGAGGAAAGACATGAGGACAGATGCATCCCTCTCTGGGAGGGAGGGGGGCACTCAGGAGGGTCACATGGTGAATGAGACATGGCCAACCCAGCTGCACTCAGCTCCCATCAATTATCTGAAGCCAGAGAGAGAGAGCAGAACTCTGTTACTGATGTGCTGTGCTTTTCACAGAACCTTATGGATAAAGAGAAATCCTTTTCTACCATTAAGGTCTACCTGGCAGCTATCACTGCTTGTCATGTTGGGTTGAAAGACCATGCAGTGTGGTAGCACCCCCTCATTCACAGGTTCATGAAGGGGGCTCACTGTTCTCTGCCTGTTGCTAAAAAGCTCATTTCCCCTTGGGATTTATCACTGGAGCTGGAGGCTCTGTCTCTAAGGCCGTTTGAGTCTATAAATAAAATTGTTGTCCCTCCAGACAGCGTTGCTGCTTGCACTAGCCTCAGCTAAGTGAGTCAGTGACCTCCATACGCTCTCAGTGCATCTCTCATGCACAATATTCTCCCCCAAGATGGAAAGGCTTTTTCTTAAGCTCAATGCAGCCTTTATGCCTAAAAGCTTCCCTCCTTTCACATGTGAGGTGTTGGAGCTTGCCACTTTTCACCCATAACCTTTCTCCTCTGAAGAGGAGCATAGGCTACATATGCTGTGTCCTGTGTGTGTTCTCTACAAGTATATGGCAAAAACTAAGGCTTTTAGAAAGAGCGACCAGATCTTAAGTTACATGAGCCCCTGCCTGCAAAGGGAAAGCATCTCTAAGCAGCGGCTGTCCCATTGGCTTGTGGAAGCTACTGTTATGGCATATGATTCAAAGAGGATATTGCCCCCACTTGGGCCTGAGGGCTCATTCTACGAGGGGCATGGCTGCATTGTGGGCCCTATTCCATGGGGTCTCATTACAGGAAATTTATTCAGCTGCAGGCAAGGGTTTCTCCAGATACTGTTGCTAGGTTCCACTGTCTGAGGCCGGTAGCCCACTCAGTTCTGAGGGTGCACACATCTCCCCTCATCTGCTATGGGTTTTAGTACTTCACATTGTTCCTGGGTCCTGGTTATAGCTTTGGGCAGTGGAAAGTCTTTAGTACTTCTCTACACGGGATGTGCCAGACACCACCCTCCCCTCAGGGGAGGAGGCACCCTTTGCTGGTCTGACAGTATCTCAGCTGTGAGCATAAGGCATTCTGGGAGCTGTCTATATCTTTCCGTAGGTGGATCTGAAACACGAGATGATGAAAGAACTTTAGGTTACTGTTGTAACCCCGGTGGAGAGATCCACCAAGACTGCCCTGCTTGCCGCGCATGAGAAGTGAATATGAAGAGTAGTAGCGCTGCAGTGTCCCATATGTTCTTCCAGGAGGGCAGTAATCTCCTGTAACATTGAATGCGCTACTGGCTGTCAAAGCTATACTTGGTGCAATTGGATGACCGGATGTCATTCCCCAAAAGTGGATCTCTCTACTCTGTTTTCCAGAGAACCGGGGTAGCGACAGTAACTTAAAGTTCTGGGGTAACACCTTTACTGAGGTACTCACTGGGCATATTGTTAGATTCACTAGCAGGATATGCAGCTCTTCATGGATAACTGCTAGGGTCAGTCAAATATTATTTAATAGAATAATACAGAAGTCATGCCTTGTGATATTTATATAGTCTCGCTACCCAAATGGGGTAAATCTTAATTAGGTTAATCCCAGGGATAGTTGTTGGTTTTAGATTCCTGGAGCAAGATATTTACCTCCCAGGATTGAAGATCTTAATGTCAGAGATCACTTAGATGAATGCCTGGCAGCAGTAGCTAGTCTCTCTCTCCAGGGCCAAGCTGCTCATCATTTCACATGAGCACACCTCAGTCAATAATCTTATATGCAAACTCACATTCACACAAACATCCATGAATGGAGTCAGGAAATTAGTCTTCCCTGTGACAAAATTCAAACCCTTACATTGCCATAATCAGTAATTCTATTTAGTTAATGTCACACAGTACACAGCACTACTCACCCCAGTCTCTGTAGTTTACAGTTTGGACTCATCAGTCCAGCACAGAGCAGCTCCACTCCTGAATCTCCCAGTTTATTGTAGCTGAGGTCCAGATCCCTCAGGGGTGAGTTTGATGACTGGAGAGCTGAGGCCACAATATCACATGACTTCTCTGTGAGGTCACAGCTGTTCAGTCTGCA
Organism: Anguilla japonica; assembly: GCA_025169545.1. Lineage (NCBI taxonomy): Eukaryota > Metazoa > Chordata > Actinopteri > Anguilliformes > Anguillidae > Anguilla > Anguilla japonica. Next base: position 3,117,819 of record CM045898.1, on the reverse strand, counting down.
AAGAAGAGTTTATACATTCAACTCAGGAATTACTGGCCCTCTTTACAAAAATTAGCAAAGATTATTGTGCAAGACAAACAATATACCCAATGATGCAAATTGTCTGCTCAAACATTTGGAGAAACTACTTACTTTCAGTATCATTAAAAAAATATTCTTTTAAAAAAACGTCTGAGTAATAGCAGTTTTCTCAAAAGCATAGGGGTCAAAATTATTGGTACCCATAAAGAATATTTATAATAAAACTAAACATCTGAAGTGGGATCTGAAGAAATTTTTTATTTTATTTGATCTCAGCCCCCAGAAACTGTATAGCTGCCTTTCACCATTCCTTGTATCACTGGCATGTAAATATGAGATTGCACACACACAAAATGCCTTTGTCATCTATGACCATGGGAAAAACCAAAGAGCTTTCAACTAAGAAGAGACGGTTGTTAACCTACACAAATCTGGTTTGTGTGTTGTTGGTTCCTCATGCTAGGCAGCCGACAGCTACCAGCCAGCTAGTTAGGATCCCCTTATCCTGCACACTACTAAGGGATCAGCTGAGCCCCTGTGCTGAGGCCGTCTCAGGACCCCCTGGTTCTGCACACTGCTAAGGGATCAGAGAGCAGGGAGTGGGGGAGCCCCGATACTCTCAGGGAGAGCAGGGCAGCAGTACTGTATGACAGGGGAACATCTGCACGTTGTGTTTATACATTAAAATACAGGAATAAGCAGTGAGCAGGCTGTATGGACCCAGCGGCAGTTTATATTGAGATTAAAGCTCAGACAGCAGTGTATTTAAAACTCCAGGAGGCACTGTCGGGCAAGCAACAATTAAGTAAAAATATGTTTATTTTCTGAATCCAGTGCTTCAGTCAATGCCCTTGTTAAAATGTTCAGCACTCTGAATACTGAACACAAGTGGTATTGCGTGCTAAAACCCCTCACTTAACCTACATATAAAATATATTTTACGTGATTTAATTTAACAAGTATTATTGAAAATGACAATTATGAATTCAATCATTGATAGGTCAGTCAACAGTGACCGGGTGGAATCAACTGACAAACCAAAACAAACCCCGCCCTAGGCATGTCAAAGTGTCCTTGAGCAAGACACCTAACCCCTAACCCCAAACTGCTCTGGCGAATGAGAGGCATCAATTGTAAAGCGCTTTGGATAAAAGCGCTATATAAATGCAGTCCATTTACCATTTACCAAACACTGTATCAGGTCTACTATGTTACAAAACAAAACAGAAGACAAACAAGATGCTAAATTTAGATTACCAAAAAAGAAAGTGTCATGGACTTGTGTTTTTGTCTCCCCCTATCTGTCAGTGTGTATTGTCACATGTGGGTTGGTTTTTGTTTTCTTTACCATGTGCTCTGGACTCCGCCCCCCAGCTGTTACCCCTTATCCCACTCACCTGTTCCTTGTTCCCTCATTACCCTCTGCCTATTTAAGACCGCATGTCTCAGCTTAGTTTGTCAGTTCGTCTCAGATTGTTCCTGTGTGTTATCCCAGCCTGTTTTATAGGATAGTTTTTGCGTGTATGACTTCTGCCCGATTATTCCGACCTTGTTTTTGCCTTACCGATTTTTGGATTGTTTGCCGGCCTGCTTTGTTTGTACCCGTGCTTGATCTCTGCCTGTCCCTGGATTTTGTCTCTGCCTGCTGTTTTGGACTTACCTTTAATAAACTGTTTGAACAGAGAATTCTGTCGTGATCTGCAATTGAGTCCCTACCCGTGTCGTGACAGTACGAACTGACCACAATATGGACTCAGCAGATCTGGACCAGGTCAGGACCATCCTAGACCACCAGGGAACACTGCTCGGCAGGCAGCAGGGCCAACTGGACTCTGTCAACCAGTCCCTGGGGGCTTTTGCAGCCAGTTTAACAGAAATGGCGGCACAGCTGCAGCAACTCCAGTTGGTTCATGGAAGCCCAGCTCTTCCGACTGCACCCCCCCAACCCGTCCAGCCAGCTTTGCCTGTCCGAGAACCTCGTCTACCTCCTCCCGAACCATACGCAGGAGAACCGGGAACCTGCAGGTCTTTTCTCTCCCAGTGCTCCTTGGCGTTTGAGCTCCAGCCCGCCACTTTTCCCACTGACCGGGCCCGGGTCGCCTATGTCATAACTCTGTTGACAGGTCGTGCGAGAGAGTGGGGAACCGCTATCTGGGATGCGGGTTCTCCGGTCTGCAGTACATATGCTACCTTCACTGCGGAGATGAGGACAGTCTTCGACCGCTCTGTGCACGGGAGAGAGGCTGCCCGGGAGATGTTGCAGACCCGCCAGGGGAGTAGGTCTGTCTCGGACTTCGCCATAGACTTCCGCACCCTCGCCACCACCAGTGGCTGGAATCAGGAGGCTCAGTATGACGCCTTCCTCAACGGGCTGTCTGACTCCATCAAGGATGAGCTCTCCACCTGCAATCTACCTGCCACTTTTGACGCTCTGGTGGATCTAGCCATTCGTATAGACAGACGTCGGACACAGCGTCACCGAGAGCGAGGTCTCAGCAGACGTCCACGGTTCCCCAATGAGACTCCCCTTCTGGCCCTGCCAGCACCTGCATCTGCCAGCACTCCTGAACCTATGCAAGTTAACCGTGCCCATTTGTCCACCGCAGAGAGACAAAGAAGGAGAGACACCAACTCCTGCCTGTATTGTGGTCAGCTTGGCCATTACATTGCCGAGTGCCCAGTAAAAGGCAGCGCTCACCTGTGAAGGGGGGATTACTGGTGAGCGTCACCCCTCTGTCATTCCCCCACTGTCCGCACCCTTGTCCCAGCTACCCTCATTACCAACAATCGCCATCATACGGTGTCGGTTCTCGTCGACTCAGGAGCCGATGGGAACTTCATGGACATCCATCTAGCCTCCAAACTGCATCTTTCCCCCACCTTGTTGCAGCACCCCCTAGAGGCCAATGCTCTAACAGGAGCGAAGCTTGCCTGCATCACACACGCCACTCCACCGTTGATTCTACTTATCTCTGGTAACCACCAGGAGACCATAGTGTTTCACCTGTTAGAGTCACCCCAAGCCCCGATCGTTCTGGGGCATCCCTGGCTGGTTAAGCACAACCCCCACATAGATTGGACCAAGAACAGTATTCTAGGCTGGAGTCCATTCTGCCTGACCCACTGCCTCCGCGACGCCCTGGTGGCTCTGTCTACAGACCCTTCCACTCCAGAGGAGCCTCTGGATCTGCCTGGTGTTCCTCCTGACTACCTGGATCTCAAGGCAGTGTTCAGCAAGTCCCGGGCCACCTCCCTGCCTCCGCACCGCCCCTATGACTGCGCCATAGACCTTCTGCCTGGCACATCGCCCCCTCGAGGTCGTCTTTTCTCCCTGTCTCCTCCTGAAACTAACGCCATGAATAAATACATTCAGGAGTCACTGGCAGCAGGTATCATTCGTCCCTCCTCTTCACCGGCCGGCGCAGGGTTCTTCTTTGTGGCCAAGAAGGATGGATCCCTTCGTCCCTGCATAGACTATCGGGGTCTCAACGACATCACAGTAAAGAACCGCTACCCTCTGCCTCTGATGTCCTCTGCCTTTGAACTACTGCAGGGGGCCAAGGTGTTTACCAAACTCGACCTCCGCAATGCCTACCACCTAGTCCGTATGAGAGAAGGGGATGAGTGGAAAACGGCCTTTAACACCCCCTCTGGCCACTACGAATACTTAGTCATGCCTTTCGGCCTTACTAACAGTCCCGCTGTGTTTCAAGGCTTGATTAATGATGTCCTGAGAGATATGCTGAATAAGTTTGTATTTGTCTACCTTGACGACATTTTAATCTTCTCTCGTTCGGTTTCTGAGCACACTCAGCAGGTCCACAGAGTCCTCCAGCGCCTCCTGGAGAACCAGCTCTTCGTGAAGGCAGAGAAATGTGAGTTTCACAGAGAAACCGTATCTTTCCTGGGCTATGTCATCACGACGGGGGGCATACAAATGGACGATCAGAAAGTGAAGGCAGTTGCTGATTGGCCCCCGCCTACCTCTTGTCGTGAACTGCAACGGTTCCTTGGCTTTGCTAATTTCTACCGGCGCTTCATTCGCAATTATGGTACTATGGCTGCTCCCCTCACCTCTCTGACCTCTGCTAAGGTGAGGTTTTCCTGGTCGTCTGCTGCTGAAAAGGCATTCGCGGATTTGAAGAGACGCTTCACCTCAGCTCCTATCCTGAACCGGCCGGACCCTGCACGCCAGTTCGTCGTCGAAGTGGATGCCTCGGATGTAGGGGTGGGCGCGGTTCTTTCCCAGCGCTCGTCTGAAGATGAGAAACTCCATCCCTGCGCCTTCTTCTCTCACAGACTCACTCCCACCGAACGCAATTATGATATTGGTGACAGGGAGCTGCTCGCGGTTAAACTAGCGCTTGAGGAGTGGAGACATTGGCTGGAGGGGGCTAATATGCCATTCTTAGTTTGGACGGATCACAAGAATTTGGAGTACATCCGCTCAGCTAAACGTCTAAACTCCAGACAGGCTCGCTGGTCTCTGTTTTTTTCCCGTTTTAATTTCACCCTGTCCTACCGCCCTGGGTCCAAGAATGTTAAACCTGACGCCCTCTCTCGTCGGTTCTCAGTGTCTGATCCTGCTCCAGCACCTAGCACCATCCTGCCCACACAGTGTCTTGTTGCAGCTGCTAGATGGGAGATTGAATCCATCGTCTGCACTGCTCAATCTGAGGAGTCAGGTCCCAGTGCCTGCCCCACTAACCGCCTTTTTGTCCCCCAGTCAGTACGTCCACAGGTCCTGCAGTGGGGCCATTCCTCCAAGCTGTCCTGTCACCCTGGCGCCAGACGCACGGCGGCGCTCATCAGGCAACGGTTCTGGTGGCCCCTCATGAATGATGATGTCCGCAGCTTTGTGATGACCTGCCCGGTGTGTGCCCGGAATAAGACCTCCAGTCAACCTCCTGCTGGCCTGTTACGACCACTACCTGTTCCCAAGAGGCCGTGGTCCCACATAGCTCTGGACTTTGTGACGGGTTTACCTCCCTCTCATGGTAACACTACTATTCTCACTATTGTTGACCGTTTTTCTAAGTCTGTTCACCTGGTTCCCCTACCCAAGTTACCCACTGCTAAGGAGACTGCCGAATTACTTGTTCAACACGTCTTCAGGTTACATGGACTACCTGTGGACGTAGTGTCCGACAGGGGTCCTCAATTCACCTCTCATTTTTGGCGTGCATTCTGCAGACTTCTGGGTGCCAAGGTCAGTCTCTCCTCAGGCTTTCACCCGCAGTCCAATGGTCAGTCAGAACGGGCCAATCAACAGATGGAGACAGTCCTGCGTTGTCTGACATCTCAGGACCCCTCCTCCTGGAGTCAGCAGTTGCCCTGGGTGGAGTACTCCATGAACTCCCTGACATCCTCGTCCACTGGCCTGTCACCGTTCCAGTGCTGCCTCGGCTACCAGCCTCCTCTGTTCCCAGCCCAGGAAGAAGAGGTTGGTGTTCCCTCAGCACAGACCTTCATCCGCCGCTGCCGTCGGACTTGGAGGCGTACCAGGTCTGCTCTTCTCCGTTCCCAGGTCAAGATAAAGCAGCAGGCGGACCGCCACCGTTCCAAGGCCCCTCGCTACATTCAGGGGCAGCGAGTGTGGCTCTCCACCCGTGACATCCCTCTCAAAGTGACTTCCCCCAAGATGGCTCCACGCTTCATTGGCCCCTTTCCCATCTCCCAGGTCGTCAACCCCTCTGCAGTCCGTCTGAAACTCCCCCTGCCCCTCCGTCGCATCCATCCCACATTTCATGTATCTCGCATCAAACCATTCATCTGTAGGCCCTCTTGTCCCACCCCCAGGCCCCCTCCACCGCCCCGACTCATTGATGGATCTGAGGCTTATACGGTGCGTCGCCTGCTTGATGTCCGCCGTCGGGGTCGTGGTCTCCAGTACCTGGTGGACTGGGAGGGCTACGGCCCCGAGGAGAGGTGCTGGGTTCTTGCCCGGGACATTCTGGATCCCTCCCTCATCACTGACTTTCGTCGTCGACATCCCGTGCCGCCTACAGTTGACGCCAGGAGGCGTCTGTAAAGGAGGGGGTACTGTCAGTACTCCCTCATGGACTTGTGTTTTTGTCTCCCCCTATCTGTCAGTGTGTATTGTCACATGTGGGTTGGTTTTTGTTTTCTTTACCATGTGCTCTGGACTCCGCCCCCCAGCTGTTACCCCTTATCCCACTCACCTGTTCCTTGTTCCCTCATTACCCTCTGCCTATTTAAGACCGCATGTCTCAGCTTAGTTTGTCAGTTCGTCTCAGATTGTTCCTGTGTGTTATCCCAGCCTGTTTTATAGGATAGTTTTTGCGTGTATGACTTCTGCCCGATTATTCCGACCTTGTTTTTGCCTTACCGATTTTTGGATTGTTTGCCGGCCTGCTTTGTTTGTACCCGTGCTTGATCTCTGCCTGTCCCTGGATTTTGTCTCTGCCTGCTGTTTTGGACTTACCTTTAATAAACTGTTTGAACAGAGAATTCTGCCGTGGTCTGCGATTGAGTCCCTACCCGTGTCGTGACAGAAAGACTGAAGAACCAGACCTTATCAAAGTATTCCCCTCTTCCAGTGCCACGGGAACAAAGGAAATGAGCTAAAACACACAACCAAGAAACCACCACCAAAATAAAGACCAACTGCAACACAACACAGCTTTCTCCTGAAGCCATCATAAACACTTTACGCAACATGGCTTGAGCATGTTTGCCCTGTTTGGGCAATGCCACGTTCAGATGTAGAAAGGGAGGCAGACTCATTTATGACTAAGACTGGCCTATCTAAAAGCTGACAGTGTACTTTTTAATGAAAGTGACCTTATGTTGTTGAAAGTATGGCTAAGAACCATATTATTACCAAAATATTTAGGAATTTAATCCCTTTCTAACAAGACCAAACATGAATATATTAGGACGTAATTCAGTTAAGTTATTGAATACCAATATAAAGCATGGAAGTTTACTTGTGGGAAAAGAGGAATGGGTAGTGTTCGGAGGTTCACAAGCACACTGACAAGGGTATCGCCAGGCTACAACAAGTAGCCCCTAAATCCCGAAGGACTAAACAGAGGGAAGGGGAAAAAAAACAAAGAAATAATAGTAGCGAAGCCGATATCTGACAAATGCTAACCGAGAACTCAAACACTGGTACAAAATAATAAAGGTCCCAGAAGTTCCAAAAGGAAACCCTGGGACTTAGGGTTTAACAGAGAATACAGCTGAGTGACAAACACTGAGCTAAAATAAATAATCTGAGTGCAACTCAGAAAAACTCAAAAGAAAAACAAGACCAGGACAACGTCCCAAATACCCCAGCTCGCAGATCTGCAAAATAATAAAGAACCTTTTCCTAGAGCACTAAACTGCGCTTCACACCCACGCTGAATAAACCGGACAAGCAACCTAACACAAAAAGCTCACACAGAGCACTTGCCCCACTGTCCTAATACTTGGATCTGGTTTTAGTAATATTGACACAGACGCGATGAACCCTGTCACATCACAGGTTAAATAGGCGATGAACAGGTGAGCCCAATCAGGACTCAGGGTGCTCCCCTGGTGGCCACACCCAGCCACTGCACCCTGAAACCACGACATTGTGCTTCTAACATAAACATAAAGTTTTCAGTCAACGATTTCAATAAAATGTCACAGATTGCATTTAAACTTAAGATCAAACAGAACCGGATCTTTGTTCATTCTGTAGCCACACTGGGCCTCTGGCCTTGTAAATAGCTTTGTCTTCTGGTTTATCTCTCCTGAGACAAACTCTGCAGGAGGTGGGACCCATAGATCGCCTGCCTAGATTAGGGTATCAGAGTGGCATAAAGGATGTTCCTTTAATGTTCGTGGAGGGTAGGCAGGGGTTAGGGTTAGGGTTAGGGGGAGGGTAGGCAGCATTCTTCAAGCCAATATTGTATCCAGTTCACTGTTTCTCTCTCTGATGCCATAATCTAAACACTTGATATCTGACATACTGTAGATAAATTCATTGCTAATTTTGCCCTCCTGCCCAACCACAGCGTCTGGCTTCGGTCGGTTCGTGGTCTGAAGAACAAATCATCACTGCAGACCCGTCGCCCTGTCCCACAGGTGGACCATTTCTGAGCAGCTAGCAGCTCAGGGCTGCAGTCTCGTCAGAGGCAGTTCATGAAAATGATAGGTATTGTGTAGTAATACTCATTTGAGCACACTGGGGCAATACAAAAGGACTCTCTATGCATTTTTTGTTTTGTTTCTTTCCTCCTGATTCGTTGCAGAGCTCACTGAAAGTCAGCCATCTAGCAGTAAAAATTGAGCAGCCGAGACTAATGCCAGTGATGTCACAAACTAGCTTGTTCCACGATGGCTGCAGCCTCATGTAAAAGGGAATTTTTAGCTTTTTTCCTGGCAAATACGGATCAATTTCAGATTTGAATGCAGGGCCATATCTTATTTAAGGTAACAAGCGTGAATCCGCAATAACTGCGACCGCACACGCGCATGCATCCATGCACAATTAGGGGCACAATTAGAGCGGGGGGCATGGGGATCCTTCCCCAGAAAAAAAAGAAAATAATGACGCAATTTTCTGCAATTTGACATATACATTCAAAGACTTGGGGGATTATTTTAAAACCTCACTAAATCAGTTTTTGTAGCTCGGTAATCTCCCACTTTATATTAGGGTAAATACTGTATATTTATTTAGAGATTTTCATGTTAATTATTTGTGCTGTTATGGTTATTGAAAATGACACTCACTTATTCACTCACTTCTACACTGCTGCCACTTTTCCTGAAAGAGCAAAATCTGGTCTGCTTCACCCAAAAACTTTAAGGGGCATAAATTCACATAAAAAGACTATATCCACAATGCAAATTAATCTAGAGAACACAGATAATAAAGCCACAGATGAAAGGAACCTGCCAACATGGTAATAGCTGTATTTTCAAACACAATGCATAGGAAGCAGCATGAGTACAGATGAGTCTGTGCTGACATCACATAGCAGTATCTGCTCCATTGCCAATAAAAGCTCAGACTGAGCAGCAGTAACCTATTTTCCAAACTGCTCAGCCTCCATGAAAGATCCATCATCACCACTAGCCTAAGTACATATAACCTGTAACCACACCTACACACAATTAAATCTGCATACATTTCCATGAAGGAAAAATAGCCTATCACTATAAATCTCACCTAAGATAAACTACCTCTTGCACTATCAACCTCCTGACTGAGGACAGGGCTGGGGCTTTCTGTTGTTTTTTTAAAGAATGACGAGATTTTCCTCTGGATCTTGACCTGGAGATATCAAATGGAATTCAGTGTTTTGCTAACTATAACCTGTGATAGTGGTGGTAAAAAAATCAGCTCACAGCCATAAGATTCACACAGCTCTCCTTTACCAATATTAAATAGCATGCTATGCTATCACAAATCACGACTAGCTAGCGAGCCAGATGGCTAAACAACCGGATTGAGGGATGGCTACTAACTTTAGCTGGTACTAGCCAACTATCGTGCAAAGCAAACTATGCCTATATTTCTCAAATGCAATTAAGTGTGTATAACTAATTGCATTTCATTTTCACGTTTGAAAAAGGGACTGATGCTCTACTAACCACTTCAGCAACACACCGTTAAGCTGTAGCCTACATCTCCTCCAGCATTGATGTGCAAGAGTGCTGTGTGCGTGCGTACCTGCTGTTGTGAACCGATTTCATCCTGCAACTTTTGGAGAAACCAATACCATAGGGAAAGGGGGTGTGACTTTCTGAGATGACATAATCAGAAGAATACGTTTGACTCATAATATAAAATGATCATAACTACATGTTATAAAAAATAATAGTAATGAAATAAAAAAATATAAATGCATGCATCCACGCACACACCCTCCCCCAAACACGTGACCTCCATGCCCAATTTCAGCCTCAAAATGTGTGGCTGCTAGAGGTTGGGGACAGCTCTGTGGACCGTCAGATGGTACATGCACAAATTAGACAGCAGTTCATGATAAACTTTTCCTTGAAGTTTTATGGTGTTACGTAAATTTTCCACCAAGTTTTGCCATGTTACGTGAATCTGTGTAGTTACTCAGCTCTGTCTTTGGTCATGGCCAACCCCCATGCCAAATTTCAGCCTCCTGGGGCGAAAACTGTTGCCGCTACGTAACTGTATAAATAAACTTGATCTCCATCAAGTGGGGGAGTTGGTGGGCCAATTGAAAACTAATGAATAAATGAATAATTAATTAACATAAAAAAGAATTATAGCAGTGAAGACATATTGCAACACCCATGCAGCCAACAACACACATCATCTTTTAGCACTAAGAAGCTAAATTGTCATCACCATGAATGAGTGTTTATAGCAGGTAAGCCTACAGTGAGGGACCTGAATCTTTTCTCTACTCACATATTTCACACTCCACATACTGTTGGAATCCAAAGATAAAAAGTTCACAGGGATTAAAATGCTCTAGAATGAAAGTTGGGGCTTCAGGTGTGTGTTGTACTCCATGCAACATTTTCCTGTTTGGTGGGCATTCTTCAGGTGCTCCTGTTCAGATTCATGGGCAAATCAATCAGTCACATAATCATAAGAAATGCATTTTTGAATTAGAGGATAATTACTTTGATGGAGCATAAATTTTTTCAGCTATAGTTATAATTAGTTACAATAGTAAGAGCTTGGAAAAAAAGAGCTCTCAATGCATTTTACATCTCCCTAGCCAAGTAGCCTGGTATGCTATTGGTAACGCTACCATCTTGAAGTTGACTCCTGATTCAAAATTTCTGGTCCACCTTAAATAGGTGCGTTTGAATAATCCTACTTCTAACCTTCTAAGTAGCCCAATACAGGCTAATATAAAAAATTGAATTTTTGGATTTGACTTAGAATTAAAACACTTGTTTATGACAGAAGGGATCCTTATGTACGTTGTACCCCATTTCTCTGAAATTACACTGCAGCATTTTTTAATAATCGCACTTCAAACCTTCTATGTAATCCAATGGAGGCCAATTGAAAAAAGTGAAATTTGGTACTGGAATTTTTCCTCAGAATTACATAGTTAGGAGTGGGATTATTTGAAATTTAAAGTGGTGGGGACCTAATCTGAGAAGGAACAGGACCTGTCGTTGAGGACAGGACCGAACTGGACATTCTGATTCGGGTCTGGGTCTGGGTCCGGAACTGGAACGAGTTTCAGACTAGTCGCCGCAGCTCTACGTGTCTTCCTACCCCCCTATTGTATTGCAATAACAAACTTGCCTGAGTAATAAATAGACCTATAGAATTAAAATAAACTGTCTTAAATTAGCTGGTCAGCCCACTTACATCTGAGAAACGCTATAAGCTATGGGTAGCCAACTCTCTTATTTGCATGGTGCAAAAAAACGTGAGCAAAAGAGGCCATCAGTATATTATTTCACAAAGAAGATCACACATCGCAGAGTGGGCTTGCCAGACTGTTCCCTAAATGTATGTAGGGGATTTGAACATTCATGGGGGAAGTTTCACAATAAAGATGTATGGAAGTCAATGACAGATAGGGGGATTTTAAATGAGATATGGGGGAACATTTGTCAGGAATTTGAATGGGAGTTGATTGAAGATTTTGAGGACTTTTTTAGGAGTAACTGGTTCAGGCATCTGGCAACACTGAGGCAGAGATGTAAACTAGGTTCAGTCTCAATTCAAGCAAAGAAACCGCAGTCATTTCCTTTATTCAAACATAATATGTTAGGCTATAAGAACTCATCACCACTTTGTTGATAATTCGAGAGGTCAACATTGTTTTGACATTGGTGCAGCTAGCCTGATGAACAGTGTATGATGCAGGAATCTGACAACGCAGTTAGTCAACACAAATCCAAATATAGCCAAGGCAAGTAAGATCAACATTCCTGCTGCAGTTATGCAAGGCACGGCATTCAGTAGAATTACAGGTCATAAAATTAGGACAGGCACTAACTAAGAAGATAAAGAGTGTAAAACCTTTCAGCAAGGTGAGGATTATCTGAACTATGTTTAATTTTCTGAACCCAGCAGTTTTAACCGTTAACACCCTTGTTTGGCATCCGGCACTCTGAATTCCGAAGACAGCGCATCAACAGCTAAAACCTCACATATCCAACATGTAAAATATATTTATTTGATTTCATTTGGTAATTATTATCAAACATATCAAATCTAAAGACAAGGTTCAACTACCTTAAAACAATTAACAAAGGTTATAGGCATGGACACTCACACAAGGAATGATTGAAAGAAGATACCAAACACAGTGTGTTTGTCCCAAAGTAATCTAAGGATGTGCCAAGACCAAAATTTAAAAACAAAATGGCAGCAGAATAGTTTAAAAAACCAGAGATGAAATGTAGATGCCAGACCTAGATGCTAGAATGCTAACTACAAGAAAGCCACATATTTTATCAATTGGGAGGGGAGGGGGGAGGGGAATGGACACCCCCTCTGACATACACACACACACACACACACACGCAGACCCACACTAACTCACAGACACACACACATACAGACCCACACTCACAAGCACACACACACATTCACACCTCCAATGGCTACCCCCAAGTTCGTCCTCTGTCTTATCTCTAGGCTGTCCTGGCCGAGTGTTTTGAAGCTTCCTATGGCTCAGAACAGCCAAATGGTGAATTAGACTAACTAAAATGTAAAATCAAGATTTTGGCTAGCTGTTTTACAACTTGTTTGATCCACTAAATAACATCTGCATGGATAAAGCTACAAATTCATAAACAATTGTCCCACACTGCTAATGAATGTGTTAAAAAAATAATAATAATTGGCCTATAGATCATATTGTTGTCATCAGCTAATTGCTAACTATTCAGTCGTCAACCTCGTGCCAGCTAACCCCTAAATGCTAATTGAGTGAATTGCACAGAAACTTGCCCATATTGGCTATTCATTTTTAAATTGGTTAAATGTTTCAGAAAGTCCTGTGAATCGCATAATAACATAGGCCTGTGCAAGGTTCATGCAGGAATTCACATCCAAAGCACAGTAGGTGAAATTACTTTCACTAGGAACTAGAGTCTGAAGTTGGAATCAGTCGCTGCATGACTCTCATTCTCGTTTGTGGAAGTCCATCCATCCATTATCTATACCCGCTTATCCTGGTCAGGGTCACAAGGCGAGAGGCAGGAATACACTCTGGACAGGTTGCCAAACTATCACAAGGCACACACAACATTCACTCACCATTCACACACACTCGGAGTACCCGGAGGAAACCCACATGAACACGGGAGAACATGCAAACTTCACACAGAAAGGCCCAGGCCGGGATTCGAACCCAGGACCTTCTTGCTGAGGCGACGGTGCTACCAGCAGAATAAAATGTCATTTTATGCACAATCCTTTCAGAAACATCACAATCCTGCAGCACAAACCAGTGTGTAATGGAGGAGTAAAACTTGCCTTCAACAAAAGGTCAGTGTGTGAAAGAGAGTGGGGTAAATGTATGGATTTCACTAGAGTTCATAGCAGGAAAATGGAGATGGATGAAGACTGCAATGTGTGACAGGCCTTAAACATTTCACTATGCAGGTCATTGTTTTACCATATCAATCAGACAGTCTGTATCCAGTTCTCACTGGTGACCTATTACAACAGGGACAGGGATTGTTCGACATCAGTACTTTCTTTTATTGATTTATTATCCCTCGTAGTTAGTTTATGTTTTAAAAAGATTACTTTCATCAAGGTCCTGAAAATGAATGGGAGTGAATTGGGAGCTGGACAACCAGGAGGAACGGCAATGCCGTTAACGGTTAACAGAGACAGCTAGTTGCTAGTATTCATGCTATCCAAATACAATGGGGTAAGCTCCAAAAAATTACTTGTGAAATATCCCTTTAATTATCCTGGTACCTAATTCATTTCATTTGAGGATTGTGGGTATGCATTACAAGTTCTTTGTGTGTTCTTTTTCTTTATTTATCAATCTGTTGGGGAGAATCACGTGATGTACTGGGAAGATGGCTGCCCAGTGATTTTGCTCCTTGCCCTGTCTCCTCTTCATTTAACTGTTTTCATTACAAATGGCTAACTTAACAGTTCACTTCCAGTTCAGTTTAATGGTGCTGTTGACCAAGATATAAAATATGTAAATTTCTTCAAAAACAAAGACTCCTTCAGGCAAGACTCACCCAGAAAGGGATATGATGAGGAATACTGTGTCATGCTAGCAGCCATTGTAGAGGCTGTGTTAGAAAAACAAAGACTCCTTCAGGCAAGACTCACCCAGAAAGGGATATGATGAGGAATACTGTGTCATGCTAGCAGCCATTGTAGAGGCTGTGTTAGAAAAACACAGACAATATTTTGAGACACAGCTCTCCCGGATTGAGGGCGAAACCCAGGCCATACAAGCTAAAATCTCTCAATATTCGCTCGGCATGAAAGAGCTACAGGCTGAATTTGCCGGTTTGCAAGCCAAAGTTAAACTAGCCGAAACCGCTGCCTCGCTGCACCAGGCCAAACAGGATCAGCTCGAGGCTAAAATGGCAGAGCTGGAGGATAGGAGCAGGTGATGCAACCTTCGCATTGTTAACCAACCAGAGAATTCTGAAGGATCCGACCGATTGGTTCTCTTACCAGCTCCCTCAAAGAGTGATTCCCCTCTCTGGCTGACAGGACTATAGAAGTAATGAGGGCTCACCGTTTCTATGGCAGCTGATCAAAAACAGCAGACAGGCCTGGAACATTGATTATTAATCTGCTGGGGTACACGGATCGACAGCATATTTTGCAAGCCACCAGGAAATCACCAGTGAAGTTTAACGGGATAGACATTAGTTTATATCCAGACTTCAGCGATTACACAGCACAGCGGCACAGAGCCTTCTCTTCTCTGCTGGCAGTAACCTGTGATCGTGGTCTCCAGACGTTCCTAATATACCCAGCCACGCTGAAGCTCACTCACAATGGTGCACAGCACCTTTTCAAGTCTCCGGCTGAGGCAAGTCAAATGTCTTCATGAGTTCATCAAATGTCTTTCCTGCTAGAGCTGCTCCAGTCAACTGTAAGAGCTGTTATAGTGAAGCGGAAAGGTATGGGAGCAACAGCAGCGAAGCGGTAGGCCACACAAGCTCACAAAATGCGGTGCTGAAGCTTGTAGCGTGTAAAAATCATCTTTCCATGGTTGCAACACTCACTACAGAGTTCCAAACTACCTCTGGAAACAACGTCTCTTATTATGGATTCTCTGAGATAAGCCACAGAATTCTCAAGATCAGGCACTGGGGTTTGAGGCTAATTTAACAGTTCCCTGAGAAGACCTCACTCTGGCACCCATTATATCCTACGATTCCTCTACCTTCCTATTTTCACTCTATCTACAGGCACTATGCTGGAGATTCTAGGTCAGCCTATACCAGAATAAAGCAGAGACCAGGGTGGTACTACTGGCCTTTAAACATGGTGCATTTACTGCCTGCCCTAGCCTCCCAACATAGAAACAAACATTTAATTCATAACCAAACGTATCCCTCTCAAACCAAACTTAACACAATTTTAATCATAACATTGAAAAGAAGTTTTATCCTGCAAAGTGGCTTAAAACGAAAATATAAAAAGGGGGATAGAGAAGTCTCTCATTTATTCTTTTCTAATTATTAATTAATTAATTGTCCATAGACCAGGGATAGAAGGAATGGGATTTAAACAACATTTGTTCTTAGTATTAAAACCTACAATTAGTAATGAATTATGCATAGACCAGGAAGAGAAGGGGAACCCCCTCTTTCAAACACATGGCTGGGATTCAAACAACATTTGTTCTTAATTTACTATTAAAACTTACAATTAAAAGCAAGGATTGTTTTTTCTTCACAAACACAGCCATAACTAGAACTTCACCAAACTGAGTTTGTGAAGAAAAGGTGTAAAGTGCATTTACTAGTCCAAGTCCAAATTAAGGACAAATGTTGATTGAAAAATTGGCTATAAAGTGATGACTTTTTAACAGGGCCGGCCCTAGGATTTTGGTGGCCCTACGCAAATGTGTTTGAGCTGGGGGGTGGGGGGTGGGGGGGGTGGGGGGGGGTTGGATGCTGTCGAGTTGGGGGGGGGATGGGGGTGCTGTTGGATTCTGTCGAGGGGGGGGGGTGGGGGGGGGGGGGGGGGGGGGGTGGGGTTGGATTCCGTCCAGTTGGGGGGGGGGGGGGGGGGGGGGGGGGGGTGGGGGGGGGGGGGGGGGGGAGGGGGGGGGTTGATTGGTAAAACCCTAAATTACATTGCTATGAAATGTTCTGTTGCCATTCCATTTAAAATTTATACCCATAGTTCCGCGATAAGGGATGAATAACATGTTAGTTACCTTAGATAAACATTGGATCATGTGGCCCCCCCCTCGTGGTCGTGTGGCCCCCCTAGTGGTTGTGGCCCTAAACAACCACATAGAGCTTTTATGCCGGCCCTGCTTTTGAAGCAAACATGAGCCTTTGGTCTTCTCTCAGCTTTGTCTTTCTTCTCAGCTGTGCGTCTTTGGCTTTGATCAGTTTTAATGTGGGAGAGACAAGCCTTGGTTTTGTTTTGCCTTTCATTCGTTTCTTTCATGATTATCTTTTACTTAATTTCCAGGACTGTCTCATTTTTTTTTGTTCGTGTAGTTGAGCCTGTGTTATTAAATTTTATGTTTAATTGAACCTTATTTTCTCAGTCAAGGCACAACTGTCAAACACTAGCAGCAATGCAAGGCGCTGGTGAATTTGGGTATTTCAGTAATTTCTTGACTCCAGGCACTAGCGCAACTGTGGCACAGTTGTAAAAGCGGCTGGGTCAATAAGAATGAATGGTTCTGTGGGTGTGGTTGGGTTTGGTTTCATTATTGCCAATCAGATCACCCCATTTCTTTCCCTTTAGGAAACACAGCCAAATGCTAATGTTACCATGGCTGAAGAGCAAGCGTGTTGTGATCATCTCTACTGAAGGGAGGAGAGTTTTCTCTAGCATAACTAGAAGTCTGTACAACACTAAATTCCTAGGCCTTGCAGCAGGGCCCCTCCGTCTCCAGGCACCGAACCTCCCAAGGATGGTAAATGGTAAATGTCCATTTACCAAGGAGAACAAGCAGTTAGAAATATTGCATGTATGTGTGTGTGTCTGTGTTTTCTTTCTGTCTGTCTCTTATGTATTTCTATAAGTACCACCCAATCTATCCAAAATTCTAAAATGCATTTTCTACATTACAAAAGTCCACACAATTAGACATTGACCTAACCCAGCCAAAGACATGATTAAAACACGTTTCCAGTGCATTTGGAGCTCACTATCTGAGGGGTGTAAAGCCAGTCTCCCAACTCTCATTCAAGTAGCTTACACAATTAACTCCGCTGCCTAAATATTTTATTTTCATTTTTTCACACCTTTATTTCACCAGGCAAGTAATTAAGAACAAATTCTTATTAGCCAGCATTGGACTGCATAACTGAATACAGCTTTCCTTTAAAACAGTTAAACTGAAATAAACAAAATATTTCTTGTATCTCTGTTATGTGTGTATGGATTCACGTGTGGCACAGTTATAATGCCAAAATAGCACGAGTTAAAACCTGGTATGGGTTGGACTGACTGCAAATGCATTATTCAACACCAAACTCACATAGTGAAAGTTTCTATTGGCACATCCCTGATTGCACCAACAAACCCATGTTGACACAAGCAGATTAACCACAGACCATAAAACTAACAACCATGGTGAAATTGAAAAATATGACACTAGCAATTCCAACTGTGTTTGTGCCTATGCTGTCACCAAAATAGGGCCCCTTTTCTTAATACTGTAACTTAATATTGTGAGGGAGGGGAAGTGTGAAGACCAGACGCGACCAAACAGGGGATCTATAAGTTACCGAAGGGCACTCCGGTAACCACTAAGTCTCGTGAGAGACGAAATAAGGGGGTGCTATACTCCTAAGGGACGTATCCCAAATAAAGAATAATAAACCCCTAAACGGGTAACTGAGGAAGAAGGAGTATATAAAAAAATAAAGGAACTGGGAAACGAGAAATAAAGAACAATAAACGACTTCAAACCGAAGCTGAGAAAAAGAAAATGTCTTTTCACAAACAAACAGAAGACATTCTGAGGCCAACTAAAACCAGGGGGAAAACTGGTTAGTAAGGGGCGGAAAAGTGCCCCGAAGGTGACACAATAACCCCTAAAAACCGCCAACCTCAGAATCTGGACAAATACCGTCCTAATACCTTTTTCCCAAAAAAAACAAACTGAAGTCTGAATTTGTTGTAATTCCTTGGTTCCTAAAATACTTGTACCTTGCTCAGATAAAGCAATAGGGAACTGGCTAGAGTGAAACACGTAACACTCAAGCACCGTTCCACTGCCAACTGAGGCTTTAAATACCCAGCCACAGGTCTGGCTGGTAATCAGTGGAAGAAGTGAGCAACCAACAGGTGAAACAGATCAGTGGTAATCCTGCAGGAATGCAAGGAATGTTAGGGCGGGAATAATCATCCCACAGGAACCAAAAATAACGATTAGCCGAGTGGCTAATCTGCAAGCTCGAAACTAATCGTCCCCAAACACCAAAATAACGATTAGCCAAGTGGCTAATCTGAATGCTAACCACTGATCCGGTGCAGGCACGGAAAAATGATTTACCCTGCACAGAAACCGTGACAAATATAGCATCTCTTCATTTTAATCTGCTTGAATTGTATGTTCTGACAAAGGTCGATCCATCAGATTACTCTGCCTATCAATCAAACTTTTGATTCAAAAATCTTTTTTTAACCAAATTTTCTCTTGCCCGGAAATCTTTATTCTCACTAGAAATAGAAAGTGGGAAAATATGCTGTCAATCATCTACATTATTAATGACATAATACTCACTTGGCCTTCCTGCAGCTCCTGATTACTGGTAGCAGTCTCTGATGACCTGCTGCTGATGTGTTGTAGGTCTTCAAGTCAAACTCATCCAGGATCTCCTCTGACATCAGTAACACAAAGGCCAGAGCTGAACACTGGTCTGGTTCCAGCTTTTTATCAGAAGGTTTTCCTGATCTCAGGGAATTCTGGATTTCCTGCACTAGGTAGTTGTCATTCAGTTCATTGAGACAGTGGAACAGATTGATGGTCCTCTCTGCTGAAGATTCCTTTCTGATCCTCTCCTTAATGTACTGGACTGTTTTTTCAATGCTCTCTGATCTGCTTTCTGTCTTTTTGTGTTTCTGTGTGAACAGTCTTTTAAATAATGTAACAACAGGATTTGTTTTGTGTCTTAAGAAAGTCTCAACGGAGTCCAGAGAGAGGCCAAGAAGGAATCGAAGGAAAAGGTCCAGGTGTCCATTCTTACTCTCTAAGGCCTGATCCACTGCACTCCTGTGTAACTCAGACAGCTCCACTCTGTCACTGTGAGGTTCTGATTCTTCTGCTCTGAGTACATTTCTGTTCTCATTTACACATGAATGAAACACAAACAAGGCAGCCAGATACTCCTGAATGCTCAGATGCACAAAGCAGTAGACCTTCTCCTGATACAACCCACACTCCTCTTTAAAGACCTCTGTGCACACCCCAGAGTACACTGAAGCTTCACTGACATCAATGCCACTCTTTTTCAGGTCCTCTTTATAGAATATCAGATTACCTTTTTCCAGCTGTAGAAAAGCCAGCTGCCCCAGTTTCAGGATTATTTTGGTATCTGATGCTGACATCTTCTTTGGGTCTGTCTCATTGGTGCCACGATACTTCTGATTCTTCACATTAGTCTGAATGAGCAGGAAGTGTGTGTACATTTCAGTCAGAGTTTTGGGCAGATCTCCATTCTCTGCTTTACCCAAAATTGTCTCCAGAACACGAACAGAAATCCAGCAGAAGACTGGTATGTGACACATGATGTAGAGACTTCTGGATGACTTTATGTGTGAGATAATTCTGCTGGCCTGGTTCTCATCATTGATTCTCTTCCTGAAGTACTCCTCCTTCTGTGGGTCATTAAACCCTCGTACCTCTGTCACCTGGTGGACGTACTCAGGAGGGATCTGACTGGCTGCTGCTGGTCGGGAGGTGATCCAGAGGAGAGCAGATGGAAGCAGATTTCCCTTAATGAGGTTGGTCAGCAGCACATCCACTGATGATGACTCTGTTATATTACCGCAGTCCTTGTTGCTTTGGAAATGTAGAGGAAGTCGACACTCATCCAGACCATCAAAGATAAACACTATTTTGACTTCATCACCTTCAACACTTTTGATCGTGTTCATTTGTGGAAAGCAGTGCTGCAGAAGTTGCATCAGACTGAATTCTCTTTCCTGCTTCAAATTCAGATCTCGGAAAGGAAGAGTGAAGATGAAATCAATGTCCTGATTGGCTTTTCCTTCTGCCCAGTCCAGAATGAACTTCTGCACAGAGATAGTTTTCCCAATGCCAGCAATGCCCTTTGTAAGCACAGTTCTGGGTTTCTCTTGTCCAGGTAAGGGCTTAAAGATGTCATTGCAGAGGATTGCAGTCTCCTGTGTGGTTTGTTTCTTGGATGCTGTCTCAATCTGTCTTACCTCATGTTCATTATTGACCTCCCCACTTCCCCCCTCTGTGATATAGAGCTCTGTATAGATCTTATTGAGGAGGATTCGGTGGCCATGTTTTTCTAAACCTTCAAATATGCATTGACACTTCCTCCTGAGATGAGTTTTCAGGTCATCTTGGGCTCTTTTTATGGATTCATCTGAAGAGAGGAAAACCAGCATTAAATCTTTCATTGTTGCATCTGAGCATAAAAACAGTATACTAAAACTCTCTTTTCAGTAGAATTATATAAATCTTTGCAGAGTGGTTCTATATAAAATATATGTCCCTGGAAAGATTCCCTTCACTGTATGCTCTACCGCTGCGAGCATTAAGGCCAAACAATCAAATTCTGCGGACTTCCACTTTTATTACAATTAATGTACATCAAGTGCCAAGTTAGTACAGTCGAGGCCAAAAGTTTACTACACCTTGGCTAAAGATATTCAAACTCAGTTTTTCACAACTTCGCACATTTCATGTTACCATACATTTATTTTGGCAAGTCAATTAGGGCATCTACTTTGTTCACATCAGAGGTAAGACAGGTTTATTTCAGCTTTAATTCACTATATCAGAATTCCAATGGGTCAAAAGTTTACATACACCAAGTTGACTGTCTCTTTAAACAGTCTGGAAGATTCCAGAAATTGATGTAATGACTTTTTAGAAGCTTCTGATTGGCTATTTGTCATAATTAGGAGTTAATTGGCACCTGTTGCTATATTTAAGGGCCTACCTTTACAGCCACAACTTTTTTGCCTTTGATACCTTGGGAAAATCCGAGCAACTCAGCCAAGACCTCAAAAAAAGTGGACCTCCACAAGTCCAGTTCCTCCTTAGGAGCAATTTCCAAACAACTGAAGGTACCACGAGCATTTGTACAAACAATTGTATGCAAATATAAAAATCTTGAGATCACACAGACACTGCATCGTTCAGGAAGGAGGCACAAATAAACTCCCAGGGCTGAATGAACTATGGTCCGAAAGGTTCAACTGAACCCCAAGTCAACAACAAAGGAACTGGTGAAGGAGTTAGAGGCCTCCGGCACCAAAGTATCTACATCAACCATTAAAAGAATCCTACATTACCATTGCCTGAAAGTCTGTCATGGAAGGAAGAAGCTCCTACTTCAAGACCGGTATAAAAAAAGGCAGAATGTTTGCAGGTGATTACCAGGATGAGGACCTTTGGAGGAGTGTTCGCTGGTCAGATGAAACAGAAATTGAACTGTTTGGCCATAATGATCAGCGCTATGTATGGAGGAAAAAGGGTGAGGCTTTTAATCCGAAGAACACCATCCCAACTGTGAAGCATGGGGGTGGCAGCATCATGTTGTGGGGGTGTTTTGCTGGAAAAGGGATGGGTGCACTTCAGAAAATAGATGGCATCATGAGGAAGGAGGATTATCTAGAAATACTGGAACAACACTTCAAGACATCAGCTAGAAAGTTAAACTTGGTTGCAACTGGGTTTTCCAGCAGGACAATGATCCTAAGCATACCTCCAAAGTTGTAACAAAATGGCTTAAAGACAACAAAGTGAAAGTATTGGAGTGGCCATCACAAAGCCCTGACCTGAATCCCATAGAAAATGTGTGGACTGAACTGAAAAAGCGTATTCGAGTAAGGAGTCCCACAAACCTGATTAAGTTACACCAGTTCTGTCAGGAGGGATGTGCAAAAATTCCGGCAAAGTATTGTGAGAAGCTTGTGGAAGGCTACCCCAAGCATTTGATACAAGTTAAGCAATTAAAAGGCAATGCCACCAAATACTAACAAAGTGTATGTAAACTTCTGACCCACTGAAAATCTGATATAGTACATAAAAAGCTGTAATAAATCTGTCTCTTAGCTATTATTCTGAAATTACCTCTTATGGAATTTGGAATATTTTGGCCTATGATATTTATATTTAATCTTACAAACCATATTCCAATTAAGTTTCTCCAAATAAATATAATAGTATAATTTCTACTACAATGTTAAACAGTAACATATCTTCTTTCTGAACAGAACTTTCCAAACAAAACTATTTCATTCATGCATTTCATTCAAGATGTGCTTCCGACACACCCAACGCACTGCATGCACGCTGTTCTTTAAACATATTGTGTAGTCATTAAAATAAACAAACATTGCTGTAAAACAGCTGAAATTATTCAGTAAGATTATTCCCAATATACATGATTGCCATTTCACACTTGACACATTGTGGAGGGGTGGTGTGGTTAGGGCGCCATCTGCAGGCAGAGAGGGAGTGGTTTAGCTGGGACTGCAACCCCAGGTGTGTGCAATGACAATTAATTGCTAATTGTTTATATGCTCTGCCTGCAGTGAGACTGAGGCCTGGAATGAGATGTGGATGAATGCACGTGGGAGCGACGTGCCATCTTATCCCCGTCCTTATCGTGTGTGGTTTGTTTCATTTGTGTTTCCGTGTTTTCTGTGAGTGCACAATACAGCCTTAGTGTGTCTAAGAACGACGGATTGTGTGGTTTGTGGGGAGAAGTACTGGAGAACTCATTACAGTGGTGGCCCGTATGGGGGGAGAGAGGAGGCAAAAACAAGCTAGAAGAACAAGCAGGAGCGAGGGTGATGGAATCACTGCTGGGGCAGCCCTGAAACATCAGCCTGCGTTGCAGGAGAGACAGACCGCCGCACTCTTTGAGCTGGCTCAGGGGCAGGCGGAGGATCTGGCTGTCCTGCTGAGCATGTTGCTGTACCTAGCAGGACCCCAACTGGCAGGTACGCCGGGCTACAGATGCCAAAATGGCAGACACAGAGGACGTAGAGGCGTACCTGGCCACATCTGAGGGTACAGCGGCTGCCTGCGGGTGGGCTACAGAGGAGTGGGCTGTGCGTTTGCTTCCCCTTCTCACCAGGAAAGCTCAACAAGCTGCGCACAGCCTGCCGGCGTTCTCGAGATCCATCTATGAGGACCAAAAGCGGGCTTTTTTTGACCGAGTACGTCGAACAGAGGAAGATCACTGTCGCCGCTTCAGGTCTCTTCGATATGAGGACGCCGGCGGCCCCTTTGCTCTGGCTCAGCAGCACCGGAGGTGACAAAACCAGTTAATTCTACCCCAGCCCATGCAATGATCATCGCTCACTGTGCCAGAGAGCAGATTTGGCCCAGTTGCAGAGGCACTTTGGGGATGTTTTCTCCCCCCTGCCAGGGCGCACAAACCTCATCCACCACCACATTGAAACATCTCCAGAGGTGACGGTACATTCTCGGCCCTATAGATTGCCTGAACACAAAAAGAAAACTGTGCAGGCAGAATTGCAGGCTATGTTAGAGATGGAAGTGATAGAAGAATCAAACAGTACGTGGAGCAGCCCCATTGTGCTTGTGCCTAAGCAGGACGAGTCTGTACGCTTCTGTGTTGATTATCGCAAGGTGAATCATGTATCATGCTTTGATGCTTATCCCATGCCTAGGGTTGACGACCTCCTGGACCGGCTGGGCACTGCTTATTTTTTCACAACACTGGATTTAACTAAGAGCTGCTGGCATATCCCCCTGTTGTCAGAATCCATGGAAAAAATGACTTTCTCCACTCCGTATGGATTATACCAGTTTGTCACACTTCCATTTGGGCTGTTCGGGGCACCTGCTACTTTCCAACGCCTCATGGACTGGGTGCTGCAGCCCCACTCTCCATATGCTATGGCCTATGTGGATGATGTAATCATTTATAGTGACACCTGGGAGCGGCATGTGGAGCATGGGGGGGTCGTGCTTGGGTCTCTGAGGTGTGCGGGGCTTACAGCCAACCCGAAGAAGTGTGCAGTTGGACAGAGGGAGGTACGGTATCTGGAGTACCACTTGGGCATTGGGCAGGAGCATCCCCAGGTTGATAAGACGGCAGTTATTGCGGCCTGCCTGTGACCCAAGACAAAAGAAGAGGTTAGACGGTTCTTAGGACTGGCAGGCTACTATAGGAGATTTATTCCAGCATTCTCTGAGCTGACCAGTCCTCTAACCGATCTGACTCGAAAGGGTGCCTCAGATCCAGTCCAGTGGACGGAGCAGTGCCAGCAGGCGTTTGAGAGGGTAAAACAGGCTCTCTGTGGTGAACCGCTCCTTTATACGCCTAAATTTTCTCTCCCTTTTTGTCTGCAGACGGACGCATCGAACAGCGGGCTGGGGGCCATCTTGTCCCAGGGGTTGAGGGGGTCAACCGCCCGGTGCTGTACATTAGCCGAAAGCTGTCACAGCAGGAAGCGAAGTAGAGCACAGTGGAGAAGGAGTGCCTGACTATCAACTGTGCGCCCTCCGCTATTATCTCCTGGGATGCCCTTTCATCCTCTGTTTGGACCACGCGCCCCTTCAGTGGCTCCACCGCATGAAAGATCTATGGTTTATATGCTCTGCCTGCAGTGAGACCGAGGCCTGGAATGAGAGATGCATGCGGGATTGTGTGGTTTGTGGGGAGAAGGACTGGAGAACTTGTTACATACCCTAAATGGGGCAGCTGTAATCTGGAGGGGTACCCTGAATGGGACAGCTGTAGCCTGGAGGGGTACCCTGAATGGGGAAGCTCTAGTCTGGAGGGGTACCCTGAATGGGACAGCTGTAGCCTGGAGGGGTACCCTAAATGGGGCAGCTGTAATCTGGAGGGGTACCCTGAATGGGACAGCTGTAGCCTGGAGGGGTACCCTGAATGGGGCAGCTCTAGTCTGGAGGGTTTATTCGCCAGACTTGAGCTCCACTGAATGATTATAAAATGAGATATGAGGGTATGTGGCTTGTAGAGCTCAGAGACCAGAGAACAGGCACATGCTTATCCCAGCTCTACAAGACGGGTGGGACATACCTCCACAGGGCAGCTATATCTGTAGACCTGCTTCAAGAAAAGACCTGTAACTGTTGAGATGAAGGATTCTTGGACAAATTCTTTTTCTACTCTGTATAAATACTCAGAAACACTGATGCATCTTACCCATTTTAGGATTGCTCTCCAGTCTCTGAATAAGGTCATTTCGATCAATTTTCTTTAAGATTTCCAGTGTGATATTCACCATCTTGTTACCATAGAAACTCTTCATCAATTTCACAACCCCTGCCACTTTTTTGCCTTCCAGTTGACCCTGTGGAATGGGTCCACATCCTTGTAGCACCTCGTCATTTAAATAAAGTGTGAACCTTTCAAATTCTTCTTTTTTCAGCTCATCCAGAATCCTCACGATCAGCTCAGCCATCACAGAACCTAAGAACAGGAAATGAGGTAGTCTGTAAATCAGGGACAAGCTTTATAGAGAATTTACCCTTGCTGTTACCAAACGCCACATGCATGTCAAAATGGCCTCATAGTTTAATTCTGTTTATATCAAATATGGAATCTTGATCTCATGGTCTTAAATACATAAATCTGGTCTTGGGGAAAGTTCTCTCCCTCCAGAATTCGCTGATTGCACATTTATTTAATTTTTTGGAGGCCGGAACATGTTGGTGTAGTTTTTAAATGTTTCTATATGAACTGGCCTGTCTTTGGAAAGGGATAAATGAATATCATAAGTCAAAACTAGAGTCTTATAGAACAGGGTTATTCAACTGGCATCCTGGGGGCCAAATGACCCACCACAGACACACTCTTGGCCCATGAATCACTGAGCATTTAAATAAATATTATTATTATTCAGATGCATCTTCCACTAGTGACAATGACAGACTATGAAATAATTTATACTTTGCACACACACAATGTAATGCACATGCTATTCATACATTATGATATTCATAGTGTGTGGAAAATACTTTGCCCATTTGCACCATTTTTAAAACAGCCCCATGAAGAAGCAGTTGAATAACCATGATAAGGAGTGATGTTACAGGGTCATTGGCACTTCCAATCATTTTACACATTTGCACAAATTAACAATTGCAAATGTCAATTCTTGTCCATAAAGACTTTTGTTTTACTGCCCAGTACATAACCCAGAATTCAACTGGCATTATATGACAGCTCACCCTAATCAAGTCCTTCTCCACTTATACAGTAAAAGCTCAAATATTCAAAGAGTGATTTAAAACTCAGGAATTAAAAATCTTTTTCAAAGAAACATTTTAAATATTTTAAAGCAGATTTTCTGGTCCTTTCATACCTGTGTGCCCCCCAGCCCTGTCTCCTGTCCTGCTCGGCTCCTGATGTAAGACCTGCAGGGAGAGAAGCTGTCTTTACTAGCAGACAATTCAGCAGCTTTAACGGACAGTGTTGCAAACACTTGCTATTATACTGCCATTGTGTGTTGTCTGATGAAAATAACTGAAATATAGGGCTCTATCTTATACTCTGAGCAACATGGCGGTAACCCAAATGCAGGTGTCTTTGCCAATTTCAGGCCAACGTGGTTTTAATTTTCCCATCCAGCATCGCTGTTTAAAGGGGCAGTTCACCCAAATATTAAATGGAGGTACTTCTCCACTTACTCAGAGCAGTGTCTCTCCATCCAGGTAGTTTGGCTGAAATGTGATGCGTTTTCTAGATCTTTGCTGGAACTCACTCTGATAAAACAAACCTCAGAGGTCCATCTTCTCCAAAATTTTACATTCAAATAAGTCAACAGCAACATCTTTCCACGGGGATTATCCACGCCATCTCAACTAGTCTCTTTTTGTTTGGCGATGTCATTGCCTATCAACAATTTTTGACGGAGCGCCTTGTAGGTAGGCATCAGCCCAACCCTACTGTAGATGCAAGTTCAGAGGGCTTATGAGCTGGGATCCAATACTTGTGTAGCAGACATATTCATGTAGAGAATGGTCATAAGCCATTGGAAGCCTTATTTAAAAAGCCACTCTTTAGTGCTCCAGCTAGACTACAGAGAATGCTCATGGGATTGCAAAAGTACAACCATAAAGTGATTAGTAAAGGCCAGGTGCACACAGCAGGGACATTCAACAGAGCACACCTGAAACCACTAGAGGATGTGCTTGAGGTGAATTTCATCACTCTGCCTGTGTCAGAGGAAAAACTGCAGCAGTTTAGAGCAGCAACAGCAGAGGATGCTGAGCTGAAACTTTCCATTACTACAGCCCTGGAAGGATGGCCAGCCACACAGAGCCTGGTGCCAGACAGTACAGAAACACACCCCCAGATCTCTGGCCTGCACAGCTGCTCATGGGGAAGAGGCTCAAAACACAGCTACCAGCAACAAAGACACTGCTGAAGCAGCACTGTATCAGCACACCAGGAGCAGCCCTGTGAGCAGGCAACAGAGACAGAATCACTCCTTAGTCAAAGGAACCAGGACACTGTCTGACATAAAGGAAGGAGATAAAGAGAGAATAAAAGAGACAAATGCAACCAGCCATGATGCCCAGAAAGCCTGACCAGCCAAGACCCTACACTATTAAAGCACCAAATGAGCAAGTCTACAGGAGGAACCAGAGACACTTACTGAAGAGAAAGGAAACAGTATTTCCACGAACACAAACACACACACACACATACACTCACCTACAAGCACACACACTCAGACAAACACGCACACACTCAGACACACACACACACACGCACACATGCACACACTCAGACACACACACACATACACACGCACACACACACACACTATGGAGTTCCCAAATCCTGTGGGAAAAAGTCTGACACAAGCATCAGTCAGTGAGACACAACAACAGTGTATTCCCCAGTCCAATACTGCCCTGAAGAAGAATCCCTGATGAAAGGCGCTGGCATTTTAAAGTTTTTAATAATAAATAAATATATAATAAATTATAATAAATACATTTTTAACTTCCATCGCTCTCCAAGAGTGGCTGAAATGTTTATATTCAGTTTTTGCTTTTCTTTTTCATGCTCCTTGGTTGAGTTGAGCAGCTGCACCAGAACCTCATTTATTCCCTAAAAGCCCAAAAGCAGAGGTAGAAAACAATGAATCCACTGATGGCCCAGTGAAAACCTCCCGCTGTTGAAAGCCTATCAGACTGGCAAGGCGTTTTCTGGAATGAAACTAACAACTAAAAGCATAATCTGACTATTATATACAGTACACTGGACTAAATAAAACACTACTAGATTGGAAATGGGCTGGGTGAAAACCTACATTCAAGCGCAGATAATTTATTTTAAGGTGAAATATTTATATTGTGAGCTGAAATGTAAGCTAAATCTCAAAAGTTTTTAAGTGGCAATGCATAGCCTAAAGAAAAGAAAGGAAAGGTATGATGCAGAGTGCATTGTAAGAGGGAAGTCAAACTGGGACCCAGAAAAGGCTGGCATTTGAACGAGCCTGCAGGCTGGAACTCATCCTGGACTTCAAAGAACCCAGAGCCATGTGATAAAACAATAGGCTACTCTGACTTCCTCTGGATGAGCAGGCCATTTGGCTCTCTGGACTGTTACCCTCTGGACAAGACTGAGATAAGGGGAACTGGACTGGTTGTTTATGGTTGTGTGAGCAAGCCATTTGGCTCTCTGGAATGTTGCCATCTGGACAAGACTAAGATAAGGGGAACTAGTCTCTTTGCCTATGGTTGTGGGTGTGTGTGTTTTGGGGCCATAAAGGGTGAAAAGATCATCAGGCCTCTGGCAAAATGGTGGGGCAACTACTCTTGAGAGTACCACAGTGCCCTTATGTGGGCCCCTCTGTCATTACACTTTTTATTTCTTTCTCTGGATCTGGACTCTAAACCGTCTGTTTATCATATTCACAAACCTCGTAAAACCTTACAAACCATGCACACGTTTTCATTATATTACTGTATTATGCCATATGTAGTAATAACATGGATTGCATGTAAAATGGTTCAACAAATGGGTATTTTCATGACAACTGCAGCATAATATTACATCCCCTTGACATGTTTGGTATGGACGTATTCAGGGAAATTCAAGAAATTGAATGAAATATGTTTCATACCAAATAGAATTTGATAAAACATAGTTTCAGAAACTCAGGAAAAAACTATCCCAATGGAATGTCCTCTCTCGTAATCATCTCCTTTTTCCCAATTTCCCCACTAATTGTTTTAACAACAGCCTCCGAATGGTGGGGGCCGAAATTCCAGATTTTATTATTCGGCCAGGTTAATTTATGGCAATGCCGCCTAGATCAAACGCGGGATTTGGCTTAAAAGGAAGGGAGACAAAACAATCTAGGAAGATCGTAATCGACTTCCCACATTGCAAATACTCTGTGCTCTGTGTGTAGCTAGACAAGGAAGATCGTAATCGACTTCCCACACTGCACATAGCCTACTCTGTGTTCTGTGCGTAGCTGAACAGGGAAGATCGCAATCGACTTCCCACACTGCGCATACTATGTGTTTCGTGTGTAGCTGAACAGGCTGGGTAAGAACTTTTTACCCTGTATTTATGTTTTTAAACCTTCCGTATTTTATAATTGACTGAATTTGAAGCTAATGACCTACCTGCCGGTTAAATAAATTCTTCTTATTTTTAACTTGCGTGGTCTTCATGACTCTAATCCATTTTATCTTCTTTTCAGCCGAAATTCCGATTAAATACTCAGGGGGACAATTATGACTAGGACCTACTGATCAGGGGTCTAGTACAGCGAAAGTCTTTAGTGAGGTCCTCAAGTTAGATAGGCGACCACGATCTGCCCGCTAACGGGATTGGCGTTGTTTTGGTTCTGGTGTTTTGGCTTAAGAGGACCCATGGGCGTTATACGCCGGTTCTTGTCAAATTCGCCTTAAGGAACCCGATAGATACACACTGTCCTGGGCTCATAACTATCTATGCACAAAGGAAGGCATGTATTATGGTGGTCCGCCTCCTACCCTCTGGGGGCTTCACCGAACTGAGATTTAACAATAGTGCTAAACCCGGGAGCATATATTGAGGAATGATGGCACAAGATAGAGTCGAGTGTAACCACTCCAAGTTCCACGTATAGTTAAAACCAAATTTTTAATTCTAATTTCATTTGGAGTCAGATTATTATGAGAGTAAACCCTAGTAACTGTTACGCTTACTTGCTGTGGTCATGGATATATTTGATGTGTTGTTCCGCTCATTTGTGAGTATTCTGATGCTCCCATTGGAATATTGACGGTCCGGCGACAGATCAGTTATATCTATGATGACAGTATAGCCCCGTTTGCGAACGGAGAGTAACCAGAATGCTACTGGTCCGTTTCAGGCCAGTCTTAAGCGGGATATGAAGCAGCGCATTCATATCTGACCCGTGGCGACGGAACCAGTGCATTCTTAAGTATAATTGTGCCCTGTTCTTACGAACAGAGTAAAAATAACTAACATCTCCGGTTTTGAATCACACCAGCCAAGGGAAAACACGCGGTGCCTTCCCCTCCAGCTACAAACCCTCATTGGTCTAGCTGTGAGGTGTTTACAGCATTTTATTTGTTAAATAAAAAAACACATAAAAATTGAGTATTTATGCTGCACGGTTGTTTACACACTGAATGAAAATGTCATGTAAACTTATTTAAAGTTAAAGTTACATTCAGACAAAATCGAAAGAGAGATTTCATGTAGGTGAATATTCATTGCCAGTTTATACCAGAAGGAGGCAGTATAGCCATATAGAATGTATTGTCTTGTACTTGATTGAGAACTTTGAGTGAATGATGTTCTTGCATCAGCATGTCAGGTGTCCCTTGCATACTTTACAGGTCATAACAGTTCATGACATGGAATATGGCTGCAGTTGAAGTGTTGTAGGCCTACTGAATCTCAAAGGAATGAGCCTGGCATTGCCAATGTTAAACAGGCTGGACACATATGATTGTTATGAAAAACTCATTTTAACAGAGTAATATCAATTTAGATTAATTTGTCACAGTTCTTCTATCACCTAAAAAGGGGGTATAATACAAAATGTGCTGTTATTTTAAAATGGTAGAACACATATTCGCAGAAATGATCACATTCTGTACATTCTGCCCATATTTCTACTTTTGAACACAAATCCAAGCTGCTTGCGTGTACAGCAAATAAAAATAAAATTTTGACTCCACTATGCTAATACTTACACTCTCAAAAATAAAGGGACAGTGGACATACATTTTTTTCTTAAAGGAACATATTTCCCCAAATGTATCCTTAAGGTACATTGAATGTTCTTTGGGAACAAATAAGTGCCTTTTACGAGCAAAAAAAAAACAACTTTTAAAATATTTGTTTGGTTTCAAATGGGAAATTTGTTGTGGTGCAACAGTCTTAAACTGATCTAACAGCTGGCTAACTTTAAATTAGTTAACTTAGCAGAATCAACGTTAAACATCATGCATTAAGTTAATTATATCCGTGGGCTATCCACCACATCTGTCTCTCCTGCTAGATGTCTGAGTCAGTGTTTATGGCATTCAATGCACTGTGTGCTTTTTCTTTCAGTTCCTGCACTACCAGGTTAAGTTTCCATTTGCTTATTTTAGGCATAAATAAGAGTAGGCCTGCCTTGTTCAGTGTTCTGTGTTGATGTGCAATTGTGAAATGGTATTTCCAACCCTGACATCTACAGACGTTGTTTAATAAACACCAACACATCAATTAAGAAATACCTTCATCCATGAATGTTAGTGCTGAATCATTACTTTGACGATTAACCAACCTTACTTTTATTTATTTACATTTTCTATTATTTATACCAAGTACTCAGTTATTTTCCTCAGCCATCAGACCAATAAGTAGCCTGCTGAATTTATGCTGGATACATGTCAGATTTCACTGCAAAATCAATATCTGTTCCGTACAGTTTGACAAAATGTTCGATCTGTTTTTCTGTTACAGTAGCAGGTGTCACAATCAAAATGTTGCCTTAATCAAATGACAGGGCCTGTGACTTCCATCATATCTAACGAGGCAAAATGGACAAAAATAATAAAGGAAAAACCTTAAAAAACTTTTTAAACATTTATTTTGTTTTTGGTTACAGATTGTAAATTTAAAAATAGCTCATTACACTTAAATCGCACCATTTATTGTCAGTTTATTGTTTTACTGAATTAAGCATGCTATTTTGATTGTAGCTGCAGATTCCCATTCCTCCCCCACACCTCTTCACCAGCATCTATTCTCTCCATCCCACTCCACAACATGCTACTTACTCCGTTCTTTTAGTCAACTGTATTCCTTTTTTACTCCCTCTTCTTTCTCCTCCGTCTTCAGAATGGTGTTTAAGTAGGAAATGCTTTGTTTCATAATGGACAACAGGAGGAGAGTAAACACTATCCTACAGCCATCCTCCAATGTATTGCCTCTGAGGCCTCAGAACTGGAGTTGGAGAAAGACTCACTCATCATTATATTAGTTCTGTCTGCCAATGGTAAAAAGCCAACACTGAATCTATCATCTTACACAACATAGAGGGTCCCTTCAGAATAAAAAACATCAGTGTCCCTGTTCTTGCTGAAACCATGCAACCATTTATGATGTCTGCAAAAAATGACATTTTGATGATACTCGTAAAGCAACAGTAATACACTAAAAGCTGATCTTCATGCTGATGCCTGTGACGCTCTGACCAGAGAAAGCTCCTGTAATCTATCTAGTGACAAGCTATTACAAGGCTCCCTCTCAGGACTCAGGACTGCAAAAATGATTATTGCTGCTTAATGTGCTTGTCATGCTGATTCTGTTTCTGTCTATATCAGCCAGGCATTAGATTACAGTTCAAGCTAGGAAGCTCCCAATACACCAAAACTCAGGTTGAAACTGAAATAAGTTTGCAATGATTTGAAATAAAAACCTCTTTACATATTCCACCTCACATGAACACAGCTGTCATCTCAGTACTACTCAAGCCTAACAAAGATCTGCCTTCTACACTAGCCACTGTCCACTATCACTTATTAACACTGATTTAAAAGTTATTAGCAAAACACCCCAAAAATCATCCAGACCAGACTGGTTCCATTAAAGGCAGACATTCATCCAATAACACTCGCTGCCTCTTTAACAGTATTCATATGTCCACACGAGTCAACATAAACATAATCATCACATCCCTGGATGCAGAAAACGCCTTTCACAGACAACTGGACGTTTCTCTATATAACACTACAAAAATTTGGTTTTGGAGAATCATTTATTCATTGTATTGCAGTGCAAATCTACGGTGGCCCAATGGCTGCAGTCACTACTAACGACATACATTCACAAAGATTCCCATTACACTGTGGAACTAGGCAAGGTTGCCCACTCTCTCATTCACTATTTGCATTATTCACTGAACTCCCTGCTGTCGCTATACACCAAAATGGCCACATTACAGGAATCATCACCCACAGCTCTATTTACAAGATTAACCTTCATGCAGATGATACTACTCTACCTTCAGAAGCCATTACCTTCTTTAAAAGGGGTCTTCAAACTTATCACCACCTTCTCTAAACTCTCTCACTATTCATAAATTGGACAAAATCAATTACTTTAACCCTTAATGACAATGCCTGGAATGCTACAATTCAAAAACAATTCCCAATATCATGCTTCACTGGCAAGATCAAGTATCTGGGCATCGACATTTCCACCAAGCTGTCAGCGTTGTCTATCCTCAATTTTTCCCTCTTGTTAAAACAAATCAAACAGGATTTCAATCAATGGACAAACTTACCTCTCTCTTTATGTGGGCATATAGCTTCTGGGAAAATTAACATGTTACCAAAAATGAAATGATTCCCATACAACAAACCATCAATTGGTTCTCCTACCTAGACTCCATCATCAGAAAATTGTACTGGAAAAATAGCCACCCCCGAACGTGCCCAAATTAAAATGACCACACTGCAAAAATCATACCTCTCTAGAAGGTATGGATGCCCCTACCTTTTTTCTCCACTACTTTTCACATAAAGAAATATATTTCCCAGTGGATTAGTTACAACTCACTTAATAATCCTTGCCTTGAAACTGAACACAATGCATTGCTGGCAGATAAAAAATCTGCCATTTCTGAACAAAACTGCTAAAACTCAACCCTGCTTTCAAAATAGTCATCTCCACTGCTCTGTCAGCATCTACTTTATGTGCACATTAAAAATTAAAAAAAATTAACAATAAATATTACCCATAATAGCCTTTGCCCACATCTACTGCGATAACAAATTATCCCCAGAACAAATAAAAAAATTTGTATATTTTACAAAAAATTTGACTGTTATACAAAATTATTTTAAAAATGACTCCACCATTTCCCTTCCCATTAATCAATGGAAAAAGGATTTATCAAGCACCACTGATGCCATGTGCTGGACACAGTTGTGTTCAAATGCATTCATAATGAGCTCATCCACTAAGACCCAGTTAATACAATACAAAGTCATTCACAGATCTCATATCATCCAGCACAAAATGGGCTTCACTGGCACAGATTCCTGCACACACTGAACTCCTCAACATATACAAACACACACACACACACACACACATATACACACAGCCTCAGAGAACATTAACACACAGCCTGCCAGGCCAGAGCAACACACACACGCACACACACACACACACCCACATACGCACACACACACACACACAAACACACACAGACACAGCAACCTGATACACACAGCCTCAGAGTACATTAACACACAGCCTGCCAGGCCCCAGCAATACACACACACACACACACGCACACACACACACACAAACACACACACACACACGCACACACACACATATACATGCACACACACACACATACGCACACACACACACAGGCACACACACACACACACACACACACACACACACACACACAGCAACCTGATACACACAGCCTTACAGTACATTAACACACAGCCTGCCAGGCCCCAGAAACACACACATACACACTCACACATACCAGCATATATGCATGCACACACACACACACACATATACACGCACACACACACGCACATGCACACACACAGACACACACACACACACACACACACAGCAACCTGATACACACAGCCTCACAGTACATTAACACACAGCCTGCCAGGCCCCAGCAACATACACACACACATATACACACACACACACACACACACACACACACATGCACACACACATATACACGAACACACATGCACATGCACATGCACACACACACACACAAACAAATGCACACACACGCACATATACGCACACACACGCACGCACGTACACACACACACGCATACACACAAATGCACTGAGTTGGCCCACACAGCATTTGAACACTCTACCTCCAATGTAATCAGATCCAGGGCTCTCTCTCTCTTTGATGTGGCTAAATGCTTTAAAAACATTATAATAATCAATATGAATGCAGCAATCTCTCTCTAAAAAACATTACTTCATCATTAAAATCATAGATGTCAAATCGCAGGTAAAAGTTATTTAATTCCTCAGCAAATTCAACATCAGAACTATAAGAATCGGCTCTCAGAATTAAGTTTATATTCTTCGACTCCATCCCAATCATTGTTTTCATTCCCTCCAAAGCAGAACGCACATTTTGGCTACTCAATTGGGCTTCCACTTTGTCCTTATACCGTAATTAATGTAATTATATGTAATTCATGACTCTGTGACTGAAACATACTCCTGTTTTTAACCTGTTTTTAACCTCTGCACTGCTTTTAATTACTGTAACACTGCTGTCTCGTTCCCCATTTGATGTTCACAACTTGTTTGCCTACTGTCTTGTTTAACTTCGTAACTTTGTGTTTAATGTCAGGTCCCCCTTGAAAACGAGATTTAGATCTCAATGGGGTTTTTCCTAATTAAATTAAGGATAAATACATTTTTTTAAATGCTGTTAAAGTTTATTTTTAGGAAATTTGTTTTTCAGCAGCCAGTGATTTGCAGACACTTACAAATGCAAACAGAACTGCAATCAACAGTGTGCCACTTGAGCCGGCAACATTGTACAGTAACAAGTGTCACTGTCAAAATGTAGCCTAGACTGTACCCTTTTAATCAAATGATGGTCTGGTACCTCTGTCATATCCAGCAAGGTAAAATAGTCATAAAATATCAAAAAATACCTTAATAAATGAAAAACTTTCTAAAAGTATTTTTTAAATTACTTTTTTGTTCCCCAAATGGGAAATTTGTAAAAATCTGTTACACCTAAACCACACCATTTATTTTCAGTTTTCTGTTTTACTGAATTAAGGGTGTTATTTTCATTATATCTGCAGATTCCCATTCCTCTCCACACCCCTTCACCAGCTTCTATTCTCTCCATCTCACTCCGCAACAGGCTACTTACTCCGTTCTTTTATTCCTTCTTTTACTCCCTCTTCTTTCTTCACATCTTTAAATTGGTGTTTGAGTTTGAAATACTTTATTTCACAATGACAGACAACAGGAGCAGAGTAAACACCATCCTACAGCCATCCTGCTTTTCTCTTATGACTTCTTCATATCATCACGTAAACAGACACACATAACAGCATTCCTGTGCTGAACATGGGCTCATGTTAGTTGATCTGACGTACTGGATGAACAGGTATGGGCTGGGTTAGGATAACATCTTGTACAAATGCATGCATGACTGCTTTTAATACAACATTTGAAAACTTTATCTATGCTTCCTGGACTCTGTAAAACTGCTTTTGACAGATACATTTAGACTTAAAGATTTTAGTCTGGTAAACCAATATTTACACATTTGAGGAAACCAAATTAGAGATGAAGAAACAGTCAAATGACTTTACCAATTGTGGGAAAGCATGGTTAGCATTTGGCCTGTTTGTTTCTGTGAGACATATAGAGTAGCAGCACACATTTGGAAGCTGGGGGTTTGGGGAGCACACAGGACGGGGGGTGCGTCGCAGGAGGTGTGGGGGGGGGGGGGGGGGGGGGGGGGTGTGGGGGGGGGGGGGGGGGGGGGGGCTTGCACAGCGCCTCAGAACTGGAGTCGGAGAGTAAAAAAAAGGTATTAAAATGGGCAAAAACCAAGTTCAGCTGGTCGGGCAAGTCCTCATCACTGTTGACCCCACCTGATCTCGCCTTGTATGGAATGATCGCCTCCACGCCTTGCCAAAGATAACAAGAGTCTGTCTCTTTCTCTTTCTGTTTGAGTCTCTAACCTGTCCTTGTATTGGCGCTTGGTAGCTTTTATAGACCTTTCTGAGCTGTGTCTAGATGTTTTATACAACAGATCATTGCCAGAAAATTTTTAAAAATTAAAAATTAATTTATAAAGATTTTATTGAGTGCCAACAGCTGCAGTTTATTTGTAATAAAAATGTTTTGTCTATGGATAATCAACTTCAGTTTCCAAATGGATTCACCCATAAACATTTTTATAACCAATGATTTGTCAAAAAGGCCTTTAAAATACAGCCAGGTATAATGAAATAGAACGAATGAGCAGACATGCTATCAGTGAGCTGTAACCAAAAGAGTACATATTTGGCCTGTATCTGTATGATTGTACATTATGTATCAGTGCCCATTATTTGATTGAAGTTAAAATGGATAGTGTTACACTTGTGGAGTCAGGTCAGGTGTTGGCGGCCGAGTGAGGAGAGGAACGGTGGTAGCGGCTAGGGGAAAAACTCGAGCGGGAGGAGAAGGCAACCTGAAGTGGAGCCGTGAGCCCCGGGCTAGGCAGGAGGCGAGCGGGGGCGGAGCCCCGGGCTGGGCAGGAGGCGAGCGGGGGCGGAGCCCCGGGCTGGGCAGGAGGTGAGCGGGGGCGGAGCCCCGGGCTGGGCAGGAGGCGAGCGGGGGCGGAGCCCCGGCCGAGTGAGGGACGTGCAGCGAGGAACGCCGTGAAGCATGAGTGTGCTCTGTCCTGCCCAGTCCACAGTGGGGTAACTGGTGCCGCGCCTTCTCCTCTCCCCAGTCCGGCCCCGTTCCCCCGTCCGGAGGATTCTGTAACCCGGGAGAACGACGACGTGGAGCTGAAGGAGCAGTCCCTGCCTGTTTTTCTTTGGGTTTTGTTT
Source organism: Anguilla japonica (assembly GCA_025169545.1). Classification (NCBI taxonomy): domain Eukaryota; kingdom Metazoa; phylum Chordata; class Actinopteri; order Anguilliformes; family Anguillidae; genus Anguilla; species Anguilla japonica. Next base: position 3,079,372 of record CM045898.1, on the reverse strand, counting down.
TTTATTTTGAGACGTGGAGGAGGCCCGGCATTTCGTGGCGTGGGCCCAGTCACGTCCCACCCTTTTTGTTCAGTTGGTGTGTGTGTGTGTGTGTGTGTGTGACCTCCCTCTCCCTGTGTGTGTTGACCCCCCCTGGGGTGGCCAAGTGGGGGCCGGTCTGTGCCGTGCGGGCAGACCCGAGAGAGAGGGTCAGAGAACGAGCACTGTGTGGAGTGAGTGTGGGGCACGGGGTAACTTACCACTGTGTGTGACGGCTTGCAGTGCGGTGACGGGGAGTCCCTCTCCTGGGGCTCGGCTCGCGCGTCACAAGGTCAGTCGTTGGTGGGGTCACCGTACAAGCAGGGGGGGGAGTTAGAGAAGGGAGGGGGGGTGTTAGGGAAGGGAGGGGGGGTCAGAGCGGGGCAGCTGCCTGTCCATGAACTGTTTTTATTATAAATTCAATAAAGACTGTGCTTACCTTATCCCTGTGTCTTGGTTGTTCGTGGTGGGTGGATCCTTGCACCTGTGGTGGGTAGGGGTAGCAGGGGGAGTGTGAGCGACTCCTGACATGTTTAAAATACAGCCAGGTACTGTATAATGAAAAGAATGAGCACAAAAATCTCATCAGCAGACATGGTATCAGTAAGCTGTTAACAAAAGAATACAAATTTGGCCTGTAACTGTATGATTGTACATAGTGTATCTGTGTCCATTATTTGATTGATGTTACAGTGGATAGAGTTACACTTGTGGAATCAGAGCTAAGTGATCATATTCAATTTGAAGGAATACAAGGAGAAGCCTGTGGAGCGGTGTGGTTTTGGCTTAGCTATAGGGGGGAGGTGGGGGGGGGGGGGGGGGGGAGTAGCTCATGGGAAGAATGCCAGGATTGAGTTAATTAGCACAGGTGTTCCTTGTCACTGAGTTAATTAGCACAGGTGTTACTTGTCACTGATTGAGTTAATTAGCACAGGTGTTCCTTGTCACTGAGTTAATTAGCACAGGTGTTCCTTGTCACTGATTGAGGTAATTAGCACAGGTGTTCCTTGTCACTGATTGAGTTAATTAGCACAGGTGTTCCTTGTCACTGATTACTCTCTCCCTTTATATATGCAGTAGTGGCTGGGCCTGGGGGAAGGAAAAAGGCACACACATGCCCTGCAGAGAGCGGCAGCATGCTTTAGGAGCTGCACCGGCATTTCTGTTATAAACTGTGGTTTGTTTGTGTGTGTGTGTGTGTGTGTGTGTGTGTGTGTGAAAATAAAAGACGTCATCCCTGCACTTCCCGTGTGTTTTGTCGGTCCTGTGCTGATTCTGAACCCACGGTGGCTAGAGAATTGCCACAACTGGCGCCCAGCTTGTAGTTCAGCAAAATAAACACGGCCGAACCCCGTCCTTCACCTCCAACTGCCCAGCCAGTGTCCTCCCTCGCACAGATGGTGGGGGAGGTGGCTGCTGTGCACCAAGAGCAAGCAGCCGTGCTCCGAGAGCAGTCAGCAGTGACTCACCAGTTTTTGGATGTGCTCCGCCAACAGACCCACCAGCAGACGCAGATCCTCCAGCAGCTGGTGATCCAGACGGCAGCCACGGCGGCTGCCTCCTCAGCCCCTCCACATTCAACGCTCCTGAACGTGGCTCCACCTAAGATGTCCCCGGCGGATGACCCCCAGTCATTCCTGGACGTATTCGAGGCTACAGCAGGGGCATGTGGCTGGCCGGCGGCAGAGTGGGCCGTGCGCTTGCTCCCTCTGCTGACGGGGGAGGCGCAGACAGCAGCGTGCAGCCTACCAGCTGCGTCTCAGGGGAGGTACGCGGATGTTAAGAGGGCTATCCTGGACAGGATGGGTTACTCCCCCGAGGACCACCACCACCGGTTTCGGACGGCGAAGCTGGGGCCGTCGGACCGGCCATTTGCCTTTAGCCAACACCTAAGGGACGCGGCGACCAGGTGGCTGAAGCCGGGGGAGTCCGCTGGAGAGCAACGGGTGCTGGGAGTAGTTGGTTCGGGGCAGTTTGTGGAGGGGCTACCGGCCAGCACTGCACCCTGGGTCCGGTGCCATCGGCCGAGGGACATGGAAGCAGCTGTCGCGTTGGCAGAGGACCACCTGGCAGAGCACCCTCAGTGCCCAGCAGAAGAGGGGAGGACACCGGCGAGGCAGCATCCTACCCCAGCGCCAAGACGAAAACCCCCTCCCTCCCCTTCTTCATTTTCAGTTCCCCCTCCCCCTCGCCCCCGCACTAACCCTCCCTCTGCTTCTCCTGTTCCACCACAGGTTCCAGCCGCTACGGGCACTGTTCCCACCTCACAGGGGGCTCCTCAAACGTCGGGGCAGGAGTGCTGGCGGTGCGGGCAGCCCGGACACTTCTGCAGCGAGTGCCCACTGATGGAGGTCGGCTAAGTGATCCGGGTTGCTGGCCCACCGGCATCCTCCCCCGGTTCAGGAGAGACATACAGCGTTCCAGTAAGGATCCAAGGGGGTATTCACCAGGTGATGGTGGATTCGGGCTGCATGCGGTCTATAATCCACCAGAGCCTGGTTCGGCCCGGGGCTTTGGTAGAGGCATCTGGGGTATCTACTAGGTGTGTGCATGGGGATATTCACAAGTACCCTGTTGTACCGGTTGAAATGATCTACAAGGGCAAAACGCATAGTATTAAGGCGGTTAGTTCCCGCCTTGTGCATCCTCTGATTTTGGGCACAGATTGGCTGGGGTTTCACAGCTTAGTGACAGTATGTGGGGATGCGTTCACGACCGGTAGGGAAATGTGGAATGTGTGCTGTGCTCAGTGGCGACGTGAGGTTGTCCTCCATACGGACCATCGGGGGTGTGCATTTACAGACTACTTTATTTGTCAATGATTACTTGTATTCTGAATCTGATCACAGAAATCTAATTTCAATGACAAATACTGTGGTCATTGTGACCATGTATTCCAGATTAATAAAGAATAACTAGTTCTGCCTACAGACGTTAAAAAGCCAACACCGAATCCATAATTTTACACAACATAAGAGGTCCCTTAAGAATAAAAAACATCAGTGTCCCTGTTATTGCTGAAACCATGCAGTAATACACAAAAAGCCAACCTTCATACTGATGCCTGTGACGCTCTGACCAGAGAAAGCTCCTGTAATCCATCTAGTGACAAGTTATTACAAGGCTAGCTCTCAGAACTCTCAGAACATTACTGCTTCATGTACTTACTCTGCTTGTTCTGTTATCGGCCTTTGTCACAGCCCAAACATTGGATTACAGTTTGAGCTAGGATGTGCCCATCAGGCCAAAACTAAGTCATTTCCACAGCTGCATAGGTGTTCTTATGTCATAGTAATTGCAGCAGATATGGCTGTGAACTAAAATGTTTTACAAATAATCCAGAGAAAATGTTTGATCGATCAGAGAAACAGTTTTCATGGCTATATGAGCACACAAAGTGAATCACTGCCCATTCTTTCACTGCTCCGCCTCAGTTCCTGTAGATTCAGTGGGAAACCTGCAGTGATTAATGCACTTTAGACTGTGTTCTGCAGTGTACAGCTGCTTGGAGGTTTAAGGTAGTGAACGGAAGTGTATGTTTCTGTATTTCTGTATGCACTCCTGGCCACTTCTGCCTAGGCCTGCGGCCTTGCCCCAGTCTCCACATTCCCAGTTACCATGGCGATGAGGGAGAAGAGCGATGGAGAGCTACGGAGAGGATGGAATGCAGGTCAGGGTGCACTCCTGAGTGGACCAGAAAAGCTCTGGCACCCACCATGGGGATATACCGCCTCCGTCCCAGGCACTATACTGTGCTGTTGTGTTGCGTGCTGAGATGCCTAATTAGTGATGTAACGTGTGTGTGACCACAGACAGAGCCTCCATGCTTGTGAGATGTGACCATATGAGGTGTGATGCTTAGAAACTACTATCAAGACTGAGACAACTTAGTGAGTCTTTGGAGAATGCCACTGCTTTCTGTGTAGTGGGTATTTCCCTGGTGCATATTGTACTAAAGTCTGTTACAGTGGGAAAATGTCATCTGGCCTGATGATTTCCTGTCTACCTCATGTACCTGCTTTGAGTGGTTCCTATCAATGCAGTGATTATTTGGCACATTGTATGGTAGTTAGCATTTCTTATGGGTGCTGGTAAGTTGTAATTTTATTGAAAGTAGGCTTGGGGCTGCTGGATGGCTCATTCGGTTAAGGCACCACGCTGAGGTGCGTAGATGAGCCTCACGGCCTCGGGTCTGATCCGGACCGTGCCAGTGCTGACCGTGCCCAGTAGCTCCACAGGGAGATGCACGATTGGTGCCTGTGTTGCCCAGGATACGGGAGGGTTCAGTCAGACAGGGATCTGTGTTTCATCGCTCTCTAGCAAACTTCTGAGAATACCTCTGCAGGCTGTGTAGTGTGTCTCCCTGGTGCCCCTTGTATTAAAGCCTGTTAAAGGAAACCTGTCTACCTCATGTACAGTGCCATGAAAAGTATTTTTCCCCATCCTGCTTTTTTATATTAGTGCCTAGTTTCAGATCTTTACAAAAAATGTTATATTAGACAGAGGGAACCGGAGTAAGCAGTCAACATTTTAGAAACTCCCAACTTCTGCCTCGAATCTCACCCTCTGGAGTTCAGTCCCTTGTAGTAGCGTCACAAGACCATCGGATGGCAGAATGCATCCACTTTGTGTTTCCAGTATTCCAATACATCCCACAGGTCTGATAGCACAAGTAAATATTCTGATACTTTTGAACATTTCAAGCTCCTGCCACGGCACATAATGTTTTATTAAAATCCATTTAGCATGAGGATGGGGGTGTAATTTTTTTTTTAAATGCACAGGTCGATGCACTGAAGATGCTCATTTTTATTGTACACACAGAGCACGTACACAGTGCATCAATACACACATGCACAACATGCACACATACACACACACCAACACACACCCACACACATACATATACACCATGTTCACCTGATCACATAGAGAGATGGTTTGATACTGTGGTTTGTATCTTTGGAGGCCCGACTAGACTGAAGGCTTTTCTTTCTGGGGAGGCAACGCTCCTTCGGTGTGTGTAGCAGAATGCTGGCCATGTTCTACCAGATCATTGTGGCCGGTGTCCTGTTCTACACCTGTGTGTGCTGGGCTGGGAGCCTCTACTCCAGGGACACAAAGAGGCTCAAACTGATCCAGAAGACCAGCTGCCACCCTCTGCTGCTGTTTTGGGTGCAGTGGGGGGTTGCCGACTCCCCCCCCCCCCCCCCCCCCTTCTCTGCTTCCTCGGGCAGCCCTCTAGCTGCCCTCCTCAGCCTTGCCCCTGCCATGCCCGTGTTCTCCAGAAGGTGGAGCACTGACTGGCGGGTGAACTCCCAGCATCCCACCTGGATATACTGTCGCTCTCTAACCGGCCTCCTTACACTCCTTACACTCTCACACTCCGCTGCCAGGTCAGAGTACTTCAGCCGTTTCCGCTCATAGGCTGTTTCTGCCCCCTCCTCCCATGGGAGGGTGAGCTCCATAAGGAGCACCACCTTCACCCGAGTGGACCACGTCTCCATATAAGGAGCACCACCTTCGCCCGAGTAGACCACGTCTCCATATAAAGAGCACCACCTTCGCCCGAGTAGACCACATCTCCATATAAGGAGCTCTACCTTCGCCCGAGTGGAACACGTCTCCATATAAGAAGGACCACCTTCGCTCGAGTAGACCACGTCTCCATATAAGGAGCTCCACCTTCGCCCGAGTGGACCACGTCTCCATATAAGGAGCACCACCTTCGCCTGAGTGGAACACGTCTCCATATAAGAAGGACCACCTTCGCCCGAGTAGACCACGTCTCCATATAAGGAGCTCCACCTTCGTCCGAGTGGACCACGTCTCCATATAAGGAGCACCACCTTCGCCCGAGTAGACCACGTCTCCATATAAGGAGCACCACCTTCGCCCAAGTAGACCACGTCTCCATGTTAGGAAGCTGTGCTGATCTCATTTGGGAAACGGAGCTGTGGATTGAGATCTACACGCATGCTCCACCCCCTGCCTGGTACCAGGACTCTACTCCCACCTTTGTGTCCTACGGTCCCCTCATCCTCTGCTTGCCTCACAAAGTGGGTCTGCTGCTCTTTCACAGGAGAGGCGTCTCTGTTTGCCTCCTGTCTGCTTGTCTCCAGTAATTCCAGAAGCTTTCGCAGCAGCTGGTCATACCTCCATCTGTAGCACCCCTGTGCTGGAGCTCTGGAGTCTCATAGCCTGACACAACGTACCGGAGGTCTGCTCTGTGTCCCTGTGCTGGAGCTGTCTCACAGCCTGACAGAATGTGCCGGAGGCCTCGTTTGGGGGCAGTACAGAGCGGACAGTCTCATCCGCACCAAACCATTAGCGCAGGTTCTGAGGAGAAGGCAGCGTGTCATAATTGGCCCTGATCAGGAAGCTAAGCCTGGCTTGTGGTATCTCCCACCAGTCTGACCCACTGAGCGATCGGTCCTCCACACTTTCCCACGCTGTCCATCCTCCCAGATCACCTTAGCAAAACCTGCTACCTCTCCTGCGCCATCCATGGTGGGATGATCCAGAGTCTTCTGTGCCCCTCTGTTTCTCTGCTGGGGGGGTTGTGCCCCTCTGTTTCCCTGCTGAGGGGGTTGTACCCCACTGTTTCCCTGCTGGGGGGGTTGTGCCCCTCTGTTTCCCTGCTGGGGGGTTGTGCCCCTCTGTTTCTCTGCTGGGGGGGTTGTACCCCTCCGTTTCCCTGCTGGGGGGGTTGTGCCCCTCTGTTTCTCTGCTGGGGGGGTTGTGCCCCTCTGTTTCCCTGCTGGGGGGTTGTACCCCTCTGTTTCCCTGCTGGGGGGAAGCAGTCAGGTAGAAGCAAACTGCAAACATAGAATGCATATCAGACCACTGCTATATGTACTACAATTAAACCATCAGTGAAAGCCCAGAATATACTGGTATATTTATAAATCAATGACAAACTATGTTCTACAGCATATCCACCAATTTACCCACCCAGATATAAAATCTTAATTTGACACATAAACAGTAAACATAACATACAAATGCAACATTACAAACTTACACCAGCAGGCCTTATCTGATAGAAGAAAAATAATCACATTAGCAGAACAGACAGAACAGACATTGCCACAGGAATACCTAACACAAATGCAATTTTCCCCCATGTGGAATAAGCCGGCAATTTGGACAAACACAGTTACGCGGTCTTTAATAAAAATGATTAGCATGGCTTACAGGCTCGTCACGGAACAGAAATAATATAAAATGACACCAACACAACAATCCTGTAATGTAATTACTGTATCACATTTTGCAGTTAATTATTGACTTATCAATGTTCAGTCCAAAAGCTCTTATTAGATGCCACTGTTGACATTTTTACGTTGGTCCTTACAATCCTTCCAGCTTCTCCCATTGTCATGGCTGGATTTATGACATGGTCGATCACTGTGGCTCTAAATTCATTCAATACAACAATATTTCCTCTACTTGCTTGACCACAACCTCAGCCTCAGCCACGACCCGTCCATCAGTATCAACTGCATTGGGCTGCTCCATGTTGTCAGACACTGCTGAATGTAGTGCTGTAAAACAGCCTTTTATGTTGGGATTACCAATTGTGCTGCAATGCGAATCACCTGGGCAATGTTGCTGGAAGTGACGAGACAGGATTGCAAACATGTTGACTTCATTTCACAATCTGCATGTCTAGCAATAAGCATTGGAACATTGTACTAATACGAGACGACTGTATTGTGAAAACTGAGTGTGATTTAGAGTTGTGCACTTTGTTGGTAGGTACTGCAATTAGTGTCTTAGGGTAAGAATCTTGCCAGTCAGTTTGGCAAATTGAGTTTTCCACATTGAGCCAAAGCAATCATAAGATACTGTAATCCATTTGTAATGTGTGACTGCAGATATTAGAAATGCATCTGAAAAAATGAGAAAAACTGTAGGGTCTCAGGAACATCTCAAGAGACTAGATGTCATGCAAACCACACTTCTGTCCTGATTTTGGCTTAGTGGTCTAATCCATTCAACTGATGTGCAGCAGATCCAGGTTCAAACCTACAGGAAAACCATTTATTTGAGAGGTAACATAAATATACCAGCTCAATAGACAAGCAGTGACCTTTCAAAATGTATTGAGTTGTGGTTACACTACAGTAACAGAATCAAGCATTCATCAGACACTACACAACTTTTCTTATAACGGATTTTATTTCCACTACTGTAGATGAATGTCCTTGCTTCAACTGCAGATTTTAACCCCATGCTGATCCACTCATATTGAGCCCAAACATAATCCCATACAGAATATGTAATAAGTACCAGTGTCACAGGAGTTCAATACATCACACAATAATAAATCACAACAGCAAAACATTTGATATTTTTATAATTCAGGTTTAATCATTGCATATTATTATCTGAAAATACAAAAAATTAAAGCAGCAACAAAAAAACAAAAAAAATCAATCCTAACAGAATAAATAAGGAAACTCAATTCATCATTGTTTACAGTAATGAAAGGAAATAAGTACACTGCAGTGATCATTCTGCATTCACCCTATCAGCTGCATTTGCCCACAGAAATTTGCACATTGGAACTCTTGTGAAAATGAATGAAAGCAACTGTAAAAACTAGTAAAATGCACATTTAAGTGGAGGAGTTTGCCACTGGCTTCTTTTAAAAAAGATGCAGATACAGGAGACAGAATTATTACTTCAAAAACATTTTACTCTGCCATCTTTTGGTATTATTACTCTCAATGTTACATTAATGTTTTAATAATCAAAAGTACATAAACACACCTTGAACATCTGAAATATAAATTTATCAAAATGTAAAAAAATAAAATCATATTTAAATAGCGAGTGCTTAACCTGAACCTGCTAAAAGATCATACTCTTATGTACAGGGTTTAAGCTGTACTGAGGTTAATATTGGGCACAGCTGAAATTGCAGTGGTAAGGCATTGGCCAAGGAAGGTTGCAAATGTGTCCACGTGTGTGTGTGTGTGATTGGGTGAGAGTGTGTTTCTGTGTGTGTGCATTTGTGAATGTGTGCATGCGTACCTTTGTAGGAGTGACTATTGATGTGAACATGTGTGTGAGTGCGTGAGTATGCGTGTGTGCGTGTGTGCCCGGGTTGCGTGTGTGAATGGGTAAGAGAATGTGTGTGTGTGTGTGTGTGTGTGCATGCATGTGTGTGCGTGTGCATGTGTGAGAGTATGATTGAGTGCATGAGTATGTGTGCACACAGGTGCGTGTGTGTATGGGTAAGAGAAAGTGTGTATGCGTGCGTTTGTGTGAATGTGCGTGAGACTGTGTATTTGAGTGTGTGTGCATGCAAGAGAATGAGTGTATGTATGTGTATGTGCGTGAGAGTGCCTTAGTGAATGTGTGTGTTTATACGTGTGTGTGTGTGTGTATGTATGGGGATCAGAATGTTTGTGTACACATGTGTACATGGTGTGTGCACGCATGTAAGTGTATGCATGTGTGTGCATGTGTGAGTGCATGAGTGTGTGAATGTGTGCGTATAGGTAATAGAATGTGTGTGTTTATACATGTGTGTGCATGCGTATGGGAATGAGAATGTGTGTGTGTTGACACATGTTTGTGTTTGTGTGTGTGCGCATGCGTTTGCGAATGTGTGTGTCTGTATACTGTATGAGAGTGTGTGAGTGAGAGAAAGAGTGTGTGTGTGTGCATACGGGTATGAGTGTGTGTATGTTTGCATGCGTGTGTGTGAGTGTGTGCGTGAGATTGTGTGTCTGTGTAGAGGTGTGTGTGAGTGACTGGGTGTGAGAAAGTGTGCGTGCGTAGGTGTGTGAGCGTGTGTGCATGACTGAGAGAGAAAGGGTGTGTGTGAGAGTATGTGTGTGTGATGGAGTGTACGTGAGAGAGAGAGGATGTGTTTGTGTGTGACTGACTGTGCGACAGTGAGTGTAGGTGTGTGAGTGTGTGTGTGTGTGGGTCTAGGTGCATATGAGTGTGTGTGCATACGTGTGTGTGTGTATGTGTGTATGTGTGTGTGTGTGCGTGAGTGTGCGTGTGTGTAGGTGTGGGTGTGTGAGGGTCTAGGTGTATATGAGTGTTTGTGTTTATATATGTGTGTGAGTGTGTGATTGAGTGTGTGTGTGTGTGTATATGAGTGTGTGTATATGTGTGTGTGTGTGTGTGTGTGTGTGTGTGCACGCGTTCGAGTGTGTATGCGCACATGTGTGTGTGTGTATGCGTGTGTGTGTGCATGTTTGTGTGTGCGCGCATGTGTGTGTGTCTGTACTTCAGTTAGCAGAGGGACACTGAGGAGTGTGTGTGTTGACACGTGTTTGTGTCTCTGCACGCATGTATGTGTGTGTGCGTGAGTGCATGAGTTTGTGTGTGTGTGCGTGCGTTTGTGTGAATGTGTGTGGATGTGAGTGTGTGTGTGTGAGAGAGAGGATGTGTGTGTGTGAGTGACTAAGTGACTAAGAGAGAGAGAGAGTGAGTGTGTGTGCATATGGATATGAGCGTGTGTATGTGTGTGCGTGTGCGCGTGTGAGAGTGCACTGGTGAATGTGTTTGTTTGTGTGTGCGAGAGATTGTGTGTGTCCGTGTGTAGGGGTGTGTGTGCATGTGTGTGATTGGGTGTGTGAGTGAGTGGGTGTAAGAGAGTGTGTATGTGTGTGTAAGAGTGTGAGTGTGTGTGCACAAGTGTGTGCGTGCGTAGGTGTGTGAGTGCGTGTGCATGACTTAGAGAGAAAGGGTGTGTGTGAGAGTGTGTGTGTGTGTGTGGATGTGTGTGTGTAGGTGTGGGTGTGTGTGTCTATGTGTATCTGAGTGTGTATGTGTGAGTGTGTGTGTATGTGTATGAATGTGTGTGGTGTGTGTGTGTGTGTGAGTGGGTATGTGAATGGGGTGTGTGTGTGTGTACGTGAGTGTGTGTGTGTGTGTGCGTGCATGCATGCGAGTGTGTATGCGCACGTGTGTGTGTGCGTGCGTGCGTGTGTCTCTACTCCAGTTAGCAGACGGACACTGAGGAGTGTGTGTGTGTGTGTGTGTGTGTGTGTATGTGTGAGTGTGTGTGTGTGTCTCTACTCCAGTTAGCAGAGGGACACTGAGGAGTCAAACACATGAAATCCAGCACAGAGGGGTGTGTGTTGAGTGAAGTGTGTGTGGAATCTGTGCAGGAGGGTCAGTGTGTCAGAGTCAGAGACGCTGTAGAAGGACAGAGTGCCGGCCGGACGGTCCACACACACTCCTACCCTGTACACACACACTTCTCTACCATCATCATCATCACACACTCCTGCTCTGCAGTAGGGGGAGGTGAGGGCAGGTAAGTCTGTTCGGCTCTTACTGTGTATGTGTGTTGGATTATTATTGTGCCAGACAGAGTAACTGAGTTTATCAGAGTCACTGAGTTTAGAGCACCTCAGACTCCAGGAGTTTTTATTCCCTCCAAACCTACAGTCATAATCCCGTTCTTTCCTGCTGATTCCTTTATCTGTCACTGCTATATGAACCCATCCCCACTCCTTAGACACACTGAACTCAGCCTCCCAGTAACAGCGCTCACACACACTCTCTCTGCACACAACCTGCTCCCAATGCTCAAATCTCTCTGGATGATCAGGATATGGCTGCTCCTCTCTCCCCGGTGTGTGTGTCACCCTCCTGTTCCCCTCAGACAGAGACAGCTCTCTGTTCGCTGTGTTTGGATCCAGTGCGAGCTGACAGCCATCTGCACACCAGAGACATTAATGAGATTAATTATCATTATTAATATTCACCTCATTATGTGTGAGGGGTTTGAACACAGAGCTGAAGCCAGAGAATCACAGCCTCTCTGTGTGACTCTACAGCCTGACAGCCTGCAGAGAGAAGGACATGCACACCTTACACACATTAATATAAACTAACAGGGCTGTGTGTGTCAAACACATAGCAGTGTGTTACACACCTTACACACATTAATATAAACTACCAGGGCTGTGTGTGTCAAACACATAGCAGTGTGTTACACACCTTACACACATTAATATAAACTAACAGGGCTGTGTGTCAAACATTTCTATCACTTAAATCCTCCTATTTCTACACATGTACCTGCTGTGCCACTCATGTTACATGTACCTCCATCCAGCACTTATTGTGCCTTGTATCACTATCTAGATGTTGCTTGTAATGCCTTCTAGTTTGACTTAGCATAGGTTAGGTCAGAGTAATGTTCACTGTGTGAACTAGACTTAATGTGTTCATGGCTATGAATATTGTACCTTATTGGACCTGTGTTTTGTAGTTGTTCTAATTACCTTTTATATGCACTTATTGTACGTCACTTTGGATAAAAAGCGTCTGGCAAATAAATGTAATGTAATATAATATAAACTAACAGGGCTGTGTGTGTTAAACTAAAATAACATGAATGTGGAATGAGTCATTATCAAACACATTTGAGTTTACACCCCACTACAGTTCAGTAAACAGGACTAATTCATTTTCTTCATTCATTTGTGTAGTCGAATTCTACCAAAAGGAAGAACAGGGACATGCTGTTTCAGTTCTGTGAAGTGTCTGTTTTCACATTAGAAACATTGACATCAGTGTTGAATTTAGTCACATTGTAGCCCTTTGGATTGAAGGGGTTTGTGTTTGAACTCACCCCAGTCTCTGCAGTTTACAGTGTGGGTCCTCCAGTCCAGCAGACAGTGCTCTCACTCCTGAATCCTGCAGCTCGTTGTCTCTGAGCTCCAGATCTCTCAGCTCTGAGTGAGGAGAACGCAGGACTGAGGCCAGAACATCACAGCAGCCCTCTGTGAGACTACACCAACCCAGCCTGTGGAGAGACCACACACACACAAACACGCACGCACGCACACACACACATGCACAAATTCTTTGTGACATTGTTCACCTTGACAGTTGATACATATGTACCTACGCATTCCTGAGATGTACACACAAAAACAGGGAGGGGGGTGTGTAAATTAAGTTCATAAAGTATTCTGACTAATCCACAATAGTCCAAGGCAATTACTGGGCTCTAATAACCCTTTCCATGTGATGAACTTATCTGATTTGTAAACATATTAATTTCATCTGCAAACACAAAAAACAGCATGTTTGTGGTGCACTTTACCTCACCTGACATGTTCTTCAGTTCATAAAGATCTATACATTTCAAAGACGCTGAATATTCATCACTACGAATAGATAAATATAACTGTTAATGTATAACTACTCGTATAACCCATTAGCTAAATACATTACTGTTATAATGATATTTACTTCCTAATCTTTTAACCATCAAGTTATCAAACAATTTAAGTTTAACCAATTATACAGTCTGCCAGGGTTTTTGACATTAATTTTAAAATATTCAGCAAGGTGAAATGAAACCACATTCAATACAAAATTGCGCTCTTCCTTATTTACCTCTCGCCAAAGTAACCTGACGGTAACCATGACGACGCTGTTTAAAACGTGGCCGTTAGGACGGTCGGTTGGTTACCATGGCGATGCCAGGTCCCTCTGAGCTGTTTACTGTTACCTCAGCTAGTTAATTCTTTGAAAATACGAAACTACGGTTACATAACACAATTATTTGATAATAACTATTAACACTTTGCAAATATCATTTGTTTACCATTTACATCAAACAACATGACCATCAAGTTGACACTTGTTGCCGTTGTTCTAAGTTCAACTTTCGCTTTGACTCACAGGCACGAGTTAGCTAGCTAGCCAGCCCAACCTACCTTAACCTTACTTCATGAACCAACCTAGCTAGCGGAGTCAGTGAGGAACTAAGCAGCTGACTGTCACAGACAACTTAAATATATACACCAGTATATAAAATAACATGAAGGTTTGATCTAACCAGTCATGATATTATTGGTCAGACCTGCGATATTGTACCTGCTAACAGCTGAAGCAGTGCCGGAGCCGTGTACGAGCTGTGCTACACTTCAGTTCATCTGGCACGATCTTACAGCAATGCAACTACGGCATCAACTGGAATTACACTGCATCGCCATCTAGTGGCTCTATGAGAACAGCACAACTGATTACTGCCACTAACTTTCATTGCTGGTAGACACTAGATTTTCAAAAATGTGGTGTCTTTTGAAACTTCTACACATTGCACCTATGTTCTCCATGTCTTTACGCTATAATCCATCCAATAATTTTATTCTCGCACGCTTTTTCAAATATAATAGGTTAATTATTGCGTTACATTTAATTATTTTTGTACCAATGATAATAATAATAATGAAAATAAAAGCCTGATGTATTAGGTCATTTTATTCTTTTAAAACCACTTATCAACATGTTTGGTAGCCCTTGTGGAGTAATATAAACTGCACAAAAAATGTAATAAGTGGGGGCATTTGAATATTATTAGAATACTTATCTAAGAAATACTCCTGTAAATGATGTTATTCTTTAGATGATAGGAGCTAGAGCCAGAATATTGATCTCTGAATCAGACTATTCCACACAGCATAACTGCTTACAAAGGTATAATATCCAGGCTATGACTTGCGACTGGAACCACAGAAAAGTGACTAAACTAAACGATGTAACACTGCATCTAAACAGCAGCTCACATGTTGTTCAGATGGACACTCTCCCACCAAGATGCACACACATACCGTGCCGGTGAGTTAATGCCCGGCTTTACCACCAGAATAAAATACCATTTTATTCACAATCCTTTCAGAAACACCACAATCCTGAAAATTAAACATCCTGCTGGACTGAACTCTGACAGTTCTATAGATGCAATTCTGACCCAAATGGGCCCTTTTCCTATACTGTAAGTTCTCTGAATTGGGGCAATGGGCTCATCTACCTTTTCTATGATCTTTTCTCTGGGCTTAACCCTCCCATCCCATACTAGACGTGCAGCTGCCACCTTTCAGAGTGGACAGTGAGTTAGTTTTCAGTGTAGGATGTTTGGCCACCACCAAAAGTAAAGACAACACACATTTTTCATGTGTGGACAGTGAATTTGCTCATTTCCTTTTAGTTTTCTGTGACAAACATCCCACAGCACTGCAAGCTAACACAGCTAAAGGCAGATTCACTGTAGAAACAGGAAGTAATGCACATGCTCATATTTATGTATTGTGGTGTGGGCCTCTGGAGTCCCGCCCCTCCCTGCTATGAGCCGCCACTCAGCTCCACTTCACCTGTGTCTCACCGGCCCAGCCTGCAGCACCATGGACAGCACCAGAGGGACAGGGCTGAATTTCAGCACCTCCACTCCACACTCAGACCTGGACAGCGCCGAAGGGACAGGGCTGAGTTTCAGCACCTCCACTCTGCACTCAGACCTGGACAGCGCCGGAGGGACAGGGCTGAGTTTCAGCACCTCCACTCCGCACTCAGACCTGGACAGCGCCGAAGGGACAGGGCTGAGTTTCAGCACCTACACTCCGCACTCAGACCTGGACAGCGCCGGAGGGACAGGGCTGAGTCTCAGCACCTCCACTCCACACTCAGACCTGGACCTGAGATACAGTCAGGCCACCGGCAGCATACCAGTGCTTTTCCCACACCACTTTCCCCTTTGCCTGAGTAGCTGCTGGCTCTATATAGGCCTCATGGTCTCACTCCAGGGGTGTGCTGGCTTTCCCCTCACTGAGTGACTAACAGAGTCTGATTCCCGTTTTTTTTTTTTTTTGTGGCAGACTCGGATGTGCCCCTCCTTGTGGCCTGAATTTTGGACCCACCTGCACTTCCCTAGCACTTTTGCTTTCCCCAACATTTGAGTAGCCTGATCTTGTTTTGTGTTTCACTTTTCCCCTGTCTTCATTCATTGTGATACCGCTGTCACAATAAAAGTCCTCACTCAAAAAATGGCTACAAAGCTTCAAAAAAAATGTCATTATTTATTTTTTATTAGTTTTCTTTAATGCAGATTCATGCACAAACGTTTTGGCGAGTTGCCTTCTTCAGTGTGAAGGTACAATGATTAAGACATTCCACCTTCTTATAAACAGGTTACAGTTGCCTTTCATTAGAGCTGCTGGCCAATTATTATGAGACAATTATTTATTAAGGCTGCTAGACAATCATAGTGAGACAATTAGATAAATTGGTAAATTGGTTAACAGGGGCAATCAAGGAGAATAGAAGAGGGGTGAATGTATCCACAAGTGGCCACAATAGAAGACATCAGGCTAAGCCGTTCATAAATCCATGTGGCCACGCGTGAGCCCAGTCACGCCCCTCAATCACAAATGCATTCAGGTTATACACTGTAAAATCAAAATCAACAAAAAAGCAGGCATAAAGGCCATACACAGAAATCTAAAGAAAAGGAACAAGATCCAGCTCCTCATTGAGGCCCCCTGGTGACACAGATTTGAGAAGGGCTCTCTTTGGAGTAGTTTTTTTCTCAAAGTCACCTCCCCTGTGGGCTGGTGTTACCTTTTCTATACCCATACATTGAAGGTCTTTAATAGAGTGTTCCTGTTCTATAAAGTGCCTTGCCACTGGTGAGGTGATATCACATCTTCTTATAGAGGATTTATGTTCCCCAAGTTGTTGTTTTAAAGCACGTGTATTTTTACCTATATACACCTTGGGGCAGGGACACTTCAACATGTAGATTACACTTTTTGTACTGCAAGAGATACAAGATTTAATTTGATAAGATCTGGATGTTTGGGGACACACAAAATGATGTCCTTTCATCATATTACTACAAGATGCACAGCTCCTGCAAGGGAAACAACCAGTTATAAAAGCTTGTTTTTTCTCTTTAACTACGTCTGATTTTACTTGCATATTAGCCAAATTTCTTGCTCTTTTATAAGTAAATAGAGCGGGGCTCTGAAAGGCTTGATTTAAGGAAGTGTCTGAGGACAAAATATGTCAGTGCTTGTTTACGATAGATCTAATTTTGTTAGAGCAGTCATTGTAAGTCAGAACATAGTTAACAGAGAATGTCTTTTTTTGCTTACTCTGTGTTTTATTTAGCAGGTCATTTCTATTGAGACCTTTGACCTTTTGTTTAGCATCATTAAGCCATACTTCAGAGTATCCTCTTGAGCTAAAACGCTCAATGAGGAGCTCCGATTGTTTGTCGTATTTGTCTTTAGTGTCACAGATACGGCGAAGCCTATGCAACTGACTCACAGGTAACCCTTTCTTTAATGGTAATGGGTGATAACTGTCAGCTGACAAAATTGTATTTTTGTCAGTGGGCTTTCTATATACCGCAGTACTAAGGGAATTGCCTTTTTTAGTGACCAAGACATCTAAGAAGTGAATAGCTTCTGGGCTCTTCTCAACTGAAAAGGAAATAGATGGTAGTTTTGAATTAAAGTGAAACAAATTCCATTAGCTTAATTTCTGAATCGTTCCATATCATAAAACAATCATCAATACACCTTGTCCAGTATTTAATAGAACTTAATAGAAGGATTGTTCTCATAAACACAATCAAGTTCAAATTTTCCCATGAACAGATTAGCATAGTTGGGGGCTAATGGAGTCCCCATGGCAGTGCCATGGTTTTGCAAGTAGTAATCTTTATCAAAGAGAAAATAATTGAGTGCGACTGATAATAAACTCAGTAGGCATACTACCTTCATGACTGGAAAGAAAGAATCTCAGAACCTCCAGGCCGGGGTTCGTAGGTATGGAGGTGTATAGAGAACCAACATCTAATGTAACTAAAAAGTCACCTTCATCTATGTTTGACAATGCTTGTAAATTCACTAAAACATCTGTGGTGTCTTTCAAGTATAATGGTAATAGCTTAACTATGGGGTAAATATGAAAGTCCACAAACCGAGAAATGTTCTCAGTAAGGGAGCCGGTGCCTGATACTATAGGCCACAAAGGAGGATCTTCAAGGGATTTATGAATCTTAGGCAATGCATATAGTACAGGTATGGTGGGGTGATTCACAGAGAGATATTTAAATTCCAAGATTGCTCTTCTTAACCAATTTACCAATTTATCTATTTTCTCACTATGATTGTCTAGCAGCCTTAATAAATAATTGTCTCATAATAATTGGCCAGCAGCCCTAATGGAAGGCAGCTGTTACTTGTTTATAAGAAGGTGGAATGTCTTAATCATTGTACCTGCACACTGAAGAAGGCAACACGCCAAAACGTTTGTGCATGAATCTGCATTAAAGAAAACTAATAAAAAAATAAATAATTACATTTTTCTGAAGCTTTGTAGCCATTTTTTAGAGTGCAAACCAATATCTTTTCAATTGACAATATTTCTTTGGTTTCTACGCACCAAACAAATTAAAATGGGTGTGCACGGTGATTTCTCTTGTTATGAACAATAAAAGTCCTCTACAGGCATGTTGCCAGCACTGTCTGCCTCGTCTGTGCCTCGTTCCCGTAGCATACAGTATGGATGTGATAAAAGTTTATTAAAGGAGATGAAAGATATGGAATTGAAGCTATCTGTAAGTGGGTGGAAAATCACAACCTGTACCTGTACAACATGTCATATAAATGCTCTGCCCGTTTGCAAATGTTGCACACAATGCAAATCATGCAAACTATGCAGACTACACAGAAGTATAAAACAGTCCTTAGAAGGACCATCTCTGTCAACCCTTGCAGGAGGAGTATGCAACACATACAGGAATGATAGATTCAATCATTAGGGCACACCAGTAGTACAATACCGCTTATTTACTGTCAGGATAATTACCATGCAGTGCCCCCAAACCCTGTAGGGTGGGGATGGTGGTAGGTACTAGAGTTTTGGTCAGGTCAGACTCTATTTTGTCAAATGTAAACTAGTGTGGATTGCGGGAGATGTTCTCTGGATAGAATTTAAGGGAAGCTCAAACAATTTACTTCATTATCCAAAGTCCTTTCAAAAAAAGCATTTTTGGTATGCATCACAATTTCTTTGTGTTCCATTTCTTTATCTTACAATCTCTTCAGGTGCATGTCCTTTCCTCTCTTATAGCATAGTGTCCAGTCCATCTTGCCATGTCTTGTAAATAAAATCTCATAAAAAACACGTTTTCAACGTACAAAAATGCCAAGTTACTCAAAAGTATTGATATAAAAATGACGCCAAGTTACGGTACTACAAACAATATAGGCTATCTTGCCTCACCGAAATTACAAAAGATGTATTTCAAAGCAATGCTATCCAATATTTCCTCAAGTCTGTCAAGTCACTTGGCCCTGTGTTTTGTAATCTTACCATTTTACAATGTCATGCAAACTTTGTGTCAGATCAAAGTGTCAAATATTTTGAATTGCATCATGGAACACATTGAAATTCATGTACAAAACTGCTGGTGAGTAACTACAAGAAGCATATTTCTCCAGAAAACATATGTTTATACTTGCTTCTGAACTGAATTTGAGTACATGTACAAGTTATTGTATATTTGCTACATACAATAAATGCTGCATGTAAAATACATATTGTACATACATACATAGAGAACTTCTTTATCCCCATGGGGACATTTCCCTCGCAGCATGTTACATTCACATTTACAAACACACACTTATACCAAGAAACATACTATCATTCATGCAACAGAAAGGCTGGGTAGCGAAATACATACATACCAATACAAACCGGACATATACACGCCTATTCAATCAATCTTGACTGTGAGAAAGCCATCCACACATATGTTTGGCCTGTCCATGTAGTGCATGCTTATACACACAGGGCCAAGCGACTCAAAAGAATTGAGTAAATATTGGGTAGCAATGCTTTGGAATACATCTTATTTTATTTCGGTGAGGCAAGATGGCCTATATTGTTTGTAGTACGGTAACTTGGCGTCATTTTGATATCAATACTTTTGAGTAACTTGCCATTTTTGTACGTTGAAAACGTGTTTTTTATGAGATATCATTTCTTTTTGCAAAGCGTTTTATTATGAGAATGAGAAATGCGAAGTGACCCTGTAAGAAACGGTTGTGGATTATGGCTATCCTTGTGTGAATTTGTACAGTCTGATGAGCGTGTCCTGTTTAGCAGTTTCGGTTTGCTATATATGTAAAACAGTGGCTGCGACAAAGGGTGCGGTGGCGTAAGTGTAAACGCAACAGAAACGCAGGTGAAATATGGCCAGTGTATGTACTCACGGATTTGACGGCCATCCAACGAGCCTTGATTGAGAAAAGAATCAGCAAGCCCGTGGAATTAGAGCTGCCTAGGTCGCAACTTGTGTACCCTGCTGTCCTGCCCCGTTGTCTGTTATTTCGTGGAGATGCACTTTTAGTGTTTGTAAGGTTTATAAGGCATTTTGATAGGCTTATCTGCAGGTGGGAATCCTGTTCGCTGTTTTTCTAAGCTAGAACCGGAAAACTTGATAGTGGAGAATAGGAGCAGACGCATATGTCCCAGCAGGCTTTGCATATGAGAAAATAACAACAGTGTGAGAGAAATTAGGAAAAAATGATGAAATTGCGTAGTTGAAACAATATGTTTTTAGCAGAATGGGCATGTAGGTGAAGGTTGACATGATCACAGACTATGGTGCAGAGTAAATGAAGTGACCATGAGCGAGCTTAGTTTCTTTATTGAACGGTATATATAAGAGTCTGTATAAAACATTAGCTGTTAAAGTGGAGGGTTAAGTAACGTGTGAAATCTATAGCACTGATGTGCATTTCTCATGATTAGTACTAGTAGTTATACTTACGAGTGAGTCATGATTTTAAATGCAATGTTTTAATGGGGAGTTGCAGAACGTACTTACGTAGTAATTGTTTGTATGTGGCTAGATAGAGAACAGGGCGAGGTAACATGAATGTAGAAACATGGCGTTTGCTGATGAGAAGGTTTTGTACGGTAGCCAAGTGAAGAAATATAGTTAGTAGAAATGGCACAGTGGTGAACTGGTATATCTTTTTAATAAAATGAATACATTTGCCGTCATGAAATGCATATGGGTGGCCGTGAGTGAGTTTTGGTAAAGCAAATACAAAAGCGTAAGTAAACGTTAGTGTAAAAGAGGAAACTATCTGCCTGAGGGCGAGGCGGGATTCAATCCTTCAACCAGAGGTTTACCAGTCTGTGACTTTGTTAGTGCAGCACCATGACATAGCTATGCAATGTGTGAAATATCATCAGCAAACCTGTCCGTTGTTTTAAAGAAGAACACAGGCCAGTAAGCACAGAAGAGCTCCCGTTGAATCCATATGGCTTTGCAATATTGTAGCCGGTTAATAACTGAACATGCAGACGGTACGTCATAATGCAGTGTATACGTTCGGTGAACGGCGGGTAGATATGGTGCAAAAGCAATAACTGAGAAGTAGTAGACAATTATTAGTGAGGGTAAAAGCAGGTTAAAGAAACATGTCCCTAGCTGGGATTGAATCGACGACCCCATGTTCCCAAGACTGTAACATTACCCACTAGGCCACAGGTAGATTAGCTGTTTAAACTGGAAATGTTTCAGAGTAAAAAGGTATGGCTATTTTGCGTGTGTATGCGAGTTTTTGATTGGGTCGTGAGGATGAGGATTTGGCTGATGTTGGTAAAATGTCCAATGAGGAGACATGTTGTTAGTGGGATAGGTGGCAGGAAAAATAAGAATGAGAAGAAGAAGAAGAAGAAGAAGAAGAAGGAGAAAACGCAAAATCCCCTTAGTTTGGGGCTTTATTGTGTGGACATGTGAAGTTGTTTATGAAATCTGTCTGTTGAAATGGGGTCAGAATGTACAGAATTTAATGTTTTTAAAGGCTGAGTGTCTGTGGCTGTTGTGGTTATTTCTGTGGCTAACCCTGAAAAGTGCCAAACTCTCGGTGCTGTATAGGTATGGGGCATGCCCCCGCCAAGGCGTAACTTGGCGGGATGGCATACCTGCCATCCCAATGATTGCCTCTTAACACTGTTAAAGCGTTATAGCATTCATGGTTATTGGTAACTCTCATATTGTGTCATATGATAAAGTACTCTTTCTCCTACAGCGCATATAAAGTACGTGGCTTACTTATACACTGACTGAAGTGTGCATCTCTGCTCGAACAAATCACTGCATTGGTGCCATAAATAAACTTCTCTTTCATCATCTTGTGTTTGAAAGCCAACTTTAAGGAATGACATCCGGTCAATGCTAAAGGAGGATACTGCCCTCCTGGAAGAGCACATAGAACACTGCAGCGCTACTATGGCTAAGGGCTACAGACAATAGCCAAGGGCTACAGACTCCAGTTCAGAGTGAAACCCCCATTTCAACAGAGTCATTTACTCTCAAACACAAGAGAGCGCTCCCATGTTTAAGAGGAATAAATTCCTTCCCTCTTACAAAAAGGGGGAAATACGTGTGGTTCCCAGAGATCAAACCCAACATAGTTTATATTTTCATTATTTCCAGCTCCCAAAGAAAGGTGGTTCTCTTATGAAAAGGGGGACAATTTACTTGACTGATTTTTAGGTCAAATCTGATTGGTTACCACAACGCGTAGTTGTGCCACCTGGGGTTTGATGTTAAAATTTGGCCATCTCTCCCACTGCCTTGCTGATGTGCCGCCACCTCTCATTTAAATGAATGGAGGCGGTGTTGCTGCCTGGCGTTACCGCGTACAGTGTGGTTTCACCGTTATGGGGTGGATTTCATCCCTCCACCTCAGCCCCCTGCGCGATCTCCATCGCTGTCTCACAGTATCACACAAGCGCTGTGCAACTATGCATCACTGGGAAAACACAGACTCTTACTGTACACTCAGGGAACCCCTCTGAGGATCATTCTCATGAGGAAAGACGTGAGGACAGATGCATCCCTCTCTGGGGGGGGGGGGGGGGGGGGGAAGGGCACTCAGGAGGGTCACATGGTGAATGGGACGTGGGCAACCCAGCTGTGCTCAGCTTACATCAATTATCAGGAGCTACTAACTATATGGACAGCTCTCAGATCTTTTCTTCCCTGTCTAAGAGGACATCTTGTGCTCGTACGCTGCGATAATGACTGCGGTAGCATGTAAATCACCAAGGTGACATGCGCTCCCTCCAGCTTCATGGTCTAGCCCACGGACTATTGGTCTGGAGCAGCCTTCACTTTCTGTGGTTACGCGTGACCCATGTTGCTTTAGGCTTGCTCCTGTGGGGGTCTAGGCCAGGGTTGTCTGTGAAGCGCATTGTGACAATTACTGTGAAATACGCTATATAAATAAAATTTGATTGATTGATTTATGTTCCAGGAATTCTGAACACGAGCGCTGATCTGCTGTCAAGGAGAAACCCACTGTTCGGGGAATGGTGTCTCCATCCCCAGACTCTGGAAATGTTACTGCAGTGATTATCCCTCTCCTTTAAGTACAGCCATGCACGCTCCCGCTACAGACGGGCCTCCAGCCTCAGGTGAACGGGGAAATACATCACCCCTGCCCCGAGCGAGTAGTTCTATGGGCTTGGCCTGTGAGAGGCATAGCCTCAACACATTAGGGCTTCCCCTCGCGTGACTGCAACCATCCAGAGCATGAGAGCGCCCTCTACCAGGTCACTTTATGACAATAAGTGTCAGGTGTTTTAAAGATGGTGTGCCTCTCATCAGTCAGTGCCTTACCAGTGCTCTGTTACTGATGTGCTGTGCTTTTCACAGAACCTTATGGATAAAGAGAAATCCTTTTATACCCTTAAGGTCTACCTGACAGCTATCACTGCTTGTCATGTTGGTTTCAGAGACTATGCAGTGGGGCAGCACCCCCTCATTCACAGGTTCATGTGGTTCATGAAGGGGGCTCACTGTTCTCTGCCTGTTGCTAAAAAGCTTGAGATTTATCACAGGTGCTGAAGGTTCGGTCTGTAAGGCCGTTTGAGCTTATAAATTAGATTAAAATTGTTGTCTCTCCAGACAGTGTTGATGCTTGCACTAGCCTCAGATAAATGAGTCAGTGACCTCCATGCGCTCTCAGTGAAACTCTTGTGCGCAATATTCTCCCCTAAGATGGATACGGTTTTTCCTAAGCCCAATCCAGCCTTTATGCCTCAAGCTTCCCAGCTTTCACATGTGAGGTGTTGGAGCTTGCCGCTTTTCACCCACCACCTTTCTCCTCTGAAGAGCAGCATGGGCTGCATATGCTGTGTCCTGTGTGTTCTCCACACGCTCATTCTACGAGGGGCATGGCTGCACCGTGAGCCCTATTCCATGGGGTCTCCTCACAATTTATTCAGTGGCAGGCTGGGTTTCTCCAGATACTTTAGCTAGGTTCACCAGGAGACCAGTAGCCTACTCGATTCTGGGGGTGAGCTCTGTGTGAGGTGAACACATCTCTCCTCTTCTGCTATGGGTTTTAGTACATTGTTCCCGGGCCCTGGCTATAGCTTTGGGCAGTGGAATGTCTTTAGTACTGCCCTACAAAAGATGTGCCAGACACCACCCTCCCCATTCACATTCACACACACCACCACACACTCTGCAACAACTTCCCACTGTTAGCGACAGATGGCCACATATAGAGTTCAATCATTGTAAGGCAATACAACACCTGCAGATCAAATGGGTGTGCCCCGGGGAGTCTGGTGCAATGTTTATTCCTTCCTGGGAATGTTCTCTGTGGTGTGGGGATGGCTGGTTTAAGCAGCCACACCTGCCCTGGGTCAAGCTAATTAGACCTGGCCAATTGGATAATTGGTTAAGAATTAGATAATTGGCCAGGCTAATTGGACCCAGGAACAGGAGTGGCTGCACCTGTGCGTAGTGGTGATCACTGCGCACAGGTTAAATCTGCCATCCCCACCCACACCTGAGAGCCTCTCTGTCATGACAGTGTTTTAGATCTGCTCACTTGGCTGTAACATCTTGCCAAACCCTTGCAAATAAATCTGGACTGTTGGAACATCTTCTCCCTGTGTCTCTGTGCTGGAGGGCCCCAAGGAAAGCCACTTCGGTGGCCTGTGGCAGGCGTGTTTGCCACAGTGGCGCCCAACGTGGGGCTTCTCCAGTACAAGGAAGAGGCACAGGAGGGCCAGCCAGGAGGCACACTGGAGGAGGGGCAGCTGAGGTGTTCCTGACGGGGCTTCGGACAGATCCTCCAGGCCGGGGACAGGGAGCAGGAGATGACTGGGGAGGGGAAGGAAGCGATCCTCAGCTGGGATGCTGAGGAGCTGGACCTGGCCGGGAAGGCGGGTCAGCTACGGGCGGCGCACAAGCGGTGGCCGCGCCGTTTCGCTTCCTTTTGTCCCTTTTGTTGTTTTAGTTTGTTGTTTTTAGCCTGGTTGGTTTGCCTGGAGCCCATGAGGGGGAAGCCTGCAGCAGCCTGCCAGCAGAGCCGACTGGCGGCCACCACAGCTACGAGGGTTCCAGGTCCCCAGCGCCGCCAGGAAGCAAGCCCACCAGCCCAGCCACCTCACCACAGCCCCTGGAACAGCCCAAGCCCGGTGACGCCCCCACCAGCCAGCAGAGCAGCCCAGGACTTCCCGTGCTCCAGGAGGGAGGAAGAAGGGTTGCCTGGTCGTCCGGGGGAGGGTCACAGCATGTACTGGACTGTTCTGGGGCCCCCCACCCTGACTCTTTACTGGAGTTTTTATTTTGTTTTTGTTTTTGCTTTGTTGGGAGTGTGGGGGTGGGGGTAGGCTTCGGCCAGGGATTCTCCCTGGCCTCAGTTTGGCGTTGGGGGTATGTGGTGTGGGGATGGCTGGTTTAAGCAGCCACACCTGCCCTGGGTCAAGCTAATTAGACCTGGCCAATTGGATAATTGGTTAAGAATTGGAGAATTGGCCAGGCTAATTGGGCCCAGGAACAGGAGTGGCTGCACCTGTGCGTAGTGAGCAGAGGTGGGTAGAGTAGCCAAAACCTGTACTCAAGTAAAAGTATTGTTACTTTAAAATAATAATGACTCAAGTAGAAGTAAAAGTAGTCATCCAAATAATTACTTGAGTAAGAGTAAGAAAGTATCTCGTGAAAAGACTACTCAAGTACTGAGTTACTTCACATAATCTGATTTAATGTTGAAATAAGAAGAGCAAGATGAACGTAAAAATCTAAATGTCCAAAATATTAAATTGTAAATGCCTGTCCAATAGAAACAAACCAAATATAAAATAGCCATGTGCAAATTCAAATATGGCCTAAATCATATCCCTTAAAACAATAAAACAATACACAGGAGGTTCGTCAGAAGAGGAGGATTTTCGCTTTCTGTTGGACTCTATTAAGTCTGTATACCCCGTCAGTTTGTTGGGGTGAACCCTCAGTTGACAGAAAAAATATCAATGAGGCTACAGGGATTTATCCATTAAAACAGACTCATCATCACAACAAAGAGGAGCCTGCTCAATTCAAACAGAAACTTTATATGTGGGAAACATAATGCTTTGTAGCACCATTATTGCACCTTATGAGGCACTTCTCCACGATATTCCAAAGTCCCATGATACCTTGCGCGGAATATGTGCAGAACTTCCGGTTTAGCGTATGTATTATGCTATGCATGCTATGCAATGTTATGTATGCTATGCAATGTTCCAGCGCTTACGTCTTGACTGTTGCATACTTCACAAAAACTATTACACTACTAACTAATGCTTACATTACAGTGTGAAATATCCACATTAATACCAGTAACCTATTTAAACACACTCAATTTAAAAAATAACGTATATAAGCGAAGTATTTTGAGCAATAATAGCCTACTTACATAGCAATGATGAAATCTTATGTGTTCAGTAGATGGAGACAGAGACCGTAAATCAACAATACAGTACTTGTTTTGCTCCATCAAAAGGTCTAGGTCTATCAGCAAACATACGGCTTAGCTATGCCCAGAAGTCCTCAATAATAATAGTATTTCCCAAGAAATTACGAATAATCGTTGACCACGTTCCGTGCTGCGTCTTTTACTGCTACCAAATGCATAAGTGAATGCCACGATAAGAAAAATTTTGGTTACGCTGACCTAAAAAACGCTATTCCAAAAGCAAAATTAGACATGTTATACATCGTTAGAAAGCTTATACTCTCACCTACTGAATAAATGAATTGTCAATCAAGCCAGACTGTACTAAAAAGGGCGACAACGCCGTAAACAACGCGTGTGGTATTACGCACAGCTATTTTGGAAGATACCCAGGCATCACAAATGCCCGTATATTTCACAAACGGATTGTCCAAGACAATAAATAACCACTCAGTCAAATAGTTAGCTATCCACAGCCAAAACTAACCTAAACTTACCGCCACATATTTTCTCAAGTTCGAAGTTGAGTTCTTGTAGGCTGAAATGTCCACATTTCTAGGCAGACAAAGAAGGCAGCGCATAATGTAACTACTGTTTTTGGTTGTCTGTAAGGAAAACGTAGTTTGAACGTGAGGCCAGGGGTGTTCTGCCTGCTACGAATCACCCGCCGTTGTTTCAGCCATTGTTGTAGCCCACTCATCCTTCTGTGTGCTGTGACTGGCTACGTTTGATTGGTGAAACGGAGTCATGTGGGGCTATGACAGAGCCAAAGCAAAGACCAGTCAGCCTCTTTGGCTGAAGTCTCTCTGAGAGAATGAAACAAACAGAACGTGCATTGAATAAAAAATGGGTAAAAAATAAAAGTAACGAGCGGAATGTAGCCGAATATAACGGAGTAAAAGTAACATTTTTTCTTCACAAATATACTCGAGTAAAAGTGAAAAGTATGTTGCATTAAAACTACTCCTACAAGTACAATTTATTCAAAAATTTACTTAAGTAAATGTAACGGAGTAAATATAACGCGTTACTACCCACCTCTGGTAGTGAGGTAATCACTGCGCACAGGTTAAATCTGCCATCCCCACCCACACGAGGAGAGCTTCTCTGTCATGACAGTGTTTTACATCTGCTCCTTTGGCTATAACATCTTGCCAAACCCTCGTAAATAAACGTGGACTTTTTGGAACATCTTCTCCCTGTGTCTCTGTGCTGGAGGGCCCCAAGGAAAGCCACTTCGGTGGCCTGTGGCAGGCATGTTTGCCACAGTTTCCAGGGGCTGTGGTGGGGTGGCTGGGCTGGTGGGCTGGCTTCCTTGTGGCGCTGGGGACCTGGAACCCTCGTAGGTGTGGTGGCCGCCAGTCGGCTCTGCTGGAAGGCTGCTGCAGGCTTTCCCCCTCATGGGCTCCGGGCAAACCAACCAGGCCAAAAACAACAAACTAAAACAACAAAAGGGACAAAAGGAAGCGAAACGGCGTGGCCATCGCTTGTGCGCCGCCCGTAGCTGACCCGCCTTCCCGGCCAGGTCCAGCTCCTCAGCATCCCAGCTGAGGATCGCTTCCTTCCCCTCCCCAGTCATCTCCTGCTCCCTGTCCCCGGCCTGGAGGATCTGTCCGAAGCCCCGTCAGGAACACCTCAGCTGCCCCTCCTCCAGTGTGCCTCCTGGCTGGCCCTCCTGTGCCTCTTCCTTGTACTGGAGAAGCCCCACGTTGGGCGCCACTGTGGCAAACACGCCTGCCACAGGCCACCGAAGTGGCTTTCCTTGGGGCCCTCCAGCACAGAGACACAGGGAGAAGATGTTCAAAAAGTCCACGTTTATTTACGAGGGTTTGGCAAGATGTTATAGCCAAAGGAGCAGATGTAAAACACTGTCATGACAGAGAAGCTCTCCTCGTGTGGGTGGGGATGGCAGATTTAACCTGTGCGCAGTGATTACCTCACTACGCACAGGTGCAGCCACTCCTGTTCCTGGGCCCAATTAGCCTGGCCAATTCTCCAATTCTTAACCAATTATCCAATTGGCCAGGTCTAATTAACTTGACCCAGGGCAGGTGTGGCTGCTTAAACCAGCCATCCCCACACCACATTCTCATTTGGCAATAATCATTGACCAGAATAATTAAGCCCTCACTTGTGGCTGTCTCGTTGAGATTCAGACAGAGCGCTTGTTGAGGCACTGTGGTGAGCCTCCCTTTGTGCATCGTAATAAAACCTTTTCAACTGGAAAGTGGTCATCAGTGTGTTACTTCACTGGTCCCAACATGGTTCCACAAAAGGAGAAGATTCCCAACAGACTTCATTCCCAAGACCTGACAGCGTCTCAACTAACAAAACATAACATAACAACATAACATAACATACGCTGAGAACAGGCCATTCAGCCCAACAATGCTTGCCAATTTTCAAACTAAATTATACCTATTGCTCTGATTACCTACAGACTAGACAGAATCTAACACTGTATCAAGCCTAGTCTTAAAAATCCATGGAGTTTCTGCCCCTACTACATGACCTGGCAGGCCATTCCACACAGTGACTGATATTTAGCTAATTTCTATTTATGGCCTCTCGTTCTACATACAGAACTCAAGGAGTTTGTCTGTACGCTCTAGGAGATCTCCTACCTGCTGAGACGGAGACACCAAGACCACAACTTAAAAACGCTTCAGTGGCTCCGGACAACTAGCAGCAGAAACCGGGGAGGCACTTTAAACTAGAAAAATAAGGCACTTTAAACTAACTAATATTAAGTGTTTAAATAAGAATGACCAGGTGTAGAATTAATTGGGTTAAATGAACTAACTTACCTTTTACAAAATAGCAATTACTAAATAGCAATAATTGAAGGAACCCATGTACTAGGTAATATTTTATTCACATATCTTAGGACAAAATAAAACGAAAATTCATCCAGAAGCAGATTATAATAAACTACTGCTAACATTAGCACATAACAATAAAGGCAAACTATCTAACAACAGTTATATTTTGCTCCTGGGAAAGCGAACAACCAAAAACGTCCTGTCGGCAAGAAGGTGGCCGAATTAGCAAACCGGCTAGTTTGCTAGCTGAGTGCTTAACGGAGGAAAAAAGTGGAAAATTCCCTCCCTGTCCCCTGACGGCAACAAAGATTTTCACCTTAGGAGCAAAACAATCTCAAATGAAAAAAAACTAAAATGAAATAACAAATACACACTTCAAAGCACAATACAATCCTGTAACTAACTTTTCCAAACTCCACAAGACTCCTTCCTCTCTCTCTCTACCACAAATAGGAAGTGCGTGTCAGGCTCAAACAATCGAGCCACAGCTGTGAGCATAGGGCAATCTGGTAGTTGTCCATATCTCCTGGTTGGTGGATCTCAAAAACAACATGATGAAAGAGCACTTTAGGTTACTGTCGTAACCCTGGTGGAGAGATCCACCAAGACTGCCCTGCCTGCCGCTCATGTGAAGTGAATACGTTCACTGAGGAGTAGTAACACTGCAGGGTCCTACGTGCTCTTCCAGGAGGGCGGTAGCCTCCTTTAGCATTGGACACGTTACTGTCTGCCAGAGCCAGACTTGGTGCAATTGGATGCTTCTACACAAGTCAGGACCGGTTGTCATTTCCCATAGGTGGATCTCTCCACTCTGTGTATCAGAGAACTGGGGTTACGACAGTAACTTAAAGTTTAGAGGTAATACCTTAACTGGGTTACTCACTGGGAATATTGTTAGTTTCACTAGCAGGATGTGCAGCTACTCTGGGGTCACTGTTAGAGTCAGTGCCCAGATGGGTCTGAATGTCATTCAATAAAATAATACAGAGATCATGTCCTGGGATATTTAGATATTTAGTCTCTTCACCCAGATGGGGTAAGCCTTAATTAGTTGTTATTTTTAGATTCCTGGATTCCTATGATTGAAGGTCTTGATGTCACGGAACGATTGAACGAATGCCTGGCAGCAGTAGATAGTCTCTCCAGGGTACAATGTCTTGCCACCCATCATTTCATATGAGCACACCCCTGTTAATGTGCTTATACGCTAACTCGTATTCACACTTAAACATTCAGGTTACAGGTTCTGAATATTAGTGAGGTTTTTTTCCACCCGGTGATTAAATTCACACTCTTACACACTTCATCACAAATTCTACTTCTTTAAAGTCACACAGTACACAGCACTACTCACCCCAGTCTCTGTAGTTTGCAGTTTGGACTCATCAGTCCAGCACAGAGCAGCTTCACTCCTGAATCTCCCAGGTTATTGTAGCTGAGGTCCAGATCTCTCAGGGGTGAGTTTGATGACTGGAGAGCTGAGGCCACAATATCACAGCACTTCTCTGTGAGTTCACAGTAGTTCAGTCTGCAAAGAAGAGTAAACATATTATAGTATTACTATATTAGGTATACATGAAGCATGTATCTAATATGGGAAATGTGCCAATGACAGTGTTCAGCGATGAAGAGTGAAATTGAGGATTTTAAGGTTGGTAATGCTCTGAGGAAGATGTCTGTGCTAAAATCTCCAACTGCAGTATTTTGGACCTGAAAATTAAACATCCTGCTGGACTGAACTCTGACAGTTCTACAGATGTAATTCTGACCCAAATGTCCCCTTTTCTTATACTGTAAGTTCTCTGAATTGGGGCAAAGGGCTCATCTACCTTTTCTGTGATCTTTTCTCTGGGCTTAACCCTCCCATCCCATGCTAGACGTGCAGCTGCCATCTTTCAGAGTGGACAGTGAGTTAGTTTTCAGTGCTGTAGGATGTTTGGCCACCACCAAAAGTAAAAATGTAAAAGGCAACATACATTTTTCAGAGTGGACAGCGACTTTGCTTATTTCCTTTTGGTTATCTGTTACAAACATCCCACAGCATTGCAAACTAACACACAGCTAAAGGCAGATTCACTGTAACAGGAAGTAATGGACAGCGCCGGAGGGACAGGGCTGAGTTTCAGCACCTCCACTCCACATTCAGACCTGGACAGCGCCGGAGGGACAGGGCTGAGTTTCAGCACCTCCACTCCACACTCAGACCTGGACAGCGCCGGAGGGACAGGGCTGAGTTTCAGCACCTCCACTCCACACTCAGACCTGGACAGTGCCGGAGGAACAGGGCTGAGTTTCAGTACCTCCACTCCACACTCAGACCTGGACAGCGCCGGAGGGACAGGGCTGAGTCAGTCAGACCACCGGCAGCACACCAGTGCTTTTTCCACACCACTTTCCCCTTTGCCTGAGTAGAAACTGGCCCTATATAGGCCTCATGGTCTCACTCCAGGGGTGTGCTGGCTTTCCCCTCACTGAGTGACTAAAAGAGTTTCTGATTCTCGTTTTTTTTTTTGTTTTGTGGCAGACTCGGACGTGCCCCTCCTCGTCTGCTGTGGATGGCGGTAGGCACTACAGTTTAGGTCAGGTCAAACTTTATTCTGTCAAATG
Source organism: Anguilla japonica (assembly GCA_025169545.1). Taxonomy (NCBI): domain Eukaryota; kingdom Metazoa; phylum Chordata; class Actinopteri; order Anguilliformes; family Anguillidae; genus Anguilla; species Anguilla japonica. Next base: position 3,047,322 of record CM045898.1, on the reverse strand, counting down.
TAAACTAGTGTGGATTGTGGGAGATGTTCTCTGGATAGTATTTTAGTGAAGCTCAAACAATTTATTTCATTATCCAAAAACCTTTCATAAAAAGCACTTTTGGTATGCATCACAATTTCTGTGTTCCTTTTCTTTATCTTACAACATCTTCAGGTGCATGTCCTTTCCTCTCTTATAGAATAGTGTCCAGTCCATTTGCCATGTCTTGTAAATAAAATAATTGCCTCTTAACACTGTTAAAGCGTTCTATTCATGGTTATTGGCAACTCTCATATTTTGTCATATGATAAAGTACTCTTTCTCTTACAGTGCATCCAAAGTACGTGGCTTACTTATACACTGACTGAAGTGTGCATCTCTGCTCGAACAAATCACTGCATTGGTGCCATAAATAAACTCCTCTTTCATCATCTTGTGTTTGAAAGCCAACTCTAGGGAATGACATCCGGTCCAGACCTCCATAGAAGGATCCAGTTGCACCAAGTGTGGCTCTGACAGACAGTAGCGTGTTCAATGCTAAAGGAGGCTACTGCCATCCTGGAAGAGCATATATAACACTGCAGCGCTACTATAGCCAAGGGCTACAGACTCCAGTTCAGAGTGAACCCCCCCCCCCCCATTTCAACAGAGTCATTTACTCTCAAACACAAGGGAGCGCTCCCATGTTTAAGAGGCATAAATTCCTTCCTTCTTACAAAAAGGGGGAAATACGTGTGGTTCCCAGAGATCGAACCCAACATAGTTTTTGTTTTCATTATTCCCAGCTCCCAAAGAAGGACGGTTCTCAACTTCCAATCTTGGATCTCAGTGTTTAACAAACATTTGAGGCAATATAATTTCAAGATGTTAACATACAGCACACGTTCAAAACTGATCTAAAAACTCAGACATTAATTAGAATAAATAAACTAAAACACAAACTAAAACAAAAGAAAACCCACAAAGTTTAGGTAATTAAGCAACTAATTCCACCTGCACTACCCAGGCAAGCAGAGGCAGGGGACGTAACACCCCCACCCATAAGACAAAAAAAAGACAAAAAAGCTGTAAGGTACATTGGCCTTTTTTTCCAATTTACTCTACAAAACTACAAAAAAAAAAAAAAAAAAAAAAGAACCAAATGTCCACAAATTTTCCAAGGAAGTCTGCCACTGCCGCCGCAGGGAAGTGTGTGTCTGCACACGTCCTCGCCGCCGCAGGGAAGTGTGTGTCTGCGCACGGCGTCCTCGCCGCCGCAGGGAAGTGTGTGTCTGCGCGGGTCCTCTCTGCCGCAGGGAAGTGTGTGTCTGTGCACGTCCTCGCCGCCGCAGGGAAGTGGAAGTGTGTGTCTGCGCACGTCCTCGCCACCGCAGGGAAGTGTGTGTCTGTGTACGGCGTCCTCGCCGCTGCAGGGAAGTGTGTGTCTGCGCACGGCGTCCTCGCCGCCGCAGGGAAGTGTGCGTCTGCGCACGGCGTCCTCGCCGCCGCAGGGAAGTGTGTGTCTGCGCGCTGTGTCCTCGGGGCCGCAGGGAAGTGTGTGAGTGTCCGCAGGGATGGCAGATCCCGGACGAGCCCCCATTTTGTTACGGCCGGCTCGAAAAAGCCGCAACAACCAGTCCAATGTACCAAAAAAAAAAATCCAAAAACTGATCTAAAAACTCAGACATTTATTCAATAAATAAACTAAAACACAAACTAAAACAAAAGAAAACCCACAAAGTTCACCAAACAAAAAGGATCTTTACAAACACCAAAACCACAAAGCAAACCACAAGCTACACAAAAGAAGCCCCAGAAGATCTCAAAGAAATGAACCTTATGCAACCCACAAAACACAAACACACAGCCAACTACAAACCACCCAAAAGAAACCCGAAAGAAAGATCTCCCCTGCCTCATACTGCTGGGCTTATGTTGTCTCACAGGCAGGTGGAGGAAATCAGGCAATTAGGTAATTAACCAACTACCTCCACCTGCACTACCCAGGCAAGCAGAGGCAGGGGACGTAAGAAATTCGCACCATAATGAAGAAAAACCCCCAAACACCTGTTCTACAAATCAGAAACACTCTCCATAATACAGGTATGGATGTGTCAGTACCTCCTGTCTGGAGAAGACTTCACAAACAGAATGACAGAAGCTACACTGCAAGATGCAAACCACAAGTTAGCATTAGCATAACACAAATCTGCCTACAATCAACACACCATCTCAATACATAAAACCCATATTGATCATCTTAATGATCACCAAGAAAACTATCCTCCTAAATAGAAAATCTAGGAATTCATTAAGTATCACACAATGGCAAAACCTTCTCACTGAACACATCAATGGAACGAAAATAACTGCCTCACTTAAAAATCTAAGTGACTTCACCACTGTTATATGTAAACATTGTAATTGTATAAATAAAGGTGTCCTCCATCAAGTGGGGGAGTTGGTGGGCCAATTGAAAAATAATCAATAAATGAATAATTAATTAACACTGAAAAAAGTGTTATAACAGTGAAGACATATTGCAACACCCATGCAGCCAACAATTCACATCAACTTTTAGCACTAAAAAGCTAAACTGTCATCACCATGAATGAGTGTTTATAGCAGGTAAGCCTGCACTGAGGGACTTGAATCTTTTACCAGAAGGTAGAAGTAGGAATTTAGGGTAAAATATGTGAGTGGGGTCTGATACTATTTTCTGTGCCTGTCTGATAACAGACTCCTCATATATCGTCTGAAGAGATGGGTGTTCCCCAACCCCCATAATATTCATAGCAATCTGCACCAGATGAACCATCAGACAGTTCATTAGTACAGTCAAGTAACCAAACCATTGGTTCACCTGTGCCACTGTGGCTCTTTCACCTTTGCAATCACGCCTGTATTGTAATAATCTGGGAATTAAGCAACATACCGATTAAAACAGACTGAAAAAAATGATAGATCTATTTTTCTTGAATTATACATAATAATAAAAAATAATCCACCATCTGTATGTCTTGTATTTGGCAGATGCTTTTATCCAAAGCGATGTACAAAAAATGCATTTCATGGTTGTGGACAACTACAAAACACACGTTCAATAAGATACAATACTCATTTCGTACAGCTGTTTCTAGCTAAGAACACAGTTTAGTTCACGCAGTGAACACTATTCTGACCTAACTTATGCCAAGCCAAACTATATTTGAAGTGAATAATTGCACTTCAAACCTTCTATGTAATCCAATGGAAGCCAAATGAAAAAAGTGAAATTTTGTACTGGAATTTCTCCTCAAAATTACATAGTTCAGAGAGGGATTATTTGATATTTAAAGCGGTGGGGACCTAATCCAGGAAGGAACTGAACCTGTCGTTGAGGACCGGACCAAACTGGACATTCTGATTTGGGTCCGGGTCTGGGTCTGATACTGGAACGAGTTTAAGACTAGTCACCGCAGCTCTACGTGTCCTCCTACCCCTAAAGCCTTTGTATTGCAATGACAAACTCAGCCTGAGTAATAAATAGACCTACAGAATTAAAAGAAATTGTCTTAAACTAGCTGGTCAGCCCACTTACATCTGAGAAAAGCTATAAGCTATGGGTAGCCAACTCTCTTATTTGCATGGTGCAAAAAACCGTGAACAAAAGAGGCCATCAGTATATGATTTCCCGAAGAAGATCACACATCGCAGAGTGGGGTTGCCAGACTTTCCCCTAAATGTATGTAGGGGATTTAAACATTCATGGGTGAAGTTTTACAGAAAAGGCATATGGGAGTCAATGATAGATAGGGGGATTTTAAATGAGATATGGGGGAACATTTGTGAGGAATTTGAATGGGAGTTGATTGAAGATTTTGAGGACTTTTTTTAGGAGTATTTGATTCAGGCATCTGGCAACACTGAGGCAAGTTGTGAACTAGGTTCAGTCTCAAGTTGAACTATGCGGTTGTTCCCTGCACTTGGACCGGTACTTCTCTCTAGGGTTTTCGTCATACTTGTTCCTGGTTATGGTTATACACTTTGTTGTACGTAGCTCTGGATAAGAGCGTCTGCCAAATGCCTGTAATGTAATGTAATGTAATTCAAGCAAAGAAACCGCAGTCATTTCCTTTATTCAAACATATGTTAGGCATAAAGAACTCATCACCACTTTGTTGATAATTTGAGAGGTCAACATTGTTTTGACATTGGTGCAGCTAGCCTGATGAACAGTGTATGATGCAGGAAACTGACACAACGCAGTTAGTCAACACAATTCCAAATATAGCCAAGGCAAATAAGATCAACACTCCCGCTGCAGTTATGCAAGGCACGGCATTCAGTAGAATTACAGGTCATAAAATTAGGACAGGCACTGACTAAGAAGATAAAGAGTGTAAAACCCTTCAGCAAGGTGAGGATTATCTGAACTACATTTAATTTCCTGAACCCAGCAGTTTTAACCGTTAACACCCTCGTTTGGCATCTGGCACTCTGAATACTGAACACAGTGCATCAACAGCTAAAACACCTCACTTATCCAACATGTAAAATATATTTATTTCATTTTAATTTGGTAATTGTTATCAAAAATATCAAATCTAAAGACAAGGTTCAACTACCTTAAAACAATTAACAAAGGTTATAGACATGGACAGTCACACAAGGAATGATTGAAAGAAGATACCAAATCACAGCGTGTTTGTCCCAAAGTAATCAAAGGATGTGCCAAGACCAAAATATAAAAACAAAAAGGCAGCAGAATATTTTTAAAAACCAGAGATGAAATGTAGACACCAGACCCAGATGCTAGAATGCTAACTACAAGAAAGCCACATATTTTATCTAGTGGGAGGGGAGGGGGGAGGGGAATGGACACCCCCTCTGACATATACACACACACACACACACACACACACACATGCAGACCCACACTCACACACACACAAATACAGACCCACACTCACACACAGACACACACACACACACACCACACACACACACACACACATAAAGACCGACACTCACACAGACACACACAAACACACACACATACAGACCCACACTCACACACATACACACACACACACACACACACGCAGATCCACACTCACACACACACACACACACACACGCAGATCCATACTCACACACACACACACACATGCAGATCCACACTCACACACAGACAAACACATTCACACCTCCAAAGGCTACCCCCAAGTTCATCCTCCGTCTTATCTCTAGGTTATCCTAGCCTATCCTGGTTTTGAAGCTTTCTATGGCTCAGAACAGCCAAATGGCGAATTAGACTAACTAAAATGTAAAATCAAGATTTTGGCTAGCTGTTTCACAACTTGTATGATCCACTAAAGTACATCTGCATGATAAAGCTACAAATTCATAAGAAATTGTCCCACACTGCTAATTAATGTGTTTAAAAAAACAAAAAAAAAATTGCCTATCGATTATATTGTTGTCATCAGCTAATTGCAAATTATTCAGTCGTCAACCTCGTGCCACTTATTTGTGAGCCAGCTTTAAATGATAATTGAGTGAATTGCACAGAAACATGCCCATATTGGCTATTCATTTTTAAATTGGCTAAATGTTTCGGAAAGTCCTGTGAATCGCATAATAACATAGGCCTGAGCTAGGTTCATGCAGGAATTCACATCCAAATCACAGTAGGTGAAATTACTTTCACTAGGAACTAGAGTCTGAAGTTGGAATCAGTCACTGCATGACTCACTCGTTCACTAGGAACTGAAGTCAGTGAACAATAGTCTGAAGTTGGAATCAGTCGCTGCATGACTCTCGTTCTCGTTTGTGGAAGTCCATCCATCCATTATCTATACCCGCTTATCCTGCTCAGGGTCACAAGGCCAGAGGCATGAATACACCCTGGACAGGTCGCCAATCTATCACAAGGCACAAACAACATTCACTCACCATTCACACACAATCAGAGTACCCGGAGGAAACCCACATGAACACAGGAGAACATGCAAACTTCACACAGAAAGGCCCAGGCCGGGATTCAAACCCAGGACCTTCTTGCTGTGAGGCGACAGTGCCACCAGCAGAATAAAATGTCATTTTATTCACAATCCTTTCAGAAACACCACAGTCCTGCAACACACACGTGTGTGTGATGAAGGAGTAAAACTCACCTTCATCCAAAGGTCAGTGAGTGAAAGAGAGTGGGGTAAATGTATGGATTTCATTAAAGTTCATAGCAGGTAAATGGAGACTGCAATGTGTGACAGGCCTGAAACATTTTACTATGCAGGTCAATGTTTTACCATATCAATCAGACAGTCTGTATCCAGTTCTCACCGGTGACCTATTACAACAGGGACAGGGATTGTTTGACATCAGTACTCTCTTTTATTGATCTATTATCCCCCATAGTTAGTTTATGTTTTAAAAAGATTACTTTCAGCAAGGTCCTGAAAATGAATGGGAGTGAACTGGAAGCTGGACAACCAGGAGGAACGGCGATGCCGTTAACGGTTAACAGGGACAGCATATGTTGCAAGTATGCACACTATCCAAATACAATGGGGTAAGCTCCACAAAATTACTTGTGAAATATCCTTTTAATTATCTTGGTACCTAATTCATTTCATTTGAGGATTGTGCATCACAAGTTCTTTGTGTGTTCTTTTTCTTTATTTATCAATCTGTTGGGGAGAATCACGTGACCTACTGGGAAGATAGCTGCCTAGTGATTTTGCCCCTTGCCCTCTCTCCTCTTCATTTAACTGTTTTCATTATGAATGGCTAACTTAACTGTTCACTCCCAGTTCAGTTTATTGGTGCTGTTGACAAATATATAAAATATGTCCATTTCTTTAAAAACAAAGACTCTTTCAGGCAAGACTCACCCAGAAAGGGACATGATGAGGAATCCTACGTCATGCTATCAGCCATTGTAGAGGCTGTGTTAGAAAAACACAGACACTATTTGGAGACACAGCTCTCCCGGATCGAGGGCGAAACCCGGTCCATACGAGCTGAAATCTCTCAATATTCGCTCGGCATGAAAGAGCTACAGGCTGAATTTGCCGGTTTGCAAGCCAAAGTTAAACTAGCCGAAACCGCTGCCTCGCTGCACCAGGCCAAACAGGATCAGCTCGAGGCTAAAATGGCAGAGCTGGAGGATAGGAGCATGTGATGCAACCTTTGCATTGTTAACCAACCACAGAATTCTGAAGGATCAGACCCGGTTGGTTTTCTTATTCCAATTCCCTCAAAGAGTGATTTCCCTCTCTGGCTGACAGGACTATAGAAGTAATGAGGGCCCACCGTTTCCATGGCGGCTGATCAAAAACAGCAGAAAGGCCTAGAACATTGATTATTAATCTTCTGGGGTACACGGATCGAAAGCATATTTTGCAAGCCACCAGGAAATCACCAGTGAAGTTGAACAGGATAGCAATTAGTTTTTATCCAGACTTCAGCGATTACACAGAACAGCGGCACAGAGCCTTCTCTTCTCTGCTGGCAGTAACCTGTGATCACGGTCTCCAGACGCTCCTAATATACCCAGCCTCGCTCAAGCTCACTCACAATGATGCACAGCACCTTTTCAAGTCTCCAGCTGAGGCAAGTCAGTTCATCAAATGTCTTTCCTGCTAGAGCTGCTCCAGTCAACTGTAAGAGCTGGTATAGTGAAGTGGAAAGGTATGGGAGCAACAACAGCTCAGCAGCGAAGCGGTAGGCCACACAAGATCACAAAATGGGGTGCTGAAGCTTGTAGCGTCTTTCCATCTTTCCATGGTTGCAATACTCACTACAGAGTTCCAAACTACCTCTGGAAACAACATCAGAACAAAAACTGCTCGTCAAGATCTTCATGAAATGGATTTCCATGGCCAAGCAGCGGTACACAAGCCTAAGATCATGAGGTGCAATGCCAAGCGTCAGCTGGAGTGGTGTAAAACACACTGCCATTGGACTCTGGAGCAGTGGAAATGCATTCTCTGGAGTGATCAATCACACTTCTCTACCTGGCAGTCTGACGGACGAATCTGGGCTTGGTGGAATGCATAGTGCCAACTGTATAGTATGAAGGAGGAGGAATCATGGTCAGGGGCTGTTTTTCATGGTTTGGGCTAGACCCCTTAGTTCATCTGAAGGGAAATCTTAATGCTACAGCATATAATGCCATTCAAGAAAATTGTGTGCTTCAACTTTGTGGCAACAGCTTGGGGAAAGCCCTTTCCTGTTTCAGCATGACACTGTTCCAGTGCACAAAGCAAGGCACATAAAGAAATGGTTTGCTGAGTTTGGTGGGGAAGAGATTGTCTGGCTGGCACAGAGCCCTGACCTCCACTCCATCAAACACCTTTGAGTGAATTAGAAAGCATTATGCCCAACATCAGTACCCAACCTCACTAATGCTCTTGCAGCTGAATGGAAGCAAATCCCTGCAGCTATGTTCCAAAATCTACTAGAAAGCCTTCCCAGAAGAGTGGAGGCAGTTACAGAAGCAAAGGGGGGTCCAACTCCATATTAATGCCCATGGTTTTGGAATGAGGTGTTCAACAAGGGTGTGATGTTCAGGTGTCCACACACTTTTGGAAATGTAGTGTATGAGCATACCCCAGTCAATACGCTGATCTGCAAACTCATACTCACACAATCATTGAGGTTACAGGCTTTGAAAATGCAATCAGTAAATTTGTTTTCTTCCTTGTGACAAAATTCAGACATACACAACCATACTCAGGAATTATTTTTTGTTAAGGTCACACAGTACACAGCACTACTCACCCCAGTCTCTGCAGTTTACAATTTGGACTCATCAGTCCAGCACAGAGCAGCTTCACTCCTGAATCTCCCAGGTTATTGTAGCTGAGGTCCAGATCTCTCAGGGGTGAGTCTGATGACTGGAGAGCTGAGGCCACAACATTACAGCACTTCTGTGTGAGTTCACAGTAGTTCAGTCTGCAAAGAAGAGTAAATATATTATAGTATTACTATATTAGGTATACATGAAGCACGTATCTAATATGGGAAATGTGCCAATGACAGTGTTCAGCGATGAAGAGTGAAATTGAGGATTTTAAGGTTGATGATGCTCTGAGGAAGATGTCTGTGCTAAAATCTCCAGCTGCAGTATTTTGGACCTGAAAATTAAACATCCTGCTGGACTGAACTCTGACAGTTCTACAGATGTAATTCTGACCCAAATGGCCCCTTTTCCTATACTGTAAGTTCTCTGAATTGGGGCAAAGGGCTCATCTACCTTTTCTATGATCTTTTCTCTGGGCTTAACCTTCCCATCCCATACTAGACGTGCAGCTGCCATCTTTCAGAGTGGACAGCCAGTTATTTGTCAGTGCTGTAGGATGTTTGGCCACCACCAAAAGTAAAGATGTAAAAGGCAACATACATTTTTCAGAGTGGACAGCAACTTTGCTTATTTCCTTTTGGATATCTGTTACAAACTTCCCACAGCACTGCAAACTAACACACAGCTAAAGGCAGATTCACTGTAACAGGAAGTAGTGCACATGCTCATATTTATGTATTGTGGTGTGGGCCTCTGGAGCCCTGCCTCTCCCTGCCATCAGTCACCACTCTGCTCCACTTCACCTGTGTCTCACCAGCCAGCCTGCAGCACCATGGACAGCACCATAGGGACAGGGCTGAGTTTCAGCACCTCCACTCCGCACTCAGGCCTGGACAGCGCCGGAGGGACAGGGCTGAGTTTCAGCACCTCCACTCCGCACTCAGACCTGGACAGCGCCGGAGGGACAGGGCTGAGTTTCAGCACCTCCACTCTGCACTCAGACCTGGACCTGAGATACAGTCAGGCCACCGGCAGCATACCAGTGCTTTTTCCACACTACTTTCCCCTTTGCCTGAGTAGCTGCTGGCCCTATATAGGCCTCATGGTCTCACTCCAGGGGTGTGCTGGCTTTCCCCTCACTGAGTGACTAAAAGAGTTTCTGATTCTCATTTTTTTGTTTTGTGGCAGACTCGGACGTGCCCCTCCTCGTCTGCTGTGGATGGCGGTAGGCACTACAGTTTAGGTCAGGTCAAACTTTATTCTGTCAAATGTAAACTAGTGTGGATTGTGGGAGATGTTCTCTGGATAGCATTTCAGTGACGCTCAAACAATTTATTTCATTATCCAAAAACCTTTCATAAAAAGCACTTTTGGTATGCATCACAATTTCTCTGTGTTCCTTTTCTTTATCTTACAACATCTTCAGGTGCATGTCCTTTCCTCTCTTATAGCATAGTGTCCAGTCCATCTTGCCATGTCTTGTAAATAAAATGATAGCCTCTTAATACTGTTAAAGCTTTCTATTCATGGTTATTGGCAACTCTCATATTTTGTCATATGATAAAGTACTCTTTCTCTTATAGTGCATCCAAAGTACGTGGCTTACTTATACACTGACTGAAGTGTGCATCTCTGCTCGAACAAATCACTGCATTGGTGCCATAAATAAACTTCTCTTTCATCATCTTGTGTTTGAAAGCCAACTCTAGGGAATGACATCCGGTCCAAACCTCCATAGAAGCATCCAGTTGCACCAAGTGTGGCTCTGACAGACAGTAGCATGTCCAATGCTAAAGGAGGCTACTGTCATACTGGAAGAGCACACAGCACATGCAGCGCTACTATAGCTAAGAGCTACAGACAATAGCCAAGGGCTACAGACTCCAGTTCAGAGTGAAACCCCCCATTTCAACAGAATCATTTACTCTCAAACACAAGAGAGCACCCACATGTTTAAGAGGCATAAATTCCTTCCTTCTTACAAAAAGGGGGAAATACGTGTGGTTCCCAGAGATCGAACCCAACATAGTTTTTGTTTTCATTATTCCCAGCTCCCAAAGAAGGACGGTTCTCAACTTCCAATCTTGGATCTCAGTGTTTAACAAACATTTGAGGCAATATAATTTCAAGATGTTAACATACAGCACACGTTCAAAACTGATCTAAAAACTCAGACATTAATTAGAATAAATAAACTAAAACACAAACTAAAACAAAAGAAAACCCACAAAGTTTAGGTAATTAAGCAACTAATTCCACCTGCACTACCCAGGCAAGCAGAGGCAGGGGACGTAACACCCCCACCCATAAGACAAAAAAAAGACAAAAAAACTGTAAGGTACATTGGCCTTTTTTTCCAATTTACTCCACAAAACTACAAAAAAAAAAAAAAAAAAAAAAGAACCAAATGTCCACGAATTTTCCAGGGAAGTCTGCCACTGCCACCGCAGGGAAGTGTGTGTCTGCGCGGGTCCTCTCTGCCGCAGGGAAGTGTGTGTCTGTGCACGTCCTCGCCGCCGCAGGGAAGTGGAAGTGTGTGTCTGCGCACGTCCTCGCCGCCGCAGGGAAGTGTGTGTCTGTGCACGGCGTCCTCGCCGCCGCAGGGAAGTGTGTGTCTGCGCACGGCGTCCTCGCCGCCGCAGGGAAGTGTGTGTCTACGCACGGCGTCCTCGCCGCCGCAGGGAAGTGTGCGTCTGCGCACGGCGTCCTCGCCGCCGCAGGGAAGTGTGTGTCTGCGCGCTGTGTCCTCGGGGCCGCAGGGAAGTGTGTGAGTGTCCGCAGGGATGGCAGATCCCGGACGAGCCCCCATTTTGTTACGGCCGGCTCGAAAAAGCCGCAACAACCAGTCCAATGTACCAAAAAAAATAAATCCAAAAACTGATCTAAAAACTCAGACATTTATTAGAATAAATAAACTAAAACACAACCTAAAACAAAAGAAAACCCACAAAGTTTACCAAACAAAAAGGATCTTCACAAACACCAAAACCACAAAGCAAACCACAAGCTACACAAAAGAAACCCCAAAGAAGATCTCAAAGAAATTAACCTTATGCAACCCACAAAACACAAACACACAGCCAACTACAAACCACCCAAAAGAAACCCGAAAGAAAGATCTCCCCTGCCTCATACTGCTGGGCTTATGTTGGCTCACAGGCAGGTGGAGGAAATCAGGCAATTAGGTAATTAACCAACTACCTCCACCTGCACTACCCAGGCAAGCAGAGGCAGGGGATGTAACACATTCTCACCATAATGAAGAAAACCCCCCAAACACCTGTTCTACAAATCAGAAACACTCTCCATAATATAGGTATGGATGTGTCAGTACCTCCTGTCTGCAGAAGACTTCACAAACAGAATGACAGAAGCTACACTACAAGATGCAAAACACAAGTTAGCATTAGCATAACACAAATCTGCCTACAATCAACACACCATCTCAATACATAAAACCCATATTGATCATCTTAACGATCACCAAAAAAACTATCCTCCTAAATTGAAAATCTACGAATTCATTAAGTATCACACAATGGCAAAACTTTCTCACTGAACACATACCAATGGAACAAAAATAACTGCCTCACTTAAAAATCTAAGTGACTTCACCACTGTTATATGTAAACATTGTAATTGTATAAATAAAGGTGTCCTCCATCAAGTGGGGGAGTTGGTGGGCCAATTGAAAAATAATAAATAAATGAATAATTAATTAACACTGAACACTGTGTTATAACAATGAAGACATATTATAACACCCATGCAGCCAACAATTCACATCAACTTTTAGCACTAAAAAGCTGTCATCACCATGAATGAGTGTTTATAGCAGGTAAGCCTGCACTGAGGGACTTGAATCTTTTACCAGAAGGTAGAAGTAGGAATTTAGGGTAAAAGATGTGAGTGGGGTCTGATACTATTTTCTGTGCCTGTCTGATAACGGACTCCTCATATATCGTCTGAAGAGATGGGTGTTTCCCAACCCCCATTATATTCATAGCAATCTGCACCAGATGAACCACCAGACAGTTCATTAATACAGTCAAATAGCCAAACCATTGGTTCGCCTGTGCCATTGTGGCTCTTTCACCTTTGCAATCACGCCTGTATTGTAATAATCTGGGAATTAAGCAACATACCGATTAAAACAGACTGAAAAAAATGATAGACCTATTTTTCTTGAATTATATATAATAATAAAAAATAATCCACCATCTGTATGTCCTTTATTTGGCAGATGCTTTTATCCAAAGCGATGTACAAAAGTGCATTTCATGGTCGTGGACAACTACAAAACACACGTTCAATAATATACAATACTCATTTCGTACAGCTGTTTCTAGCTAAGAACACAGTTTATTTCACACAGTGAACACTATTCTGACCTGACTTATGCCAAGCCAAACTATATTTGAAGTGAATAATTGCACTTCAAACCTTCTATGTAATCCAATGGAAGCCAATTGAAAAAAAGTGAAATTTTGTACTGGAATTTCTCCTCAAAATTACATAGTTCAGAGAGGGATTATTTGAAATTTAAAGCGGTGGGGACCTAATCCAGGAAGGAACTGGACCTGTCATTGAGGACCGGACCGAACTAGACATTCTGATTTGGGACCGGGTCTGGGTCTGATACCGGAACGAGTTTCAGACTAGTCTTTGGTAGACTAGAGGTAGACCTCAGACTAGAGTTTCAGACTTTGTACTGCAATGACAAACTTAGCCTGAATAATAAATAGACCTACAGAATTAAAAGAAATTGACTTAAACTAGCTGGTCAGCCCACTTACATCTGAGAAACGCTATAAGCTACAGGAAGTCAACTCTTTTATTTGCATGGTGCAAAAAACCGTGAACGAAAGAGGCCATCAGTATATGATTTCCCAAAGAAGATCACACATCGCAGAGTGGGCTTGCCAGATTTTCCTCTAAATGTATGTAGGGGATTTAAACATTCATGGGTGAAGTTTTACAGAAAAGGCATATGGAAGTCAATGATAGACAGGGGGATTTTAAATGAGATATGGGGGAACATTTGTGAGGAATTTGAATGGGAGTTGATTGAAGATTTTGAGGACTGTTTTTTAGGAGTATTTGATTCAGGCATCTGGCAACACTGAGGCAAGTTGTGAACTAGGTTCGGTCTCAACTCAAGCAAAGAAACCGCAGTCATTTCCTTTATTCAAACATATGTTAGGCTTTAAGAACTCATCACCACTTTGTTGATAATTCGAGAGGTCAACATTGTTTTGACATTGGTGCAGCTAGCCTGATGAACAGTGTATGATGCAGGAAACTGACACAATGCAGTTAGTCAACACAATTCCAAATATAGCCAAGACAAATAAGATCAACAATCCCGCTTCAGTTATGCAAGGCACGGCATTCAGTAGAATTACAGGTCATAAAATTAGGACAGGCACTGACTAAGATAAAGAGTGCAAAACCTTTCAGCAAGGTGAGGATTATGTGAATTATGTTTAATTTTCTGAACCCAGCAGTTTTAACCGTTAACACCCTCGTTTGGCATCCGGCACTCTGAATACCGAACACAGTGCATCAACAGCTAAAACACCTCACTTATCCAACAGGTAAAATATATTTATTTGATTTAATTTGGTAATTATTAGCAAATATATCAAATGTAAAGCCAAGGTTCAACTACCTTAAAACAATTAACAAAGGTTATAGACATGGACACTCACACGAGGAATGATTGAAAGAAGATACCAAATCACAGTGTGTTTGTCCCAAAGTAATCTGTCATCTAAAACCAGAGATGACATGTAGACACCAGACCTAGATGCTAGAATGCTAACTACAAGAAAGCCACATATTTTATCTAGTGGGAGGAGAGGGGAGGGGACACCCCCTCTGACATACACACACACACACACACACACAGACACACACACATGCAGACCCACACTCACTCACAGACACACACACACAGACACACAGACACACACACATACACACATGCAGACCCACACTCACTCACAGACACATACATTCACACCTCCAATGACTACCCCCAAATTTGTCATCTGTCTTATCTCTAGGCTGTCCTGGCTGAGTGTTTTGAAGCTTCCTATGGCTCAGAACAGCCAAATGGTGAATTAGACAAACTAAAATGTAAAATCAAGATTTTGGCTAGCTGTTTTACAACTTGTTTGATCCACTAAATAACACTACAAATTCATAAGAAATTGTCCCACACTGCGAATTAATGTCTTAAAAAAATACAATCAGCCTATCGATTATATTGTTGTCATCAGCTATTTGCTAATTATTCAGTCGTCAACCTCGTGCCACTTATCTGTGAGCTAACCCCTAAAAGCTAACTGAGTGAATTGCAAAGAAACATGCCCATATTGGCTATACATTTTTAAATCGGCTAAATGTTTCGGAAAGTCCTGTGAATCGCATAATAAAATAGGCCTGTGCTAGTTTCATGTAGGAATTCACATCCAAAGCACAGTAGGTGAAATTACTTTCACTAGGAACTAGAGTCTGAAGTTGGAATCGGTCACTGCATGACTCACTCGTTCACTAGGAACTGGAGTCAGTGAACAAGAGTCTGAAGTTGGAATCAGTCGCTGCATGACTCTCATTCTCGTTCGTGGAAGTCCATCCATCCATTATCTATACCCACTTATCCTGGTCAGGGTCACAAGGCGAGAGGCATGAATACACCCTGGACAGGTCGCCAATCTATCACAAGGCACAAACAACATTCACTCACCATTCACACACAATCGGAGTACCCGGAGGAAACCCACATGAACACGGGAGAACATGAAAACTTCACACAGAAAGGCCCAGGCCGGGATTCAAACCCAGGACCTTCTTGCTGTGAGGCGACAGTGCTACCAGCAGAATAAAATGTCATTTTATTCACAATCCTTTCAGAAACACCACAATCCTGCAACAAAACACGTGTGTAATGAAGGAGTAAAACTTGCCTTCAACAAAAGGTCAGTGTGTGAAAGACAGTGGGGTAAATGTATGGATTTCATTAAAGTTCATAGCAGGTAAATGGAGATGGATGAAGACTGCAATGTGTGACAGGCCTGAAACATTTTACTATGCAGGTCAATGTTTTACCATATCAATCAGACAGTCTGTATCCAGTTCTCACCGGTGACCTATTCCTACAGGGCCAGGGATTGTTTGACATCAGTACTCTCTTTTATTGATCTATTATCCCTCGTAGTTAGTTTATGTTTTAAAAAGATTACTTTCAGAAGGTCCTGAAATGAATGGGAGTGAACTGAGAGCTGGACAACCAGGAGGAACGGCGATGCCGTTAACGGTTAACAGGGACAGCTAGGATGTTGCTAGTATTCACGCTATCCAAATACAATGGGGTAAGCTCCAAAAAATTACTTGTGAAATATCCCTTCAATTATCCTGGTACCTAATTCATTTCATATGAGGATTGTGGGTATGCATCACAAGTTCTTTGTGTGTTCTTTTTCTTTATCTGCCTAGTGATTTTGCTCCTTGCCCTCTCTCCTCTTTATTTAACTGTTTTCATTACAAATGGCTAACTTAACGGTTCACTCCCAGTACAGTTCATTGGTGCTGTTGGCCAATATATAAAATATGTCCATGTCTTCAAAAACAAAGACTCTTTCAGGCAAGACTCACCCAGAAAGGGACATGATGAGGAATCATGTATCATGCTAGCAGCCATTGTAAAGGCTATGTTAGAAAAACACAGACAATATTTTGAGACACATCTCAAGGCTTGCCCGTTTGCAAGCCAAAGTTAAACTAGCCAAAACCGCTGCCTCGCTGCACCAGGCCAAACAGGATCAGCTCGAGGCTAAAATGGTGGAGCTGGAGGATAGGAGCAGCTGGTGCAACCTTCGCATTGTTAACCTACCAGAGAATTCCAAAGAATCCGACCCGGTTGGTTTTCTTACCAATTCCCTCAAAGAGTGATTTCCCTCTCTGGCTGACAGGACTATAGAAGTAATGAGGGCCCACCGTATCTATGGCGGCTGATCAAAAACAGCAGATAGGCCTAGAACATTGATTATTAATCTGCTGGGGTACACGGAGCATATTTCGTAAGCAGCCAGGAAATCACCAGTGAAGTTCAGCTGGATAGTCGTTAGTTTTTATCCAGACTTCAGCGATTACACAGCACAGCGGCACAGAGCCTTCTCTTCTCTGCTGGCAGTAACCTGTGATCGCGGTCTCCAGACGTTCCTAATATACCCAGCCACGCTAAAGCTCACTCACAATGGTGCACAGCGCCTTTTCAAGTCTCCGGCTGAGGCAAGTCAGTTCATCAAATGTCTTTCCTGCTAGAGCTGCTCCAGTCAACTGTAAGAGCTGGTATAGTGAAGCGGAAAAGTATGGGAGCAACAACAGCTCAGCAGCGAAGCGGTAGGCCACACAAGCTCACAAAATGGGGTGCTGAAGCTTGTAGCTTGTAAAAATCATCTTTCCATGGTTGCAACACTCACTACAGAGTTCCAAACTACCTCTGGAAACAACGTCTCTTATTATGGATTCTCTGACATAAGCCACAGAATTAACTCAAGATCAGGCACTGGGGTTTGAGGCTAATTTAACAGTTCCCTGAGAAGACCTCACTTTGGCACCCATTATATCCTACGATTCCTCTACCTTCCTATTTGCACTCTATCTACAGGCACTATGCTGGAGATTCTGGGTCAGCTTATACCAGAATAAAGCAGAGACAAGGGTGGTACTAGTGGCCTTTAAACATGGTGCATTTACTGCCTGCCCTAGCCTCCCAACATAGAAACACAAACATTTAATTCATAACCAAACGTATCCCTCTCAAACCAAACTTAACACAATTTTAATCATAACATTGAAAAGAAGTTTTATCCTGCAAAGTGGCTTAAAACGAAAATATAAAAAGGGGGTAGATAAGTCTCTCCTTTATTCTTTTCTAATTATTAATTAATTAATTGTGCATAGACCAGGGATAGAAGAAATGGAATTTAAACATTTGTTCTTAGTATTAAAATCTATAATTAGTAATGAATTATGCATAGACCAGGAAGAGAAGGGGAACCCCCCTCTTTCAAACACATGGCTGGGATTCAAACAATATTTGTTCTTAATTTACTATTAAAACTTACAATTAAAAGCAAGGATTGTTTTTTCTTCACAAACACTTTGGCAAACACAGCCATAACTAGAACTTCACCAAACTGAGTTTGTGAAGAAAAGGTGTAAAGTGCATTTACTAGTCCAAGTCCAAGTTAAGGACAAATGTTGATTGAAAGTGATGACTTTTTAACAGGGCCGGCCCTAGGATTTTGGCAGCCCTACGCAAATGTGTTCAAAGGGGAGGGGTTTGGTGGGGTGCTGTTGGATGCTGTCGAGTTGGGGGGGGGTGCTGTTGGATTCTGTCGAGTTGGGGGGGGTGCTGTTGGATTCTGTCGAGTTAGGGGGGGTGCTGTTGGATTCTGTCCAGTTGGGGGGGGGGGGGGTCGCTTGGTAAAATCCTAAATTACATTGCTATGAAATGTTCTGTTGCCATTCCATTTAAAATTTATACCCATAGTTCCGCGATAAGGGATGAATAACGTGTTAGTTACCTTAGATAAACATTGGATCGTGTGGCCCCCCCTCGTGGTCGTGTGGCCCCCCTAGTGGTTGTGGCCCTAAACAACCGCATGGAGCTTTTATGCCGGCCCTGCTTTTGAAGCAAACATGAGCCTTTGGTCTTCTCTCAGCTTTGTCTTTCTTCTCAGCTGTGTCTTTGGCTTTGATCAGTTTTAATGTGGGAGAGACAAGCCTTGGTTTTGTTTTGCCTTTCATTCGTTTCTTTCATGATTATCCTTTACTTAATTTCCAGGATTGTCTTTTTTTTTTTTTTTGTGTAGTTGAGCCTGTTTTATTAAATTAGATGTTTAAATTGGACCCTATTTTCTCAGTCAAGGCACAACTGTCAAACACTAGCAGCAATGCAAGGCACTGGTGAATTTGGGTATTTCAGTCATTTCTTGACTCCAGGCACTAGAGCATCTGTGGCACAGTTATAAAAGAGGTTCAATAAGAATAAATGGTTCTGTGGGTGTGGTTGGGTTTGGTTTCATTATTGCCAATCAGATCACCCCATTTCTCTCCCTTTAGGAAACACAGCCATATGCTAATTTCACCATGGCTGAAGAGCAAGCGTGTTGTGATCATCTCTACTGAAGGGAGGAGAGTTTTCTCTAGCATAACTAGAAGTCTGTACAACACTAAATTCCTAGGCCTTGCAGTAGGGCCCCTCTGTCTCCAGGCACCAAACTTCCCAAGCACAACAATTTTAAAATATTGCATGTATGTGTGTGTGTGTGTGTGTGTTTATGTGCATGTCTTTTTTTCTTTCTCTCTGTCTCTAATGGATTTCTATAAGTCTAAACTGGTGAGCTTGGCTTTCCTCCTTATCCCCCCCCTGCCATCCTGCCAGGGAGAAACCGGCTATGATGCCATGCTGCCCAGGACTCTGAAAGCAACCGATCGATAAAAACCAAACTATTATATCTGATATAAAGTTTTGTTTATGTAACGCTGAAAACTAAGAGGTCACCGTGTGCTTATTCAGTATTCATGCTATATGACTAGACACAGACAATCATTCATTTTGTTAAATCTTACGATATGCATATGTATTAACCATGTGCCAATCAGTAGAATTATGTATGTTATTGTTAACCACTTTTTGCTTAAAAAAAAAAAAAAAGCAGAGACCGGGCTTATCCATCTTGTTGTGTGTAGGTTCCACATCCTGCTGCTGCCGCTACTATTTCAGCTAGGCAGGCATCGCGCTTGTGCACCAGAGGACAGGAAATAAGACATTTTGTCTGGATTTACTAAAGCTTTTTTTTTTTTTTTTTTTTACAGTGTTTCATACCAATATTTAAAATAAACAAAAAATTCTCTACTTCAACTAAGTGTCATTCATTTCAGACATGCACTTGATAAGATGAATGTACACTCACTAGTGAAACGGCTCCACAGCCAACCAGTCCCTACTCTCTCGTGCACTCTAATCTCTGTGCTCTGTAATATCTGTAGTGATTGTCACATGCTACTCTGCTTCTCTCTGTATGAAAGTCCTGTAATGTGTCCTCTGTGAGGGTCTATGTCTCATCCATGGCATATGGCTATGTAGTGTAGAACACAGCACACCACAAAGAATGCACTGACTTTCTGAGGGCTGTACAGTGATGTACCACCCAATCCATCCAAAATTCTAAAATGCATTTTCAACATTCCAAAGGTCCACTCAATCATTGACCCAGCCCAGCCAAACACATGATTAAAAGCAAGTTTCCAGTGCGTTCTGGGCTCATTGTAAACACTATCTGAGGGGTGTAAAGCCGGTCTCCCACCTGTTTCATTCAAGTAGTTTACACAATTAACTCCACTGCCTAAATAGCCAGCATTGGACTGCATAACTGAATACAGCTTTCCTTTCCTTTAGTTAAACTGAAATCAACAAAATATTTCTTGTATCTGTGTTATGTGTGTACGGATTCACATGTGTGGCACAGTTATAATGCCAAAATAGCACGAGTTAAAACCTGGTATGGGTTGGTTTGACTGCAAACGCATTACTCAACACCAAACTCACATAGTGAAAGTTTCTATTGACATATCCCTGATTGCACCAACAAACCCATGTTGACACAAGCAGATTAACCGCAGACCATAAAACTAACAACCCTGGTGAAAGTGAAAAATATGACACTAGCAATCCCAACTGTGTTTGTGCCTATGCTGTCACCAAAATAGGGCCCCTTTTCTTAATTCTGTAACTTAATATAGCATCTCTTCATTTTAATCTGCTTGAATTGTATGTTCTGACAAAGGTTGATCCATCAAATTACTCTGCCTATCAATGAACTCCTTATTTATTTCACAATTGCTATCTTTGCAAATAATTAGTAAATGTATTAAATCAGTAAATAGTAATAGTAAATAAAATATATGGTAAGTGCTGAGGTTTTGCATTTGATGCTGCTTATGTTCTGGATATAAGACATTAAATAAGGGCACGAGTTGAAACTTTTGATTCAGAAATCTTTTTTTAACCAAATTTTCTCTTGCCCGGAAATCTTTATTCTCACTAGAAATAGAAAGTGGGTAAATATGCTGTCAATCATCTACATTATTAATGACGTAATACTCACTTGGCCTTCCTGCAGCTCCTGATTACTGGTAGCAGTCTCTGATGACCTGCTGCTGATGTGTTGTAGGTCTTCAAGTCAAACTCATCCAGGATCTCCTCTGACAGCAGTAACACAAAGGCCAGAGCTGAACACTGGTCTGGTTCCAGCTTTGTAGCAGAAAGTTTTCCTGATCTCAGGGAATTCTGGATTTCCTTCACTAGAGAGTTGTCATTCAGTTCATTGAGACAGTGGAACAGATTGATGGTCCTCTCTGCTGATGATTCCTCTCTGATCTTCTTCTTAATGTACTGGATTGTTTTATTAATGCTCTGTGATCTGCTTGCTGTCCATGTCTGTAGTCTTTTAAAGAGAGTCAAAACAGAGTTTGTTTTGTGCCTTCCTCCATCAGATCTGCTTCCTGTCTGTGTCAGTAGTCCTCCTAAAAGAGTCTGAATGGAGTCCAGAGAGAGGCCAAGAAGGAATCGGAGGAAAAGATCCAGGTGTCCATTCTTACTCCCTAAGGCCTTATCCACTGCACTCCTGTGTAACTCAGACAACTGCACTCTGCCACTGTGAGGTTTTGATTCTTCTGCTCTGAGTACATTTCTGTTCTCATTTACACATGAATGAAACACAAACAAGGCAGCCAGATACTCCTGAATGCTCAGATGCACAAAGCAGTAGACCTTCTCCTGATACAACCCACACTCCTCTTTAAAGACCTCTGTGCACACCCCAGAGTACACTGAAGCTTCACTGACATCAATGCCACTCTCTTTCAGGTCCTCTTCATAAAATATCAGATTACCCTTTTCCAGCTGTAGAAAAGCCAGCTGGCCCAGTTTCAGGATGATTTCTGTATCTGATGCTGACATCTCCTTTGGGTCTGTCTCATCAGTGCCATGATACTTCTGATTCTTCACATTAGTCTGAATGAGAAGGAAGTGTGTGTACATTTCAGTCAGAGTTTTGGGCAGATCTCCACTCTTTGCTTTATCCAACATTGTCTCCAGAACAGCAGCAGAAATCCAGCAGAAGACTGGTATGTGACACATGATGTAGAGACTCCTGGATGACTTTATGTGTGAGATAATTCTGTTGGCCTGGTTCTGATCACTGATTCGCTTCCTGAAGTACTCCTCCTTCTGTGGGTCATTGAACCCTCGTACCTCTGTCACTCGGTGGACACACTCAGGAGGGATCTGATTGGCTGCTGCTGGTCGGGAGGTGATCCAGAGCAGAGCAGACGGAAGCAGATTCCCCTTAATGAGGTTGGTCAGCAGCACATCCACTGATGATGACTCTGTTACATCACAGCAGTCCTCATTACTTTGGAAATGTAGAGGAAGTCGACACTCATCTAGACCATCAAAGACAAACACCACTTTGACTTCATCATCTTCAACACTTTTGATCTCTTTCAGTTGTGGAAAGTAGTGCTGCAGAAGCTGCATCAGACTGAATTCTCTTTCCTTCTTCAAATTCAGATCTCGGAAAGGGAGAGTGAAGATGAAATCAACGTTCTGATTGGCTTTTCCTTCTGCCCAGTCCAGAATGAACTTCTGCACAGAGACGGTTTTCCCAATGCCAGCGATGCCCTTTGTAAGCACAGTTCTGATGAGTTTCTTTTGTGCAGTTAAAGGCTTAAAGATGTCATTGCAGGGGATTGCAGTCTCCTGTGTGGTTTGACTCTTGGATGCTGTCTCAATCTGTCTGACCTCGTGTTCATTATTGACCCCCCCACTTCCCCCCTCTGTGATGTAGAGCTCTGTATAGATTTCATTGAGCAGGGTTGGGTGGCCCTGCTGTGCTAAAACTTCAGAGATGCATTCAAACTTCTGCTTCAGATGGGTTTGCAATGCCTTCTGGGCTCTTTTTATGGATTCATCTGAAGGGAGGAAATATGAGAAATAATTATATTGAAAATAAGATAAACATTCTCCATTCAATAACAGATTCCAAGCAGAAACAGTCAATAAAAATACTTATGCAGTCAGTTTCCTCTGTATTTTACACACTTCACACAGTGTAACACACCTCTCAGGCAGTGTTCCTTCAATTCAATTAGATTTTTTATAGCGCTTTTTACAGAGACACTGTCACAAAGATGCTTTACAGAGGAAAAGGTAAGGTAAATTAGGCAAAAACCAGCCCTGAACCCCTAAAATGAGCGAGTTAAAGAGAACTCCCCAGTGGAAAAAAAAAACTTAAATGGTGGTGATAAAAAATCTCCCTGGTAGGAAGAAATATGGAGATGACCCGGGCTATCTAAAGAGAGTCCATCTTTCACTGGCCGGACTAGTGTAACACTTCAGATGAATGAATGGTAGCAGAAATGTAATGAGGGATCCATCAGAGCAAATTATCTAATGGGTTGGGCAGGCAACAGTCTGATGTATTAACCTAGCTACTAAAACAGATGGTCCATGCACAGTGATGTTTACTGATATGCAATTCAGAGGGGTGGGGTGATGCATCTTGGCCTCCAACTGGTGTCATAACGTGGGCTTGAACCAGAGAAAGAGCAAGAGTGGAGCGGTCTGTGAACTCAGGGTAGGGGGAGGGGCAGAAGCTCCAGGGCAGAATACACAGGAGGAGGCTAGGCACTGTATAATTATGAGATTAACTGCTGCATATGGAAAGGCCTGAGTGTAAAATGGAACAGCCCCAGCATGCCATGCCATGGCAGCATGTCTAAAAGATGTGAAGAAAGGGGGTGCAAACAACGATGAGAGTGATTCTGAACAGACAGTCCCCAACATAGCACAGAACAGAAAACCTGAGCATTCACATGCAGTGGCAG
Organism: Anguilla japonica; assembly: GCA_025169545.1. Lineage (NCBI taxonomy): Eukaryota > Metazoa > Chordata > Actinopteri > Anguilliformes > Anguillidae > Anguilla > Anguilla japonica. The sequence goes on along the minus strand of CM045898.1, from coordinate 3,023,612 downwards.
GGCAACAGTGCAGTGAGCACAGCTCACATAACAGCCCTATGGCCCTCATTTACCCTACCCAGAGATCTTTAACTATGAGCCTGACTAAAGAAGGAAGTTTTGAGCCTAATCAACATTACATAAGTAGTATTATTACTAGATTCATTAGTATATACCTGGTTTTGATATTAACAAAATGTGTGCGATAACTTAATAGTATTTAACTGTGTTGTAGAGTGGGGTGAATGGGGTAGATAGTTGGAGAGGAGATGGTTGAGTGGGTGTTCTGGTGTGCGGTAGAGTGGGGTGAATGGGGTAGATAGTTGGAGAGGAGATGGTTGAGTGGGTGTTCTGGTGTGCGGTAGAGTGGGGTGAATGGGTTAGATATTTGGAGAGGAGATGGTTGAGTGGGTGTTCTGGTGTGCGGTAGAGTGGGGTGAATGGGGTAGATAGTTGGAGAGGAGATGGTTGAGTGGGTGTTCTGGTGTGCGGTAGAGTGGGGTGAATGGGTTAGATAGTTGGAGAGGAGATGGTTTGAGTGGGTGTTCTGGTGTGCGGTACAGTGGGGTGAATGGGTTAGATAGTTGGAGAGGAGATGGTTGAGTGGGTGTTCTGGTGTGCGGTAGAGTGGGGTGAATGGGGTAGATAGTTGGAGAGGAGATGGTTGAGTGGGTGTTCTGGTGTGCAGTAGAGTGGGGTGAATGGGTTAGATAGTTGGAGAGGAGATGGTTGAGTGGGTGTTCTGGTGTGCGGTAGAGTGGGGTGAATGGGTTAGATAGTTGGAGAGGAGATGGTTGAGTGGGTGTTCTGGTGTGCGGTACAGTGGGGTGAATGGGTTAGATAGTTGGAGAGGAGATGGTTGAGAGGGTGCTGTAGGCCTGTTTTTCTTTCCTCTACACTTCCCTCTTGCTGAGACAAATTCATCCTGCTGCAAGGAAGCCACTGGGGCTATACCAGGGGACAGAGAGTGAGCACTAGCATCTGGATCGGGGGAAAAGTAATCAAAAAATCTTTGATACTTCTAATATGTTGGATGTCAGCTTCAAAATCACAAATCTTTTTCACCAGTCTTATGTGATCTTATGTGATCTACATTTTTTACATTTAAAATGACGACTAATGGTGGAGGAGATATAACACACTTCATTCAGTGCACACAACAGGGAGAGAGGTGGTAGTGGAGGGAGAAATGAGCATGATTACTTATGCGGACAGAGTTAATGGGGTGGATATCCCAATGAGCTGCTTGTTGACTTTGTGAATACTGATGTCACTCAATCTCAGCCTGGCTGAGCTTACAGTCCTTACAGGTCCAGCATCCATCATGAGGTATCATTCAGACAGCCTGACACCGAGATCCTCTCTGTTTTCATGTGCGTGTTTAACGAGTGCTTGCCATCCCAGTTTTGTAAACTTCTGTGAGGTTTACATACCTCTCTCACAGGGTTATACACCTGTCTCACAGTGTTACACACCTCTCAGTTATACACACCACTCACACAGTGATACACACCTCTCACAGTGCGGCTTCGAAACAGGTTTAACTTTTCATCCTTCTTCAGCTTCATCAGAGTGCGCTGGAGTAACTGAAATAAACACACGAAGAGGTATGCTGTATCAATGCGAATAAACACATGAAGAGGTGTGCTGTATCAGAGTGAGAGATAAACACATGTAGAGGTGTGCTGTATCAATGTGAATAAACACATGAAGAGGTGTGCTGTATCAGTGTGAAATAAACACATGAAGAGGTGTGCTGTATCAATGTGAAATAAACACGTGAAGAGGTGTGTTGTATCAGAGTGAAATAAACACATGAAGGGATGCAGTATCACAGTTACTGAAATAAACACCCAAATAAATGCACCACAATCCTTGCTTTTTGTGTTGTGTGTTTTTGATGGCCAGGGGTATGTTTTCCAAAAGTGTCATTTTCTTGTGATGGCAAACACATCACAAAGTTGTGTGGTTAGAACTCCAGCTCTCGGCCTGTAGTTAGAAGTCTAGGTCCCTGTTAGACCCTCCTGATAACGTCATCAATTTCCCCAGTTTGAGTCCAAACAGGAAAGGATAAACGAGGATTGTCTTTTTTGTGAATAAAGGTGCTTTTAAAAAATAATTTCTCCAACTCCGCAAATGCAATACACTCCTCCTTCCATGACTTTTCCTAAATATCTGGGCTTAAAATAACTGTGTTGTTAGAATTCCAAAAAATGGACACATTGAGAAATAGACATTTTTGTGCCATTTTCTTCACAAAATCCCCTCACGAATCAACAGGTAACAGGTGCTGATGCCCAAGTGTGAATGGGTTGCTCTCTCCTCCGCCACGCTATTTTGTAACTGAATGATCAACAGTTACAGATTGCTGGGTCAAGCACTTTTATCACCTCACTCACTCATCAGTCCTGGGATGGCAATGCCATGCCAGACTGGCAAATGTAGTCAGAATAAAGCAAAAGACAACAGCGTGAAATGCAGTCCATTTGTGTGCGGTCCCTGCAAATATTTATTTGCGTTCCCAGTAGAATTGAGTAAGAGGAGAGAGACAGTTCATATGTAACAGGTCAATTAAAACAGTGGGAGCAAGGGAAGGGACAGGGAGAAGCGAGTGGAATTCATCATGACTGAATAAATACTTTTTTTTAAATATTGCATTTTGGATTTCTTTAACCACTTTCTCCATTTTGTGTTTTGCCAGTTTTGCCCATTTTAGCACTTCTCTCAATGTGTCTGTAATACGTCTTGGCGCATTTTCCCTTACATATCTGTGGTATTCAGCCCGCCGGAGAGGCGAATTGGACTCGGTTGCACCGGCTTGTGGAGAGAGCACACGCACCTGGGCAGCGCTAGGTAATCAGCCCAGGTGCATAAAGATCTGCAGCCTTCCACAGTTCGGGGCCAAGACTAGGAACCCAAACTAAGAGTGCAGTTATGATTTTCATTTCCCCGGTCACAGCCAGCTACTGGGAAAAGAGCACACTTTAAATACCCAGACTAATTGGTAATGCACTCCAGGAGCATGTGCCCACTTAACCAGTGGTCCTTCGATTGCCCTGAACCTCTCCCACAAACCGAGCCATGCCACAGTATATAGCAAAATAGATTAGAAAAATAAAAATGTTGAAATTGATACAGTTGTGTCCTTTATTTCAAGGAAATAGTTTTGCAACATAATGTTTCACAATCTTTATGAAATTAGGTCGCTGTGTGAGCTGAAACAGAGGCTGTAATTCTGGATGAGTTTGACACCACTGGGCATCAGACTTGACGGTTTAAGGTAATAAAAAAACATTCTAGTGTTAACAAGGACTAATGTAGGCTACCTAATATAAATTAAAATGTAATTTTAGTCAGCTCAGAATCTTATATGGATTGGAAATATAGTATAAGCTTCTAAGGATTTTCATATAGCTGTTGCTCACAACCAATATATACGCTTACATAAACACAGAGACTCAAAGCTATGCGGGCGGGTCTTTCTTTTACTGATAGAACCAAGTGCAGTTTACCATTCCATTTAACAAGCAGCATATATAGTCACCAGTTAGTTGGCCCAATTGTCCGCTGTGTTGAAGATCCGGCGTCGTTCTCCGGAGCGAAGAAAAAAAAAACCAGCGAAGGGGACAAATGGCGTCCTCGAAGACAACGAAGGGCCTGCTCCTTGCAAGCCAGCAGCGGCACAGCAGTCGTCCGAGGAATCCGCGGCCAGGTGCGGTGTAAGATGCCTGTTGCCCTCCACTATAACGAGCAGGCTAGCAGCAGCTCCACGTAGCCACTTAGCAATGCTAACAATGGAAGAAGCCACACTGTCGTGCACACTGTGTTGCCCTCCACTATAACAAGCAGGCTAGCAGCAGCTCCACGTAGCCACTTAGCAATGCTAACAATCCAAGAAGCCACACCGTCGTGCACACTGTGTTGCCCTCCACTATAACAAGCAGGCTAGCAGCAGCTCCACGTAGCCACTTAGCAATGCTAACAATCCAAGAAGCCACACCGTCGTGCACACTGTGCTGCTCTCCACTATAACGAGCAGGCTAGCAGCAGCTCCACGTAGCCACTTAGCAATGCTAACAATCCAAGAAGCCACACCACCGTGCACACTGCACAGTACTCTTTGTCGCCACTTACAAGGGTACTCTATTCACAATCACTTCGGAGAAAATAATAAAACGCATTAATTCCAACTTCATAGTTTACCGACCCGCTTTTGGGCTGCTTATCACTACTCTAGACTACTGCTATTTTTTTTTCCTCTTAAGTATTCTACATCCCATAATACGTGTCTTCACCCTCATTGGTTAATCACACTTGCACTTGGTTTTTTCTCTTCCAGAATAGAAGTACAACATAAATGACCCACTGCCCGTTAACGTTAACTGTATACAATGCATATTATCATGTACAAAAGTTTGAACCTTTACAAGCTGGCCTGTCATTTTCTTGACTTAATAGGCCGACAAGTTTTCCAGTTTAGTGAGGTGTTCACTAAGACTGGTTATGTGAATGAACAGAGCTGCAGTGAGTACATTTAAATGCACTGCCAGTATTTAATACTTTTTGTGTTTTCTCAGATGCCCATGCTCACTTTCTTCTTAATGATGTTCCAGACAGATGATTTTGATATGTCTAAGGTTTGGCCTATGTCTCTGACTGTTTTATTTTTTATTATTTCTCAGCCTTATTATGGCTTCCTTGACTTTATTTGGCACAACTCTGGTCCTCGTGTTCACAAACACCATCAATAGATTCCAAAGGCAATCAAAAGGCTAGAATCAAAACTAGATACTGAAAACTCTTAGACTGGCACTAAGGAAGCAACTGAACACACCTGACTAATCAGAAACACCAGTGACACCATGAGTCCCAAAAATTATGATGCCCTGAAATGAGGGAATTATTTTTTTTTTTTTTAAAAGTGCTGTAATTTCTACATGGTGAAACCAAAATGTGTACCCTTAAATAAAATCTGAAAATGTGCACGTTAACCATGTGAAAATTGTTTGAGAACAGATATAAAATTGGCATACAGAGCGTACAATGTCTTCCTACTAAACATTATGGAGCTCACTATATAAATTATATTTATTTGATATATTTTGGTAAATATTATTACAGATATTGATTCCTAATGATCCCATACAAAAAAACTTTTTACTTGAACCCTCCATTATTAATAATAGCTTATCTTTCTATCTTTCAAACGCACGCTCAAATGTCTCCCTCCTCTGAAGAAAGCCCACAAATTGTGCAACATTGAACCACGGTGGTGCAGTGGGTAGCACTGTCGCCTCACAGCAAGAAGGGTTTGAAACCAACCTGGGCTGTTCTGTATAGGGTTTGCACGTTCTCCTCGTGCCTGCGTGGGTTTCCTCCGGGTACTCTGGTTTCCTCCCACAGTCCAAATACATGCAGGTTGGTTTAACTGGACTCTAAAACTGACTCTATATTTGCTGTGTGAGTGAAAGGTGTGTGTGTGATAGATTGGCAGCCTGTCCAAGGTGTATTCCTGCCTCTCGCCCAGTGCACGCTGAGATAGGCTCCAGCACCTCCCCCCCCCGACCCTGCCCAGGATAAGCGGGTATAGATAATGGATGGATGGATGGCTGAGAAAGGAGAGCTGATCTGAAATCAGTCACTTTGCACAAATATTTAGGAATCCCATGATTTCCATGTACAGCCAAATAGAGGTTAATATGTGTGTGAAGAACCTCTTAACCTCCCAGATCTGTCATAGCTGACACATGAACAAGTATTAGCTGAGCAGTGAGACACCACCCAAAATGACAGGCTGACGTGACGTAACAAATCTCCAGTTTCATGAGTATCGAGTGTAACATCCCTATTCACGTTAGTATTGAGAGTAACATCCCTACTCACAATAGCATCGAAAGTAACATCCCTACTCACATGAGTATTGAGAGTAACATCCCTATTCTCATGAGTATCGAGAGTAGAAAGTGAAGAAAAAGATTATTGAAACCTATATATTTGCTGTTCTTACATATGGATCAGAGACGTGGACATGACGTGACAGAGGAAGCAAAAAGAAGGATAAATGCATTTGAGATATGGTGCTATAGGAGAAAGCTCAAGACTAGCAGGAGAAGATTTCTGTCAAATGATGAGGTTCTGGAACTGGTAGGAGAAGACAGGTATTGTATGAAGAAGATCGCAGAGAGAAAGTTTGAGTTTGTGGGGCACATTCTGAGAGGGTCCAGTGGAAGGCTGATGACGAGGGTTTTAGAAGGGATGATTGAAGGGAAACGAGGAGTGGGAAGACAACGCATAATATGGCTGGATGACATAGAGACGGAGCGGAGAAAAAAGATATGAACAACTCAAGAGAAAGGCTGAGGAGAGAAACAGTTGGAGGACCATGAAAGCCAACCTTCGGATCGAAGACAGCACAAATGATTGATTGATTGATTGATCGAGAGTAACATCCCTACTCACATGAGTATCGAGCATAACATCCCTAAACTCATGAGTATCAAGCATAACATCCCTACCACATGGTCATTTCATATTTTGTGGTTTTTTCATATTTTCATATTTTTATTGCATGTTTTACTCTAAGCTATTGGATGCTTCGTTGATAGTTTGATGTTTTATGATCGTTTGCGTTGGCCAAACTGCACATTTCATTGAAGGTAGTTGGCTGTAAATATTTAAACTTTATATATAGAACTGCTTTTGTAATGATCTTTTAGTCTCTTTTAGATTACAACATCTGTGATATTTGCCCTGGCTGATGCTCTCTTAATGGGAGCATTGGTTATTCAACTAAGTTATCCATTTCTTTGGCTCAGCTAACCTGACCCTACCCCCAACACTTTTACACTGGTTAGATACATTGTTTTATTTTGCGCTTACAATACTGTTTTTGCTTACAGGTTTAAGCGGAATTACCATTAACGTTCAGTGATTTGCAGTAGCCAATCAATGGATTTCTACCACCTGTGTGGGAGACAGCAACCGATATCAGGTGTGACTTTAAAAAAATGTCTTGGAGACCAATAGTAATGTTGAGAGGAAAGTTACAATTTTGTGATCTTTTTGGTTTTGTTTTGAGATTCATTTTTCTTTTTGCTTTCTGTGAAAATTCATAAAAACATATAAAAAACAGATAGAAAAAGCTGATCTCACACCTGTTGTGGCAAAGATGATTTATCTGAATTCTTCTCATCAATAGAGTGGGACTCGAATGACTGCTGTATCCTGTGAACAAAACACAGAGCTTCCAGTTAAACTCATCCTCTTACTGCAGTTCTAACTCACAGCACATGGAGACAGAGCTTCCAGTTAAACGCATCCTCTTACTGCAGCTCTAACTCACAGCACATGGATACAGAGCTTCCAGTTAAACGCATCCTCTTACTGCAGCTCTAACTCACAGCACATGGAGACAGAGCTTCCAGTTAAACGCATCCTCTTACTGCAGCTCTAACTCACAGCACATAGAGACAGAGTATCCAGTTAAACTCATCCTCTTACTGCAGCTCTAACTCACAGCACATGGAGACAGAGCATCCAATTAAACTCATCCTCATACTGCAGCTCTAACTCACAGCACATGGAGACAGAGCATCCAGTTAAACTCATCCTCTTACTGCACCTCTAACTCACAGCACATGGAGACAGAGCTTCCAGTTAAACTCATCTTCTTACTGCACCTCTAACTCACAGCAAATGGAGACAGAGCTTCCAGTTAAATTCATCTTCTTACTGCACCTCTAACTCACAGCACATGGAGAAAGAGCTTCTAGTTAAACTCATCGTCATACTGCAGCTCAAATTCACAGCACATGGAAACAGAGCATCAGTTAAACATCCTCAAACTGCAGCTTGAACTCACAGCACACCTGAATATGAGATAATACACTTCACTTACACACGATTGTGAAATAATACACCCACCTACACCAGCATGATGCCAGTGACATTGAAGTATGATTAAACAGTATTGCCGATTTGAACCTGTTAAATTACCTTTGACCACCTGTGAACTCTCCTGTGAAGTTAATTGGATTCCCCATTGAAAAATCACTCTTCATAGAAAGACAGCTTGGTACTGGTGACCCTGCTCTTTCTACCTGGACCCTGTGAACAAAACATGGAGACAGAGATTCCAGTTGAACTCATCCTGTTACTGCAAATCTAACTCATGTCACATTATATATCTGAATAATGTATTTTTACCTCTTTCTGTCGGTGCTGAGGGCTCCTTCTTTGGTCTCTGGCTCCCTTGAGAGACTCATTTTAGAAACAGCACCCCTTATTTCAGGCAACTGGAATACGTCAGGGGTGGGTTTTCCTATAACGTGGAATTTGAGGATTAACGAGTGTCGTAACAAGGTTCTTAAGTGAAGAACATTTTCTCGTTAGGTGGGTTTCCCAAACATAATCTTTCGACAGACTGTTAAGAGGAACTCACTAAATGCTCATTTGCAAAGTGCGTTCTCGCTACAGCATGAGCAGTTGATAAACCAACGTCATAAGTTTGTATGTCACCCGTTTTTAGCCAATCAACACTGAACAGTTAAGTGCTCATAATGTGAGAATAGGATACATTGAGTTATCATTAAACTATTACCATTTTGATTCAAAGTGTGTTTTTAAACTAAATACATAAATATTAAAAGAAACGACTGGTGAGTTTAATTTAATACTGTTTCATACTGTTTAATACTGTCATTCCAAATCATATTCAAATACCGTTTTTATTTTATAGGTATGCATTTGATATTTTTACAATATTTACTCTGAATATACATGAAAAAAATACACTATGAGGTTACTACACTCTTTAGGCTATTGGAATTTGTGATTGTAAGCATGCTCCGATTGCACTTGTGTGCTGTGTGTACTGCCAGGGCGGACGGCTGCAAGCGGGATCTTAAAAAGGTTCTTAGCTGTGAACGAGTGGTTTAGATAGCTCGTAACTTAAGAATGAACTAGACACTTTCTCTAAGAATGTGTTTGGAAAACCCACGTTATTTTAAGAATGATTGTTAGAGGCACTTAGATGTTCTTAGCCTAAGGACGCTTTTGGGAAACCCACTGCACAGACCAGATAAGACCACATGTGGGTTCTGATCCAAAATGAGAACACACAGAACACACACATAGACACAGTAATACACACAGAGACACATACTGTACACAATCTATTTAATGTAAATATTTTAAAACTTTATCTGGAAATTAAATTGGATCTAAACCTGTACTGTACTGCCATCTCCAAAAAAAATTAACCAAACCCTTGATAATGATTAATAACTATATTGTATAAATAATGACAGAGCTAAACTGTATGTTGATTGTCCAACATACAGAATACATTTTATTATAGTTTTTCTCAATTGCTTAAACACAATTCCTGAAACACTAAACACATTCTCAAAACTGTAAGCACATTAACTCATTTGTTCAAAACACTATACCATTTTTGATTACTTTAACACAAAATGCTAATATAAAGCACATTTCTACGAACTAGTAAACACAAATGTCAGTAATTGACACAAAAATTCATTGATTAAGTCACCCTAATCAAAATGGATTATACCATTTCTCATGTGATTGCCATCACTCCCACATCTATTTATATATATGTTCATTGTACAAATTCTTACATGCAAAATAGTACAAACAACAACCAATAGACTGGCACTCAGGATCTCCTTATGAAAATAGGTCTACATGTATGGCTCCTTTATAAAAATATAAATGTCTGCAATTTATCTAAAATTCAGGCAAATCTTGTATCCACAAATTAGTTAATTTTCTCACAGCTCAAAGTAACCAATCACACATGCTCTCCACTTTACATAGAGTTTAGCAACAGATGCAATTATCCAACAATTACACACTGTCCAAAGATCAGGAAGACAAAGGAGACGAAGAGGCAGGAGACAATTTGTCCCAGACAAAATACATGCCACCTTGATTGACCATGTGCATAGTGCATGGTATGATGATCAGGGAAGCTGGACAGAGAGTTCAGCCAAACTTGAATCGTTTCACAGTGACATCCATTGTCCATACTTTCAGACAAGAAAACAGGTAATATAATTTACTGTAATGTTACATATTGTATCTGCTGTACTACTGTGAGAGGATATGCTGTCTATGTAATGTTGAAGTGTATTTACAGACTATATGTTCTTTAGATTTTATTGCTGTTTTTGTTTATAGTGCTGCATATACTGGAGTTCCTTTTATGAATGCTACTCTCCTTTGAAAATACTACATTTTTTTGTTCCTTCAACTGTGTTGTGGTTACTGTACAGTACTTTTCACTCAGCATCACTTTTCAGTACTACAGGTAAAATATTTGGAAATTTGCGCAGTCCCTCATTTGTTAGTAGTGTAACATTGCAAAGATCAAAATCCGAAAACCATAAAATAAGTAGAACAACCAGGAGAAAATAACTCCTGACACACTGCTATGAAAGGTTTTTGCAGTAGTGCTTTGAATTTATCTCACTGGTGTGTTATGGGTAATCTACATTGTCTGTGTTTTCGATGGCTTGGGTGTGCCATTTGAAGGCAAAGTTTAATTTTGATGGAAGAGTATATGTTTTTGAGAAGATAATTTGAGTTTGGCATGGATGTTTGAGGTTTGTGCTGATTGATGTGTAGTTTTGGGATTGTGTTAATAGTTCTGAGAAAAAGGGGAATTGGTTCATTAAATGTGTCTTAGCAATCAAAAAAAACTGTAGATCAGAACACATATATACTGCTAAGCTACTAGTGCATTTGTGTCTGGATGAAAAATTGAGGGAGAAGAGCAAGGACGTCTTACAAGAGGGAGAGGTATCCGAATCCGTGGTGGTCGTGCGAGAGGAGGGCACAGGGGACAGGGAAGAGGCAGGGGGAGGCAAAGTCAAAGACTTGGAAGAATTTCGAATGACACACGGGCTGCAGTTGTGGACCATGTACCTAACCATGGCCAAGGCTGGTCAGAGGGTCCAGCCCAATCTCAGCCGATACTCAACGGCCTCAATAATCCGTACATTTAGGATTGAAAACAGGTACGTGATCATGCTGCATATTTCTTTACAGTATTCCATATGCGTTTGTCAAGTATTAGAATTTAGATTACATTGAATTTGTTTATCAATTCTTACTGTATTGTTTGCATTTATAGAACTGAAGCACTACCGCATGCTGGAGGAAGAAGAAATGTTTTCACATCTGAACAGGAAAATGAAATGGTCAACATGGTGAGGGCAAATACAGTTTTTCTCAAATGTTTACACACTAAAACTGGAACTATGCACACGATGGTGAAAACTTGAAGCTCATATGTCAACAACAAAGACTATTTCCGCAAAACTCTAAGCACAATTCCTTTGTTTTCACTCAAATAGCAATTCTAAATCACAACTCTACACACAATCTCATTATTTAGCACAATTTTGATAATCAAGCCTTGTTTGTTCACATGGAAAACACTGGCCTTCAAATGCTAAACTTTAAGTACCAATTGGTCTCATGCCACACCTGCTCAAACTCAATTGGCTAAACTTTCCAATTATCTGTCAGAGCATAAAAGAGACCTCAGGTGACTTGTATTGTGTTGGAAAACAATGGAGCAACACGCAGCACAGCAAGGTAGAGGTAGAGGAGGAGGAAGAGGAGGTGTACGTGTACGAGGTGGACGAGGAAGAGGGAGATGAGCTAACATTTCAAATGAAATACGTGCAACTTTGGTTGATCACGTATTTGTTTTTTGTTTTTTTTACAGCAGGCCTACAAACTACGATTTTTATTTTTGCAGTCTGCTGAACAAAGATTTATTTTACAGTAACAAATAAAGATTTGCTTTGTTACCTTTTTGAATTTGTTCATTGATTTCATATATGACAACAGATCATTACATCCATTGTCCAGACTGACACAGTCTAAGCATGTTCTCGTTTTGAGAAGACACAAATGTTATCTATTTTGGCAAAACTCATAATTCACTGATAAGGAAAAAGGAAAAACACTTCTAACAATGTTCAGTATGACTCATGATGGAACCTGGGTTGTGAGTGCAGCCCAACTGGACCTCATTGGCAGGGCAATGCAGTAAAATGTGCATTGTATCATACACAATAACAACAACACTCAAAGTGATAACGGTTCACACACTTTGCTGTACTGTACTGAATTAGAATTAGGTTTACCTAGCAAATGCACTATTTATATGATGATATATTTACTGTATTGTATCATGGCAACAGTCTTTATATTTACTATAAAATTGCAGCCTATTTTGGGATCCCTCGAAAAGAAAATTAAACTTCAAAAAAGGATAAAAAATAAGCAATTTTTACACAATTTTATACACTTGAATATGTAACATGACCTCATGAGGCTAGAACATATATACAGTATTTTGATGGTTGTGTTTTTTAATTTATCGTACCAGTGTGAAATCAATGCTAATAAGACCTATTCATATGAGGCCTGTGTGAATCATTTTGATGGAAAAAGTCAGTTTTGAGAAGAGAGAACATGATTTTGAATGCATGAATACATTTTGCAAGAGATTTGTGTAGTTTTGGCAGAAGGTTAACTTGCTGTGCTTTGTGTGTAGAGTTTTGAGAAACTGAGCTATAGTTTCAGAAAACGTGTTTAAACAATTGAGAAAAACTGTATAACAGTGTTCAGTATGACTCATGATGGAACCTGGGTTGTGAGTGCAGCCCAACTGGACCTCACTGGCAGGACAATACAGTAAATGTGCATTGTATCATACACAATAACAACAACACTCAAAGTGATAACAGTTCACACACTTTGCTGTACTGTACTGAATTTGAATTGGGTTTACCTAGCAAATGCACTATTTACATGATGGTATATACTGTATTGTATCATGGCAACAGTCTTTATATTTACTACATCACACCGGAAGCTTACAGAGGATGGCAGCGGCATACAAGGAGATATTTCTAACGTTGCATGGCAAGGGAAAATATCAGGTGTGATGTTGATGAACAGTTGTGGCCCAACAGAGAGGAGCGAGTGGATGGGCAATAAAAAGCTAGAGGAAATGTGTTGAGTTTGTTATTTTCTCTTTTTTTTTACACATTACAGCTTGACCACCTCCAATTTGCAGTGCTGTATCATTGTTTTGCTTTACTGTAAATGCTTGCATTTGTTCTGGTTTTACTACAGTAAAGACATTTTGTCAAACTTGTGAATAAATATTTTTGTTAAGAATTCTTTTGTGTGGCATAATCTTTTGACTGCAACACTATTTACCTAGTGAAGGTAAAGGAAAATGCATTCAGGGTTGACTATGTCATTTTGACGCAGATATATTTTAATTTGGTGTAATTGCATAGAAAGAGAGAGAACGCATCCATACCAACAATAAAACAAATAAACAAACCTTCACCCTCCCCCCTCACAGCTTCCGGGAGAAAACAAGAAACTAAAACTAAAACTAAAAATAATAAAATAAAAACAAAAGAAAGCAACATCGAGCAGTAGCTTTATAGTTCACCGTTCATAGCTTGCTGGCTTTTCAGCCAGTCAGCTCCTCCAGCTTTTCAGCGGCAAGTTTTCTTTCTTTTTGTGCTGTGAGCAGACAAATCTCAAAAACTTGCTATCTCTCTGTGTGCTCCCAATCTCTGCCCCATACCGCGGAGAACACACTTCAAGCTCTCTCCACCAATAGGCTTGACCGAAGCGAATCCGGTTGCCTTTGATGAAAAATGGGTTTTACAAGCATGTTACCTCAGTTTACTGCTCCAGTGAAACAGGAAGCCATGGACTTCATCTCGTATCTACATTTTAATTCCATTCTTTTACTGAATGACATGATTTTGTTTCTCTGAATGACGTTCAGGCTTTTTGGTAATTAATTTATTGTGACATAGTATTATCTAAATTGAATCACATCCAGATGCAAGCACTTGAAAAAGCTAGGAACAATCCCAGATATTCATTAAGTGCCATTTTTTTTCCTCTCAGCTGAATGTGAAGATTGAGTAAATATATGAGGGTGGTCTGCCTGGGCAACTTGCTTCCTGTTTTGACTAAAATTAAAGAGAAGGTAGACACATAGGTTTAAATATAACTTGGCATTTAACTATGAAATCCAATAAACATTATTAATGTTCATTCTATGTAATTATTTTGTTTATTCTGTAGCCATAATTCCTTGAATTTCATGGCATTCATAAATGCCCAATAATCCTGTTGTACTACCAAAACTCTTCCAATGTTATTAAACTGCATTTCTTCTAAATAATTCAAATGAGCGCATGTGTGCACAACCATGGGTGTAATAGGGAGATAGAAGAGTGTATGTCATATGAGTGCATGTGTGTGTGTCTGTGTATGTATTAGTATACACGTGTGTGTGTGTGTGGGTGCTGAGTAGCTCAAACAGTGAAAGAGCCCCTTGTGACTCATGAGTGAGCAGCACTGTCTCAGAGTGAATCCGGCCCGTCTCAGTACTGACTGTGGCTGGCAGGCCAACTTCACATCATTCAGGGATATGGGAGGGACACACTCAGTAAGGATATAGCGTTGTTCACTGCTCGACTAACTCCTCCATCCAGAAGCCTATGGCTAGCTCTCTCCGTCCAGATGCCCATGGCTAACTCTCATCGTACGGATGCTCGTGGCTAGCTCTCTCCATTCGGTAGCGCAAGGTTATCTTGTTCTGTCCGGATGCCCATGGCTCATTCTCATCATCCGGTAGCCTATGGCTAGCTCTCTCCGTCCAGAACCCCATGGCTAGCTCTCTCCGTCCAGATGCCCATGGCTAACTCTCTTCGTTTGGAAGCCCATGGCTAGCTCTCTCCGTCCAGATGCCCATGACTAGTAATTTCCATCCAGATGCCCATGGCTAACTCTCTTTGTCTGGAAGCCCATGGCTAGCTCTCCCTGCACACGTGTGAATGGATCTCCTCGGCCCCTGCTCTGCGCATGTACAGCTTGCAGCTGCAGCGTGAAAAGAAGCAGCTGGCTGGCAGCCGTATGTGAGTTTGCTTGTAAATTGGACATTCCAAATTCGGGTGCGACTGAAGATACCAAATAATAAAAAACAAGTGTGAGTGAGTGTGTGTGTAAAGTGTGTTTGTGTGTGTGTTTGGCGTTTGCTTGTGTGCACATGAATGCATGCACATGTGTGTGCATGTGAGAGAAAGAGGGAGAAATTATTAAAACAATTTCAGTTGAACAGAAACTGTGGTACCGGTCACTATATGCGACATTCTGCATTGTCAACCACTAAAATTACCCAATGACAGAAATACCTCAATCTTGTCCTGTGTAGCCTCTTTCCTGTCGGTACCAGTACAGTTGCCTGTAGGCAAATAGCCGCCTATGTAGCTACTGACAATTCATACTGACATCCCTGCCATTGTGTTTCATATAAAATTATAACTAAACATTGGCAGCATTAACTTTACTTTGCATGTTTCAAGTTTTTCGACTGCGGTTAGCCTATGAACAATCATTTAACAAATGTAGCCAACATAAATCTGCTTATTCCTATATACAGTTGAGGCCAAAAGTTTACATACACCTAGGCTAAAGACATTCAAACTCCACACATTTCATGTTACCATACATTTCCTGTGTCAAGTCAATTAGGGTATCTCATTTATTTCCATAAGAGGTCTTTTCAAAATAATAGCCACGTTACTTTTACAGTATTACTACAAAGTCAGAACTCAGTCATTTTCCTGAGCTGTTAGACCAATAATTAGCCGGCTGAAGTTACAGTGGACTAGTGGTCCGATTTCACTGCAAAATCAATGTCTGTTCGATACTATTGGACAAAAGGTTCGGTCTATTTTTCAGCAGCAGGTTGTCACTGTGAAAATGTAGCCTAGCCTATACTCTTTTAATCACATGACACGGCTTGTGACTTCCTTCACATACAGTGAGGTAAAATGGTCATAAAATATAAAAAATACCTTAATAAATGAAAAAATTTCTAGAAGTATTTTCTAAATTACTTTTTGTTTTCGGTCCAAAATGGGAAATTTGGAAAAAGCCTGTTACACCTAAACTGCACCTGCATATTTCCATTCGTCCCCACACCCCTTCACCAGCTTCTATTCTCTCCATCCTACTGCAAAACAGGCTACTTACTCTGTTCTTTTATTCCTTCTTTTACTCCCTCTTCTTTCTTCACATCTTTAAATTGGTGTTTGAGTTTGAAATACTTTATTTCGACAACAGGAGCAGAGTAAACACCATCCTACAGCCATCCTGCCTTTCTCTTATGACTTCTTCATATCATCACGTAAGCAGACACACAGCATTTCTGTGCTGAACATGGGTTGATCTGATGTACTGGATAAACAGGTATGGGCTGGGTTGGGATAACATCTTGTACAAATGCATGCATAACTGCTTTTAATACAACATTTGAAAACTTTATCTATGCTTCCTGGACTCTATAAAACTGCTTTTGACAGATACACTTAGACTTAGGGATTTTAGTCTGGTAAAGCAATATTTATACATTTGAGGAAACCAAATTAGCGATGAAGACACAGTCAAATGACTTTACCGATTGTGGGAAAGCACGGTTAGCATTTGGCATGTATGTTTCTGTGGCACATATAGTGTAGCAGCACACATTTGGGAGCTGGGGGTTTGGGGAGCACACAGGACGGGGGGTGCGGGGCAGGAGGGGGGGGGAGTGGTTGCACAGTGCCTCAGAACTGGAGTCGGAGAGTAAAAAAAGGTATTAAAACGGGCGCAAAACAAGTTCAGCTGGTCTGGCAAGTCCTCATCACTGTTGACCCCACCTGATCCCGCCTTGTATGGAATGATCGCCTCCACGCCATGCCAAAGATAACAAGAGTCTGTCTCTTTCTCTTTCTGTTTGAGTCTCTAACCTGTCCTTGTATTGGCGCTTGGCAGCTTTTATAGACCTTTCTGAGCTATGTCTAGATGTCTTATACAACAGATCATTGCCAGAAAATTTTAAAAATTTAAAATTTATTTATAAAAATTTAATTGAGTGCCAACAGCTGCAGTTTATTTGTAATAAAAATGTTTTGTCAATGGATAATCAACTTCAGTTTCCAAATGGATTTGCCCATAAACATTTTTATAACCAATGATTTGTCAAAAAGGCCTTTAAAATACAGCCAGGTATAATGAAATAGAACGATTGAGCAGGCATGCTATCAGTGAGCTGTAACCAAAAGAGTTTGGCCTGTATCTGTATGATTGTACATTATGTATCAGTGCCCATTATTTGATTGATGTTAAAATGGAGTTACACTTGTGGAGTCAGGTCAGGTTTCCTCTACGAACCACTCCCTCATTGCCCATCTTCCGCCATGGTCTGAAGACTCATCTCTTCAGACTATACCTGGACTAACTAACTATCTGCGGATCATTTCTGTCACTTAAATCCCCCTCTTTCATGCTACACATGTACCTCCTGTGCCACTCATGTTACATGTACCTCCATTCAGCTCTTATTGTGCCTTGTGTCATTGTCTTGATGCTGTAGCTTGTACTGCCTCCTGGTTTGACAGCATAGGTTAGGTCAGAGTGATGTTCACTGTGTGAACTGGACTTAATGTGTTCATGGCTATGAGTAACTGTACAAAGAATTGTATCTTATCGGACCTGTGTTTTATAGTTGTTCCAATGACCTTTGGTATGCACTTACTGTGTGCCGATTTGGATAAAATTGTCTGCCAGATAAATGTAATGTAATGTAATATCTCAGTGATCAGATTCAATGAAAAAAATACAAAGGAAAAGTAATTTATGATTCCGTGGCCCTTAGATCTTAATAATAATAAATGTGATATGGAGGTATGATGACTGTGCAGTGTAAAATATGTTTTGCAGTTTACGGTGTAGAAGATGCATACTCCTACACGGACTATTGAATAGTAAATTATATCTTGTATTTTGAATCTGATCTGAGAAATCTGATCTCAATGACAGATGTCATGGCCACTGTGACCACATACTCCTAATAGAGAAATAATTCATAGTTCTGTCCTCAGATGTTAAAAACCAAGACTGAATCTATAATTTTACACAACATAGAGGGTCCCTTCAGAATAAAAAAACATCAGTGTCCCTGTTCTTGCACACCAGTGAAAACATGCAACCATTTATGATGTCTGCAATAATGACAATTTGACAATACTCATAGTGCAACAGTAATACACAAACAGCCAACCTTCATACCGATGCCTGTGATGGTCTGACCACAGAAAGCTCCTGTAATACATCTTATTACAAGACTAGCTCTCAGAACTCAGCAAAATGATTACTATTGCTTAATGTACTTGTTATACAAATTCTGTTATTTGTCTTTATCACAGGCCAAACATTAAATTATGGTTCAAGCCAGGAAGTGCCCAACAGACAACAACTCAGTTTGAACTTCCACTACCATCTAGTGGGTATTTAAAGGAACTGCAGTGTTATATTTCTTACAGTCATTTCTACACCTCCACAGGTGTTCTCATGTCCTAATAATTGCAGTAGATGTAGCATTTAAGTAAATATTTTACAAATATTTCAATGTTTGATCGATCAGAAAAACAGTTTTCATGTCTACATGAGTGGACATAGTGAATCACTGCCCATTCTTTCACTGCTCCATCTCAGTTCCTGTAGATTCAGTGGGAAACCTGCAGTGATTAATGCACTTCAGGCTGTGTTCTGCAGTGTACAGCTGCTTGGAGGCTGAAGGTAGTGAAGGGAAGTGTATGCTTCTGTATTTCTGTATGCACTCCTGGCCACTTCTGCCTAGGCCTGTGGCCTTGTCCCAGTCTCCACATTCCCAGTTACCATGGTGATGAGAGATGAGTGATGGAGAGCTACGGAGAGGATGGAATGCAGCTCAGGGTCGTCCCGAGTGCACTCCTGCACATGAGTCCTCTGTTAAGATAATATACTCCATACTGGTGCGTGGCATTAGCAAACTTCTGAGAATTCCTCTGTAAGCTGTATAGTGTGTGTCTCCCTGGTGCCCCTTGTATTAAAGCCTGTTAAAGGAAACCTGTCTACCTCATGTACAGTGCCATGAAAAATATTTTCACCCTTCCTGATTTCCTATATTAATGCATAGTTTCAGATTTTTACAAAAAATGTTATATTAGACAAAGGGAACCGGAGTAAGCAGTCAGCGTTTTAGAAACTCCCAACTCCTGCCTTGAGTCTCACCCTCTGGAGTTCAGTCCCTTGTAGTAGCATCACAAGACCACCAGATGGCGGAATGCATCCACTTTGTGTTTCCAGTATTCCAATACAGCCCACAGGTCTGATAGCAAAAGTACATACTCTGATACTTTTGAACATTTCAAGCTCCTGCCACGGCACATAATGGTTTTATTAAAATCCATTTAGCACGAGGATGGGGGTGTAATTTTTTTTTAAATGCACAGGTCGATGCACTGAAGATGCTCATTTTTTATACACACACAGAGCACGTACACAGTGCATCAATACACACACGCACACACATGCACAACATGCACACATACACACGCACACCACCACACACACCCACACCCCACACATATACACCATGTTCACCTGATCACATAGTGAGATGGTTTGATACTGTGGTTTGTATCTTTGGAGGCCCGACTAGACTGAAGGCTTTTCTTTCTGGGGAGGCAACGCTCCTTTGGTGTGTGTAGCAGGATGCTGGCCATGTTCTACCAGATCATTGTGGCCGGTGTCCTGTTCTACACCTGTGTGTGCGGGGCTGGGAGCCTCTACTCCAGGAACACAAAGAGGCTCAAGCTGATCCGGAAGACCAGCTGCCACCCTCTGCTGTTGTTTTGTGTGCAGTGGGCGGTTGCCGACCCCCCCCCCCCCCCCGCTTCCTCGGCCAGCCCTCTAGATGCCCTCCTCAGCCTCGCCCCTGCCATGCCCGTGTTCTCCAGAAGGTGGAGCACTGACTGGCGGGTGAACCCCCAGCGTCCCGCCTCCACTGGATATTCTGTCGCAATCTAACCGGCCTCCTTACACTCCTTACACTCTCACACTCCGCTGCCAGGTCGGAGTACTTCAGCCGTTTCCGCTCATAGGCTGCTTCTGCCCCTTCCTCCCATGGGAGGGTGAGCTCCATAAGGAGCACCACCTTCACCCGAGTAGACCACGTCTCCATATAAGGAGCACCACCTTCACCCGAGTAGACCACATCTCCATATAAGGAGCACCACCTTCCCCCGAGTAAACCACGTCTCCATATAAGGAGCACCACCTTCACCTGAGTAAACCACGTCTCCATATAAGGAGCACCACCTTCGCCCGAGTGGACCACGTCTCCATATAAGGAGCACCACCTTCGCCCGAGTAGACCAGGTCTCCATATAAGGAGCACCACCTTCGCCCGAGTAGACCACGACTCCATATAAGGACTTGCTCCACCTGTCGCCTCGAGTGGAGGCCGCTCTGTCTCCCTATAAGGAGCCCACCTTTGCCCCGAGTGCCGGACTGCACTGTCTCCATGTTAGGAAGGTTGTGCTGATCTCATTTGCCGGAAACTGGAGCTGTGCCGGAGGCCTGCTTGAGATCTACGGACGCATGCTCCCCCCCCATGCTCTGGTACCAGGCCTGCTCAGTACTCCCACCTGCTGTGTCCTGCCGGTCCCCTCCCTCTGCTTGCCTCACAAAGTGGGTTTGATGCTCTGTGTCCCTTCACAGGAGAGGCGTCTCTCTGTTTGCCTCCTGTCTGCTGGTCTCCCAGTAATTCAGAAGCTTTCGCAGCAGCCTGGTCATGTGTCCATCTGTAGCCTGCTCAGTGTCCCTGTGCCCTGTCCCTGCTGGAGGCCTGCTCTGTGTCCCTGTGCTGGAGGCCTGCTCTGTGTCCCTGTGCCGGAGGCCTGCTCTGTGTCCCTGTGCTGGAGGCCTGCTCTGTGTCCCTGTGCTTGGAGGCCTGCTCTGTGTCCCTGTGCCGGAGGCCTGCTCTGTGTCCCTGTTCTGGAGCCGTCTCACAGCCTGACAGAATGTGCCACAGGCCTCGTTTGGGGGCAGCACAGAACGGACGGTCTCATCCGCACTAAACCATTAGTGCAGGTTCTGAGGAGAAGGCAGCGTGTCATAATTGGCCCTGATCAGGAAACTAAGCCTGGCTTGTGGTATCTTCCACCAGCCTGACCCACTGAGCGATCGGTCCTCCACACTTTCCCATGCTGTCCATCCTCTGAGACCACCTTAGCAAACTGCTAAAACCTGCTACCTCTCCTGCGCCATCCATGGTGGGATGACCCAGAGTCTTCTGTGTCCCTCTGCTTCCCTGCTGGGGGGGCTGTGCCCCTCTGTTTCCCTGCTGGGGGGGTTGTGCCCCTCTGTTTCCCTGCTGGGGGGGCTGTGCCCCTCTGTTTCCCTGCTGGGGGGGTTGTGCCCCTCTGTTTCCCTGCTGGGGGGTTGTGCCCCTCTGTTTCCCTGCTGGGGGGAAGCAGTCAGGTAGAAGCAAACTGCAAACATAGAATGCATATCAGGCCACTGCTATATGTACCACAATTAAACCATCATGAAAGCCCAGGATATACTGGTATATTTATAAAATACCATATCCTGGCTTTCACTATGTTCTATTGCAGCATATCCAGCAATTTACCCACCCAGATATAACTTCTGATTAACAATGTTGTACATTTTAAGCTTTCCTAAAATGCTGGTAGTACAGATTCTGATGTAGTCAGCTGAAAGGAACTTCTTAGCTTACAAAGGAGATGGTACAGTAGAATGGACACATCCAATTTGTTCAGGTGCAAGGCATATAAACAATATGTAGAGTTTAAAAAAATGTCTGATGTTTGAACAGGCTAGGCAGAATTTGTGTCATTTCAAACAGATTGGAATATGGGTTTAACAATCAGCATGCCTTTGGAGCTGAGACGCGCAAGTGAGTACGTTTAACATGGTCGGTGAAAAATAGCGGTGATATGTGTTATTCAACCAATCATTTTAAACAAAACATTTACACTCTAGACATTTGACACGTAAACAGTAAAAATAACACATACAAATGCAACATTACAAACTTGCACCAGCAGGCCTTATCTGAAAGAAGAAAAATAATCACATTATCAGAACAGACAGAACAGACATTGCCACAGGAATACCTAACACAAACGCAATTTTCCCCCATGTGGAATAAGCCGTCATTTTGGAAAAACAGAGTTGCGCGGTCTCTAATAAAACTTGATTAATATGGCTTACAGGCTCGTCGCGGAACAGAAATAATATAAAATGACATCGACACAAGAATCCTGTAATGTAATTACTGTATCACATTTTGCAGTAAATTATTGACTTATCAATGTTCAGTTCAAAAACTCTTATTTGAGGCATCGTTTGACCTTTTTAAGTTTGGCTGTACAATCCTCCCAGCTTCTCCCATTGTTATGCCTGCATTTATGACATGGTCAATCACTGTGGCTCTAAATTAATTTGATACAGCAGTATTTCTGCTACCTGCTTGACCACCTCAGCCACAACCACGACCCGTCCATCAGTACCAACTGCATTGGGCTTCTCCATGTTGTCAGACACTGCTGAATGTAGTGCTGTAGAACAGCCTTTTATGTTGGGATTACCAATCATGCAATGCGACTCACCTGGGCAATGTTGTTGGAAGTGATGAGACAGGATTGCAAACATGTTGACTTCATTTCACAATCTGTATGTCTAGCAATAAGCATTGGAACATTGTACTAATACGAGACGACTGTATTGTGAAAACTGAGTGTGATTTAGAGTTGTGCACTTTGTGGGTAGGTACTGCAATTAGTGCCTTAGGGTAAGAATTTTGCCAGTCAGTTTGGCAAATTGAGTTTTCCACATTGAGCCAAAGCAATCATAACACTGTAATGCATTTGTAATGTGTGACTGCAGATATTAGAAATGCATCTGAAAAAATGAGAAAAACTGTAGGGTCTCAGGAACATCTCAGAGACTGGATGTCATGCAAACCACATTTCTGCCTTGATTTTGGCTTAGTGGTCTAATCCATTCAACTGATGTGCAGCAGATCCAGGTTCAAACCTACAGTAAAACCATTTATTTGAGAGGTAACAAATATACCAGCTCAATAGACAATCAGTGACTTTTCAAAATGTACTGAGTTGTGGTTACACTACAGTAACAGAAGCAAGCATTCATCAGACACTACACAACTTTTCTTATAACGGATTTTATTTCCCCTACTGTAAATGAATTTCATTGCTTCAACTGCAGATTTTAGCCCCATGCTGATCTACTCATATTGAGCCCAAACATAATCCCATACAGAATATGAAATAAGTACTACTGTGTCACAGGGGTTCAATACATCACACAATAATAAATCATAACACCAACACATCTGATATTTTTATAATTCAGGTTTAATCATTGAAGATTGTTGTCTGAAAATACAGAAAATTAAAGCAACAGATTTGAAAAAAAACAAAAAAAATCAATCCTAACAGAATAAATAAGGAAACTCAACTCATCATTGTTTACAGTAATGAAATGAAATAAGTACACTGCAGTGATCATTCTGCATTCTCCCTATCAGCTGCATTTGCCCGCAGAAATTTGCACATTGGAATTCTTGTGAAAATGAATGAAAGCAACTGTAAAAACTAGTAAAAATGCACATTAAAGTTTGCCACTGGCTTCTTTTAAAAAAGATACAGGAGACAGAAGTATTACTTCAAAAACATTTTACTCTGCCATCTTTTGGCATTATTACTCTCAATGTTATATTAATGTTTTAATAATCAAAAGTAAATAAACACACTTTGAACATTTTCAATATGAACGTATTAAAATGTAAAAAAAAAAAAAATCACATTTAGACAGCGAGTGCTTAACCTGAACCTGCTAAAAGATCATACTCTTATGTACAGGGTTTAAGCTGTACTGAGGTTAATATTGGGCACAGTGTGTGTGATTGGGTGAGAGTGTGCTTGTGTGCGTGAATTTATGAATGTGTGTGCATGTATGCGTACGTTTGTGGGAGTGACTGTGGATGTGAGCATGTGTGTGTATGTGTGTGAGTGCATGAGTAGGTGTGTGCCCGGGTTGCGTGTGCGAATGGGTAAGAGAATGCATGTGTGTGTGTGTGTGTACGCATTTATGTGTGTGTGCATGTGTGAGAGTATGATTGAGTGCATGAGTATGTGTGTGTGTGCACACGGGTGCGTGTGTGTATGGGTAAGAGAAAGTGTGTGTGCGTGCGTTTGTGTGAATGTGTGTGTGACTGTGTATTTGAGTGTGTGTGCGTGCAAGAGAATGAGTGTATGTATGTGTATGTGTGTGCGTGAAAGTGCCATTGTGAATTTGTGTGTGTTTATACATGTGTGTGTGTGTATGTATGGGTATGAGAATGTTTGTGTATATGGTATATGTATATGGTGTGTGCATGCATGTAAGTGTATGCATTTGCGTGTGCATGAGTATGTGTGTGTGTGCGTATGGGTAAGAGAATGTGTGTGTGTGTGTGTGTGTACGTATGGGAATGAGAATGTGTGTTTGTTGACATGTTGGTGTTTTGAGTGAGTGAGTGTGTGTGTGTGTGTGTGTGTGTGCGTGCATTTGCGAATGTGTGTTTCTGTATACTGTATGTGAGAGTGTGCGTGAGAGAAAGAGTGTGTGTGTGTGCATACGGGTATGAGCGTGTGTATGTTTGCATGCGTGTGTGTGTGTGTGCGCGTGAGATTGTGTGTGTCCGTGTGTAGGTGTGTGTGAGTGACTGGGTGTCAGAGTGTGTGTGCGTAGGTGTGTGAGTGCGTGTGCATGAGTAAACATGAGTGTGTGTATTTGTGAGTGCGTGTACATGACTGAGAGAAAAAGGATGTGTGTGAGAGTATGTGTGTGTGTGATGGAGTGTATGTCATAGAGAGATAGTGTGTGTTGTGTGTAACTGGGTGTGCGAGAGTGTGTGTAGG